>OY757012.1:149396577-150596577 GCA_963580285.1 Lucinisca nassula | reverse complement strand
AAGATCAGATTAGAAACGGCTGAGAAAAGGTGGAGACACTATTTTTCACTAATATATATGCTCAAGGGCAGGTAATTCGAAAGCCTTCTGTCTCATGCGGCCCAAATTCCAACTAAACATAGACTGTAAGCTCCTTCTGGTTATCTGGGTGTTTGATGAAGGTCAGGTTAGAAATAGCCAAGCAAAGTTGGAGACATCGTTTTCCCATTGTAAGTCTAAAGGAAAATTTTTCACCCTCAAGGGAATGTAACTGGAAATCCGGTGGTCAGATTCAAGCCAATATCGAACCCATTAGAGATTTAATGCTTAGCCTCGTTTACCAAAAAGATCAGATCAAAAATGGATGCGGAAAGCTGGATACTCGATTTTTCGCTAATATTTATGCTCAAGGGCAGTAACTCAGAAGTCATTTGACCTGCGTGGCCCAAGTTCAAACTCAACATAGACTGTATGCTCCTCCTGCTTATCTGCAAGTTTGATGAAGATCTGATTTGAAATAGTCGAGAAAACCTGGAGACGAAGTTTTCCCATTGTAAGACTATGGGAAAATCTTTCACACACAAGATGTAACTGGAAAACCACTGGTCAGATTCAAGTCAACTTGGAACTCGCTCGCGATTTTATGTGTGTCCTCTTTACCAAAAGTTGCAAAATGTTCCAATCAAAAACGGCTGAGAAAAGCTGGCGACACCATTTTTCACTTACATTTATGCTCAAGGGCAGGTAACTCAGAAGCTGTTAGTCCCATGCAGCCCAAATTTGAACTCAATGTAGACTGTAAGCCCCTCCTGGTTACCTGCGCGTTTGAAGCTCGGATCAGAAATGGCGGAGAAAAAGTGGAGACGTCCTTTTTACCCCATTATAAGCCCATGGGAAATAGTTTTCACGCTCAAGGTGATGTAACTGAAAAAAACGCTCGTCGGATTCAAACCAAATTCGAACTCGTCGAAGATTTTATGCATGTTCTCGTTTTATGAAAAGTTACAAAAAGATCAGATCATAAATGGCTGAGAAAAGCTGGAGACACCATTTTCACATATATTTATGCTCAAGGGCAGGTAACTCCAAAGCTGTTTGTCCTATGCATCCCAAATATGAACTTGACGTAGACTGTAGGCCCCTCCTGGTTATCTGCAAGTTTGATGAAGACCGGATCAGAAATGGCTGAGAAAAAGTGGAGACGTCGTTTTCCCCATTATAAGTCTTAGGAATTTTCTTCACACTCAAGGGGATGTAACTGGACAACCGCTGGTCAGATTCAAACCAAATTCGAACTCGTCCAAGATTTTATGCTTGTCCTCGTTTATGAAAAGTTACAAAAAGCAAAGATCATAAACGGCTGAGAAAAGCTGGACACCCCATTTTTCACACACATTTATGCACAAGGGCAGGTCCAAAGCTATTTGTCCCGTGCAGCCCAAACTCGAACTCGACTTAGACTCTAAGCCTCTCCTGGTTATCTGCAAGTTTGATGAAGATCGGATCAGAAATGGCCTAGACAAAGTGGAGACGTTGTTTTCCCCATTATAAATCTATGGAACCTTTTTGTTTCCATGGCAACCACAGTTCTGATCAAAACTGGTCCAAAACCTAATGCAGTCAATCCCCCAACCCAGTGATGCTGCACATAAAATTTGATTGGAATTGGCCAGCTAGTCACTTAGATATTCAAGTTCAAAGGTGTGGACGACGGACGGACGCCGGATGCCTACCTATACTATAAGCTCACCTTGTGAGCCTTCGGCTAATGACAACACTCCCATCTACCTTTACCTGCTGCAAAGAAAGCAGACCTTGCCCACCTGTAAGCCAATATCAGGTGGTTGCCCCAGTGATGCAAGAATATACAAACAAGGAACTATTTAATCTGAATTGGTTCGGGAGTTGTCTAATCTGTTGCACGTTTGACCCTTACATTTTGACCTACCACACGATGATCCTGTTTTAAGTACATCCCACGATTACAGTCACACGCGTATCAAACGTGTTGATCAGGGGCCAGTTGTTCAAAGCCTTGTTAGCTGAACACGCTTGTCAGTGGTGAAATTGTTAACTGTTCTAGTAAGCATAATATCGTGTTATTTTTGCTGAAAAAGCAAAAGCTGCTCTTATTTATTCAGCAAAAATATCAGCATATTTGTCATATTAAATGATCAAAGTTTTATTGATACATTTAACGTCGTTAGTTTTAACTACTCCGTGTTCCTTATTGCATTGACCTGTCTCTTTTCGTGACATTAACGTGTATCGCGTGTATTTCTTAATTGATCTTGAGGAATAATTGCTTTGTAAACCGAAATGCTTTATTCAGTGTGTCTGTTCTGTACCCTAACCTGCAATTTGTCATTCAAAGGAATGACACTTTGTAGTGGAAACAGCAACATTCCCGTTCTCAGATCCTTGTATTTGTTATGTCCATTGAAGTCAATGGTTGCATAGCACCAATCGTGTTATGGCAGCTGTTCCCTTTTGAATGGAATGAAATCGAAATACTTGTTTATGCTGTTTGATCCTTGAATGACTAGTACATGTACTGCATAACTAGGACTTCCTTCAATCTGCTGCATCAAAATAACTTCCACCACAAAGTCCCAGTAGGGTACATATAGTCAAAGTGTTCAGTGGGCACATGTACCACTTGCAAATGCCGCTATCAACTCTACTCGAAATGGCTATGCCTGTCGAAGTGACTCTTCATAGCAAGTATAGTTGACGAGATTATAAGGGCCATTTTATAAGCTGACAAATTCAGTGGAACATGAATTCTTGCACACCAGACAAGGAAATCCGTGATTTTACCCTGGGATAGAAATTTATGTTCTGACCCTGGTTTTCCGACCCCAAATCAAATATAATCGCGTGTTTGATGAATGCACTGGTTGATTACAACCTCATGCGCGGCGTCGTCATGCGTGACGTCACTAAACATTCCTGTTGTGTTATCATAAAATGGCGGACGTCGGTAACCGAAGTGACAGCAGCATTAAAAATTCGCAATAGAAATGGAAGGCATGCAATAAAAAGAATCGAATATCGGTGCGAGGGGTGGATAGAAAAATCCGTCCCTCGGAATCACTGTCCGGCATCACTCGGCAAGCCTCGTGATGCCGGACAGTGTCCCTCGGGACGGATTTTTCCATCCACCCCTCACACCCATATAAGATTCTTATAATATAGGTCAATGAGTATGCTGAGTCAGCGGGTCAAGAAGAAACATTAAGTGAAGTGTCAAGGTTCTATATAGCACTGGCTCTTCCTATAAATAGCCCATTGAAGTTAACCCGTAAAGCGCCAATCAAAAACATTTGCTTTGCTGTCTGCTGGTTACTTTCAGAATCAGGGTTCTATTACTTGCTTGTTTGAAAAATTCGCAAAAAGAGCGGCAGACAATGTTTTCAAATGTAGTTTTTCTTGCCATCTTGTGATGAGATCAGAAGGGTCATTTTACAAGAGGGCCATAATGGCCCTGGACCCTTATTGATAGAGACCCCCCCCCCCACACCCCCCAAGAAATTTTTCTGTGAAATTATTTCAAATATTTAGAAGTCATTTTAAGTTATTTTAGTTCTGGTGACTACCATGTTCAGAAGAGCGAAAGGATGCTGAGCAACTTTGTCAGGTCATTCATGCATGGAACATTCATTCAAAATTCAGTAATTCCCTTTGACAATACAGAACTAACTTACAAGTATACAGGTCAAGATCAAGGTCGCAAGTCAAAATTCTGTGTGAGTGGGAAGCCTAGTCACGTCACAGGAAACTTACATGACAAATATGAAGGCTCCATCTCAAATGGTTAAAAATTATGATAAAGTAGGTCACAGGTCAAAGTCAAGATCAGAAACTTTTGCACGAGTGGAAAGCCCTTGACCTACTTTTTAACCTGACATGACCAATGAGATATTGTCAAGATGATTATTCTGAGGAAGTTTGATGATGATTGAACCAAACCTGTGGCCTCTAGAGTGTTCACAAGATTTGACCTATTGATCTACTAACTGACCCGACATGACCCATATTCAAACTTGACCGAGATATTGTCAAGATATCATTCTGAGCAAATTTGATGCTCAGACCAAACCTGTGGCTTCTAGAGTATTCACAAGAATGCCGTTTGACCCAACATATTTGAACTTGACTGAGAGTTTGTCTTGATGATCATTATGAGCAAGTCTGATGATGGTTGGACCAAAACTGTTCACAAAAAAAGTTTACGCAAGTGGAACGGCAAGGCTGGACATCTGAGCCACAAAAGCTTACCATGACCTTCCGTCAGGTGAGCTAATAAGCTGACAAAGTGGATGGAGGATGAAATGTAGGTCAAGGTCACTGGTCAAAATGTAGTCAAGAAGAAACATTAATGAAAGTTTGAAGGTCCTAGCAAGTGTAGTTGATGGGCCTGGGTAGATTATGTGAAGGTTCTTACCAGTATAGTTGTCGAGATTACTAGGGGTATCTTATAATCTGATATAAAGTTAATGCGGCATGAAATTGTCATTGGTCAAGGTGCATATGGAGTCAGCATGTCAAGGAAAGATATTTGTTCTAGGCACTGTAGTTGCCGAAATCTCAATGGCCATAATATAATCTGACAAAGTCAATGGAGCTTGAAATATAGATCAAGGTCGCTGGGTCAAGATGCATGTTCAGTATCTCAGGACGAGACATTACTTGTAAGTGAATTTTTAATGATCTACCAACTGGAGTTGCTGAGATCAAAAGTAAAAAAGAAAAGTGCTGCAATCACTGCATCATGCCCAGTATCAGGCAAGTGCCATAACACAGTCAAAAATAGTCATCAGAAAAGATAACAAATCCCCTGACCGAAAGCCAATATTACCTTCAGAAGATTGTTCACAAATAGAAAGTGCACCAGAATTAAAATCACAATATCTGCAGGATTTTGTATTTGTAATGTTTATTGAGACTATCTTCACCAAGTGATACTAAGGATCACTCCTCAAAATGATGAAGATTCAAGATTTCCAATGCACAAAGTACTGGTGTACTGCATTGTGGTCATGCACATAAAATTCCTTCCCAACATTGTATACAATTGTGGCAAGTGCCAGCAATATGTCTCAAAGGGTAATGGAGTTATGACCTTCACAAGATCATATTGTCATGGGATATAACTAAAAAACCAGGGCACTTAGAAGGTGGTTCTTGCGCATGTCATACCTGCTTAACCTCATGAACATCTGTGCCAAGTGCCATCAATATGTCTCAAAGGGTACTGCAGATATGTTGTTCACAAGGTGGTCATATTGTTATACTGGAAGGGGGATAACTCATATACCACAGTGCCTAGAGTTGTGGTTCTTGTGCACGACATCCCTTCTATACCTTGTAAACAACTGTGAAAAGTTCCATCAATATATCTTAAAGGGTATTGGGAGTTATGGCCATCACAATGTTGTCAGGGAGATAACTAAACACCAAGGCACCCAGCGTTGTAAGTCTTGCACATGGCAAGCCTGCTTAACCTCATGTACATCAATATGTCCCAAAGGGCATTGGAGATATGGTGATCCAAAGGTGGTCATACTCTAATGTTGGAATAGGAGATAACTCAAATACCAAAGCACTCTAGAGTTGTGGTTCTTAGGCATGACACACCACCTCAACTTTGCCAAGTACCATCTATGTATCTCAAAGGGTATTGGCAATATGGCCATCACAAGATTATATTGTCAGGGGAGATATCTAAAAAACGAGGGCACAGTCGTGGTTCTTGCACATGACATGCCAGCTTAACCTCGCGTACAAATGTACCAAGTACCATCAATGTACCAAGTAGGCTACCTCAAAGAATATTGGATATATGGCCATCACAAGGTAGTTTATTCTATTTTATTGGAAGGGGAGATAACTAAAAAATCATGACACCCAGAGTAGTGGTTCTTGCTCATGACATGGCCTCTCAGCCTTGTACTATCAATATCTCAAAGGGTATTGGAAATCAGCCATCACATGGTAGTCACTCGATAATATTGGAAGGGGAGATAACTCAAAAACGATGGCACCCAGAGGTGTGGTTCTTGCACACGATACTCCGTCTCAGCCTTGTGAACAATTGTGCCAAGCACCATCATAAGGGTATTCGAATAATGGCCATCATAAGGTTGCGTCTTCGGCCGGACTGACGGACGCTAGGCTGATTGCAATATCCTCCGAACAAATTCAAGGAATTCAAAGTGAAGGTGCCGGCCTCAGTGGCTCAGTCGGATGCCCGTCTGACTGGTGATCAGGACCCGGGTTCGACTCCCGCTGGGGTCGGCAACATTCTTTCGTGGAGATTGATCATGAAACCTTTTCTACGGTCATTCTCTCCCTTCCGCTGATTCAAGAAGGGCAGTTGTCAGTTTCTGGCGAAAGAATGTGCACTGTACTGGTCAACTGCCTACGTATAAGCCTGCCCAGGAAAGCGTTGATAGGTAAAACTGACCGGCTCAAAAATGACCTAAATAGTGTTGACTGGGCAGTTAAACTCCCAATACAAACAAACAAACAAAGTGAAGGTGCAGTAGTCTTTCCCTACATAAGGTAGAGATGAAATAAGCCACAATCTCGTGAATGGCAGCCATAGCAATGACAGACTTGTGAACAGAATTGTCCTGCTGGAACAACACACGTTTAGTGAGCTTTCCACGGCGCTTATGTTTAATATTTTCCCGTAATTGTGTCAGAAGTGAAGCATAGTATGAGCCATTGGTTGTTTGTCCATTTTTGGAGATAATCTATTAGCAGAATACCATCTGCATCCCAGATAACTGATGGAACAGTATTTGCCTTCATTGGCAGGGGTAAGCCAGGGTGATTGCATTGTTGGCCTCTGTGGTAAAATGATGGATCCATGTTTCATCCACAGTGACAAATCTCTGAAGAAAGTTGGCAAGATCTTTCTCAAAAAGGTTAAGATCAGCACGATATTTGGTGTACTGTAACCTCAAAACAATGTGTAACTAGAATTTGTTTTTCTACAAAACCACAGATGTCTCCCCCGTTTTTGCCCTCTAAGTATAACCTTGACATTGGAGGTATTGAGCCGGGTCTTGTGTGCAACACATCATCTAATGAAGATAAACATTTCTGCAAAGTAACTTTAAAAGTGTTCAAAAAATTTCAAAGGGTAATAACTCTTGAAAGGGGCATAATCCGGATGAGAAAAAAAATACGCGTCAGCTTATTTTCCATTAGGAATGCATATATGAAATTTCAAAACCATAGCATACACAGTTCTAAAGTTATGCTATGCATCCCTTTTAGCATTCATTACAATGGGCACAAATTACCAAAATGACAAAGGGCCATAACTCATAAAGTATTTTTCGGAATTTTGTCAAAAGTTAATCAGTTCATATACTCATCACCATCAATATACTCAACAACTTTCAAGGCTGTAGCTCCAATAGTGTTTGAGAAATTTTGCTGACAAGATTTTATTGAAAAAATTTCAAAGGGCAATAACTCTTTAAAGGGGCATAATCCGGACGAGAAAAAAATATGAGTCAGCTAATTTTCCATGAGGAATCCATTTATGAAATTTCAAAACCCTAGCATACACGGTTCTAAAGTTATGCTATGCATCACTTTTAGCATACATTACAATGGGCACAAATTACCAAAATGACAAAGGGCCATTACTCACAAAGTATTTTTCAGAATTTTGTCAAAAGTTAAACAGTTCATCTACTCATCACCACCAATATATTCACCAATTTTCAAGGCTCTAGCTCCAATAGTTTTTGAGATATCTTGCTGACAAGATTTTATTAAAAAAATTTCAAAGGGCAATAACTCTTGAAAGGGGCATAATCCGGACGAGAAAAAAAATACGCGTCAGCTAATTTTCCATGAGAAATCTATATATGAAATTTCAAAACCCTAGCATACACGGTTCTAAAGTTATGCTATGCATCACTTTTAGCATACATTACAATGGGCACAAATTACCAAAATGACAAAGGGCCGTAACTCACAAAGTATTTTTCGGAATTTTGTCAAAATTTAATCAGTTCATCTACTCATCACCACCAATATATTCACCAACTTTCAAGGCTCTAGCTCCAATAGTTTTTGAGATATCTTGCTGACAAGATTTTATTAAAAAAATTTCAAAGGGAAATAACTCTTGAAGGGGGCATAATCCGGACGAGAAAAAAATACGCGTCAGCTAATTTTCCATGAGGAATCCATATATGAAATTTCAAAACCCTAGCATACACGGTTCTTTAGTTATGCTATGCATCAAAAGCGTAACGGACAGACGAACGGACAAACGAACCAGAACCAATATGCCCCTCCAACTTTTTCAAAGTTGGAGGCATAAAAAGGCCCCTTTTTGTTCTTTGACCTCTTAGTACGACCTTGACATATGAGGTACCAACTTGGGTCATGCACGCAACACATCGTCTTATGGTGGTTAACATTTCTGCCAAGTAATTTCAAAATCCATCTAAAAATAAGAAAGTTATTGACAGAACACAAAAAGGCCCCCTTTTTTACCTTTAACCTCTATGTATGACCTTGACCTTTCAGGTACCAAACTGGGTCATGCGTGCAACACATCATCTCATGGTGTTTAACATTTCTGCCAAGCAATTTCAAAATCCATCTAAAAATAAGAAAGTCATTGACCAAACACGAAAAAAAGGCCCCTTTTTTGACTTTTGACCTCTATGTATGACCTTGACACTTGAGGTATCAAACTGAATCATGCATGCAACACATCATCTCATGATAGTTAACATTTTTGCCAAGTAACTTCAAATTCTATTTAAAAATAAGCAAGTTATTGACAAAACCGTAAAAAAAAGGCCCCTTTTTTACCTTTGACCTCTAAGTATGACCTTGACCTTTGAGGTACCAACCTGGGTCATGCACGTAACACATCATCTTATATTGGTTAACATTTCTGCCAAGTGATTTCACAATCCATCTCAAAATAAGAAAGTTATTGACAAAACACGAAAAAAGGCCCCTTTTTTGACCTTTGACCTCTAAGTATGACCTTGACCTTCGAGGTACTGACCTGCCTGATGCACACCACACATTGTCTCATGGTTGTTAATATTTCTGCCAAGTAATTTTAAAATCCATCTCAAAATAAGAAAGTTATTGACAAAACACGAAAAAAAGGCCCCTTTTTGACCTTTGACCTCTAAGTATGACCTTCGAGGTACTGACCTGCCTGATGCACACCACACATCGTCTCATGGTGGTTAATATTTCTGCCAAGTAATTTTAAAGTTCATCTCAAAATAAGAAAGTTATTGACCAAATACGAAAAAAAGGCCCCTTTTTTGACCTTTGACCTCTAAGTATGACCTTGACCTTTGAGGTACCGACCTGATTCATGCGCACCACACATCGTCTCATGGTTGTTAATATTTCTGCCAAGTAATTTTAAAATCCATCTGAAAATAAGAAAGTTATTGACCGGACACGATTTGCCCATACATATATACATACCAACAAACTTCCAAGGGAGATAATTCAAAAAGTATAAATGCGAGAGTTATAGTTCTTGCGCACTGCACGTCGTCTAATGCTGATTTATATTTATACTAAGTTTCGTGATGATAACTCCAACAGTTTTCAAGTTATAGAGCGGACACGAATGTGTGACAGACAAACGGACAGACAGACAGACAGTCGCCCGGGGGAAAAACAATATGTCTCTCCGAAAAAAATTTTTTCGGGGGAGACATAACTATAAATCAAGAAGTTTCAGCTTATGTAAGATATGGGCCCCGCCAAGCGATTTTGGTACTTATCGCTTATGCGAGCAGCGAAGGTTCAGGCGAGCCTGCGCATCCGCGCAGTCTCGCCAGAACCTTCGCTGCTCGCTCATACAAGCAGTGAATTAAGAGGAACCTTCAGACAGAAAGCCATATCCCTGGCCCCGCTGAATGGCTGGGCATGCGCAATTAAAATTTGTCATGACGGAATGCTCGAAGACCCAAATTCGCTTGGCGGGGCTCATATAAGAGTTAGCTGGAAATGAAAAGTTTACAGAAATTTTCAAAGGAGCATTACCCTGTTACTTTTTGGTGAACTGCGTACGTGAAACATGCTCTACTGCATACCATGGCCTAACTAAAAACCAAGTTTCAGCTGGATGGGATTTAAACTGTGGGAGGGTTTAGCCCGAAATGTTAACATCAATTTTTCAAATGGGCACAGCTCTGCTAATATTTGGTGGACTGCAACCAAGAAACAATATGCACTGATCTACATCATGGTGACACTCACTATTTATTTAGGGGACTGTGTGTGTGGCTTTGATTTTACGCGGCTGCAATCCTTGCCCTTCTGTCCCAATTTAGACAAATAATTTGACTGCATGAAAACTTCAGAACTCATCAATGCAACCTCTCCAAGAACACAAAAATCAAACTACAAATTGCAGTTTTTGCCAAAGGTGAGTATAAATATGAAACAAGCCCTTGTGGCTGTTGGCATCTGTTCGTACTCTTTTAAAACTAATTTGTCATTAATTTTTGCTTTTTTTTTTTTTTTTGGTGGTAAATGCTTTCAAACTGTGATCTGCAGAGGTCAATTGTTGGTTTCATGGTTGCAAATTCTGTTTACCACAAAACATTAGGCCATAAACCAAATGTTCAACCATAAAACCTATGATTTACCTTCTACCATTCTAGTGAACATATTTATAACCAGTGCTTCAGCTGAAGTGCACGACCCGCCGGATGCTTTTAGCTTTATGAGTGTTACCATATATGGGTATGGTGGCCATTTTGTTCATGTGACCTGGACCTAAAACGGTTCCCCCAATAAATCCGCCTTATCGTAAGGAGCAAAAATATATCTTATACTTTAGTACTGTATTCTGAATTGTTTGCAGGATAAAATGCATTCTCACTTTTTCAATACAAAAGCATATGTGTCAAAGTTTGACCTAGGCACAAAGAAGGTCAAGGTCAACCCAGGGTCACCATTTTAGCAATTAATGATGGGCCTACAACCCAGATGCTATTTATCAAGTTTCGGGGAAATCTGCCCAGTGGTTCTGGAGAAGACTATTTTTGAAGGGTTTTTACCATATATGGCTTGGCGGCCATTTTGGTCATGTGACCTGGACCCCATGAGCAAATTTTGGTTTCCCCCATCCCATAGAGACTCCAAATGAAATTTGACTTCAATCGGCCCAACGGTTTCCGAGGAGAAGCAGTTCGAAAATTTTCACATAAATGTTTCGCCTCGGCGAGGCTATACTAAATGGAATGTAATATTTCGCAAGTTCATTGGTTAGATCTCATTGATATCTATCAGTATGCCTAAAATTGTTTAAATATTCCAAGCGGTTAAGTAACTATCACCAATTTTCACAAACAGGTTATTCCAATACAAAAGCATATATGTCAAAGTTTGACCTAGGCACAAAGAAGGTCAAGGTCAACCCAGGGTCACCATTTTAGCAATTTATGATGGGCCTACGTCCCAGATGTTTTTTATCAAGTTTCGTGGAAATCTGCCCAGTGGTTCTAGAGAAGACTATTTTTGAAGGGTTTTCCCATGGCTTGGCGGCCATTTTGGTCATGTGACCTGGACCCCATGAGCAAATTTTGGTTCCCCCCATCCCATAGAGGCTCCATATGAAATTTGACTTCAATCGGCCCAACGGTTTCCGAGGAGAAGCAGTTTGAAAATGTTCACATTTTTCACCTCGGCGAGGCTATACTAAATGGAATGTAATATTTCGCAAGTTCATTGGTTAGATCTCATTGATATCTATCAGTATGCCAAAAATTGTTTAAATATTCCAAGCGGTTAAGTCACTATCACCAATTTTCACAAACGGGTTACGGACGGACAGACAGACAGACCATATATGGCTTGGCGGCCATTTTGGTCATGTGACCTGGACCCCATGAGCAAATTTTGGTTTCCCCTATCCCATAGAGGCTCCATATGAAATTGGACTTCAATCGGCCCAACGGTTTCCGAGGAGAAGCAGTTCGAAAATTTTCACATTTTTCGCCTCGGCAAGGCTATACTAAATGGAATGTAATATTTCACAAGTTCATTGGTTAGATCTCATTGATATCTATCAGTATGCCAAAAATTGTTTAAATATTCCAAGCGGTTAAGTCACTATCACCAATTTTCACAAACGGGTTACGGACGGACAGACAGACTGACAGACTAACCGAATGACACGGTGATTTTAGGGCTCTCTTAGAAAATCAACCGACTTCAGTCGGTCGCTTTTTCTGCGGGTCGTGCAATTTGTTGAGTTTAAAAAAAAGTAGTTTTTGCCATAAGCATTAACCATTCCCCACTCAGATACCTCTTTTTACATGTCTGAACCCCGCCTCCTTTTCAGCCCAAGAACAACCTAAAATCTGCAGTTCCCACCCCTGGACAGCTATATATGCGTTAGGATTAGCTGTCCTATAAATGGCCCTTTTTTTCCGCGGCTCCCCACTAAAAATATACCAATGGGAAGGGTTTGTAGGGGGTGGTACCGCCCCCATCACCGCCCAAAAAAATTGGGGGTGTAGCCCAGCCGGCCGCCGAAATGGAATCTGAGGGTGTCTGGGGTCAAAAATGCCTCGAAATGGAGGCTGGCAGAACATGCTGCAGACAGTGAAAATTGCCAGTGCCAAACCCCTTAATTGTTGCCTTGACAGCAGTGTGCAGCTAAAGATTCGGTCAATAATACATGTGAAATCACACTTTTTGCCAACTTTGAGATGTCCCCTCGTTACTATGGCAACAATGTTTAGCCTAAAATGGTTCTATTTGAAAGGCTACTGCCAAGTTGGATGTAAAACAGACAATTCCTTATGAAATAATGGTTATATGAAAATGTCCTAGGTAACAATGTGAAAATTAGCAAAATTCACAAAGTCCCCCAGTGGGAATGGGTAAAGTGTTGTCATCTGTGTAAAACCAAATGTCATCTGTGTAAAATGAAATGTCACGTTACAGAATGCCAATGGCTTTGGTCAGCCCTCGCCCATCGGGGCTTGAAGAAATAGATGGGCTGCATGAGGCTTCTACGCAGAGCTGAAACCGACCACACGTGTACTGGTAAACTGTTTAAGGATTATAAGCCTGCCCACACAAAGTGTGGAGTCGGACCGTCCATGCTCATAAACCTTATTGGTTCCATTGGGCGACAGGGCTTGAAATGTCATTCTCAAGGTCAATCAAATTCCACAAAATTGGAGGCAACATCTCCAAAATGGCCTATAGTGTTGACCGGGAGGTTAAACCTCAAAGCAGATCAAACAAACAAACCAAAGATTTTGGAATCCCGTAAAGTTGACAAAAACCCCAGAACATTCCAAGTCAGTGCTTTTGCTGTGGTTCCTTCAGGTTCTGATTCTTTCCCTAATTGTATAATATGTTATGTTGCTTCTGATTCTTCCCCCTTTTTGTTTGTTCATTTTTAGTTACATTTGTCCTTCCAGTTTCTTGTTTGTCATGTTGGTGATTCAGATTCTTTCCACCTTCAGACTCTTCTAGGAGTTAAAATTGATTACCTTTTAAAATTTGATGAACATGTGTCCGATGTATGTAAAAAGGCATCTAAACAACTTGCTGTTTTAAAAAGGCTGGGGCGTTTTCTAACAAAACAAGCAAAATTAACAATTTATAATGCATTCATAATGTCAAATTTTAATTACTGCCCTGTAGTATGGCATTTCTGTAGTACTGCAAGTAGTAATAAAATGGAAAAAATCCAAGAAAGAGCACTCAGATTTATTAATAATGATTTTATTTCACCTCTTAGCACCCTTTTAATTATAACGAAAACAGCCCCACTTCATGTCAGAAGAATGAAATCTATGGCTTCTGAGGTTTATAAAATTTTCAATGATATATCACCTTTTTATCTTCAGGATCTTATTCAAGTCAAAGAATCACAGTATAACTTAAGAAATGTCAAGACAGCAGAGGTACCAAGAGTGAGGACTACTCGGTACGGAATCAGGTCCTTTCGGTATGAGGCGGCCCGAATATGGAACAGTCTCCCAAATGAGATTAGACTTGCAGAGTCGTATCCTCAGTTTCGGAGGCTGTTGCGTGCTTGGGATGGCCTTGGCTGCGGGTGCCCTGTCTGTACTGACTAGTCCTCGCCCTGCATGAGTTCTGTTTTACTGTGTTTTTGTTTTTATTTCCAGTCCTGCGCCCCTTCTTTGCCATTTTCGTTTTCGGTATAAAGGCTCTTTGAGATGGCCTCAAAGGGCTATTATGCATCTTTCGCCTTTTCATTGTACCATGGCAAAGCGGGGGTAGCTAGGCCTAAAATTTTATTTTGCTTTATAGTGCTAAAAATTCGTTTTAATTCCTGCTGCTTCTTTTTATAATATATTTAATGTGCTTTCCTTTCAGTGATGCATGCCTTTTATTTTCCTGGTTTTCTCCTTTTCATCTTGCTTCCTGTGATATATGTATCTATAGTTTTATTTGCTTGCATGCCTGTGATCCCTTGTTATTTGTACATTTGTTTGTCGAAATAAAAGCCCTACAAGGCTTATGTTATGAGTTGCCATATTCGACAATAAACAAATCTTCTGTTCTGTTCTGTTCTGTTCTGTTCACCGTTGTGTCTTGCTCCTTTTTGGTTGGGTTTAGAACAAACTCCCGGACCAAAATTGTTTGGACTGCAGTGAAAGTGTGGGTTGGGATCCCGTAATGTTAACTTAAACCCGCTGACCATTCCCAGTCGGTGCCTTTGCTGTGGTTCCTTCATGTTTTGTGTTGGTGGTTCGGATTCTTTCCCTAATCATACATGTCATGATGCATCTGATTCTTTCCCCCCTTTTTAGTTGTTCATTTTTAGTTAAGTTTGTCCTTCCAGTTTGTCATGTTGGCAATTCTGATTCTTTCCCCCATTATGTATATGGCTCCTTTTTAGTTCTTCTACTTCTACCACATAACGGCCGCCGTCATCGTGCTGACTATTCTGCCGTGTTTGGGAAGAGCTGCTGACTCGGCTTACCCTTTGCCCGTTTTTTTTCTTACTGTTGTCACTCAATGTTTCGACCTAGTGATATTGTGGGAAGAATTTGGGATCTGATTGTATCAGTTCCTGATCGTTTCTCTTTCTAATGTCAAATAGAATATCACAATATCTTGTCAAATTTTTCATGATATCCAGAAACCGAGAATACTGTATTTACCGTATGTATTCAGTGTAGTTTCAGATGAGACACACATGGTGAGGCACCTCATCAGGGTCTACACTTACACTGTTTGCCACTTATCTGGCTATTTCTAGACACACCATAGGCAATAAGTTGTACATGTACTTGTTCAAATTTAGAACAAGTATGGAAAGGAGCTCAGGGCTTAGTTGTTCAAAGCTAACGACGTCATTAGTTATGTATTGTTAAAACTTAGATTTTATTATGGCAAATATGCTTATATTTTTGCTGAAACAAGAGCACCGCATGCGGATGCCAACGCTCGGCTGCAGTTTCTTTCAGAAAACAAAAATTCTAAGTCAAAAAAGGGGCATAACTGTGCCAAAAATATTTTGAGGATTACCTCACCTATTGGTAGGAGTTCCTCTTTCCATAATGAACAACTAAACTCCGTTCAGAAAATCTGAATCATCGATTTTTTCGTTTCTTCCTTTTAATACTCATTTTAGCCCCTACATCACTATGGGAAAGTTGTAGACCTCACCCTCCGCCGATTTCTCCAAGTCGTAAGCCTCCGCGACAGCCAGGAAAGGCTGTGATTATTTGGAGAAAATTGCAGAATCTAAATTTTCGTTCACAGACTAAGACATTCTGACAGGTGCGACACATCCTTTTAAACCATATATAAAAGTGGTTACAGCTCTTGTAAATTACAAGGGCATCTATATTTTATTTGCATAATCACTCATGGAAAATCATTAGCTGTTACACCACATCTGATATCGGTATAATTCATTTTGACCACTGTTGACAGCACATCGCGCTAGTGGCTCCCCGTTCCAAGTGAGCTTCTATCTAGCCTTTCGAATGCAAGGTATGCCGTAATTGCATATATCTATTTATAAAGTGCATCCCATGGATTTGAATATGTATTATTTTACCTGACAATCAACATTAAATGGACTTAGTCTGTGGTCTTGCAATTTTCTCCAAATAATCACAGCCTTTCCCGACTGTCGCAGAGGCATACGACTTGTTGGAGAAATCGGCGGAGAGTCAGGTTTGAAACTTTCCCACAGTGATGTATGGGCTAAAATGAGTATTAAAAGGAAGAATTTGTTTGTTTTGTTTGATTTGAGGTTTAACGTCCCCGTCAACACTGTAAAGGTCATTTTGGAGACGTTGCTTCCAATTTTGTGGGACTTTTACCCGACATTGAGATGAAATGACATCTCAAGCCCTGTCGCCCAATGAAACCAATACAGTTTATTAGCATGGACCGTCCGCCTCGCACCCCGGTTCCTGGACAGGCTTAGATCCTCTAAGCGGTTTACCAGTACTAGTGTGCAAGCCAGATTCAGCTCTGCGTGGAAGCATCATGCAGCCCATATATTTCTTCAAGCCCCTATGGGCGGGGGCCATTAAAAGGAAGAAATGAAAACAAGAGGCCCATGGGCCACTATGCTCACCAGAGCTCAGGGGGCACTGCCGACTGGCAGCAAAGTATTTTAATTAATTTTCTATGTAAGTTTGACAAAATATCTTGAAAGGCATAAATGTCATTTTTCAATTTTCCCCATTATAAGTCAATGGAAACTCTTAACTTGCCATGGCAAACAAACCAAAGAGCCAAATTTCATAAACCGGAGCTCAGATGGGCATTGCCCAATGGCAGACATGTATTTTAACATGGTATGATTTTAATCTACCAATTATAAAGTCTCCCAATTCCCAAATGAGCACTTATGTGGACTGTATCTGAAATATTAGGTGTTTTATATAGTAGGGAGGGAGGGGCATGAACCCAATGGAGCCCTGGTTGTGCAACTAAATGTGTCTTATAAAAAAGAACAGAGACATATATGGTTTAGCGGTGGGATATGTATGGCTCCTGAGATGTAAGGCCTTTTAAGCAGTGGAGGGATTAGGGCATGGTGGATTCCAGAAAAGCCCAAGATTGTTGCAACCTAATGCTGAACAGTTTCTGAGATATGAGGCCCTTTTATGAAGTGGATGGGAGAGAAATGGCCCCTGCAGACCCCACAAGATGGGTTGACTGTATGTGTCTAATAACAATGAACAAGAATATATGTGATTATGTGGTGGGGATTTGAATAGTTTCTGAGATATATCTTATCATAAGGACCAAGAATATATATGGCTTAGGGGTAGGGCTCTGAACAGTTTCTCAGATATATGGTCTTTTGTGAAGTTGAAGAATGGAGCATGGCCCGGGCGAGCCCTCGGGGAACCCTATGTTGGTGTCACTGAATGTGTCTTATCACAAGGAACAAGAATATATATGGTTTAGGGGTGGGGATCAGTAAGGTTTCTGGAATATTTGGCCTTTTATGAAGTGGAGGGGGTGGGGCATGACCCCGGCACATCCCGGGGGACCCTAAGCTTGGTGTCGCTGAGTGCGTCTTATCATAAGTAACAAGAATATATATGGTTTAGGGGTGGAGATCTGAATGGTTTCTGAGATGGCATTTTATGAAGTGCAGGGGGTGAGGCATGTCCCCGGCACATCTGGGGGGAACCCCAGGTTGGTGTCACTTAATGCTTATCATAAGAAGTTTTGTTTCTTTGTTTGATTTGAGGTTTAACGTCCCCGTCAACACTGTAAAGGTCATTTCGGGGATGTTGCTTCCAATATTGTGGGACTTTTACCCGACATTGAGATGAAATGATATCTCAAGCCCTGCCGCCCAATGAAACCAATAGAGTTTATTAGCATGGATGGTCCGCCTCGCACTGCAGTACTTGGACAGGCTTAGATCCTCTAAGTGGTTTACCAGTACTAGTGTGCGGGCCGGATTCAGCTCTGCGTGGAAGCATCATGCAGCCCATATATTTCTTCAAGCCCCTATAGGCGGGGGCCAACCTTTTATGAAGTGGAGGGGGTTGGGAATGTCCTCGGCACATCCCAGGTGTCCCCCAGGTTGGTGTCACAGAATGCAACTTATCATAAGGAACAAAAATATATTTCATTTAGGGGTTTGGAGCTGTTAGGTTTCTGGAATATTGGGCCTGTTGTGAAATGGAGGGGTGAGGCATGGCCCAGGCACGTCCTGGGGGACCCCCAGGTTGGTGTCACTGAGTGCATCTTATCATAAGAGACAAGAATATACAGTAGAACTTCGATGGCTCGAACACCAATGGCTCGTTTACCATGGCTGAGTCGAACCCGTTTTTGAGCCCCTAGGGAAGTCCTCTACATAAGAAATGGTGCGAGATAATTTAGGAGATTTTTGTCTTTTATCTTGCAAATGTACGCTGTGTGTACTCAATAGAATCGCCTCAATGAGATTGAGGCGATTCTAATGAGTACACACAGCATACCTTTTTAATACAGAACATCGGAAATATGTCCAAAAGTACCTCGTTATGCCTTCTGGCAGTAAGCCTCAGTGGCTCGAACTACCCCTGTCTCGAACAGATTTTCGAGGTCCCAAAGGTGTTTGAGCCAATGAAGTTCCACTGTATAAGCTTTACGGGTGGGGATCTGAATGGTTTCTGAGATAAATGGCATTTTATGAAGTGGAGGGGGTGGGGCATGTCCCCCGGCACATCCGGAGGGATCCCCAGGTTGGTGTCACTTAATGCATCTTATCATAAGGAACAAGAATATATATGGTTTAGGGGTGGGGATCTGTAAGGTTTCTGAGAAATAAGGAATTTTATGAAGTACTGGGGGCGGGGAATGGCCCCGGACCCCCAGGTTGACATAAAAGCATATTGCTGTGAGAAGTTTACTAAAGGAACATTTCTATGAAAGTTTTGTCAAAATATCTGCAAAGGCTTTGTAGTTAATGCCATTTTCCAATTTTCCCCATTAAAAGTCTATGGAAAATCTAAGTTGCCATAGCAACCAACCTAAAGAGCCGAATTTCATAAAAAACACAAAACCTGTAAAGGCAAATATGGTGAATAGTTTCATAAACTCTCAGTCTCATAGAGCATACGGTTTCTGAGGAGATTATTTTTTAAGTATTTTTTTTTCTATTTTTTTCAATTTGGTTTCCATGGCAACCAATATAAATGAGCAGAAGGCCTCAAATCATATGGCAGATAGTAGATTGCCCAAGGAATATTTCTATGAAAGTTTTGTCAAAATATCTGCAGCGGCTTGGTAGCAAATGCCATTTTTCAATTTTCCCCATTATAAGTCTATGGAAAATCTAAGTTGCCATAGCAACCAAACTAAAGAGCCGAATTTCATAAAAAACACAAAACCTGTAAAGGCAAATATGGTGAATATTTTCATAAACTCTCAGCCTCATAGAGCATACGGTTTCTGAGGAGATGATTTTTTAAGTATTTTTTTTTCTATTTTTTTTTCAATTTGGTTTCCATGGCAACCAATACAAATGAGCAGTAGGCCTTAAATCATATGGCAGATAGTAGATTGCCTAAGGAATATTTCTATGAAAGTTGTGTCAAAATATCTGCAGTGGCTTGGCAGTAAATGCCATTTTTCAATTTTCCCCATTATAAGTCTATGGAAACTCTAAGTTGCCATAGCAACCAAACTAATGAGCCGAATTTCATAAAAAACGCAAATTTTCAATCCCCCAACCCAAGGATGCAACAGATGAAATTTGGGCCCAATTGGCCTAGCGGCTTCAGAGGAGATGTCGTTTAAAAGAGTTGACGTCATCAGACGCAGACCACGGACAACTGCCTATCCTATAAGCTCCCCCAGAGCCTTCGGCTCTGGTGAGCTAAAAACAAACTTTCAATCCCCCAGCCCATAGATACTACAGATGAAATTTGGGCTCGTTCGGCCCAGTAGCTTTGGAGGAGATGTTGTTTGAAAATGTTAACGCCAGACAACTGCCTATCCTATAAGCTCCCCCGTACCCTTCGACTCTGTTGAGCTAAACAAGAGGGCCCAGAGGGCCCTGAATCGCTCACCTGAGAATCAGTGTCTCTAGTACATTCTTGGCTCAAGGGCTATACTAGGTGAAGCTTCATACCAAATATCAAAGACCTGAGTCTTGTAGTTTCAGAGAAGAAGATTTTTAAATATTTTCCCTATACAAGCCTATGAAAAACCAAAGGGCCCCAGGGATGGGAGCATTTTTGGCCCCAGGGCTATAATTTGAACAATCTTGGTAGAGGTCCACTAGATGAAGCTTCACACCAAATATCAAAGATCTGAGCCTTGCGGTTTCAGAGAAGAAGATTTTTAAAGATTTTCCCTGTATAAGCCTGTGTAAAACCAAAGGCCCCCAAGGCGGGGGCATTTTTGGCTCCAGGGCTTTAATTTAAACAATCTTGGTAGAGGTCCACTAGCTGAAGCTTCACATCAAATATCAAAGACCTGGGCCCTGCGGTTTCAGAGAAGAAGATTTTTAAAGATTTTCCCTGTATAAGCCTATGTAAAACCAAAGACCCCCGGGGCGGGGGCATTTTTGGCCCTAGGGCTATAATTTGAACAATCTTGGTAGAGGTCCACTAGGTGAAACTTCACACCAAATATCAAAGACCTGGGCCTTGTGGTTTTAGAGAAGAAGATTTTTAAAGATTTTCCCTATACAAGCCTATGTAAACCCAAAGGCCCCCGGGGCGGGGGCATTTCTGGCACAAGGGCCATAATTTGAACAATCTTGGTAGAGGTCCACCAGATGAAGCTTCATACCAAATATTGAAAACCTGGGCCTTTCGGTTTCAGAGAAGAATATTTTAAAGATTTTCCCTATATAATTAAGCCTGTGTAAAACCAAAGGCCCCTGGGGTGGGAGCATTTTTGGCCCCAGGGCTATAATTTGAACAATCTTGGTAGAGGTCCACTAGATGAAGCTTCACACTAAATATCAAAGATATGAGCCTTGCAGTTTCAGAGTAGAAAATTTTTAAAGATTTTCCCTGTAAAAGCCTATGTAAAACAAAAGGCCCCCAAGGCGGGGGCATTTTTGGCTCCGGGGCTTTAATTTGAACAATCTTGGTAGAGGTCCACTAGGTGAAGCTTCACACCAAATATCAAAGACCTGGGCCTTGCGGTTTCAGAGAAGAAGATTTTTAAAGATTTTCCCTGTATAAGCCTATGTAAAACCAAAGACCCCAGGGGTGGGGGAATTTTCAGCCCCAGCACTATAATTTGAACATTCTTGGCAGAGGTCCACTAGGTTAAACTTCACACCAAATATCAAAGACCTGGGCCTTGTGGTTTTAGAGAAGAAGATTTTTAAAGATTTTCCCTATACAAGCCTATGTAAACCCAAAGGCCCCCGGGGCCGGGGCATTTCTGGCCCAAGGGCCATAATTTGAACAACCTGGTAGAGGTCCACCAGATGAAGCTTCATACCAAATATTGAAGACCTGGGCCTTTCGGTTTCAGAGAAGAATATTTTAAAGATTTTCCCTATATAAGCCTATGTAAAACCAAAGGCCCCTGGGGCCGGGGCATTTTTAGCCCCTAGGGCTATAATTTGAACAATCTTGGTAGAAGTCCACTAGATGAAGCTTCACACTAAATATCAAAGATCTGAGCCTTGCAGTTTCAGAGAAGAAGATTTTTAAAGATTTTCCCTGTAAAGGCCTATGTAAAACCAAAGGCCCCCGGGGCGGGGGCATTTTTGGCCCTAGGGCTATAATTTGAACAATCTTGGTAGAGGTCCACTAGGTGAAGCTTCACACCAAATATCAAAGACCTGGGCCTTGTGGTTTCAGAGAAGAAGATTTTTAAAGATTTTCCCAATATAAGCCTATGTAAACACAAAGGCCCCCGGGGCGGGGGCATTTCTGGCCCAAGGGCCATAATTTGAACAATCTTGGTAGAGGTCCACTAGATGAAGCTTCATACCAAATATCGAAGACCTGGGCCTTTTGGTTTCAGAGAAGAAGATTTTTTAAGTTTACATTTTAAAAATCTATTTTTAGCTCCTGTGACCTAGATGTGCAATGGACCGGAACCATTTGAACAACTTTGGAAGGGGACCACCTAAGGATCATTCCTGTGAAGTTTGGTTAAAATCTGATCAGTGGTTTAGGAGATGTCATTTGAAGAAAAAGTTTACGCACGCACACACGCACTGACGCACACACGCACGACGGACGCCGGACAAAAAGTGATCCCAAAAGCTCACCTCGTCACTACGTGACAGGTGAGCTAAAAAAAACTGTTGGTTTAGGGGTGGGGATCTGTAAGGTTTCTGAGATATTGGGCCTATTATGAAGTGGAGGGGTGGGGCATGCCCCAAGGCATCCCAGGGAACCCCCATGTTGGTGTCACTGAATGTCCCTATTCATAAAGAGCATGAATATATATGGTTTTGGGGTGGGGCTCTGAACAGTTTCTCAGATATATGGCCTTTTGTGAAGTGGAGGGGTGGGGAAATGGCCCTGTCACACTGCAGACCCCAAGGTTGGTGTCACTGAATGTGTCTCATCATCAGGAACAAGAGTATATATGGTTATGGGGTGGGGATCTGTAAGCTTTCCAAGATATTGGGCCTTATTATGAAGTGGAGAGGGTGGGGCAATGCCCCGGCACATCCGGAGGGATCCCCAGGTTGGTGTCACTTAATGCATCTTATCATAAGGAACAAGAATATATATGGTTTAGGGGTGGGGATCTGTAAGGTTTCTGAGATATAAGGAATTTTATTAAGTACTGGGGGCGGGGAATGGCCCCGGACCCCCAGGTTGACATAAAAGCATATTGCTGTGAGAAGTTTACTAAAGGAACATTTCTATGAAAGTTTTGTCAAAATATCTGCAAAGGCTTTGTAGTTAATGCCATTTTTTCAATTTTCCCCATTAAAAGTCTATGGAAAATCTAAGTTGCCATAGCAACCAAACTAAAGAGCCGAATTTCATAAACAAGAGGGCCATGATGGCCCTAGATCGCTCACCTGATCCATAGAGTAACAAGTGGGCCCCAGGGAGGGCCATTATTGACCCCAGGGTTATAATGTGCATAATGTTGAGGGAGGTCTAAAAAGGTTAGCTTCATACCAAATATCATCAACAAAGGCTATAATTTGAACAATCTTGGCAAAGGTCCACTAGATGAAGCTACACACCAAATATCAAAGACCTGGGCCTTGCGGTTTCAGAGAAGATTTTTTTAAAAATATTCCTTACCTAGGCCTATGTAAAACCAAATGGCCCTGGGGCAGGGGCATTTTTGGCCTCAGGGCTATAATTTAAACAATCTTGATAGAGGTCCACTAGATGAAGCTTCACACCAAATATCAAAGACCTGGGCCTTGCTGTTTCAGAGAAGAAGATTTTCGAAGATTTCCCTATATAAGTCTATGTAAAACCAAAGGGTCTCGGGGCGGGGGCATTTTTGGCCCAAGGGCTATAATTTGAACAATCTTGATAGCGGTCAACTAGAAGAAATTTCACACCAAATATCAAAGACCTAGGCCTTGTGGTTTCACAGATTTTCCCTATATAAGTCTATGTAAAAACCAAAGGGCCACGAGGCGGGGGCATTTTTGTCTCAGGGCTATAATTTGAACAAGCTTGATAGAGGTCCACTAGCTGAAGCTTCATACCAAATATCAAAGACCTAGGCCTTGTGGTTTCAGAGAACAAGTTTTCAAGATTTTCCCTATATAAGTCTATGTAAAACCAAAGGGCCACGAGGCGGGGGCATTTTTGTCTCAGGGCTATAATTTGAACAATATTGGCAGAGGTCCACTAGCTGAAGCTTCATACCAAATATCAAAGACCTAGGCCTTGTGGTTTCAGAGAAGAAGATTTTTCAAGATTTTCCCTATATAAGTCTATGTAAAACCAAAGGGCCACGAGGTGTGGGCATTTTTGTCTCAGGGCTATAATTTGAACAATCTTGGTAAAGGTCCGCTAGCTGAAGCTTCATACCAAATATAAAAGACCTAGGCCTTGCGGTTTCAGAGAAGAAGATTTTTAAAGATTTTCCCTATATAAGCCTAAGTAAAACCAAAGGGCCCCGGGGCGGGGGCATTTTTGGCCCCAGCACTATAATTTGAACAATCTTGGTAGGGGTCCACTAGATGAAGCTTCATACCAAATAGCAAAGACCTGGGCCTTGCAGTTTCAGAGAAGAAGATTTTTAAAGATTTTCCCAATATACGCCCATGTAAAACCGAAGGGCCCTGGGGCGGGGGCATTTTTGGCCCCAGCACTATAATTTGAACAATCTTGGTAGGGGTCCACTAGATGAAGCTTCAGACCAAATATCAAAGACCTGGGCCTTGCGGTTTCAGAGAAGAAGATTTTTAAAGATTTTCCCTATATAAGCCGATCTAAAACCAAAGGGCTTTGGGGCGGGGGCATTTTTGGCCCCAGCACTACAATTTGAACAATCTTGGTAGGGGTCCACTAGATGAAGCTTCATACCAAATATCAAAGACCTGGGCCTTGCGGTTTCAGAGAAGAAGATTTTTAAAGATTTTCTCTATATAAGCCCATGTAAAACCAAAGGGCCCCGGTGGGGGGGCATTTTCGGCCCCAGCACTATAATTTGAACAATCTTGGTAGGGGTCCACTAGATGAAGCTTCATACCAAATATCAAAGACCTGGGCCTTGCGGTTTCAGAGAAGAAGATTTTTTAAGTTTTCGGTGAAAAAAATCTATTTTTGGCTCCTGTGACCTATATGTGCAACGGACCGGAACCCTTTGAACAACTTTGAAAGGGGACCACCTAAGGATCATTCCTGTGAAGTTTGGTCAAAATCCGATCAGTGGTTTAGGAGGAGATGTCGTTTGAAGAAATTGTTTACACACGCACGCACGACGGACAAAAAGTGATCCCAAAAGCTCACCTCGTCACTACGTGACGGTGAGCTAAAAACACAAAACCTGTAAAGGCAAATATGGTGAATATTTTCATAAACTCTCAGTCTCATAGAGCATACAGTTTCTGAGGAGATTATTTTTTAAGTATTTTTTTTTTTCTATTTTTTTCAATTTTGTTTCCATGGCAACCAATACAAATGAGCAGTAGGCCTAAAATCATATGGCAGATAGTAGATTGCCCAAGGAATATTTCTATGAAAGTTTTGTCAAAATATCTGCAGCGGCTTGGCAGCAAATGCCATTTTTCAATTTTCCCCATTATAAGTCTATGGAAAATCTAAGTTGCCATAGCAACCAAACTAAAGAGCCGAATTCATAAAAAACACAAAACCTGTAAAGGCAAATATGGTGAATATTTTCATAAACTCTCAGCCTCATAGAGCATACGGTTTCTGAGGAGATGATTTTTTAAGTATTTTTTTCTATTTTTTTTTCAATTTGGTTTCCATGGCAACCAATACAAATGAGCAGTAGGCCTAAAATCATATGGCAGATAGTAGATTGCCTAAGGAATATTTCTATGAAAGTTTTGTCAAAATATCTGCAGTGGCTTGGCAGTAAATGCCATTTTTCAATTTTCCCCATTATAAGTCTATGGAAACTCTTAAGTTGCCATAGCAACCAAACTAATGAGCCGAATTTCATAAAAAACGCAAATTTTCAATCCCCCAACCCAAGGATGCTACAGATGAAATTTGGGCCCAATCGGCCTAGCGGCTTCAGAGGAGATGTCGTTTAAAAAGAGTTGACGTCACCAGACGACGGACAACTGCCTATCCTATAAGCTCCCCCAGAGCCTTCGGCTCTGGTGAGCTAAAAACAAACTTTCAATCCCCCAGCCCAAAGATACTACAGATGAAATTTGGGCTCGTTCGGCCCAGTAGCTTTGGAGGAGATGTTGTTTGAAAATGTTAACGCCAGACGACGACGTACAACTGCCTATCCCATAAGCTCCCCCGGACCCTTCGGCTCTGTTGAGCTAAAAAAAACCTGTTGGTTTAGGGGTGGGGATCTGTAAGGTTTCTGAGATATTGGGCCTATTATGAAGTGGAGGGGTGGGGCATGCCCCAAGGCATCCCAGGGAACCCCCATGTTGGTGTCACTGAATGTCCCTATTCATAAAGAGCATGAATATATATGGTTTTGGGGTGGGGCTCTGAACAGTTTCTCAGATATATGGCCTTTTGTGAAGTGGAGGGGTGGGGAAATGGCCCTGTCACACTGCAGATCCCAAGGTTGGTGTCACTGAATGTGTCTCATCATCAGGAACAAGAGTATATATGGTTATGGGGTGGGGATCTGTAAGCTTTCCAAGATTATCATAAGGCACAGGAAAATATTTGGTTCAGGGGTGGGGATCTGAATGGTTTCTGAGATATATGGCCTTTTATGAAATGGAGGGGGTGGGGCAATGCCCCTGCACATCCTGGGGGCCCCCATGTTGATGTCACTGAATGCTTCTTATCATCAGGAACAAGAATATATAGGGGTGGGGATCTAAATGGTTTCGGAGACATTGGACCTTTTATGAAGTGGAGGGGGTGGGGCAATGCCCCCGCGCATCCTGGGGGCCCCAGATTGGTGTCACTGAATGGGTCTCATCATAAAGAACAAGAATATATATAGTTAAGGGGTGGGGATCTCAATGATTTCTGAGATATATGGCCTTTTTATAAAGTGGAGGGGGTGTGGCATGGCCTCGGCCCAACCCGGGGGCCCCTGGTTGGTGTCATTGAATATGTCTTATCCTCAGGAACAAGAATATATATGGTTTAGGGGTGGGGATCTGTAAGGTTTCCGAGATATTGGGCCTTTAATGAAGTGGAGGGGGTGGGGCAAGGCCCTTGGCGCATCCCGCGGGCCCCCCAGTTGCTGTCACTGAATGCATCTTACCATAAGGAACAAGAATATATATGGTTTAGGGGTGGGGATCTGTAAGGTTTCCGAGATATTGGGCCTTTTATGAAGTGGAGGGGGTGGGGCAAGGCCCTGGCGAATCCCAGGGGCCCCAGTTCTTAGGTGACAAGGTGACTCAGTAGTGTTGTTAATCATCACATTACACTACGGTAGCTCTGTTGTAGAGCAACTGGATTGAGCGTGATAAGTTTGCAGTCATAGCTTCAGTTTAGTAGGCAGAATCAACCTGTGATAATTGTCCTTATTTCTCGTCAGAAGTAGCTACCCCGCCGATCGGGACTTGACCTGAAACACTGAACTTTAAAGTTCTGGGGCCAGTTGTTCAAAACTAACGACTTAGGAAGTTAAAGTATCGTTAAAACTTTGATCCTTAAATATGGCAAATATGCTGGATTTTTTGCAGAAAAAAATGTGAGAGCCAAAAGCTGCTCACATTTTTTCAGCAAAAATACCAAAATTTACGATATTGTACTTGCTAGAAGAGTTAACAATATGATCACTATTAAGCTTGTTAAGCTAATGATGCTTTGAACAATTGGCCCCTGGTCTAAGCCGACTAAGACGTGCTATCTGGACCAACCCTTAAAACGTAGGTTTTATTGGGCGGCAGGGCCAGAGATGTAATTTCATTTCAATGTTGGGTAAAAGTCAAACAAATTGGAAACATCCAAAATGACCTAAATAGTGTTGATGGGAATGTAAATGTTCTATAAAAGGGTTATCCAATACAAACAAAAAATGTTGTGAGTACTTGTTTGAATTGTGATTCTTCATGTACCTATGTTTTCATTAACAAATATGAAAAAATTTCCTTAAGTTATCCTTGTTACACCTACTGGAGTTATGCAAAGTGAATTCTGGTCTTCGTTGAGTGTGCGTCTGAGGACACATTTTCACTTGTTGTGGCACACATTTCTTCTTCCAGTGACAGTTTAATGGTTACAGTATAGAAAGTAGAGTTCACTGTTTTGTTTGAAATTAAGGTTTAACGATCCTGACAACACTATATAGGTCATTTTGGCGATGTTGCTACCAATTTTGTGGGACTTTTACCAGAGATGAAATGACATCTCACCAGAGATGAAATGACATCTCAAGTCCTACTGCCCAATGAAACCAGTGTTTATATAAATGGACAGTGGACTCGTACCATTTAGCCTGGGCCGGCTTAGACCTTACCAGTTTTTCAGTACTCATGTGCGGTTGGTTTCAGCTCTACGTTGAAGCAGCATGCAGCCGTATCTATTTCTCCTAACCTGGGCAGGGGCCCCAGAGTTCACCGTTACAACTGGAGATCTTATGAGACACCCTTCGAATGATGGTCTTCTCATGCTTAACCCTTTTGTACCAAATGGAATATAAGAATCTTATATGGGTGTGAGGGGTGGATTGAAAAATCCGTCCCGAGGGACACTGTCCGGCATCACGAGGCTTGCCGAGTGATGCCGGACATTGATCCCGAGGGATGGATTTTTCTATCCACCCCTCACACCCATATTGGATTCTTTTTCTTGCATACCTTCCATTTCTATTGCGAATTTTAATGCTGCTGTCACTTCGGTTACCGACGTCCGCCATTTTGTGATGACACAACAGGAATGTTTAGTGACGTCACGCATGACGACGCCGCGCGTGGGGTTGTAATCAACCAGTGTATTTATCAAACACGCAATTATATTCGATTTGGGGTCGGAACACCAGGGTCAGAACATAAATTTCTATCCCAGGGTAAAATCACGGATTTCCTTGTCTGGTGTGCAAGAATATAATAATCTTACTTGAGTGCGAGGGGTGGATTGAAAAAATCTATCCCGAGTGTCACTGTCCAGCATAACGAGGCTTGCATAGTGATGCCGGACAGTGATCACGAGGGACAGATTTTTCTATCCACCCCTCAAGCCCATGCAGGATTATCTTGCATACCTCCCATTTCTGAGCAGGAGTTTTTAATACTGAAGTCACTTTGGTTGCCGACATCCGCCATATTGTGATGACACTATAGTGATGTTTAGTGACGTCATGTAACGTGCTGTGACAACCTTAACGACCGCGCATATGATCGTACTCAACCAGTGCATTTATCAAACGCACGAGAATATTCGATCTTGGGTAAAAACACTAGGGTTCGAACAGAATTTCTATCCCAAGCCAACACTATGGATTTCCTTATCTGGTGTGCAAGAAATCTTCCTTCTTATATATACCACGAGTCCATTTCCAAATTAAGGGGTGTCAGGATGTGTTTTCTTCAGATTTTTTTTGGAAAATAGCTCAACTTTTTGCAAACAGTGTAGGCTATGATCAGACACTGCCGTGTCTGATCTGGACCTGCACTGTCTGTCAATTAATTGTTTTGGGGTTTCTGGTACAAAACCAGTTAATCCAAAAGCACTGTACAGCATCTGCCTCCGTTCATCTTCACTTGGTAGGCAATTAAAACAAAACATTTCTATTTTTGATGTGTATTTACATAATGATGACATGATCACAATGACAAAAATTTATTAAAAATCATTATAAACAGCTTTACAAGGCTATGCCAGCTAATACACACTAATGTGGCAATGTCAGAACAGGGACTGATGGTTCTATTTATACTCATTCTTTCCTGTGTTGATCCTCTTAACCCATACACATCAACACCTTGTTAACAGAGATTTGGACTAATATACAAAGACAAATAACCAGCTTCACAATGGAATGATACGTCTACTATAACAACAGTGACTAAACCAAACACAGAAAACACCAATGTATCATCTTTTTCTCAAGAGCTGGCTGAAGTTTCTTTTAACCCGTTACCACGATACAGCACTCTACTTCAGAAAGTTCCGCAATATCAACCTGAACCAGATGTTTATGAAACTCAGAATAACGAGAACAGTCATAAACTAATCTTAACCTCTGCATGTTTGTGTCCTTTAAATCCTGTTAATAGGAATTGTACTATTTGATGATAATCATTGTCTTTGTTTTTTTTTTTCACTGTGTGCCACTGGTTCCTGTAGCCCCTCCAGTGCCGTAAGTAGACTGTGTCCCTGTTGTGCCCTGTCCATAACCAGGCCACTGTCCATACTGTTGACCATACTGTGCCCAGTAGGCTGCCCACTGAGCAGCATTTGCTGCATTGTAACCACTCTGTGCTTGTGAGGCATCTGTGCCAGCACTGGCTCCACTGGTTGCTGTCTGTCCATAGCCCCACTGAAATGTATTAATGTGGATGAATAAAAGGAGAAGGTGGTGAAAAGGATAGGGTGGTTATTTTGAGATAAAGGATAATTTTTGTCCGTTCTCCATAAAAACCTATGTTGGGAGAGTTCATTTAAACCACCTCATTGAGGCAGTTCTAACGAAAACCCACAACAATGTATGCTGTGGGAATTCATTAGAACCACCTCAACGCGGTGTCAGAGGCAGTTCTAATGAATACCAACAACATATGTTTTTATGGAGAAATAAGGAATGTTATCCTTCAATTATCACCAAATACCCAACTTATCTGTTCCCCATTGTATACTAGTGGACTCTTCCATTGCTATATGTTGGACAAGTCTGTCATATAGGGGGTGTCAGGCCTATTTTTTTCATTTTTATTCTATTTTTGAAGCAAAATTCTGTTAGCAAATAGTGCAGGCCCTGATCAGACGCCGCATTCTGGGGCATCTGATCTGGCCCTGCACTGTTTCCAAGGTACCCCTTTTGGGGTATCCCACATGCAATCGGTTAATATGCCTGACTAGAGGCAATGCTTCCAAATCTAGTTTATTTCCCCTTTCATTACAGCTCTAATCTTAACCCTTGTCCTGCTAATCCTGGATATGCCTTATCTTTGAAACAATGTAGATCCAGATCAGATGGCTTCTGACCAAGCCATCTGATCAGGATCTACATTGTTTGCCATTCAGATTATGAATTTGTTGCAATAATTTGCATCAAGTAATCTGATTGGTTGATAATCAGTAGTGGGTGTGGCATATATAAATATTCAGCAGGACAAGGGTTAACCTTTTTTTTACCAAATGGACTCTTCCACCTGATATATAGCACAATTCCATTTCAGGATTCAGGGATGTCAGTTGTGTTTCTTCAAAATTTATTTGGAAAATAGCTTAACTTGTAGCAAACAGAGTAGAATCCAACATCTGATATGGGCCGGCACTGTTTGCCAATTACCAGTTTGGTGGTTTCCAGTACAAAATGGGTTAAAGGAAAGACATAAGTCCTCAGAAGCAAATGCTTTCCTTGAGAAGAAGTCACTATATTTGAAAGGTCTCAGATTATAGGAAAGGCAACAGCATCACGAATGTCTTCCTGGTATAAGTAGGAGAAAATGTACCAGGGGCCAGTTGTTCAAAATTAAGTCAGTTAACTTATCGTTAAAACTTTGATCATTAAATATGGCAAATATGCTGAAATTTTTGCTGAAAAAAAAAAATGTGAGCAGCTTTTGCGGATGCAAAAGCTGCTCAAATTTTTTCAGTCCGAAAAAGCTGCTCACATTTTTTCAGCAACTAGACAAAGTGCCCAGTGGGGCACGTATACCCCCGGCCAGGGCCATCGCCTCAGCTGAAACAAGAACTACAAAGGGAAATAACTCTTAAAAGGCCTGACCCCTTGGCCCTTATTTTCTTTCCCACAATACAAGTAGTCATACTGATCATGTGTGCAAAATTTCAAGTTTCTATGTGAAGCAGTTCCTGAGATATCTTTGACACAAAATAATTGTTTACGGACAGACAGACGGAAAAGACAAAAACTATATACCCCCATTGCATACTTCGTATGCCGGGGGTATAAAAATACCAAAATTTACATTGTTGTACTTGCTAGAAGAGTTAACAATAAGACCACTAATGAGCTCGTTAAGCTAACAATCCTGTGAACAACTGGCACCAGGTTAATGGAGAATCTAGCAATGTTTATTTTGGAAATTGTTACACACACAAAATGACATTGACCCTCCAAGTGCTAATCATGAAGAGTTTTCAATGTATTTTCCTTATTTGTTTTTTTAAGAAAATAAGCCTTTTACTGCACGTTTTCTGCTGGGCAGACCAGCAGATGATTCACGTAAACTGTCAAGCCTTCTCTGAAAACAAGAAAAACTCCTTTTCCATTATGGACCATATGCTGGAAGGGTCAACAGAATACAAGCAAATGATCACCAAAACATCATGACAAATAATGCTGTTGTTTTCATATGAGCCCCGCCAAGCGAATTTGGGTCTTCGAGCATTCCGTCATGACAAATTTTAACTGCGCATGCCCAGCCATTCAGAGGGGCCAGGGATATGGCTGTCTGTCTGAAGGTTCCTCTTGATTCACTGCTTGTATGAGCGAGCAGCGAAGGTTCTGGCGAGACTGCGCGGATGCGCAGGCTCGCCTGAACCTTCGCTGCTCGCATAGGCGATAAGTACCAAAATCGCTTGACGCGGCCCATATGATGCTTGATCTCACTTCAAAGACTCATCCAAACCTCAAAAGACCAGAGGTGTCAAATCAATCCACAAACCCTGGTTTACACAGCAAATCCTCCGTGGAAGTATCTTCACCGAAACATTCAATGATGGACAAATTAGGGGTCTGACCCACACAGTTGTGTACATTCAGTGATCAACAATGAACAAATTAGCTGTTTGACCCATGGTGTTGTCTACATAGAGGGATCAAAAATGAACACATTAGCTGTTTGACCCATGGTGTTGTCTACATTTAGGGAAAAATGAACAAATTAGCTGTTTGATCCAGTGTTGTGTACATTCAGTGATCAACAATGAACAAATTAATTGTTTGAACCCCAGTGGTGTGTACCTTAAGGGATCAACAATAAACAGATCAGCTCTTTTTACTCACAGTGTTGTGTACCTTTATGGATCAACAATGAACAGATTAGCTGTTTGACCACAGAGTTGCGTACATTTAGGGATAAACAATTAACAGATTACTTGTTTGACCCACAGTGTTGCATACCTTTAAAGCTCAACAATAAACAGATTAGCTGTTTTACTCACAGTGTAGTGTACCTTCAGGGGATCAATAATGAACAGATAAGCTGTTTAACCAAGTCTTGTGTACCTTTAGTGATCAACGAAAAGATTAACTGTTTGAAGCACAGTGTTGTGAACCTTCAGGGATAACAATGAACAGATTAGCTGTCTGACCGACAGATTTGCGGCATTTAGGACCATACAATGAACAGATCAGCTGTTTGACCTCCAGTGTTGAGTATCTTTTAAGGTAGATAATAACAGATTGGCTGTTTGACCCACAGTGTTGTGAACTTTACAGGATCAACAGTGAATAGATAAGCTGTTTGACTTACAGTATTGTTTGTTTGTTTGTTTGTTTGTTTGAGGTTTAACATCCCTGTCAACACTGTAAAGGTCATTTTGGAGACGTTGCTTCCAATTTTGTGGGATATTTACCAGACACTGAGATGAAAGGACATCTCAAGCCCTGCCGCCAAATGAAACCAAGTGTTTATAAGCATGGACCTTCCGACTCACACCCAACTGGCTGGGCAGGCTTAGATCCTCTATGCAGTTTACCAGTACTTGTGTGCGGGTCGGTTTCAGCTCTGCGTGGAAGCATCATGCAGCCCATCTATTTCTTCAAGCCCCAATGGGCTGGGCTTACTTACAGTATTGTGTTCAATTAATGATCACCAATACGTCCCATTTACACATAATGCTGCTAAATAGCATGAAACACCCACCTGTCCATACTGCTGTTGAGGCCACTGCTGCTGTCCCCACTGTTGCTGCTGTTGTCCTTGTTGTCCCCACTGCTGCTGACCCCCTGACTGCGGCTGTTGCTGAACACTACTCCAACTACCTTGCTGCTGACCACTCTGACCATATCCTCCTCCCTGCTGCTTACCACCATAGCCTCCTCCTCCACTGCCACCACCAGCAGCAGCAGCGCCACCACTGCTACTGCTGCTTCCTCCACCATAACCTCCTTGACTTTTGTTGTAACCTTGGCTACCACCACTTTGACCACCTTGACGACCGTATCCTCCACTACTACCTCCTCCTCCACCACTACTACCTCCGCCACCACTACTGCCCTGGAACAGGAATAGTGGCATATAACAACAAAGTCTGTTCAATATCATAAAAAATTCTATGCATACAATTTTATAGAAAACTATCTCAGTTACTGCAGCCTCTTAAAGAAAATTTGACTTGAAAATATATTATGAGCTAATCTTTGCTTAGGTATTCTTAACATATATTCAATTAAAAAAAATGGTGTTATGATGTGGGGAAATATTCTTAAATAGTCATTCCTCAAATGTTCCTAAGAAATGAAAGCATACAGTAACTATTTTACTAATTGGCTTAAAAACATAAAAAGCTTCAATGAACAAACAATGCAGAAGATTCTAGGGCAGACATTAGATGATTCATACGTAATATAAAGCCTAAACATGACTACCGCTACCTTATGGCAAATTCTAAATTCAACTAATTAATTGAATGAATTAGTTAAGAACACTATTTTTGACAGGTGTGTCCTTTTAACTTGTGGCTCTTACCTTGTCTCTGCCTGAGTCTCTTCCACCACCACTTTCTCTCCTGTCTTTATTATAACCACCTCCTCCACCACTGCCACCACCGCCGCCACCATAACGACCTCCAGCGCCACCTCTGTCTCCACCTCCTCCAAAGCGGCCACCACCACCGCCACCATAACCACCCTTTCCTTGATCTCTGCCACCACCTCCATATCCACCACCACCGCCGCCATATCTATCACCACCTTGACGACCACCATAGCCACCATCACGACCACCATAACCACCATCACGACCGCCATAGCCACCATCACGACCACCTCCACGTCTGTCTCCTCCTCCACCACCCCAGCCGCCGCCGCCACCACCACGTCTGTCTCCTCCACCTCCCCAGCCGCCGCCACCACCACCACGGCGTCCCCAATCTCTGCCACCACCTCCTCCACCACCTCCTCCACCGCCGCCTCCACCCCAACGACTTCCACCACCACCACCACCACCACCACCGCCGCCCCAGCGACTGCCACCACTTCGCCTGTCATCACGGCCACCACCTGAACGATCATCTCTCCTATAATCACGTCCACCACCACCTAGAATTAAAAGCATTGCAAACACTGCATGATATCATGCCAACTGCAAGCCAATAAGACTGTTTTCAGACATTTCTAAAGCTGCAAGCCTCAGCATAATTTTCTATTTTTCGTATCCCTCATTTGTGCACAGATTTGAATCCTTGACATTGAATTTGTTTGTGCTGAAGTTTAACAGCCCAGTCAACAGTGTGTCATTTTTGAGCCGGTCAGTTTACCTATCCACACTTTTCCAGAGTAGGCTTATACAAAAGCAGTCAACCAGTACAGTGCACATTCTTATGCCTGAAACTGACTACTGCCCTTCTTGAAACAGCTGGAAAGACTGTAGAAAAGATTTTATGATCAGTCTCCACATAAGAATATTGCCGACTCCGCCAGGTTTAGAACAAGCTTCCTCCTGATCACCAGTCAGACGTGCATCTGACTGAGCTACCAAGGCTGGCCCTAAACATTTAAGTTTCACACAAGTAGACTACTTAAAGACTGTTGTATAAAGTTTTATGTTCAAGAGTGCCAGGATGGTCATATATAGAGGAACAATTTGGTAAATGGCATACCTATATGGGACTATTTACAACAAGTAACCCCAGTGCTGTAATTTAAGGTCTTGGTGGTGGTCTTCAAGATAAAGCAAACATGCCAAATATCGCAGCCTGGGCCTTTTTGTTTTAAGTCCAGAAGATTTTTTAATTTCTTGACTGTGTATAATGAAGTGACCCCTGGGGCAGAGCCATTTTTGACCCATGGGCTGTAATTTGATAAATCTTTGTAGAGGTGCACTAGATAAATACCTGGGCTCTTGGTGGGGGTCTACAAGATAAAGCAAACATGCTAAATATCCATCCTGGGCCTTCCTGCTTCAGTCAAGATTTCTGGCCCTTAACATTTAAGTTTCACACAAGTAGACTACTTTAAGACTGTTGTATAAAGTTTTATGTTCAAGAGTGCCAGGATGGTCGTATATAGAGGAACAATTTGGTAAATGGCCTACCTATATGGGACTATTTACAACAAGTAACCCCAGTGCTGTAATTTAAGGTCTTGGTGGTGGTCTTCAAGATAAAGCAAACATGCCAAATATCGCAGCCTGGGCCTTCTTGTTTCAAGTCAAGAAGATTTTTTAATTTCTTCCCTGTGTATAATGGAGTGACCCCTGGGGGCAGAGCCATTTTTGACCCATGGGCTGTAATTTAATAAATCTTTGTAGAGGTGCCCTAGATAAATGCCTGGGCTCGCTGGTTTCAGGACAGATTTTTTTAAAGTTCTTCCCCATATAATTTTGAAAAACAAGTGTCGCCCAGGATGGGACCAATTTTTCACCCAACGGCTCTTGTATGAGGTCCAATAGACGAAGATACATATGAAAAAAAACGGCCTCAGAAGCTCAGATACAGATCTTACAGATGACCAGGTTACTGGTTGAAAACCTGCTGTGTTGGCATTGATTCCTGATCATTGCCTTCACTTCTATTTTTATAAAATGTTTTCTACAGTCACTCTCTCCCAATGATTCAAGAAAGGTAGTTGTCAGTTTCTGGCCAAAGAATGTGCACTTGTGTATAAACCTACCCAGGAAAAGTGGGATTTGGAAAACTGACTGGCTCTACATGACAAATAGTGTTGACTGTGCCATTAAACTGCAAACATACCATATATCAAATGCAGGAGTCTTCTGGGTTCAGACTAGAAGATTTTTAAGTTTGTCCTATATAAGTCTATGTTAAACAAGGGTTTAACAATCTTGGTAGAGATCCACTGGATACAACTTCATACCAAATATCAAACACATGGGCCTTCTGGTTCCGGACAAGAAGATTTTTATGGTTTTCCCTGTATAAATCTAACTAAAACTGGTGGGCCCAGGGCGGGGCTTTTTTTAGCCCAAGGCCTATAATTTGAAAATCTTTGTAGAGATTCACTAGATACAACTTCATACCAAATATCAAACACCCGGGACTTCTGGTTTCGGACAAGATTTTTAAAGGTTTTCCCTGCATACGAGGACTGTTCAAATATGAATGCAACTAAGCACATAAAAATGATTCCCTGATAGATTTCGATGAAAATTTATTTTGTCCCCTCAAAGTATTCCCCTTTAACAGATATACAAACTTTCAGTCTTCTGATCCAATCATTGAATGCATTTTGGTAGTTTTTTCGAGGTATACTATGAAGGCACTGGAATATTGCAGAACCAAGGTGTTTGCGCTGTACAAATTTTCAACCAGAAAGGTATTTTTTCAGCCGCGGGAACAAAAAAAAGTCACACGGGGGCAAGGTCAGGGGAATACGGGGGGTGAGGGAGTTCAACAACCTTTTCTTGCTTCAGATAGTTTTGCACAATGAACGCCTTGTGCGATGACGCATTGTCATGTAGCAATCTGACATTGGCTAAACCAGTTGCGGGTCTTCGTTCTTTGAAATATTTCTTCAATTTTCGAAGAACTTTATTCTTGTAAAACTTCGCATTTACAGATTTGCCTTGAAGCACAGCAACCTGAATAGCAGGGCCCTGATTTGAAAAGAATATGGCATACATTACCTTCTTGACGCTCATGGTCTGCTTTGCAATGAATGGTCTTTTGCAATACTTTGTTGCCCATATTTTGTTCTGAATCTTTTGTTTTGGCTCCAAAAAGTGAACCCATGTCTTGACACCTGTGACGACATTAGCGAAAGACAGTGCATTGTAATTTGGAAACTTTTTAAGCAACTTCTTGGCGCACTGAACGCGTGTCTTTTTCTGCTCATCTGTCAACAAATGGGGAATCCATCTAGCACAGATCTTTCTCATTTTCAAATCCCGTTTCAGAATTGTATGAGCTGCTCCTAATGAGATGCCAACCATACTTGCTATTTGACTAGTGGTGTATCGTGCATCGGTAGCAACTATTTCTTTCACTCTAGCAACCACCTTGGCAGATGTTGCTCTTTTCGGCCGACGATTATGTGGTGTATCTTCTGATGAGCCTAGCCCACAGCTGAATTTCTTACACCAACGAAAAACTGTCGGAATAGACATGTCATTATGCCTATAAAACTAACATATTTCATCAAAAATGTCTTTGCACCGTATACCAAGAATACAATGATTCTTAATATAGGACCGTATTTCATCGGCGTACTCTGACCTTCTTCCAAACATGTTTTGTATTAGTATACAAGAGTAGACAGTGTTTATCGAACGATATACATGGCTAAAGTGCATGGATTTTAACAGGTTTGGTATCAATGTATAGGTAAAATGTTTTTCTACGCTGTGATATTTATTTCCAGGTGATTTTCACATTAGTGCATGAGAAAACGTTCTTCTTGCATTCATATTTGAACAGTCCTCGTAAACCCAGGGCTATAATTTGAACAATCTTGGTTGAGGTCAATTAGGTGAGGCTTCAAACTAAATATCAAAGACTTTGGCCTTACGTTTTCAGAATATCTTTTTAAGTTTTCAGTAAAAAAAAACAAACTATTTTTGGTTCCTGTGACCTAGATGTGCAACAGACCAGAACCATTTGAACAACTTTGAAAGGGGACCACCTGAGGATCATTCGTGAGAAGTTTGGTCATAATCCGATTAGTGGTTGAGGAAGAGATGTCGTTTGAAGAAATTGTTTATGCACAGACACGGACCGATGTACGAAAAATAATCCCAAAAGTTCACCTCGCCACGAGACAGGTGAGCTAAAAACGCTGTCAATATGGTCTCTGATTTCAATGCCAACTCTTTCTGGACATCATCAAGGCAAGCTGAAAATTGGACAGCCAGAATCCTAATGCCTTGATACAATCTGTAGCCATAGACTGCTTCTTACTATAATTTTCCTGCTGCTAGAGAACTACTGGCAACAAAGCATTTTTCAAGGGCAAATGCCTACCTGTACCACCACTGCCATGTTGTTAGTTTTGTTTGTTCCTTTGCACTGGAGTTGAATGGCCCAATCAACACAATTTTGGACATTTTTGCACGGATCAGTTTTCCTGGGCAGGCTTATACATAAGCGGTTAACCAGTACAGTGCATATTCTTTCGCCAGAAACTGTCAACTGTCCTTCTTGAATCAGTGGAAGGGAGCGCATGACCGTAGAAAAGATTTCATGATCAATCTCAACGAAAGAATGTTGCTGACCCCGGCAGGTATCGAACCCCCGTCCTCCTGATCACCAGTCAGACGTGCATCCAACTGAGGCCGGTTGTGTCCTTAGTTTGTTTGATTTGAGGTTTCAAGTCCCCGTCAGCACTGTAAAGGTCATTTTGGAGACGTTGCATCCAATTTTGTGGGACTTTTACCTGACAATGAGATGAAATGACATCTCAAGCCCTGTCGCCCAATGAAACCAATAGGGTTTATCAGCATGGATAGTCCGCCTCGTACCGCGGTTCCTGGACAGGCTTAGATCCCATATATTTCTTCAAGCCCCTATGGGCGGGGGCCAGTGTCCTTAGTTATCTTATCCTTTAGAACTCTGATCGTTTAATATGGCAAATATGCTATTAAACATTTTTTCAGCATAATACCTAAGTACTTGCTAGAACAATGAACATATTGAACACCAATGAACTTGTTAAGCTAGCAATGCTTTGAATTACTGGGCCCAGTATTTTTGCAACATAAAAATCACTTCAGCTTACCGAAGAAGCCACCACCATCTTGTTTGAATTTCTTCTCTGGTGGGGGCGGGGGCAATGCTTTCTGGCCTTCTTCCCTGTAATTTTCAACCAATTTTTCTGCTTCCTCTCTGTCCATCTCTGGGAACTCAAGATCATCGAATAATGATCCTACGTCAGGCAGCGTGAAGTTAGCTAAAATATAATTATATTATGCTTTATTTCATTTTCAGTTATTGAATGAGATATGATCTGAAATGAAAACAATGATAACAAAATTCTCTCAATTTCATTATCATTACTTTCTTAGTGAAAACAATTTACCAGAAATAACCTTTACAGAAAGCAAACAAGTTTCTAAAACATGCTTGCAAGTGAATAATCAATGAAATGGTATGTAAGTGTTAAAATTCAACGGAAGGATTACAACTGTAGCTGTGTGATAGACAGAAGCAATGTTTGGCCTTCAAGCCCCTACCTTTCATTTCAAGTACAGCCTTTTCTGGAACATCCTTTCCTTCCTCTTTCTTTTGTGCTTCTGTTCTGGTTTTAAAGTCTTCCTCAGATGGAACGATCACAATAGCCTTCCGTTGAAAACCCTCAAATGGCTGCATTTTACGTCGCCTCGCTGATGCATATACATTTGTCTGATGCAGAAATACAGATGGTTTAATATTCATGTTAGAGACAAACACACTGGGCTATACATCAGGGTGGAGTGTATGCCACTGTGTTTCAATTTCTTGCAACATTTGGCAAGTCTAACCAACATAATCTGTAATATACTCCAATAAAAGTCAAATATTAGACAGGATTTAAAGCTGCCTTCAGCAGAGTTCAACCAGATATACTGGTTAACAATTACCTACCTTGGATGATCTAAAGCTAAAAAGTACTGATTATATGCATTTGCATGGCATCATGTAATTGTTTCCATAAATATTGAAATTCTGCAAGCAGTATGGTGGATAATATATCTATTGTAAGTGCTATCCTATGAACCAATGTTGCTTTTGGCATTACCAGTTACTCATTAAGTATAGTAACAATAATGGTTCACCTTCATACAGGTTTGTCTTCTTTACTACTCACCACGTTTTGGCTGTAGTCTCATGCTCATGTTGATTCTCTACTACTCAAACTTAAAAGACTGACAACTGCAAATCAAAGCACAGGAAAATTTACTGGCTCTATATGGGCTGAAAAGTTAATTAACTGTTTTCTTATATGTGTTAAACATGACTATTTAATGTACACAGCAAGCATCTTTCTGATTTCAGACAGTACTTCATGATCCCAAGGTATTTTTCTCAGGTTAAATAGTCTCTTTGGGCTGAAGTTTAACAGCACTTCAAATCTTCAGGGTCACCATTGCATGTCCCATAGGATATAGCTGGTTCGCAGCCAACCAGCTCAGTATTGTGTCATGTTTAGGAGAATGCATATTTAATTTAGGGCAACCAATAATAAGTGCTTTCAGTAATTTTTCCTGTGCTTTTGTTCTTCAAACTTCAGAATAAAGCATAATATAGTGACCAATTTTATGTTGAAACCACCCCATCAAGGGCTACATTCTATGAGCCAGAGCATGACAAAATCTACAATCTTGAGCGACCAGCAAAGACTTAGATCAGCCTTTGCGGAGTCTGATCAGAATCTTTGCTGATCGCATGTATCTTCTATAGGCTAATATCTATGAAGAGATATAAGCATAAGGTCCAGTCATAGTGGATGGGTGCACAGGTTGGTTTGAGTATGTGCTGGTCACACGGTCTTATTGTAGGTTTTGTTGTGCGACGGCTCATTTTTTTATGCTGATACTGTATTGAGGACAAATGATTACACGTACTTGGAAAGTGTACCTCTTGGCAAAGTTCTTTACTTTGTTATATTCATTATTTTTTACTTGTATTAACTTTAAAACTGGAGAAAATTTTGATGATACACTGCCACTCAGATGCCAGACACATTCTGAATTCTACATTTTGAGTGACTGCCTTTAGAAACCACCACTTTTGCATCCAGACTTTCTCGGACTACTGCTGAATTCATTGGTGTGTTCACATTTTGGTATCTAGTACAATCAACAACCAATATTTCATTTTTATTACTTTTCAATACATTCAGCATGAAACTTAAAAACGTAAAAAATACATAATTTATGTCAGACATTATGTCAGAGCCTATCATGAAATCTGTAAAGCCATCTTGACATCATACATATGTAGTTTGCGATCCTACTAATGCTATAAACACAGGGTTGATTTTTTAAGCCTGAACTGGTTCCTTCTGTCTCAGGTTTCAAACTTCAAAGGTCTCTCCCATGCAACTACCACCCTACAACCCCACTCAGTAAAATATTGAAGCAGCAATTTATTCCAGATGACTAAAGCTGGTTGTTTACTAGTAGATTTCTTTTTACTCTTTTCAGTAGCACAGTCTAGGAATGCTTATCTCAGAAACTGGTTCTAGTAAATGTAATTCTAAAACTGAAACAAGAACAGGACAATACTGTGGTAAACCAATGTAGAAATCCTTTGCCATGCTTCTAGCCTCTGCCTTGTCTGATAGAATATCAACCCTTACAAAAATCTGGTTGATTGCCAGCTGGCTGTAATTTGACAATGTCAGATCATGAAATGCCGGTCAATGTTATGAAATTACACAGACACCATGCAGGAACACTTCAAAGTTGCCGTGCTAAACTCCTTAGAAATGTGCCTGACCATTATGTTCCATGCTAGGTTGCATCAATTGATGACCAATCATAAAAATGAACTAAAAATAGCATCCCATCTACTGCCAAGCAGTTTCTTGCAGCACTCTAATAAATATGTAGTTAACCAATAAATGGGCAATCTGAATACTATATGCACACTGGCTTCAACATCAAAACTAGACAATCAACTTACATCATCTGAACTTTTGACATTTTCGTATTTTGTATCACTACCAGACAGAGAATCTATGCTTTTTTCCTCCTGCTCTCTATTCTTCCAAATGATTTCTTTGTTATCATGGAAGTAATTATTTTTGTTGTTAGACTTCTAAGAAAATGGTTTTGTATGCTTGTTTTGTTTGATTTGAGGTTAAACATTCCCATCAACACTGTAAAGGTCATTTTGGAGACGTTGCTTCCAATTTTGTGGGACTTTTACCCGACATTGCGATGAAATGACATCTCAAGCCCTGTCGCCCAATGGAACAAATAGGGTTTATAAGCCTGGACGGTCCGACTCGTGTGCACTGCTTTGCCTGGGCAGGCTTAGATCCTCTAAGCGGTTTACCAGTACTCTTGTGCGGGTCGGATTCAGCTCTGCGTGAAAGCATCATGCAGCCCATATATTTCTTCAAGCCCCGATGTATGCTTGTGCTAAGGCTTCTTGTATAAACAAGAGGGCTTAGATGGCCCTGAATCGCTCACCTGATTTCAAGCCGACATTTTTTTTCTGTTTATAGCTCTGGTGGCCAATTTTTTCACCAGAGCCAAACCGTTTAACTACTCTAGTAGAGTGTCACCTAAGCAACATTCCTTAGAAGTTTGAATGAAATTGGCCAAGGGGTATCTGAGTAGTCATTTAAAGAAATTTTATATTTTTAGACCTGGTGGCCATTTTGTTAATCAGAGCAAAACAATTTATTCTATTTTAGCAGAGCGTCACCTAAGCAACATTCCTAAAAAAAAATTAAATGAAATTGCCCCAGGGGTATGGAAGGAATAGTCATTTAAATAATTTTCTATTTTTAACTCTTGTAGCCATCTTGTTCTTCGGAGCAAAGCGATTTTAGCTATTTTGGCATTATTCCTGTGTAGTTTAGTCGAAACTGGCCCAAGGGTTTTTTAAGAGTTAGCATTATAAGCAAATTGTTGACTTTTTTTTTTATTTTTAGTGCTGGTGGGCATCTTGTTCATCAGTGAGGAAGGATTTTAGCTATTTTAGGAGGTTACCTAAGCAAAATTCCTATGAAGTTTGAATGGAATTGGCTCAGAGGTATGGGAGCAGTAGTTGTTTCAAGATTTTTCTATTTTTGGCCCTCACAGCCATCTTGTTCGACGGGGCGCAACGATTTTAGCTGTTTTGGTAGAGAGCAACTTAGGCAACATTCCTGTTAAGTTAGGCGACACTGGCCCAAAGGTTTAGGAATTCCTAGAGTTAGCATTATAAGCAAATTGTTGATACTTTTCTATGTAACATTCATGTGAAGTTTTAGTGAAATTCAGACGAGGGTTAAGGCGGATTAGGCATTTTAAGCAAATTGTTCGTGTTTTTCTATTGTTAGCTCTGGTGGAGCAGAAATTTTTTTTTCTCTATTTTCGTAGAGGGCCATCTAAGCAACATTCCTATGAAGTTTGAATGAAACTGGCCCAGGGTTATAGAAGTAGTCATTTGAAGATTTCTATTTTTAGCTCTAGTGGCCATCTTGTTCATCAGAGCAGAACAATTTTAGCTATTTTGGAAGGGAGCTACCTAGGCATCATTCCTGTGAAGTTATGGCATAAATTGACCAAAGGCTTTAGGAGTTAGCATTTTAACCAAATTGTTGACATTTTTCTATTTTTAGCTCTGGTGGCCATCTTGTTCATCTGAACAGAAAAGTTATAGCTATTTTCGTAGAGGCTCACCTAAGCAACTTTCCTATGGTTTGAATGAAATTGGTCCAGGGGTGTGGGAGGAGTAGTCCTTTAAAGATTTTTCTATTTTTAGTTCAGGTGGCCATTTTGTTCATCAGGGCTGACCAATTTTAGCTATTTTGTTAGAGAGCCACCTGAGCAACATTCCTGTGAAGTTTAAATGAAATTGGCCCAAGGGTTTTGGAGTAGTCTTTTCAAGCAAATTGTTGATGATGGAAGACGCACGGCGGATGACGCACGACGGACGGCGGATGACGCATGACGGACTTTCACTGATCACAATTGTTGCTCACCATGAGCACATAAGTGTCCAGGTGAACTAAAAATACACAAGTATGTATTTCCTTTCGGGAATCTGCCAACACATGTAATGCCATTTAAACATTCTCTCATACTTTGTTTTCTGTCTTCATTTACCAGAGCCCAGTTATTCAAGCCCTTGTTAGCTTTACAAACTCGTAAAGTAGTTAAAACATTAAAATCCTAGAATGCACAGTGGTATTTCTGCTGAAAAAAGTTACTTGAAGATGAGCAGCTCTTGAATACAGCTAACATTTTTTTCAGCAAAAATATTTTTTAGTTTTTTTGCAACTCTGAACAAGGTTTTAACAATGATTCCATTATCTTTGAACACCTGGGCCCAGCAAGTCCCTGAAATCACTGACACAGTAATTATGACAAAAGCTATCTATTACTATGATCCAGTTTTCATATTAAAGCAAGAAGGCTTTTTTAAATACTCAAAACTTGTGTCAAAAGCTCCAAATTACTTGTAGAGCAAAACCAAGAATGAATAATTTGGGCTACCATCTGTTACAGAAGATTGGAAATTTGGTTTGGTTTAAATGGCTCAGTCAAAATGATGAGGCCATATGGATCTGGTAGAAGATTGCAAAGTTCTTCAGAATGATCAAGGTAGACACTGCATTGAATATTTATTCCTTCTTACTTGCTGAAGCTCAATTACAGGAAATGCATACACCTTCAAGACTGCTACCAAAAGTTTTCTTCTCTACTTTCAATGGCAAGTATTTGCAACCATAGGCAGTAAATCCAGTCTCTTCAAATTTAGGGGTGTTAGGTTCAGTTATCTTCACCTGCACTATTTGCCAATGGAACTTTTTGGCGGTTTGCAGTATTAAATGCGTTGAGACCAGCCCACAAAGCATTGCCCCAGGTAAAAATAATACTTGTTAATTTTAGGATATATCTTATTTCTAGCAAGTCCCCACAATATTAGACAGTTCTACATATGTTTCTGCATTCCCCTCCCATCAGGACTGGAACAAATATATTGGGCTGCATGATGCTTCCATGCAGAGCTGAAACCGACTGCACAGAGTACTGGTAAACCGTTTAGAGTTCTAAGCCTGTCTAGGAAAAGTGGTCCATGCATATAAACCCTACTGGTCGGCAGAGTTTGTGATGTCATTTCATCTCGATGTCGGGTAAAAACCCCACAAAACTCGAAGCAACATCTCCAACATGACCTTTACAGTGTTGACAGGGATGTTAAACCTCAAATCAAACAACAAATATGTTTCTGAAGAAAACTGTCCCTTTATTATCCCCTAATCAGCATCTATGCCCATGGTTGGTTGACGACTTGTCCTCATTTCAGTAATCAGGTGTATCTATTCCCCTCAAACATGAAAACAATTCTTATACAAATAGCAAATCTACAGCTTCTAAGTTCCAGTAGTGCGAGAATCAACATGTCACCGAGGTATAACAGCTAGTCTAACCAGTCTCAACAGGTCACTCAGGTATAACAGCTAGTCTAACAGGTTTTTTTTTTTTTTTTAAGAGCTTTTATACATACCCTTAACTACTGCCATCTCATGACTTAAATTCACATGTACTAAATAAGCCATAATTGGTATACCAGAGTAAACTCTGTACCCCTCTCTGCTCTCATAGGACAAAATTCTTACCTTTAGAGTTCTAGGTTGGTTCCCAGACTAATGTTAAATATAGAAACCTTACCTTGACTTACCCGTTTAGATTATCCTCAAATACTTACATGTACTCCCTTCAATTCATCTCAAACCCGTATGTTTGCACCTGTTTTGAATATCTTCCTTTAACTTGTAGCAAATAGTCCCAGCAGACAACAGAAACAATTAATCAAGGTGGGTTCTCATTTCGGTATGTGCGTTGTCAAAACCCCAAATATTCTAGTTTTGGTGGAAAACGAAATTTCAGAAGTACCTGATCAAGGATGTAGTTTCTTTTCCTCTTGGATGCATATTCAAACAATCTGTTAAGACATTTTGTTGATTTGTCTATCAAGACATCCCAGCGTCCGGCATAGTTACGTTTTCTTGGCAGACCCATCACCTACACAGTACAAACAAGTGTTAGGAAGTCACTGCAGTATCTGATAGTTTATCAAGTCTTACACTTAAGGGGATAATTGTATTGAAAATTGTCATTTGGGGAGGTTAATCGGAGGTTTTACGGTTATTTCGTTTTACGGCGACACGTTGGAGCCGTAAAACGGAATTTGCGACCGTAAAACTGACAATTTACCTCCCCAAATGACAATTTTCAATACAGTTATTCCCATTCTAATGCACTTTTGCACTTGCTTTGTTTAAAAAAATGCTCATTTTGACCCAAATGGTAAGCACAGTGAGCTGCTTAAAACCAAATGACAGCCAATGAAAAGTGACGTTACATGATGACATCGGATTTCCGACTGTATATTGTAGAATATACTGTCACAAATTTTAAAAGTTATCCAATCAGACGTCATATTACATACGCAAGTGCATTAGAATGAAGAAGTGCACTCATGATCTGTCTGTTTACGAAATAAATTTTGTTTTCCTGAGGTTCATTGAAATAAGAAAAACAGTGGATCATATGCAAAGTACATGAATACTTCCCTAGCAACTCAATGTTGTTTATAATTTGATACACATCAGAAAGATTAAAAGCACTGCTTGCATTAACATTCTGCTTTTTATCCACTTTATCTGGTGGGAGACCAAATACTGAAACCAGTCTTTTGTCAGAACTGACAAATGCCCTTCTTGAATCAATGGAAGGGAGAAAATGACCAAAGAAATGATTTCATGACAAATCTCCTCAAAAGAATGTTGGCGATCCCGGCTATTATCTAACCCGGAACCTCCCGATTACCCACCTGATGCTGTCCAACTGAACTTCCAAGGTTGGCTGACTCCAGGTATTCATTGAAGTTACGACGCAATAGTTATATATATATACACCAGGGCTCGAGAAACTGAAGAATCAAAATCGGTCCAGCCAGATTTCGCCAAAACATGACGGAAATTGCCGATCAGTTTCGGCAATTTCCGTAAACATCCTTGGTGATTTGCAATTTCAAAATGTGTTATTAGCGTAACGAATGACATACCAATATTGCTCTTACACTTGTTAACGAATATAAGCACCAGTATCTCGATTATAAACAGCAATTATTGCTCACATAGTTCAGATTTCATCTACTTTCATTTTCTACGCCAGATTTCATCTACTTTCATTTTCCCAATATCCGGGTCACTCAGCACCTGAAGCCTGCTGGCGTGTTGCAGTCAAAGATCAGCTCGATGGTCACTATATTTTTTGCCCTTTTTTAAAACCTATAAAATATTTCTCTTATTTCACGCATCTTTATTTTGCCCAAGTTGCTTTGTTTACAAATGGCCATCGATTGCAGCCACGTGGTCGGAAAATGACGTCATACCGTTTCCTTTTACACAATACACATTAATGCAGTCACGGACGTAACACACACACACCAGTTTTATGTCACTGATTTTAATAGAGCGGATTTCTAAAAAAAAATGTTTTGAACGGGTTAAAAAATCGAAAAACATTTCTTTACTCTCAAACCAAAACATGGCCGAACGAGAGTCATTGAAAATCTTACGTGGCCGAACCGAGTTCTAAAGAATATAAATACATATTTCATGATCACACAAGCCTGAAAGAAATCGCTTTGTCTACAAACGGCGACCAATATTGATGGCACGTGATCGGAAAATGACGTCATGCGGTTTCATTTTAATTCATTCAAGGGCATAATACACAAGTGGTTAATGTTATTGGTTTCAATGGAGCCTATTTCTTAAATAGAAATATCGTTAACAATGGGTGAAAATAAAGGCATTTTCTCTGGAAGTCTTAACAGACATGACAGGTGTGTACTGAAAATTGCGCCCTGTGGAAAAAACAAAACAAAAAACAATTATATATTTAAATACCGGTTCTATAGTAAGCCATAAATTAATGACTTGTGTAAACAAACTAGCGTATGTCCTGCATTGATTGACCTAATTTTCTCACCCTAATTTTCCATGCCGATAACGCCTGAGGCCATTGTTCACGGTTGAATAATTTTAACACACAGGTCAAATTTCGCTGCGATAAGATCAAAGAACCCGACGTGGACTTGTCCGGTTTTCACCTAGTTAGATAATGAACCAGTCTAACACCTTGTGCTGTAGGCTATTTTTTTAAACATGCTTGGATTATCAGTGGCAAACGGTCAGCTTGTTTTTACAACGATGATTTAGCTAAAATTTTTGAACCGATTTTTTGAAAATTTTATTGAATTATGGACCGATTTTTTAAACTTCTTTTTCAGTTAAAATCGGTTCAGCAAAAACCCAAAATCGGTTCAGAACCGGAAAACAGACATTTTCTCGAGCCCGGATATACACAGTAAAATTCCGCAATTAAGACCACCTAAAATTAAGACTAATTCTGCAATTAAAAGCTTATTTAGAAGACTGCAGATTTTTTTTCTTTGTGTTTTCTGCACACAGTGTCCTCTGGTCAGGGACCACCATTGGGATTGTTCAAAAGTGGTCTTAAAGACCACTTTTGACCAGTCCTAATGGTGGTCTTAACATAGGAATTTTACTGTATGTCTTTGTTAGAAATGCACGGAGAATGTAAACATCACAATATATTTTTTTACTTCAGTTTCAATACTGTATGTTCAACATTATCTTCTGTGCCTTGAGAGAGTGTACACTCCTTCCTGTTTCAAGAAGGCCATCTTTTGTCTCTTTGGTTAGAGCTAGGACTAACTTCCCATATCACAGGTCATGAATGTCATTTGACGATCACCAGTAACAATTCTGATTCTGATGTGTGATCAGCAAAACTTCCAACAAACCTGGATAAGCTCAGTCAGGTGAAGTCGGAGCCTTGCTGAAGAATTTGGTCAGCTGTTACCAGTATCAGCTTGCTTGGATGCACAAGCCAGTAGTGCGTAGGGCTGGCTAATCAGAGTTGAAAAGATAATAAACTACCAATGATGCCATTGCGCTCAATAACCAATTTGTAATCACTTTATATTGTATTGTAATTTTACCTAACTGGCTTTCTGCCTGAGCAGGACTCTTATATGTTATACTGTACTGTATATTTTTGGACATTCAGGCCTGAGCAAACAGTGTAGACCCAGATGAGATGCCGCAGAACACAGCGTATCATCAGGGTCTAAACTGTTTGCCACTTATCCAGCAATTTTAGACACAAGTTTCGGTAGTAAAGTGTACCTATCAAATATACGATTACTAGCAAATTTTAATAGTAACCATAATCATTTTTCTGGAATTTATCAATCAATCGATTATATGATTAATTGTGCCAGCCTTAGTAGCGTGTGTCTCCAATGAGCACGGAACATAAAGCAAATTTTGCAAAAACAAGTCCTGTAATTGGTTGACACTTAAGCCATGCGAACAATGAAGGCTGCTTTGGGTCAACAGACTGATGCGAGTATTTGCTGTGCACCATCTTCTAAGACACAGATAGTCAAATTTCAACAAATCAAACACCTTTACTACTGTAAAAATTTGTTCGTGTCAATGTTGTTTAAGCCACCAAAGTTTCACTGTATTTGCTTGTCATGGTCCATGTACTAGAGAACCTCACAAAGACCATGGCCCAGTTGTTCAAAGCCTCGTTAGCTTAACGAGTTTATTAGCGGTCAAATTCTTAACTATTCTAGCAAGTTTAATACCTAAAATTTTATTTTTGCTGAAAATTTTTTCAGCAAAAAATATTAGTATATTTGCCATATTAAATGCTCAACTTTTTAACATATTTGTTAACTGACAACGTCGTTAGTTTTGAACAACTGGCCCAAGCTGTTACTGATACTAATGATCTTTCTGATAAAAATTGCTACCACTAACAATATTATATACACCGAAAAAACACGAAGCTTACCTTCATTCTGTCAATGATGCTGTTTGTGCCAAGTATGTAGTATTTTGCCTCTGGTACCACTTTGCACTGTTTCTCAGCCCAGGTGGTCTTTCCACATGCTGGTAAACCAACCATCATCAACATCTGCAACACAAAATATACTGTAAACGTATCACTTTGAATAACGCTTCCTCTACTTATATTCATTTTGTTTGTGAACAGTTAAGTCTTGCCTACAGGTTCATTTCTGGCATGTGCCTTAGAACACTTTTCTGATGTAGCTGACTTTTTATTTTTTTTTTCTATCTTCCAGATTCTACAATCATTTCCGGAGCATTATCCCTTTGATACATTTAAGGGGTTTTACCAATTTTGTACCGATACCCCCAAAACGAGTAGTTGGCAAACAGTGCAGGCCCAGATCAGATGCCGCATCTGATAAGGGCCTACACTGTTTGCAAAACATTCAGGCAGTTTCCCCGATCAATTCTGAAAGAAACACTATCTGACACCCCTAAATTTTGAAATAGACTCCTGCTATATATATATTAAAGGAGGAAGATTCCATTTGGTAACAAGAACTCTGCCAAAGGCTATGTCGCCTCTGTGGGGGTGCAAAGTCACCGAACCATGAGATCTAGGCCAAGGTCAAACATTGAGGCTTCCATAAAAGTTGCCATTCCTAGATGGAAGCTTGTACCAAGTATCATTAATGTAGCTCTAATAGTTCTTGAGAAATGAACTCAAATATTAGGTTGAACAGTGGAGTTGATGCAATAGTTCACTAAGTCAGTGAACCATGAAATTTAGGTCAAGGTCAAATGTGGATGCTTGCATTATAGTTGTCATCCCTAGATTCAAGTATATACTAAGTATCATTGATAAAGCTCTTAGTTCTTTTGAAATGAAGCTCTTATAGTTATTGAGGAATTAACTGGAGGGTGAACGCTAGGGTTGTCACAATATTTTACAAAGTCAGTGAACTATGAAATGTAGGTCAAGGTCAAATATGGATGCTTGCATTTAAGTTGCCATCCCCACATACAAGTTTGTACAAAGTATCATTAATGAAGTTCTTATAGTTCTTGAGAAATAAACATGTCCATTAGGGTGAATGCTTGGGTGGTCGCAAATGCTGACACCTTGACAAACAAACGGAAGGAAAACCGGGTGCCTATATCACGCCTTGCTAATAGCAGGCGCAACAAAAAAGGGAATATGGGCAGTGGATACAGCTCCCATATTTGCCACCATTTTTTTTTTTTTTACAAGGAAGACAACTTCTTGACTCTGACTCCTGTACACACTGTCCCTCTGAAACATGGTTCACTCCAATTCTTTACTTTAACCCTTATCTTGCTGTTCACGACAACCCCTATCTTTGGAAACAGTGTAGATCCAGATCAGATGGCTTCTGAAGAAGCCATCTGATCAGGATCTACACTGTTTGACATTTAGTTTATGAATTTGTTGGAATAAATTATATCAAGTAATCTGATTGGTTCAAAGTCAGAGGTGGGTGTGGCTTAATTGAATATTCAGCAGGTTAAAGGTTAAGTAGACCCCTATTGAAAAGGCAGATAAAATATTTTTGAAAGTGTTCGCTCTCACCCATAAAATGCCAATCACAACAAGTGATGTCTGCTTTGTCATCTGCTGGTAACTATAAAACGGTGTGGACCCAGAAGAGCAGTCTTATCTAGGTACCCACTTTTAGCCTGTATGCAAAAATATTTTTAACCCTTCTCTTGCTGAATATTCATGTTAGCCACACCCATCTCTGACTTTGAACCAATCAGATTGCTTGATGTAATTTATTCCTACAAATTCAAAAACTGAATGTCAAACAGTGTAGATCCTGATCAGATGGCTTCTTCAGAAGCCATCTGATCTGGATCTACACTGTTTCCAAAGATAGGGGTTGTCGTGAACAGCAAGATAAGGGTTAATAAGTTTGCAAGAATATTCAGCAAACAACATTTTCAGATGCAGTTTTTCTCCACATCTTAAGGGTTATAGCAGATATAACCCTGGGCTCAGTATACATCCCTTCAGGAAAGGATTTAGCAATATGTATTTCTTCTTTTCTTTTTTTTTTTTTTCTGTGTTGTTTTGGTATTACAGCCCTTTCACGATTATTTCACATTTTGAGGCAATCATTAATCAGAGGTGGGTAAATACAGTAAAACCTGTCATAGTGGCCACCTCTATTAAGCAAGCAACCTGTCTTGAGCAAGCATGCTTTTGTTTTCCAAAAAAGGCAAAGGCATTAAAATTAACTTGTATTAAGCAAGCACCTGTCTTAAGCAAGCACATTTTGATTATCCCTTAGATGCTTGCTTAATACAGGTTGGACTGTACCTGAGTACCTGGAGAAAAATCACCCGACCTTCTGTTGCAGAACATGGTGTTTCACATCACATATGACCTGTCAGAGCGAATTAGCAAACTATACACAATTACTTAACTATTTAGTTTACTATTTTGTCTGTGACAGTCCATTTTTTTTATTATTTTTTTTAAATTTGGTTTTATGGGCCTTTCAAAATCATAACACTCATATCGAGCAAATTGTTAATCAGAGGTGGGTGAAAACCAGATTACCCAGAGAAAAACCACCTGACCTTCTGTTGCAGGACGGTGTCTCACATGTGACTCGAGCCAACATTGGTGAGAGACCTATTGAGAAGTCAGCACTCTTATCCACCAGGCCACGGATGCTGGTCTAACAGACCAGTTAACGCAATAAAGGTTATATCGAGCTGGTTGGTTAACTCAATTGCTTTTTCCTAGGCACATTTATGAAACACAGTGTCTATACTATATTTTTCTCAGAAGAGAATGACAGAAAATATTTCCTGATCAACCACCACAAAAAGACTGATGTTATATACAGCAGGGATCTAGTGCACAACTGCTTAATCCTGAACCTGCTGAATATTTATATATACCATACCCACTACCGATTATCAACCAATCAGATTACTTGATGCAAAATTTTTGCAACAAATTCATAATCTGAATGGCAATCAATGTAGATCCTGATCAGATGGCTTCATCAGAAGCCATCTGATCCAGATCTTCATTGTTTGGAAAATAAGGCATATTCGGGCTCAGCAGGACAAGGGTTAATTACTAGTCTGATCTGCACCCAGTTAATCCACTCGGTCGTTAGGCCAAGAATGTTTCAATGTAGTACAATACAACTACTGAACATAATTACAGTCGAACTTCAATGGCTCGAACACCTTTGGGACCTCGAAAATCTGTTCGAGACAGAGGTAGTTCGAGCCACCGAGGATTACTACCAGGAGGCAAAAGAGATACTTTTAAACATCTTTTAGGTGTTCTATAATGAAAATGTATGCTGTGTGTACTCATTAGAATCGCCTCATCGAGGCGATTCTAATGAGTACACACAGCATACATTTGCAAGATAAAAGACTAAAATCTCCATAATCCCCCCCCCCCCCCCCCCACTATTTCTTATGTAGAGGATTTCGCTACGGGCTCATGAATGGGTTCGACACATCCATGGTAAACGAGCCATCGGTGTTCGAGCCTTCGAAATTCTACTGTACCTCGCAATCTTCTTTTTTCTCTGGTTGTAAGGTTCCTCTCACTCTCTCCTCAACATCAATAGTGTCTATAAATACATATCCTTCCTTCAATGGAAACCAAGGCTTCTCCTGCAATTGATGTAATGAGTCACTATCAATGTGGAAGCATTTGAAAATGTTTTGGACCAAGGTTGGCATTATTAGCCGATATCGAGTTGAATGACAAACCTGCCATTGCAATGAGTGTAGATCCAGATCAAATACAAGCAATGTGCACTTGTGAAATGAACGAAAACACTGTATCAAGTAGATTAATTGGTTGATAGTCAGAAATGGATGTTGCCCAATTAATTTATTCAGCAGGATAAGGGTAAAGAATGTGGTCATGGTGAAAAGTTCCCTCTTATGAGCAGGATAGACCTCCTTAACCCTTATTCTCCTTAACCCTTTTTGTACCAAATGGAATTTTCCACCTTATATATAGCAAGAGTTCATTAAAAAATTTAGGGGTGTCAGGCTGTGTTTTCTTCAAAACTGATTTGCAAAATGGCTGAACTTTTAGCAAACAGTGGAGGCCCTGATCAGACGTCGCGTTCAGCGAAGTCTGATCTGGGCCTGCACTATTTGTAAAGGCACCCCTTTAGGGGTTTTTGGTACTAAATGGGTTAATAAATTAATTTGGCAGCACCTATTTCTGACATCCAATAAATTACTTGATATAATGTACTCATTCAATTCAAACAATGCAGCAAAGCCATCTGATCTGGATCTACTATCTAACACCTTTTCGCATGAAATCGGATTGAACCGGTTTTCAGAGAACTATCACACGGAGCTGTGGAGCACCTGATGAACTATCGCCCTCGGCCTTCGGCCGAGGGCGATAGTTCATCAGGTGCTCCACAGCACCGAGGGGCTGATAGTGAGGGGCTGATAGTTTTGACTGTCGCCCAAAAAGGTATGAAATAGTTGTATACTACTCAACAATCAGGTGGCAGATCTGAGATTTACTTTTATATGAGCCCCGCCAAGCGAATTTGGGTCTTCGAGCATTCCGTCATGACAAGTTTTAACTGGGCATGCCCAGCCATTCAGAGAGGCCAGGGATATGGCTTTCTGTCTGAAGGTTCCTCTTGATTCACTGCTTGTATGAGCGAGCAGCGAAGGTTCTGGCGAGACTGCGCGGATGCGCAGGCTCGCCTGAACCTTCGCTGCTCGCATAGGCGATAAGTACCAAAATCGCTTGGCGTGGCCCATATATCAGTGAACAATATATCTGCAATGTGAAGGTGATTATTTTTTAATTAATGGAAATTTTTCACATCTTAACTCATTTACCAACATTAATATTTATAACTGACTCTCATGAATGGACATATCTGAATAAATCTGCTTCACTATTTCAAAGACAGACCACTCTTGGAAACACAAAATAGTATTCCTGAATTAATAATCTCTTATTTAAATGAACACTACTTAATTTACTCTCTCTGCGGGCATATTCTTTCATGAAGGAGTACCTTAGCACTCTATTCTGCAGCATCAAATGCAACAGTAACCTTCCTTGATTTTGTTTGTTTGATTTGGGGTTTAACATCCCCTTCAACACTACTTAGTAAATTTTGGAGACGCTGCTTCCAATTTTGTGGGACTTTTAACCGACATTGAGATGAAAAGACATCTCAAGCCCTGCCGTCCAATGAAACCGAAAGGGCTTATATGCATGGACGGTCCGACACGCACCACTTTGTCTGGGCAGGCTTAGACCTTCAAAGCAGTTTACCAGTACTCATGAGCGCGGTAAGTTTGTAAAGGTAAGGCGCTGCGTGGAAGCACCTTGCAGCCCAATCTATTTCTCCAAGCCCCGATGGGCGGGGCGTAACCTTCCTTGATGGAGAGGGTTTACTACAGCACCTGATATGAAAAACATTACATATTTTAACCCATTTTGTACCGGAAAACCCAAAATGGGTGCCCTGGCAAACAGTGCAGGCCCAGATCAGACGCCGCAGAACACGGTGTCTTATCAGGGCCTCCACCGTGAGCTAAAAGATCATTCATTTTCAAAGTAAGCTTTGATGAAAACACAACCCGACACCCTTAAATATCGAAATGGACTTGTTATACACGAGGAAGATTCCATTTGGTACAAAAAGGGTTAAAGCCATGTGGGTTTTGTTTGTTTGGAGCTTAAAAGCCCAGTCAACACCAGGTCATATCAAGTTGGTCAGTTAAACTAAGTACACATTTTCTGGACAGGCATGTATATACACATGTAAGTGATTAACCAGTACAGTACACGTTCTTTTATCAGAAAATGTGAGTGAGTGACCTTAGAAAAGATTTCATATTTAATCTCTATAATAGAATGTTGCTGGTCAGGCAGGTTTCACCTGTCACCAGTCAAACACCCATCTGACCAAGCTACCAAGGCTGGCAGCTAACATAGGTATCCAGTAAACACATTGTTCAATGTGTGTTTGTTTTTTGTTTTGTTTTATTATTTCACTTACATGTATTTGGAGCCAATCATTTATCAAAGATGGGCGAAAACTGGAGTACATGTACTTGAAGAAAAAATTACTGACCTGTTGCAGAACTTTGTGTCTCACATGACCCCAAGCAAGGCTCAAACCCACAGCATTGACAGACCCCAATGATTAAGAGCCAGTGCTCTTATTCACTAAGGCTGTTGAGGCCATCTCAACAAACTTATCTATACATGTATACTGAAGGTACAGACACTAGGTCTATAACACTTTTTTTTACTTGGCTCTACTTAAAATGTAATATAGTCCACTGTGCTCTCTCTAAAACAATTCTCACAACCAGCATTAAAAAGTGGGCAAACGTCAGGACGACAGCGATATGACGTAGCATGTTACCACGCAGTATCACCATCGGCCAATGGCACGGCATTCTTTCCTGATTGGCTGTCACTTACCCTTGCGCCAAAGTTAGCTTCAAATGAGGTATTCTTTGATAAGATATGAGGAAACAGGGCCTTTTCTCCAAGTGCTGACATGTCAATTTGGAAACATTCACCAAGGTTTTCACCATTTTTTGCGTAAGAAATAGAGCCTGGATCACTGTCTAAATCCTACAACAGAAAATAAAGAATAAGACTACATAGCACCAGATAAGAAGGGCTATCCACATAAAGGATCTCACACAAGTGCTCATATATTATAGAATTTATTAAACAAGTTGAGGAAAAAGGATAAAATGCGAGGCTTTGCCAAGCATTTTATCCCTTTTCCTCAACGTGTTTAATAAATCAATAATATATGAACACGAATGCAAGATTCTATTTATCATATGACATTTAAAAAACATTTTATTCACGATCTTTTAACGAAAATGTCAGTCTTCTGCCATTAGTAAATGTGTCGACATTTATGACGCCGTACATTTAATGTTACGGGACATATCTTTCTAATTTGCATATTTAGTCCACTATTGGATTATCAAATTTATTACATGGAGTTAATCCACTCTCAGATGCAATGTCATATGATAAATACTATTTTTCTTATTTTTGCACAAGGTCCTTCCAATGAGTACCCACAAATTGTTTTCATGCAGATATAAGGCAAATATCAGTAATTTTTGGATGAAAACAGTGCCTCATCTGGAGCTATGAAAGAATAAGAAGCTATAAAACAAGAGGGCCATGATGGCCCTGGATCGCTCACCTGATCCATATGATAGAGTAACAAGTGGGCCTCAGGGAGGGCCATTATTGACCCCAGGGCTACAATGTGCATAATGTTGAGGAAGGTCTAAAGAGGTGAAGCTTCATACCAAATATCAACAAAGGCTAAAATTTGAACAATCTTGGCAAAGGTCCACTAGATGAAGCTACACACCAAATATCAAAGACCTGGGCCTTGGGGTTTCAGAGAAGAAGATTTTTTAAAGATATTCCCTACATTAGCATATGTAGAACTCAGGGCCATAATTTAAACAATCTTGATAGAGGTCCACTAGATGAAGCTTCATACCAAATATCAAAGACCTGGGCCTTGGTGTTTCAGAGAAGAAAATTTTCAAAGATTATCTCTATATATAAGTCTATGTAAAACCAAAGGGCCCCGGGGTGGGGGCTATAATTTGAACAATCTTGGTAGAGGTCCACTAGATGAAGCTCCATACCAAATATCAAAGGCACGGGCCTAGTGGTTTCAGAGAAGAAGATTTTTAAAGATTTCCCTATTTAAGTCTGTGTAAAACCAAAAGGTCTCGGGGCGGGGGCGTTTTTGGCCCCAGGGCTAATAGCCTATAATTTGAACAATCTTGATAGAGGTCCACTAGATGAAATTTCACACCAAAAATATCAAAGACCTAGGCCTTGTGGTTTCACAGAAGAAGATTTTTAAAGATTTTCCCTATATAAAGTAGAAGTAAAACAAAGATCAGGAATCGATACAATTAGCTTACTCCACCCATCAAAGACACCAAAGGGAAAGAAATACAAACATTAAGCGACCAGACCATAATGAAAACCTAAACAAAAGAAGGCCATAAGGACAGTTACTTTCCCACAAAATGGCCATATGGCCATCCAAAATTAAAAGACACAAGTGATACACACAGTAAGTAACTAACAACAACATGAATAAATCGCCACAGAAGAACCGCCTTGGAACGGTCAGTGGAAAGATTTCCACTGGGGGGCTTAAATCTATTTTACATGGCCACAATCCTCACCCTTACTTCCGCCGCGATTTAGACAAATAATTTGTTCAGTCTGCATGAAGGCCTCCTAACTCATCAGTGCAACATCTCCGTGAACACAAATAATCAAAGAACCACAGAGGTGAGACAACGGTGAGGACTCAACAGCAAGAAACCACTGAAATGCTGGAGCAAAAGAAAACCAACAGTTAGACTCTATAAGTTATAAGTCTATGTAAAACCAAAGGGCCCCCCGAGACAGGGGCGTTTTTGGTCTCAGGGCTATAATTTGAACAATCTTGGTAGAGGTACACTAGATGAAGCTTCATACCAAATATCAAAGACCTAGGCCTTGTGGTTTCAGAGAAGGAGATTTTTCAAGATTTTCCCTATATAAGTCTATGTAATACCAAAGGGCCCCGGAGCGGGGGCATTTTTGGCCCCAGGGCTATACTTTGAACAATCTTGGTAAAGGTCCACAAGATGAAGCTTCATACCAAATATCAAAGACCTAGGCCTTGTGGTTTCTGAGAAGAAGATTTTTAAAGATTTTCCCTATATAAGTCTATGTAAAACCAAAGGGCCCCGAGGCGGGGGCATTTTTGGTCTCAGGGCAATAATTGAACAATTTTGGTAGAGGTCCACTAGATGAAGCTTCATACCAAATATCAAAGACCTAGGCCTTGTGGTTTCCGAGAAGAAGATTTTTCAAGATTTTCCCCTCTATAAGCCCATGTAAAACCAAAAGGCCCCGGGGTGGGGGCATTTTTGGCCTCAGCACTATAATTTGAACAATATTGGTAGGGGTCCACCAGATGAAGCTTCATACCAAATATCAAAGACCTGAGCCTTGCGGTTTCAGAGAAGATTATTAAAGATTTTCCCTATATAAGAGGGGGGGGGGGGGGGGGGGGGTAACTGGGCCTTGTGGGGTGAAGCTTCATACCAAATATCAAAAACATGGGCCTAACAGTTTCAGAGAAGAAAATTTTTAAAGATTTTCCCTATATAAGTCTATGTAAAACCAAAGGGCCCCGGAGCGGGAGCATTTTTGGCCCCAGGGCAATAATTTGAACAATCTTGGTAGGGGTCCACTAGGTGAAGCTTCATACCAAATATCAAAGACCTGGGCCCTGTGGTTTCAGAAAAGAATATTTTTAAAGAGTTTACCTATATAAGCCCATGTAAAACCAAAGGGCCCCAGAGCCGGGGCATTTTTTGCCCCAGCACTATAATTTGAACAATCTTGGTAGGGATCCACTAGGTGACGCTTTATACCAAATATCAGAGACCTAAGCCTAGCCGTTTCAGAGAAGAAGATTTTTAAAGATTTTCCCTATATAAGCCCATGTAAAACCCAAAGGCCCCAGGGCGGGGGCATTTTTGGCCCCAGCACTATAATTTGAACAATATTGGTAGGGGTCCACCAGATGAAGCTTCATACCAAATATCAAAGACCTGGGCCTTGCGGTTTCAGAGAAGATTATTAAAGATTTTCCCTATATAAGTCCATGTAAAACCAAAGGGCCCTGGGCCGGGGGTATTTTTGGCCCCAGCTCTATAATTTGAACAATCTTGGTAGGGGTCCACTAGATGAAGCTTCATACCAAATATCAAAGACCAGGGCCTTGCGGTTTCAGAGAAGAAGATTTTTCAAGATTTTCCATCTATGTAAAACCAACAGGCCCTGGAGCGGGGGCATTTTTGGCCCCAGGGCTATAATTTGAATAATCTTGGTAGCGGTCCACTAGGTGAAGCTTCATATCGAATATCAAAGACCTGGGCCTTGCAGTTTCAGAGACGAAGATTTTTAAAGATTATCCCTACATAAGCCCATGTAAAACCAAAAGACCCTGTGTGTGTGTGTGGGGGGGGGGGGGGCTGCTGGGCCTTATGGGGTGAAGCTTCATACCATATATCAAAGACAAGGGCCTTACGGTTTCAGAGAAGAAAATTTTTAATGGTTTTCCCTATATAAGCCCATGTAAAACCAAAGGGCCCAAGAGCGGAGGCATTTTTGGCCCCAGCACTATAATTTGAATAATCTTGGTAGGGGTCCACTAGGTAAAGCTTCATACCAAATATCAAAGACCTGAGCCTAGCGGTTTCAGAGAAGAAGATTTTTAAAGATTTTCCCTATATAAGCCCATGTAAAACCAAAGGCCCCGGGTTGGGGGCATTTTTGGCCCCAGGGCCTGGGCCTTGTTGGGTGAAGCTTTATACCAAATATCAAAGACATGGGCCTTACAGTTTCAGAGTAGAAAATTTTTTAAAATTTTTCCCTATATAAGCCCATGTAAAACCAAAGGGCCCCAGAGCGGGGACATTTTGGCCCCAGCACTATAATATGAACAATCTTGGCAGGGGTCCACTAGGTAAAGCTTCATACCAAATATCAAAGACCTGGGCCTAGCGGTTTCAGAGAAAAAGATTTTTAAAGATTTTCCCTATATAAGCCCATATAAAACCAAAATGCCCCGGGGCGGGGGCATTTTTGGCCCCAGCACTATAATTTGAACAATCTTGGTAGGGGTCCACTAGATGAAGCTTCATACCAAACATCAAAGACCTGGGCCTTGTGGTTTCAGAGAAGAAGATTTTTAAAGATTTTCCCTATATAAGCCCATGTAAAACCATAGGGCCCCGGGGCGGGGGCATTTTTGGCCCCAGCAACATAATTTTAACAATCTCGGTAGGGGTTCACTAGATGAAGCCTCATACCAAATATCAAAGACCTGGGCATTGCGGTTTCAGAGAAAAAGTTTCAAGATTTTCCATATATAAGTCTATGTAAAACCAAAGTGCCCCGGAGCGGGGGCATTTTTGGCCCTAGGGCTATAATTTGAACAATCTTGGTAGGGGTCCACTAGGTGAAGCTTCATACCAAATATCAAAGACCTGAGCCTTGCGGTTTCAGAGAAGAAGATTTTTAAAGATTTTCCCTATATAAGCCCATGTAAAACCATAGGGCCCCGGGGCGGGGGCATTTTTGGCCCCAGCACTATAATTTGAACAATCTCGGTAGGGGTTCACTAGATGAAGCCTCATACCAAATATCAAAGACCTGGGCATTGCGGTTTCAGAGAAGAAGATTTTTCAAGATTTTCCATATATAAGTCTATGTAAAACCAAAGTGCCCCGGAGCGGGGGCATTTTTGGCCCTAGGGCTATAATTTGAACAACCTTGGTAGGGGTCCACTAGGTGAAGCTTCATACCAAATATCAAAGACCTGAGCCTTGCGGTTTCAGAGAAGAAGATTTTTAAAGATTTTCCCTATATAAGCACATGTAAAAGTAAAACCAAAAGGCCCTGCTGGGGGGGGGGGGGGTGACCTGGGCCTTGTGGGGTGAAGCTCCATACCAAATATCAAAGACAAGGGCATTACGGTTTCAGAATAGAAATTTTTTTAGGATTTTCCCTATATAAGCCCATGTAAAACCAAAGGGCCCCAGAGCGGGGGCATTTTTGGCCCCAGCACTATAATTTGAACAATCTTGGTAGGGGTCCACTAGATGAAGCCTCATACCAAATATCAAAGACCTTGGCCTTGCGGTTTCAGAGAAGAAGATTTTTCAAGATTTTCAATATATAAGTCTATGTAAAACCAAAGGGCACCGGAGCGGGGGCATTTTTGACCCAAGGGCTTTAATTTGAACAACCATGGTTTTTTTAAGATTTTCCCTGTATAAGCCCATGTAAAACCAAAAGGCCCCGGGGCGTGGTGGTGGGGGGGAAACCTGGGCCTTGTGGGGTGAAGCTTCGGACCAAATATCAAAGACATGGGCCTTATGGTTTCAGAAAAGAAAATTTTTAAAGATATTCGCTATATAAGCCCATGTAAAACCAAAGGGCCCAAGAGCGGGGGCATTTTTTGCCCCAGCACTATAATTTGAACAATCTTGCTAGGGGTCCACTAGGTGAAGCTTCATACCAAATATGAAAGACTTGGGCCTAGCGGTTTTAGAGAAGAAGATTTTTAAAGATTTTCCTTATATAAGCCCATGTAAAATCAAAGGGCCCTGGGGTGGGGGGCATTTTTGGCCCCAGGGCTTTAATTTGAACAATCTTGGTAGGGGTCCACTAGGTGAAGCTTCATACCAAATATCAAAGACCTGGGCCTTGCGGTTTCAGAGAAGAAAATTTTAAAAGATTTTCCCTATGTAAGCCCATGTTAAACCAAAGGGCCCCGGAGCGGGGGCATTTTTGGCCCCAGCACTATAATTTGAACAATCTTGGTAGGGGTCCACTAGATGAAGCTTCATACCAAATATCAAAGACCTGGGCCTTGCTGTTTCAGAGAAGAAGATTTTTTAAGATTTTCCCTATATAAGCCAATGTAAAACAAAAGGGCCACGGGGCGGGGGCATTTATTGGCCCCAGTACTATAATTTGAACAATCTTCGTAGGGGTCTACTAGATGAAGCTTCATACCAAATATCAAAGACCTTGGCCTTACGGTTTCAGAGAAGAAGATTTTTAAAGATCTTCCCTATATAAGTTCATGTAAAACCCAAGGGCCCCGGAGCGGGGGCATTTTTGGCCCCACCACTATAATTTGAACTATCTTGGTGGGGGTCCACTAGATGAAGCTTCATACCAAATATCAAAGACCAGGGCCTTGCGGTTTCAGAGAAGAAAATTTTAAAAGGTTTTCCCTATGTAAGCCCATGTTAAACCAAAGGGCCCCGGAGCAGGGGCATTTTTGGCCAAAGCACTATAATTTGAACAATCTTGGTAGGGGTCCACTAGATGAAGCTTCATACCAAATATCAAAGACCTGGGCCTTGCGGTTTCAGAGAAGAAGATTTTTTAAGATTTTCCCTATATAAGCCCATGTAAAACCAAAGGGCCCAGGGGCGGGGGCATTTTTGGCCCCAGCACTATAATTTAGACCAATCTTGGTAGGGGTCCACTAGATGAAGCTTCATACCAAATATCAAAGACCTGGGCCTTAGGGTTTCAGAGAAGAAGATTTTTAAAGATCTTCCCTATATAAGCCCATGTAAAACTAAAGGGCCCAAGAGCGGGGGCATTTTTGACCCCAGCACTATAATTTGAAAAATCTTGGTAGGGGTCCACTAGTTGAAGCTTCATACCAAAGATCAAAGACCTGGGCCTTGCGGTTTTAGAAGAAGATTTTTAAAGATTTTCCCTATATAAGCCTTTGTAAAATCAAAGGGGCCCGGGGCGGGGGCATTTTTGGCCCCAGCATTATAATTTGAACAATCTTGGTAGGGGTCCACCAGATGAAGCTTCAGACCAAATATCAAAGACCTGGGCCTTACGGTTTCAGATAAGAAGATTTTTAAAGATTTTCCGTATATAAGCCCATGTAAAACCAAAGGGCCCCGGAGCAGGAGCATTTTTGGCCCCAGCACTATAATTTGAACAATCTTGGTAGGGGTCCACTAGATGAAGCTTCAGACCAAATATCAAAGACCTGGGCCGTACGGTTTCAGAGAAGAAGATTTTTAAAGATTTTCCCTATATAAGCCCATGTAAAACCAAAGGGCCCCGGAGCGGGGGCATTTTTGGCCCCAGCACTATAATTTGAACAATCTTGGTAGGGGTCCACTAGATGAAGCTTCATACCAAATATCAAAGACCTGGGCCTTGCGGTTTCAGAGAAGAAAATTTTAAAAGATTTTCCCTATGTTAGCCCATGTTAAACCAAAGGGCCCCGGGGCGGGGGCATTTTTGGCCCCAGCACTATAATTTGAACAAACTTGGTAGGGGTCCACTAGATGAAGCTTCATACCAAATATCAAAGACCTGGGCCTTGCGGTTTCAGAGAAGAAGATTTTTTAAGATTTTCGCTATATAAGCCCATGTAAAACCAAAGGGCCCCGGGGCGGGGGCATTTTCGGCCCCAGCACTATAATTTGAACAATCTTGGTAGGGGTCCACTAGATGTAGCTTCAGACCAAATATTAAAGACCTGGGCCTTACGGTTTCAGAGAAGAAGATTTTTAAAGATTTTCCCTATATAAGCCCATATAAAACCAAAGGGCCCCGGAGCGGGGGCATTTTTGGCCCCAGCACTATAATTTGAACAATCTTGGTAGGGGTCCACTAGATGAAGCTTCAGACCAAGTTTCAAAGACCTGGGCCTTACGGTTTCAGATAAGAAGATTTTTAAAGATTTTCCCTATATAAGCCCCTGTAAAACCAAAGGGCCCCGGAGCGGGGGCATTTTTGGCCCCAGCACTATAATTTGAACAATCTTGGTAGGGGTCCACTAGATGAAGCTTCATACCAAATATCAAAGACCTGGGCCTTGTGGTTTCAGAGAAGAAGATTTTTTAAGTTTTTGGTGAAAAAAGTCTATTTTTGGCCCCAAAAACCTAGATGTGCAACGGACCGGAACCATTTGAACAACTTTGAAAGGGGACCACCTAAGGATCATTCCTGTGAAGTTTGGTCAAAATCCGATCAGTGGTTTAGTAGGAGATGTTGTTTAAAGAAATTGTTTACGGACGCACGGACGCACTGACGCACGACGGACGAAAAGTGATCCCATAAGCTCACCTCGTCACTACGTGACGGTGAGCTAAAAATAGAAATACGTCCACAGGACACGGATGCCCCCTCCTGAAAATATGTCTATGTTCGTATTAATCCATAGAAAGTTATTGACGGTGTTTTAAGTCTCGGACCCTTTTTTTCACATCTGACCTCTAAGTACGACCTTGACCTTGGAAGTAAGGACCTTGGTTTTGTGTGAGGCAGATTGTCTCATGATAGCCAACATTTCTGCCAAGTAATTTCAAAATCCATCCAGAAAAAAGGAAGTTACTGACTGCGTTTAAGTTTCGGATCCCTCATTTTGACCTTTGACCTCTAAAGTATGACCTTGGCCTTGGACGAATGGGCCTGGGTTTTGTGTGAGGCAGATTGTCTCATGATAGCCAACATTTCTGCCAAATAATTTCAAAATTCATCCAGAAATAGCGTTTAAGTTTCGGACCCTTTTTTTTACCTTTGACCTCTCTAAGTATGACCTTGGTCTTCGAGGTACGGGCCTGGGTTTTACACGTGACACATCGTCTCATAATGGTTAACATTTCTATGAAGTGATTTCAAAACCCATCCAGAAATAAGAAATTTATTGACTGTGTTTAAGTTTCGGACGGATGCACGGACGTACAGACAGGGGCAACGCTATATGCCCTTCCACCATTCTTCAAATGGAGGGGGCATAAACAAGAGCACCGCAAGCGGGTGCCAACGCTCGTCTGCAGTTTCTTTTAGAAAACAAAAGTTCTAAGTCAAAATCAAATTGCAAGATGGAGTTATAAACTTGTAGGGAATGTAGCTCTTGTGATGATAAGTATGTGTATGAAGTTTCATGAAGGTAGGCCAAATACTTTTGGAAATATGGTCAAGGTTAAGTTTTTTGATTAATTTTTCGAAAAATAGGTCAAAGTTCAAAGGTCAAGGTCACAGGTCAAAAACCGTGGTATGACTGAAATGGTCTTGTCCCAAGGAACATTCATGTGAAGTTGGAAGGCTCTGTTGTGAATAGTATTGAAATAAGAGACAAAAACAATTTAAAAAAAAACGGAGAGAAAAGGGGAGATAATTCAATCAAATTGCAAGATGGAGTTATAAAACTTGTAGGGAATGTAGCTCTTGTGATGGTGAGTATGTGTATGAAGTTTCATGAAGGTAGGCCAAATACTTTTGGAAATATGGTCAAGTTTAAGGTTTTCGGTTAAATTTTCGAAAAATAGGTCAAAGTTCAAAGGTCAAGGTCACAGATCAAAAAGTGTGGTATCACTGAAAAGGTCTTGTCCCAAGGAACATTCATGTGAAGTTGGAAGGCTCTGTTGTGAATAGTATTGAAATAAGAGACAAAAACAATTTAAAAAAAAAACGGAGAGAAAAGGGGAGATAATTCAATCAAATTGCAAGATGGAGTTATAAAACTTGTAGGGAATGTAGCTCTTGTGATGGTGAGTATGTGTATGAAGTTTCATGAAGGTAGGCCAAATACTTTTGGAAATATGGTCAAGGTTAAGGTTTTTGGTTAAATTTTCGAAAAATAGGTCAAAGTTCAAAGGTCAAGGTCACAGATTAAAAAGTGTAGTATCACTGAAAAGGTCTTGTCCCAAGGAACATTCATGTGAAGTTGGAAGGCTCTGTTGTGAATAGTATTGAAATAAGAGACAAAAACAATTTAAAAAAAACGGAGAGAAAAGGGGAGATAATTCAATCAAATTGCAAGATGGAGTTATAAAACTTGTAGGGAATGTAGCTCTTGTGATGGTGAGTATGTGTATGAAGTTTCATGAAGGTAGGCCAAATACTTTTGGAAATATGGTCAAGGTTAAGGTTTTCGGTTAAATTTTCGAAAAATAGGTCAAAGTTCAAAGGTCAAGGTCACAGATCAAAAAGTGTGGTATCACTGAAAAGGTCTTGTCCCAAGGAACATTCATGTGAAGTTTGAAGGCTCTGTTGTGAATAGTATTAAAATGAGAGCAAAAAATGTGTCAGAAAAAAATTGGAAAAGGGGAGATAATTCAGCCAAAATCAACAATGTTGTTATGGTCCTTGGTCAAAATGTAGCTCTTGTGATGATGAGTGTGTGTATGAAGTTTCATGAGGCTAGGTCTAATACTTTTTAAGTTATAGCCAAGGTTAAGTTTTTTTGGAACGACGCAGGACGACACAGGACGACACAGGACGACGCAGGACGACAACGCAGACGCCGGAGTGATGACAATAGCTCGAAAGTTTTTTTTCAAAGTTTTTTTTCAAAAAACAGACGAGCTAAAAATGAATCAATTGTAAGGCTAATTTTGAGGATGACAGCACATTTTAGATGGGTGTGCTTCAGCTACAATTCATCAACAGTATAAAATATTTTTTTTACTATTCTCCTTATAAGGTACAGGTATATATAGATCATTAAACTGTAAGAGGTCGAGCGTGAGGTACGTTATTGTACATCTGATCAGTGTCCATGACAAGAACTTTTTTTCTCAGACATATGTACATGAATGTCAATCTCTGCTCAGATTTTGGTGATTCAAATTATGGACACACTTTATCATGTGATACTTTATTTATATGTTATTCTATGGCAAAACTGCGGCCAGTTGTTAAAAATTAAGTTGTTAGTTAGTATGTCATTAAAACTTTGATCATTAAGTATGACAAAAATGCTAATATTTTTTGCTGACAAAAATGGGAGCAGCTGCTCTCATTTTATCACAAAAGTAACACTAAATTAGGAATTGGACTTGCTACAACACAACAATTTCACCACTAACAAGCTCATTAAGCTAACGATGCTTTACCCAACAGGACCAAGATCTTTTGTCTTAACCCTTTCAAACCTGTAGACAAGCAATAATACATAAGCAAACAGCTTAGATCCAGGTGACAAAGAAGGGGTTAGCCCACTGTATGCTGGTGGACACTTCCATTGCTATATGTTGGACAAATCCATTTGCCATATATATAAGGGGTCTCAGACCTATTTTTTTTATTCTATTTCTGAGGGAAAATTCTGTGAGCAAATAGTGCAGGCCCTGATCAGATTGGGCATGCACTGTTAATCAAGGTATCTCTTTAGGGGGTTTCCCGCATGCAATGGGTTAAGCAATTAGCTTTGGCAAACTGGACCCCGGAAAACTTACTAAGTATATTGTAAGGACATCTCCAGCTCCAAATTTCTGTCCATAGTCTCTGAACTTGCATTCTGTTGAAGCTTTAGCTGTACCACCATAACCAAAGGAGAGCTCCTCTTCTCCTAAAATCATTCAATAAATAATGCATTTGTCAACCTTTTTTCTGAAAAAATAATAATGTCTGCTAAAAGTGCTTATCACGGTTAATGAATGGAAGGGAGGTAGGGCTCCTACTGGTACAACTTTCTGCTGCCAAGATGATGCCTTTTGCTAGCTGCTTTCTGACTGGTAGAGCTATTCACTATTTGCAAAAAGTTAATTGAGCCGGCACATAAACCTACGATCCAGCAAACTCGAATCAACCTGCGCACTCATCCGCTATGACAAGACCTTTTGCCTACGTCTCTTTGCATAGATACTAACCTATAGTAGGTACATGCGATCTCAGACTGCTCAAATGCGCAGGCTGATCTGAGTCTTCGCTGGTAGCTCATGACTTTCCATGCCCTGGCTCAATTATGCGTCCCCGTGCATGTTCATGGGCTCAGTATAGTAGAGCTGTGTTATGCCTAGGCCACTCCATTCTCACAATTTTGTGCTGCTCTGCTTGAAATAAACTGCAAGAGGATAGGGGTGCTATCTGAAGATAATCCCCAGCTAGAAATGTTTTCAGAGGAAAACAATGCACCCTCCTCCACCAAAAATATAACTTAAACACCCATTTGACTGCAATAACTAGGTTTAAGGCACCAAAATAATAGGTGCAAACAAGCCATTTAGAGCTAAAAACTGATAATTTTTGGTAGCCTGTAACCCTAGAAAAAATGGCATTAAAAGGTCAAAATCACAAAATCCAATCAAATTTGTCGGGATTGTATTTTATAAATATTGTACAAAGTTTGTCCAACATTCATCAACACTTCAATATGACAGCCATCATAGGGTGCAAACAAGCCATTTTCCCCCCAAAATGGACAGATTTCGAGAGCCTGTGACATTGAAAATAAGGTCAAGGTCATCAAAATCAAATCAAATCTTTTGTAGATTGTAATCAATAATGTACAAAGTTTCATCAATTTTTGGTCATGAGATTGGGTGCAGACAAGTCAGTTCTTCAGTCTGTTCCTTTGAAAATTAGGTCAAGGTCACCAAAATCTGAACAAATCTTTGTTAGGTTGCAATGATATATTGTACCATGTTTCACTAAATTTTATCAATTCGTTACTGAGATAAGCTGCAAGCCAAAATTGACAGTTTCTCTGGGTTGGTGCCCTTGAAAATAAGATCAAGGTCACGAAAATCTCATAAAACCTTCTGTAGGTTGCAATCCTGAATGATATATTGTATCAAGTTTGATCATATTTCATTCATTAGTGCATTGAAAGTAAGGTAAAGGTCACCAAAATCTAATCACATCTTTGGTAGGTTGCAATGATATATTACACCAATTTTGACCAAATTTCTTTCACACATTAATGAGATAGAGTGCAGGCAAGCCAAAAATCTGTGTGTGTGTGGTGGTGGGGGGGGGGGGGGGGGGGCTGTGCCTTTGAAAACAATTTGAGGTCACCAAAACTCTAAATCAAATCTGCTGAATGTTTAGACCAAAAGTAATCAATTTGTTCATGAGATAGAGTGAGTGGAGACTAGTCATTTTTGACCCAGATTTGTCTTGTTTTTTGGGGGCATGTACACTTGAAAATGAGGCCAAGGTCATCACAACCTAATGATCGTTTCCCCCATCCTTGTGATGCAAGTTTGGTCAGAATCCATCCAGAGGACCAGAGGTTAATGAGATATAGTTCTCCAAACAGGCTATGCCTTCACCAACGGGATCTGCACCAAGAACAGTATGTCCCCCTCACCTCTGGTGGGGGTGGGCAAATATAAATATGAGCCAGCGCATGACAAAGCCTACAAGAAGGCTTGCGCGACCAGCGAAGACTCCGATCAGCCTGCACAATCTTGCAGTCTGATCAGAGTCTTCGCTGACTGCATGTACCTTATATCTAAGCAAAGATACATAAGCAAAAGTTCTTTGTCATAGTAGATGGTTGATTTGAGTCTCTGCTGGTCGCACAAGTCTTATTGTAGGTTTTGTCTTGCGCCGGTTCAAATATTTGAGACATGGGAAGAAGTCCCTAGGAACCCCAGAATGAACTTGAATCAGCAATGTAACACGAGCCATTGCTGTTCCAGTCATAATGGAGCCAGGGCACAGCATTTCCTACAACTACATATGCACCGAGCGAAGAATCAGATCAGCCTGCATTTCCATATATAGTCTAACCCGAGACTTCTCTTTCTGCATGAAGGAGCATTAGGCTCTTAACTATCATTATAGTGGACAATGAAGACTGTGACCAGACAGTGTGGATGCATAGGTCGATCCGAGTCTTTGTTGGGAGCACAGGTCTTATTGTAGGTTTTGTCGTACGCTGGCTCAAATAGTTCACAGTAATACCTAGCTGCATGGTGTTGTCATCTGTCGACCAGCCTACTCTGCAGACGTGGGGGTTAATTTCCTCTATTGGAAGGTTTGTTGGAAGGTGGTCTAGCAGCTGTGAAAAAAAGAAAGAAATTGTATAGATTCTGGAAATGTATCAAACAGTGAAAGAGCAATTTTACTTGTAGTTACAAGGATATGCTCTACTTGAAAAAACATGAAGATACAGATAAGATGGCTTCATCAGAATTTACAGTTTGCTATTCAGTACATAAATTTGAAGGCAAGTAATCTAACAGTTTAAAAGTGGCTAAATTAATTTATCCAGCAGGACAATTGTTTACATTAGGTCTGACACAGAGAGTTTGAGTTTTACATCTCACCATCAGCTAAGGTCCTACGGAGACGGGACCTTGGTTTAAAAACTCATCCGAAAGTCTGGAAAGCCGGGGATTGATCCTGCGACACCTGGTTTACAAGGCGAGTAGCATAACCACTTCACCCAGTCTGAGAGACAGGGAGTAATGATGAGGATAGTAACGGGATAATTTTCTTTATTTCTGGTTAGAAACAAGTTGTGGGTACTTGTTTGAAGGCAATTCTAACACATACCCACAAAATGAGAGAACAAAATTCTAACAAGTACCCACATCATCATTTTATAGTGACATAAGGAAAATATGAATGTATGGAGATAAGATTGGTTTCCCCAATTCCAAATGCAAGGGTGCTTCAGGTTGCAAAAAAGCAACTATGCCACTCTGCTGGGATGTCCGTATTATGCGACCAGGGTGCTGAAAGAGTTAAGGAGGTACAATTAGATCTCACAATGGTAGTTCAAGCATTAGCTCACTTACATGTGAACATGTACAGTCCTAGTAAATTGGTAACTGATGCTTTGAGGTTTCCATTCTGTAGCAACAAATACACAAGTATTTCTTACCTATGCCACACAATTTGTTTTGTTTGCCCTGAGATTTGTCATCCCCGTAAACACTGTAAAGATCATTTTGGAGAAGTTGCTTCCAATTTTGTGGGCCTTTTACCCGACACCGAGATGTAATGACATCTCAAGCCCTGCTGCCCAATAAAACCAATAGGATTTAGAAGCATGGACGGGTCGACTCGCACCGCTTTGCCTGGGCAGGCTTAGATCCTCTAAGCGGTTTACCAGTACTCGTGTGTGTGGGTGGGTTTCACCTCTGCGTGGAAGCATCATGCAGCCCATATATTTCTACAAGCCCCGATGGCCGAGGGCTGCTATGTCATGTGTACCTTTTCGCAACTTCACATGATGGCTGTGGTGTAGTTTTGCAGGTTTTTCATTGGCTTTGTCACTAAATGTTGAATCTGATGTTGGTAAGCATTTTGTGATAGCATGTGATTCCGCCTTTTACATCAACTAATTAAGGGAAATAACTAGCTTATGTCGCAAATCATTATGATAAGACCTGTTTGTTTTTGGCAACCAACTTTTCACTTTTAAAAAAATGGTCCAAATGGTAGAAAAAACCATGGTGTAAAAATCAATTTAGCTGGGAAATCAATCTGATGGCAAAAAGAGTTTTTCCTTTTTTCCTGTTAGAAACTAGAAATGCTTTCAGAGGAAAAATGTCCCCCAACCATAGTACCCATTCGACCATGAAAATGTTTGAGATTGATCTGGCTGAGAAGTTGTATGAAATCAACCATATTCCTTATAAATAGCAGGAGTCCATTTTATAATTTAGGATGGATGGATGGATGTTTTGTTTAAAGACGCTCAACCCTTATAATTTAGGGGTGTCAGGTTGTGTTTTCTTCAAAATTTATTCGGGATATGGCTTAACTTTTTGCAAACAGTGTAGGCCCTGATAAGACACCGTATTCTGCAGCATCTGATCTGAATCTGCACTGTTTGCCAAGGTACCCCTTTAGGGGTGTCTGGTACTGAATGAGTTAATGAATCCACATGCTTTCACAAAGATTTGGAAGCTGTCCTGCTTAGATCTGCAGCAGGTGGAAAAAATATAAAAAAATTCCGCCAAGAAGTAACAATAAAATGTTCGGTAGAAGCACAACATACTTTCACTTCATAGGCCACTTTTCCTTTAGTGACACCATAAGTTCCTCTGGCACCAGCCCATACCATACCAAATCCATCATAGCACAATGGTTCACCTATCAGACCTGTCTCCTGGTCTATCTTCAAGTTTAAGTCACTATTGTCTGGAAATAAAAGAACAGTTAAGATTCTATACATCTTTTTCAAAAAAAAATAAATAAAGTGTGGCACTGTGACATCTATCATAGGTGTGAAGTAGGTTCAACAAAGCTATCCATACAAGTTTGTAATGAAGTCAAATCTGTGAGGGTCATTTTGAGATCTCCAAGGGAAAGGCACAAAATGACAGAAAGAGATGGTAGAGACTAGAAAAAGAATACTAGGGGAGGACTGTTTAACATTTGGGAGTTTAACCCAATGTACACTGGTGGACACTTCCATTGTTTTATGCTGGACCAAGTCCAATTGTCAGTTAAGGGGTGTTGCGTCTTATTTGGGTAGCTGGGCCTGCTGCACTGTATGCCTATGCCCCTGTTATGGATTTCCAAGTAAGAATGGGTTAACCTTTAACCTGCTGAATATTCAATTAAGCCACACTCATTTCTGACTTTGAACCAATCAGATTACTTGATGCAGCTTATTTCTACATATTCATAAACTGAATGTCAAACTGTGTAGATCCTGATCAGATGGCTTCTTCAGAAGCCATCTGATCTGGATCTACACTGTTTGCAAAGATAGGGGTTGTCGCCTACAGCAGGGTAAAGGTTAACTGCATATTTTAGGTCATATCATCATTTAAGCTGGTCAGTTTTCCTGAGCAAGTTTTAGACTTAAGCACTTGACCCATACAATGCACATGGTTTCACAAGAAACTGACAATGAAATGGAGAGTAAGCACAGGAAGTATTTCGTAATTAAACCATTGTATAAAAGTGGACTCTTCCTTTGCTATATGTTGGATAAGTCCATTGGTCATATAAGGGGTGGTGGGCCTGTTTTTTCATTTTTATTCTTTTTTTGATGGAAATGGTGCGGGGCCTGATCAGACACCCGCAGCTGATCTGGGCCTGTACTGTTTGCCAAGGTACTCCTTTAGGTGTTTCCCGCATGCAATGGGTTAAACCCCATGAAGAATGCTGTCAGAACAGACAGGGATCGAACCAACAACCTGATCATCAGCCAGACACTTACCCAACTAAGTAGATGCCAGCCTCGGTAGGTCAGTTGGATGTGCATCTGACTGGTGATCAGGACGCGGATTTGATACCTCCTGGGGTTGGCAAATTTTTTTCGTGGAGACTGATTATGAAATCTTTTCTAAGGTCCTTCTCTCCAGGGCAGTTGTCAGTTTCTGGCGAATGTGCACTGTACTGGTTAACCCCTTACGTATAACCCTGCCAAGGGAAGTGTGGATAGGTAAACTGACCTGCTCAAGTGACCTCAACAGTTTTAACTACAGTACAAACGAACATTACCCAACTAAATCAAAAACAAAACAAAAAGGCATGCCCACACATCCCATCCCTCAGCATGATGATTTTACTCACATTTGTCGAGGGAAACATGTTTCCATTCCCACCATCCATCATCTTCTGGCTCTATTGGTGACTTTCTGAAAATGCAATACAAAATATAAGCCAGCACATGACAAAACCTACAATGAGACATGTGTGCCCAGCCAAGACACTGATCAGCCTGCACATCCACACAGTCTGATCAGAGTTTTCGCTGTGCGCTCTAAGGGATAGCTAACGGTCCTATGCTCCTTCATGCAGCAAGAGAAGTCTGGCCAGACCATATCGATGCACAGGCTGATCTGAATCTTTGCTAGGCACATGTAAATTGTAGGAAATGCTGTGCCCTGGCTCATATTTAAGATGAGTGAATATGCCAACACGAGAGCATTTCTGTGGCTCCTGTTTGCTTTCTTGTACACAGAGACCATAAATCTATGCTTAAAAGAATTTGTTCAATACCAAATTGGGGGTGGGGGGGAGGGGGTGGGGGTAAGTTGCCAGAAGACAACATAGCTCGCCTTTAGGGAGGGCAAGTTATTATCTATAAATAATTAAAGTTTCTATTTGACAGTTTTTGCCTAAAAAGGTTATTAATCTTTTGTTAAAGAGCCAAACAGACTGCTGCAATTAGTCATTACATGCTGAACAGTATTCAATACTCGTTCTTTGGAGAGGGTACCCTTATTTCGGCAGCCATAATTTCTTTAAACCTGAACAGATTTTGCTCATACTTTTTGACATATTGTAGGCAAAGACATCTTCCGCTATTTCTGCCAGAAGTCTTGAGGGTCACGTAACTTCCAAATATGGCGGTCACATGATCTGACTGGGAACTGTTTAAGACACTTAAAACAAGAGGGCCCAGAGCTGGTTCGATCACCTGTGTGTCACTGTCTCGAGTACATTCTATCTTTAGCTATGGTGGCCATTCATCAGCAGAGTGCTTTTAGCTTATTTGGTAGGGAGTAACCTAGGCAACATTCCTGTGAAGTTTGAATCAAATTGGCCTTAGGGTTTAGGAGGAGTAATCAAATTAACAATATTTTTCTTTTTTAGCTCCGGTGACCATTTTGTTCATCGGAGCGGGATTGTTTTAGCCTTTTTGGTAGAGGGTCATCTAAGCAACAATACTTTGAAGTTTGAATGAAATTGGCCCAAGGATACAGGGGGAATTGTCGTTTGAAGATTTTTTTTTTTTAGTTCTGGCAGCCATCTTGTTCATTGGAGTGCAATGAGTTTTAACTATTTTGGTACGGAGTCACCTAGGCAACATTCCTGTGAAGTTTTAAATCCAATTGGCCCAAAGGTTTAGAAGACATTTGAAGCAAATTTTAAATGTTTTCTGTTTTTAGCTCTTGTGACCATTTTTTAATCGATATGCTAGTTTCCTAGAGGGTCATCTACATAACATTCCAATAAAGTTTCACTGTTTAGAAGCCTTCATGGTGAAGTGGTCATGCTACTTGCCTTGTAAACCAGGGGTGGCAGGATCAATCCCAGGCTTCTCCAGACTTTCAGATTAGTCTTTAAAGAAAGGTCCCATCACTGTATGACCTTATCTGTTGGTGAGACTTAAACTCAAACACTCACTCCTATGAAGGAACCTATATGCGAAATATGAAGGCTGTATCTTAAATACGTAAAAAGTTATGACAAAGTAGGTCCAAGGTCAAGGTCATGGCTCAAAAGTTTTGAATGGTTGAAAAACCTTGTCACAAGGAACATACTCACCAAATATGAAGGCTCTACCTCATATGGTTCAAAAGTTATGATAAAGTAGGTCACAGGTCAACATCACAGGTGAAATCTTTTTACGAGTGGGAAGCCGTGGTCACAAGGAACCTACATGCCAAATATGCTGTATGACAACATCTGTTGGTGAGACTTAAACTCAAACACTCACTCCTATGAAGGAACCTATATGCAAAATATGAAGGCTGTATCTTAAATACTTAAAAAGTTATGACAAAGTAGGTCCAAGGTCAAGGTCATGGCTCAAAAGTTTTGAATGGTTGAAAAACCTTGTCACAAGGAACATACTTGCCAAATATGAAGGCTCTATCTCAAACGGTTCAAAAGTTATGACAAAATAACCTACTGATCTACTTTTTGACTTGACCTGACCCATATTCAAACTTAATTGAGATGTTGTCCAGATGATCATTGTGAGCAAGTTTTAAGATGATTTGACTAAAACTGTGGCCTCTTCAAAGCGTTTTTCTATGTTTTGATCTGACCTACTTTTTGACCCAACATGACCCATATTCGAACTTGACCCAGATATTGTCAAGATGATCATTCTGAGCATGTTTGATGATGATCGGACCAAAACTGGGGCCTCTAGTATGTTCACAAGGTTTTTCAACAATCTGACCTACTGACCTACTAACTGACCAGATATGACCCATATTCGAACTTGACCGAGATATTGTCAAGACTATCACTCTGGGCAAGTTTGATGATGATTGGACCACAACTGTGGCCTCTAGTGTGTTCACAAGGTTTTTCTCTGATTTGACCTACTTTTTGACCCGACAACACCCATATTCAAACTAGACCGAGATATTGTCAAGATAATCCTTCTGGGAAAGTTTGAAAATGATTGGACCTAAACTGTGGCCTCTAGTGTGTTCACATGGTTTTTCTATGATTTAAACTACTGACCTACTTTGTGACCCTACATGACCCATATTCGAACGTGACCAAGATATTATCTTATCAAGATGATCATTCTAAGCAAGTTTGATGATGATCGGACCAAAACTGTGGCCTCTATTGTGTTCACAAGGTTATTCTATGATTTGACCTACTGACCTACTTTTTGGCCCGACAACACCCATATTCAAACTTGATTGAGATATTGTCAAGATGATCATTCTGGGCAAGTTTGATGATGATTGGACCAAAACTGTGGCCTCTAGTGTCTTAGCAAGATTTTTTTCTGATTTGATCTACTTTTTGACCCAATATGACCTATATTCGAACTTGACCGAGATATTTTGTGGTGGTACAAATTGTGTGCAAGTTTAGTTAAAATCAAATCATAAATGAAACAGCTATCATGCAGACAAGACCAAAATAGGAAATTTTTGCCCTTTCAGGGGCTGTTACTCAGTAAAACATGATGGGGTATGGCTGGTTAAAGAAAGGAACCCAGATCTCATGGTGGTACAAGTTGTGTGCCAGTCTGTTTAAAATCAAATCATAAATGAAGATGCTATTGTGCAGACAAGACCAAAATAGGCAATTTTTGCCCTTTCAGGGGCCGTAACTCCGAAACACATATGGCTGGTATATGGCTGGTTCAAGAAAGGAACCCAGATCTCATGGTGGTACAAGTGAGAGAGTGTTTCAGTTTTACGTCCCATCAACAGCTAAGGTCATACGGAGACGGGACCTCGGTTTAAAGACTCACCCGAAAGTCTATGGTGGTACAAGTTGTGTGCAAGTCTGGTTAAAATCAAATCATAAATGAAGATGCTATCGTGCAGACAAGAAAACGTTTATGCACGCACGCACCTACGCACGACGGACGAAATGCAATCACAAAAGCTCACATTGTCACTACGTGACAGGTGGGCTAAAAAAAGAACCAGAGCGTACCCCTAAATACTGTTTAACAAGAATCTCAAGAAAGAAGACTTTGGGTTTTAAAATACTCACTTTGCAGTCTTTGAATACATATGGTTTTGTTTTAATTCCAGGGTGGAAAATTCCATTTGCCGGTATTTACCAGTATTTGCCAGTATTTACCGGTAAATGCCACCGGCATGGAAAATACTCATATTTGCCGGCATTTTGCCAACCTTGCAGAAAAAAGATTTTTGAAGGTTTTCCCTGTATAAGGCAATGTAAAACACGCTGGCCCCAGGAGGGGGCCATTTTTTGGCCCCATGGCTATGATCTGAACAGGGGTCATCCTAGACCCAGGAAACAGGAAGAAATGACGTCTAAATTATGGAAATTATTGAGCCAAATTTTTGAGAATTTCCGTAAATATTGTTTTTTTTTGTTTTTGTTTTTTTTTCAATTTAGAAATACATTGTGCGGGTGTGATCGTTGCTAATTACATATCGTTGCTAATTACATACCAATATTGCTGTTGCACTTGCTGAATGTTTATGCACATCGGTATCTGGATTATAGCAGCAATAATTGCTCGCATGGTTCAGACATGAGATACTTCATTTACCTTCATTTTCCCCAACGTCCTGCTCACTCAGTCAGTGAAGAGCCAGAAAGCGTAACAACCGAGATAATCTCACCTAGTGGTAAAGAGTCAAGTTGTGCAGTCGGGTTGCAGGTGCAATGGGGCTTTTTCATTTATCATATCCTATATTCCCTTTTTTCTAGTTCCCATCTTTCGTTTTACGCCTTTTTCTGTCTGGCGGGTCATTTTGAGTTAGCCCCTGGTCGGGACTTGACATCACATTTTTAGGCTATTTGTTAAATCAGAGCCAAATAAGTAATCCTGTTAAAGTCGCACCTCTATCTATCTATCTTATATCGATATGTAAAATGAGACGCACATTTTTCATGCGTCAATCTTATTGCCAAATAGCTTGCATATCAATATCACAAAGACCGATCGTCTCATGCTGCGCGGACAACTATGATTCCTCAAATTGTGACACATGGTTCAAGTGGCAATGAAATAAGATCAAAGATGCCGATAAGGCGAAATAAGATCAAAGATGCCGATAAGGCGAAATAAGATCAAAGATGCCGATAAGGCGAATTTCATGAACTTCGGGTGAAGATGTCACCCGAATCGCCCCATCAGCTGATCCCTGCTTAACAATCTCGGTAGAGGTTCACTAGAATGAAGATGAAGCTTCATATGAAATATCAAAGACCTGGGCTTTCTGGTTTCAGACTAGAAGATTTAAAAGGTTTTTCCCTTTATAAGGACACGTTGGCCCTGGGGCGAGGCCATTTTAGGCCCCAAAGCTATAATTTGAACAATCCTGGAAGAGGTCCACCAAATGAAGCTTCATACTAAATATTGAAGACCTGAGCCTTCTTGTTTGAGACCAACTAGATTTGTAAAGGTTTTCCCTATATCTGTCTCTGTAAAACGTGGTCCCTGGGATGCTGCCACTTTAGGCTATAATTTGAACAACCTGGGTAAAGGTCCACTAGATGAAACTGCATAGCCAATATCAAAGACCTAGGCCTTGCGGTTTCAGAAAGATTTTATAAGTTTTCAGTCAAAAAATCTATTTTCAGCTCCTGTGACCTGACGTGCAATGGACCAGAACCATTTGAACAACTTTGAAAGAGGATCAACTAAGGATAATTCCTGTCAAATTGGTCCGATCAATGGTTCAGACGTCGTCTACACATGCACGGATGCACAACATTCAAAACAACATGACAGGTGAGCTAAAATTCTCTTATTTTAATGGATTTTCTTTTACAATATTTATGCATGGGTAGCCTTGTTTGGCAGAGTGGAACTGTTTCAGCAATACTGGTTGAGGGTTGCCCAAGTTAGATTTCTGTGAAATTATTTCAAAATCCACCATCTGCTTGGGAGAGGTCATTACGACTTTAGTTGGTAAATGTTTTTCTATTTTTAGCCCTGTTCATCGGAGCAGAATTGGTTGAGCAATGTTGGTAGATGATCACCCAAGGAAAATTCCTGTGAAAATATTTTTAAAATCCATCCACTGGTTAAGGTGTAGAACAAAGCTTTTTCTATTTTTAGCCCTAGTGGCTATCTTGTTCATCTGAGGGGAACAAATTGAGCAATTATGGTAGAGGGTCACTCAAGAAACATTCCTGTGAAATTATTTCAAAATCCATCCATTGTTTAAGGCCATCAGACGGAGTTCTCTTTTATATAACACTTTTACATTAGCCTGTGTTTAAACTTTAAAGGCCAGGCTGCTGTAGGACCTACAGCTAGAAAATGGGCAGTCCCAGACAAGAATATTAATGGGTTTTCTGAACTTCTTCCAGGTCATGTTTAGGTCATCATGTAGCAGATTAGTTGTACAAATCAAGTACTGCAGTATATCCTTTGCAGAGCCCCTTTTGTAACCTGTGCCCCAGGCCTAGGCATAGAAATCTCCCACCATTTAGTTCAGAAGTGTAATAGTTCTGTTTATTATTTCAGTCAATATGGAAAATACAAACTATTTTACCAGACTGATCAGTCTGCAGTTTGAAACATTAATGGATTGATTCAGTCATTATGACTGCAATGCTGAGGAGTGCATAATTGGGTAAAAGAAGTCTTTTGATGCTTTAACTTCAAATGGCCAGCAGTCAGAGAGTTACCAACAAAGAACCAAAATCACATTGCCTTCATCCAGCACTGTTCATCAAATTACTGGAAATGGAAATGATGATGATGATGATGACAATGATAATGGTGGCGTTGCATTACAAAACATGCCTGTTTAAATATAATGAAAATTTTACCACCAAACGAGGACTTTCAGATAACAAAATCCAGATATTTTTCATATTTCTGCTCAAAATGTATACTGTGGATACTCGTTAGAACCACCTCGGCTAGGCGGTTCTAAAGTTCTAATGTGTATTCACAATCTATATCTTGAGCAGGAATAAGAAAAATAATGTAGACCCATGTAAAACCCAATTTTACTTTATAAAAGTGGGGTTTAATGGGGTCAAAGTTATATAGGCGTGTTATAGTGATTGGCAGTGATGATAGTGGCGATGAAAGTGATAACAGCAGTGACTCTCAGAGTGGATGCATTTTTTTTTCACCTTGTTTGACAACTGTGGTTGCCTGAACAGCCTGCTCATCCACAATCCAGAAATTCTAAACTATGAAAACAAAAGTACAGAAAATTTTGGCAACTAATGGATAAGGAATGTCACCAAAAAAAAACTAGAGCTGCCGCCTAACGGGCGCCAATTATACCCCCGCTACCGACAAATTTTTACAAGTATTTGACCTTGAGGAAGGTCAACGTAAAGGTCAAGGTCAGGTTTGTGTATATCAATCTTAAGTACTAGTGGCAAGGTGTGTGGTGTGTGACTATTAAAGAAATCGGTCAAAGAATAAGGAAGTTATGAGCAATGTTAAAGTTTTTTGTAACGGACCGACGACAGACAAATTTTTACAAGTATTTGACGTTGAGGAAGGTCAACGTAAAGGTCAAGGTCAGGTTTGTGTATATCAATCTTAAGTACTAGTGGCAAGGTGTGTGGTGTGTGAATATTAAAGAAATCGGTCAAAGAATAAGGAAGTTATGAGCAATGTTAAAGTTTTTTGTAACGGACCGACGACAGACAAATTTTTACAAGTATTTGACCTTGAGGAAGGTCAACGTAAAGGTCAAGGTCGGGTTTGTGTATATCAATCTTAAGTACTAGTGGCAAGGTGTGTGGTGTGTGAATATTAAAGAAATCGGTCAAAGAATAAGGAAGTTATGAGCAATGTTAAAGTTTTTTGTAACGGACCGACGACGACAAGCTGACTCCTATATACCCCCTTCAAACTTCGTTTGCGGGGGTATAAAAAAAAGACTTTTATGACTAGTTGGCAATGCTGCTGTTTTTGATTGACGCTGGGGCCATACGGAGAGTTACAGTGCATTCTGGATCTAGTCTGTTAATTTTACCAGGTCATAAATTGGGGTGGATAAATGCATTATAGTATGGAATATATACATATAATTTGTTTATGGATATGTAGTCATAACTGACTGGTGAGCTATGCATGTTAATATAGTTAAAGAGGAGTATCTGTTTCAAACTTTCTTTTTTTTCAGTATTCATTGTTGCAGTGAAAATATATTTCAACATACAACCAATTTTGTAAATTAATGTTGAAATAGCTCAAATACTCCTTCTTATCTAGTTCTCTGCTTGATGTAACCTCTGCATGCAGGTCAGTGTGTAATCAAGCCATGTGCTTCTCTATTTGTATCTTGTTTGCAGGTTTATGCATGGGTCAAAGGTGAAATTTCTAATCTAACTGTCAGTTAGCCCCTGATTTTCAAAATAAAACCTATTTATTTTGAGTTAATCCTGGTTTAATTTTGTGAGATAAATAAGGGAGTTGATAAAGAGAGACCATGAGCAGTTCCATATTTTTTCTCTGAAAAAATTGAAAAGAGGGTAGCCAACAACTGCTGATAATTCAGGGAGAGACTGAAAAATGTTTGAATTTGCCACCATGACAGTTTGGGGGCGGAGGCTGCCCTTTTATACTGGAGCCTGGGGTTTAACCCTTATCTTGCTGTTCACGACAACCCCTATCTTTGCAAACAGTGTAGATCCAGATCAGATGGCTTCTGATCTGGATCTACATTGTTGGGCATTTCGTTTATGAATTTGTAGCAATAAATAACATCAAGTAATTTGATTGGTTGATAGACAAAAATGGGTGTGGCTTAAATGAATAGTCAGCAAGATAAGGGTTAAGAGAACCAAACAGGACACGCCAGACCGAATTTCTAAATGTCATGATCAAAGTGCTACCAACCCTCTCTTTCTAGGTTTCTGTGGTTGCTCTTTCCTTTCTTTCTCTCTTGGAGACCTCTTCTGATCTTTATCATCTTTAGATCCATCTTTCTCCTGGGACCTGGACCTAGAACGTTTCCTTTTAGTTCCTCTATCATCATCTATAAATAATTATTTCACAAAAACATCTTAATTTTGATTTTATGGCCCTTTCAACTTTATTGCATTTATACTGAAACAATCTTTGATCAGGTGAACAGAAAATACGCAGAGAAAAAAAAAATACCTGACCTCTTTTAGAACTTGGCGTCTCATGGTATCATTACAATGCTGCTCAGCGTACATAATATTCTGATTGCATTGGGGGGTTAACGACATGTCAATCCTTGTGGGTCATTTTATGTCGTCTCCAAGAATAGGGAAAAGGGACAGAAGCGATTGTACAGGAAATAAAAGTGACAGGACAGAAAGAGGAAAATGAATGAGCGAAGACACAACAGCTTTTCCCCCTCTTCCCTTGCTGCAAGACAGCAAGCCTTGCCCAAATGTAAGCTAATATCAGCTGGATGCCCTGCGAGGCTGGGCCTGGTGACTTAAGATCCTCACCCAACCAACCCAAACTCACTGCAACAATACAGTAACATGGTTTGGATATAAATTTTTTATCATGTTCATTTTACAATATTAGAAACAACATAGGCTAACAATAAATATGTTATAAAGGAATGCAGGGTATTTAACTGTTCCACAATTGTTTGAGAGTCTGGAAAACAGTTCATTTTCCAAACAGTGCATTAATTTTGGTACTGATGAAAATAGATTTGACCAGCTTTCATTTTACATTTCAAACAAAAATTTGAGTATGCATTGCTTAACCCATTTTCTACCAAATGGAATCTTCCTCCTCCTCCTTATATATGGAATGAGTCCATCTCAAAATTTAGGAGGTCAGGTTGTGTTTTCTTCAAAATTGATTAGGAAAATGGTTGAACTTCTTGCAAACAGTGTAGGTCCTGATCAGATGCCACGTTCTGTGGCGTCTGATCTGGGCCTGCACTGTTTACCAGGGAACCCGTTATGGGGTTTCCGGTACTAAATGGTTAAACTAGTCTTGTAATCACAGCTTTATTGCATTCCAAAAGAAGACAAGCACAACCAGTGTAGACCTATATCAGTTTTTAATATTTAACCCAACAATCAACAACAGTCGGCTGAAAGGGTTTTAAAGCAACACAGGCTGAGGCACTGTTACAGACGCTTACTTTTGTTCTCCAACTTGATTTCAACAGTGAAGTCATTTTCCTCAGCATCACCGTTCATTTTCTGATCTCCAGCTGTGTCAGCATCTTTCTGTATGTCATCCTCAGTATCCATCTCTTCTATGCTAACAGCTACCTTATCTGCCCCGACACCTGCCTGGTCTTGATCCATAGCTTCTGATGCTGCAGTAAAAAAAACCATGAACTGACCTTATTATATGATTATTTTCCACTCTAAAAATTGCTTGTGAAGAATAAATTTTCAACAAAAAAAAATAAGTTGTAAAATGTATAACTTCAGAGATGAAATTGCTGCTGCCTTGAATGAATTTGGTAATCAATGATTTAGTCGAGAGTATGTTGAGCATAATGCTCTCAAAGAATGGGAACCTAAAGCATTCTGAAAACAGGGAACAAACACATTTCTTTCTACGAAATTATTTGCTCCTAAACCGGATGTCTTTACGACACCTTAACTTAAGCTAGGTAATCAAGAATTTCATAATAAGTTTGTTTTGTCTCCAGCAGATACGGCTGCAAATAATGTGGTTGTTGTTTGATGGCTCCACTATGTTAACACTCTTCAGCAAGAACTTGGTAGTACTAAGACCACATTCAGCCACAAAGTTTGCTGTATGTGTTACAGAAGGCCAAGACAAGCTGCCTATATTATATTGGTTACCTAAACTTCATAAATGACCATGCAAAGCACGGTTTTTGTAAATTCAAGCGCTTGTATCACCACTGAACTCTCCAAATTATTAACTTCATGTTTTACTGTCATAAAAAACGTGATTAAATATTGCGACAAATTCTTTGAAACATCATAGAGGAATCTGTTTTGGTCTATAAAAAAATTCTAATGAAGTTTTAAATAAATTGAAATCCAGATGTTTTCGTGCTTCAAGTCTATCTACTTATGATTTCTCTACCCTTTACACTACTTTTCCTCATAATCTTATGAAAAGAAAAAACTTTATGATTAAATTGAATGGAGATTTCATAGTGAAGACTCCCTCTATCTTGCATGTAATGTAAGAAAATGCTTTGAGCATAAAAATTATACTTTTATGGTCATGTCTTCAAGTGTGTGAAGCTCTCACCTTTCTACTTGAGAATATTCACAAAGTGGAATGGCGTGCGGCATGGCCCCAGCACACCAAGGGGTACCCAGGTTGGTATTACTGAAATTGTCTTATCACAAGGAACAAAAATATATGTGGATTTCATGAACTCATTCATTTTAGGCTCCCTGACTTTCTAAGGCCAAAAAAAAACTAGACAAAAGTGCCCCACTAAAAGTGCCCAGTGGGGCACATATAGCCCGGCCAGTGCCATCAACTCAGCTGAAAATAGCAATGTCAAAAGCTTCTTTGCACATACAGGCCATATTCCATAGAATGGCCATTTTCAAGATTCAAAGGGCAATAACTCTGAAAGTAGGAAAGCAAGAGTTATGGTTCATGTGTCCTGCACGTCGTCTCATGGTGTTCAACATTCGTGTGGAGTTTCATGAAAATATGTCAAGCCGTTTAAAAGTAATGGAGAAGACACGAAGATGTTAGCAGAAACATAATTTACCATCTTCAAAGGGAAATAATTTGTAATGTATGCAAACAAGAGTCATGGTTCTTGTGTTCTGCCCATCCTATTGTCTTGCTTTACATTTGTTTGAAGTTTCATGAAATTATCTCAAATGGTTTTAAAGTTACAGAGTGGACAAAAGTGTATGGTAAAACTCGTAATATTCAAAGGGCAATAACTCTGAAAGTAGGAAAGCAAGAGTTACGGTTCATGTGTTCTGCACGTCGTCTCAAGGTGTTTAACATTTATGTGAAGTTTCATGAAAATATAAGCGGTTGAAAAGTTATGGAGCGGACACGAAATGCAAGTTAAAACATACTAAGGGCAATAACTCTGAAAGTAGAAAAGCAAGAGTTACTGTTCATGTGTTCTGCACGTCGTCTTATGGTGTTTAACATTTATGTGAAGTTTCATGAAAATGTATCAAGCGGTTGGAAAGTTATGGAGCGGACACGAAAATGCAAGTTAAAACAAAAAGGGCAATAACTCTGAAAGTAGAAAAGCAAGAGTTGCGGTTCATGTGTTCTGCACGTCGTCTCATGGTGTTTAATATTTATGTGAAGTTTCATGAAAATATATCTAGCAGTTGAAAAGTTATGGAGCGGACACGAAAACCCAAGTTAAAACATACAATCGGCAATAACTCTGAAAGTAGAAAAGCAAGAGTTACGGTTCATGTGTTCTGCACGTCGTCTCATGGTGTTTAACATTTATGTGAAGTTTCATGAAAATATATCAAGCGGTTGAAAAGTTAAGGAGCCGGCACAAAAATGCAAGTTAAATCATACAAAGGGCAATAACTCTGAAAGTAGAAAAGCAAGAGTTACGGTTCATGTGTCCATGTCGTCTCATGGTGTTTAACATTTATGTGAAGGTTCATGAAAATATGTCAAGCGGTTTAAAAGTTATGGGGCGGACACAAAAGTGTTAACAGACACACACACACACACACAGAAAATACGAAAACTATATACCCCCATGGCATACCGCGCATGTCGGGGGTATAATGAAGCTCTTATAGTTCTTGAGAATATAACTTGACAATTAGGGTGAACGCTAGGGTGGTCGCAGTATTTTACGAAGTCGGTGACCCATAATAATTTAGGTCAAGGTCAAATATGATGCTTGCATTTAAGCTGCTATCCTCAGATAAAAGTTAGTACCAAGTATCATTAATGTTCAAAGCTCTTATAGTTCTTCAGAAATTAAGTTGACCATCAGAGTGAATGCTAGGGTGGTCGCAATATTTTACATAGTCTGTGATTTGATTTGTTTGATTTGAGGTTAAATGTCCCCCATCAACACTGTAAAGGTCATTTTTGAGAAGTTGCTTGCAATTTTGTGGGACTTTTACCCGACATTGAGATGAAATGTCATCTCAAGCTCTGTAGCCCAATGAAATCGATAGGGTTTATAAGCATGGACAGACTGACTCACACTGCTTTGCCTGGGCAGGCTTAGATCCTCCAAGCGGTTTACCAATACTCATGTAAGGTCAGTTTCAGCTCTGCATGGAAGCATCATGCAGCCCATATATTTCTTAAAGCCCTGATGGGCGGGGGCCAGCAAAGCCAGTGAACCATGAAATGTAGGTCAAGGTCAAATATGGAGGCTTGCATTTAAGTTGCCATCCCCAGATACTATTTTATACCCAGTATCATCAATGAAGCTGTTATAGATCTTGACAAATAAACTTGACCATTAGGGTGAATGCTAGAGTGGTCGCAAATGTCGCCTTGTCAAATAAACTGTTGAACAGACGAAAGGAAAACAGGGCGCCTGTATCGCGCCATGCTAATAGCAGGCGCGACAGAAACACAAACTTTCAATACCCAGCCAAAGGATGCTACAAATGAAATTTTGGCTGAATTGGCCTAGTGGCTTCAGAGTAGATGTTGAAAAGTACTTACACCACTGACAATGACCACAAACAACTGCCTATCCTATAAGCTCTGGTCACCAGGGATACACACTAACAGTTGCCCAGTTGCCCAAGGCGTCTAACCTTTTGCCTGGGCGCCCAAGTTCTGAATAAAAATGCCTATCAACCTAATGTAAAATTTGGATTTAAATCAGTCTGGGCGCCCAAAGCAAAATGCTTGTAAGTCTGTTCCCCTGCACGCTGAGCTAAAAAAATTTGAAGTAAAACTTTAATGTGGGTGTGACACTGACAGGGATGCCAACATGTCAACAACAGCTCCTCTTAAATTTCTTGTTCAGGCGAGCTAATGAATTACCAACCTTGTTTTGTTTTCTTGCCAGCCTCTGATGCAGGTTTCTGAGGGGACTGCTTCACAGGAGATTCTTTGCCTGATTTCGAATCCTTTGCTGGAGATGCATTTTCCAGTTTGGAAGCCTATGGGGGAAAAAAAAAGAAAGAGTAAAACAATGTAAACTTTCTCTTTCAAAATTATTTCACTTAATTTGAGGCAATTATTAACCCTTTTTGTACCAAATGGAATCTTCCTCCTTATGTATACCAGGAGTCCATTTCAAAATTCAGGGGTGTCTGGTTGTGTTTTCTTCAAAATTTATTTGGAAAATGGCTGAACTTTTCGCAAACTGTGTAGGCCCTGATCAGACGCCGCATTCTGCTGCGTCTGATCTGGGTCTGCACTGTTTGCCCTGGTACCCATTTTGTAGTTTCCGGTACTAAAAAGGTTAATCAGAGGTGGGCAAAAACCAGAGTTCCAGAAGAACAACTTGACTTGACTTTCCATTGCAGAACTTGGTGCCTCACGTGACCTAAGCAAAGCACAAACCCACAAATTTTTCCACTATAATCTATCAATTTAACGGATACATCTTTGAACTATGTTACAATTCTTACAGGAATAAAGCATACCTGAAAAAAAATCCCTTTCTGTGGAGGGATTCAGAACTAGGCCATCAGAAAGAAGAGGAAGGAAGGTGGCTTCACCCTCCAGCCCAGAGTGACAGGGCAAAGTGAGGGACGAAAGAGTATCTTATCCAGAACTTCAATAGTTTAGCAGAATGATCAAATTGTAAAGCTCAGTGAAAGAGAACGGCCTTATCTTTTTTGAAGGTGACACCTTTTCTTTTGCAGCTTCCCGTTTGTTTGTTTGATTTGAGGTTTAATGTCCACGTCAACACTGCATAGGTCATTTTGGAGACATTGCTTCAAATTTTGTGGGACTTTTACCCGACATTGAGGTGAAATGACATCTCAAGCCCTGTGGCCCAATGAAATCAACAGAGTTTTAAAGCATGGACGGCATAACTCGCACCACTTTGCCTGGGAAGGCGTAGATCCTCTAAGCGGTTTACCAGTCACATGAGCGGTCAGTTACAGCTCTGCATGGAAGCATCATGCAGCCCATCTTCCAGTAGCTTTCTTTTACTAACTTACTAACTGGTTTGGGAAACCCAATTTTCAACAACAAAGCAAGCATGTTTGCCTAGGCATTTGTTAACCAGAGATGGGGGAGATTGGAGTACCCAGAGAAAAATGCACATAACCTTTCCTTTAGAATATTGAACTTGGCGTGTCACACAAGATCTGAGCAGGATTACATTTGAGCAAGTGCAAGACAAAACCTACAATAAGACATGTACACCCAGCCAAGACTCAAGAGCTTTTGCGGTGCACTCTAAGGATAGGTAAGAGCCCAGTACTCCATCATGCAGCAAGAGAAGTCTCTGGTCAGACTATACTGATGCTCAGGTTGATCTGATTCTTCGCTGGGCGCACATGTAAATTTTAGGAAATGCTGTAACTTATTTTAGCAATAGCACAGGTATTTTTGAAACTGTAAATTTACTTACATCTGCCGAGGTATCTGTCTCTTCTTCTACAATAGAAGACTGAGAGGCATCTTGTGAACTGTCATCAAGACTATTTATCTCTACCGATATATTTGTGTCTCCTGAATTTAAAAGAAAGGAAAACATGACAGAATTTCTGAAAAAGACAAAACAGCAGTCGCCTGTAAAAAAATGTTTAGTTTTTAATGACAGATTCAATCTGTCATTTCTAGCTATCCTGCATGTTTTTAAGTAGTTCCGGCTTTCTTTCGGCTTTCTTCCGGCTTTGATCGCAATAGAAAAAGGAGTCTGCACAGAGTATAGTCTGGTTTGGCGCAGTAATCAAAATTGTGCAAGTGTATTAGTCATCCTATAAGCGCAAAACGAATTTTTGCAACAGACGACTTGACGATCAGAGAATCGATTCAGCATTTCATATGAATCAGCTGCATCATATGACGGGTTTGCAAAGACTGTATACCCAGATCAATGTGGTGTCTGCTCAGCCCGCTCCCCAGATTTTACACAGTTTTCTAACAGTGCTGTCAATATTTAATCCATAAAGACCATCCTGCTTAATGGGTTTCTGACTTTCGAGGTCAAGTCTAGGTCAGTTACAAGTTAGGTGTATAGTAGACTTTGCGTGGAGAAATTGGAAAGAAAGGCTGTCCCTTTCAACCCTGGAATATGGTACAGATACTTATGCAAACAGTGTAGGTCCTGTGATATTATTCTAGGTGCCATATTTAGCAGAATGGACGAGCCGGACTTCAGTAATGGAAGAGTGCACTCTAGAAACCTAAGACAATGAATAAATCAAAGCAATGACAATACTCATGCAGATTGTCTCTATATGCAGGCTGGTCATGAACAGGGACTTGGATGGATTCGTTTAAACTAAAGATGTTAGTATATACTAATGCAAAAAAGTGTAGAACACGATCAGCATCATGTTCTGTGGCGTTTGATCAGAGTCTACATTGTTTGCCAGAACCAACATTTGATTCAAGTGAAAATTTTACAGATAGCACTTACATGTACCCAACACTGACAAACAACGCGGATATGTTTGGGTTGATTGTTGGAAGTGGCCATTGACAGTCGGCTGTTGATAGCGAATTCCCTATTGACAGCCAGCAAAGATATTGGATATATATGTTGGGTTGATTGTTGGAAGTGGCCATTGATAGCCGGCTGTCAATAGCAAACATTCGCTATTGACAGCCGGCTGTCACCAGCGAAAGTTCGCTGGAGACAGCCGGCTGTCTCCAGCAAACTTTCGCTGGTGACAGCCAGCTAAAATATACAGATGATATATTGATAAATAATTAAGTTATTCACTGATTTAAATTCTACTAATATGCTTGAGAATAATTTTTTTATGGTTTTTAAATTACTATATGAATTTTTTCATTTTTAAATACTTGTATTTATTTTTGAAAGCTGGCTGTCACTAGCTGGTGACAGCCAGCTAAAATATTTTTTTTTTGTTTGATTTGATGTTTAAAGTCCAAGTCAACACTGTAAAGGTCATTTTGGAGATGCTGCTTCCAATTTCATGGGACTTTCAAGCCCTGCTGCCCAATGAAACCAAAAGGGTTTATATAAGCATGGACGGTCTGACTCGCACAGCTTTGCCTAGGCAGGCTTAGATCCTCTAAGCAGTTTACCAGCTGCGTGGAAGCATCATGCAGCCCATCTATTTCTTCAAGCCCCCAGCTAAAATATATGGATGATATATAATTGACAAACAAGGGTTGTCAGAAGACAACATAGCTCCCCTTTGGGGGCCTAAGTTGGATGAGGGCAAGTTATCAAAAATGAAATTTTTCTTCTGTAAAAAGCCCAACAGACGGTAGCAATTAAAAGAGAAATCGTATACTACCCCTAAGAATCACTGAAGAAGAAATCTTGTTTTAAAGGGTTTTTATCAATTTGAAAAAAAAATAATAATGATACTTCCAATTTTGTAGGCTTTTCCCCCACAAAAAAAGCCATTTTCTTATGAAAAAGAGATAAACAATCTGGGGTCTCTTTTTACTTGGGTAATGTGCTGGGTCCATGCCCTGCCCCTCCACTTCATAAAAGGCACTTTATCTCCTCAACCATTCAAATCCACACCTCACAAGCATATATATAGAAATATTCTTGTTCCTTATAATTAGACACACTCAGTCACACCGACGTAGGGCATGGGGGCCATTCCTCTACTCCCTACATCTCCACTTCATAAAAGTGCCTCATATCTCACCAAACCCCTAAGCCATATGGGCTTTCCTAGGATCTGCTGGGGCCATGCCCCAACCCATCCATTGCTAAAAAAACCTCTATCACTGGAACCATACATATCCACACCACTAAATCATATATATTCTTGTTCCTTATGATAAGACACATTCAGTGATAGCAACCTAGGGGTCTCACAGGTTGTGCCAGGGCCATAGCGCACCCCTCCACTTCACAAAAGGCCAACTATCTGAGAAACTGTTCAGAGCCCCACCCCTCAACCATATATAGTCATGTTCCTTATGAAAAGACACATTCAGCGACACCAACCTGGAGGTCCCCAGGGGTACCCCGGGTCATGCCTCACCCCCTCCACTTCATAAAAAGCCATATATGTATCTCAGAAACAGTTCAGATCCCCACCCCTGGAGATCCCCAGGGGTGCCCTGGGTCCTGCCTCACACCCTCCACTTCATAAAAAGTCATGTATGTATGTATCCCAGAAACAGTTCAGATCCCCACCCCTAAACCATATATATTCTTGGTCCTTATGATAAGACACATTCAATGACAACAATCTTCGGCTTTCCTGGGATCTACTGTGGCCAAGCCCCAGCCCCTCTACTGCTTAAAAGGCCTCTCAGGAATTGTACAGATCCCCACCCCTAGTCCATAAATATTCTTGTTCCTTATGATGATGCATTCAGTGATAGCAACCAGTCCATGCTCCACTGCCTACACTTAATAAAATGCCTAATATTTCAGATACAGGGTGCACATGGGTGCTTATTTGGGAATGGGGGTTTGTTGGGGAGACTTTATAATCAGTAAATTAAAATCATATTCATTGTAACCCATTTTGTACCGGAAACCCCAAAACGGATACCCTAGCAAACAGTAAAGACCAAGATCAGATCAAGGATACAGACTAACTGGTGCCCTGTCGCCCAAGGCACCTAAATTTTTGCCTAGGAGCCTAAGTTTTGGATTAAAATGCCTATTAACTTAATGCAAAATTTGGATTTATGGCAGTCTGGGGGCCTAAAGCAAAATGCTTAGTCTGTATCCCTGCAGACGCCGCAGAACATGGCGTCTGATCAGGGCCTAGACTATTTGCCAAAGTTCAGCTATTTTCCGAATAAATTTTAAAGATAACACAACCATTCAATCCTCAATTTCAAAATGGACTCCTGCCATATGTAAGGAGGAAGAGTCCATTTGGTACAAAAAGTTTTAAAATACATGGCTGCCAGTGGGCACATTTGGGGAAAATACTTTAACATGTATGAAACCAGAAAGCCCTGAAACCCACTGGTTTTACATAGAATAATAATGTTGACACCTTTAAAATTTTACTTGTATGAAACCAGAAGCCCAGGTCGTTGATATTTGGTATGTAGCTTCATCTTTGTTCACAGTTGTTCAAATTATAGCCCTGGGATCAAAAGTCGCCCCACCCAAGGGGTCACTTGTTTAATATAGACATAGACTCAGATATCTGTTTGACTTTCAAATCTGACACCACAAGCTCTTTATAACATTGATATCTGGGAACAAAGCACAAAGCATGCTAGAAAAACTTGTTATATATACTAAGAAAAACAATTGAAGGATATTGGACTTTCGCGCTTAATTTTGAACAAATTACAAAATCTGCTGAAATGCCATTTTTATACTTTGAAAAACAAGTTTTCGACCTCATGTTTCGTGCAGCCATTTGAAGTCATACTACAGTGGTTATCTAAAACATTGTCCGTAAACAAGTATGGGGTCAAGCAGCAAAATTCATGTGCGCTGTAAAATCGATTTCGTACACGAGGCTATCGGTCAGTTCGGTTATTTGTACATGTAAACGAAGTGTTGGGTATCTTGGATAATTTTGGATATGGTTGGGCGCAGACGATTGACCGATAGGCAGCGCTGGCAAGTCGTTACTCGGTTAGACGTAGGTCAACGTCAAATCGACGTCGCTGCTAGATTTGGCGTTTCACAAAGTGTGGTGAGCCGGCTATATGAGAGATACCGCCAGACGGGAGAAGTGGCCGAAACACCTGGTAGGGGACGAACGCGAGCCACTTCTGCTCGGGACGACCGGTATTTGGTGAACCAGGCGTTACGTTCAATGACTCTTAGTGGGCCTAAGTTATGTCAACAGCTCAGGAACGTGCGTAATGTTAACGTAAGTGTCCAGACTGTGAGAAACCGGCTAAATGACCGAAACCTTAACGCCCAAAGGCCTCTGAAAGCAACGCCATTAACACCTCGCCACCGTCGAGCTCGTGAGCAGTGGGCTAGGACCCACTTCAGATGGAATCGCCAACAATGGAGTACTGTGCTTTTTACAGACGAAAGTCTGTTTCATTTGTCACGCGCTGATGGCCGGATTCGCGTTTGGCGACGTACGAAAGAGAGATATGCCCAATGTAACATTGTTGAACGTGACCCATACGGAAGCGGAAGTGTTATTGTTTGGGCAGGCATCTCCCATAACCTAAAAACGGAACTTGTTGTGTTGGATGGGACGATGACTGGTCAACGTTACATAGACCAAGTATTGATCCACATTTACTGCCATTCATTCAACGTAATGGGGGATGTTCATGGATGACAATGCGCGTCCGCATCGACGGAGAGTCGTCATTAACCGTCTCCAACAAGCGGGAATTCAAACCATGGACCGGCCAGCTCGCTCTCCAGACCTTAATCCCATAGAGCATGCTTGGGATGAGCTTGGGAGACGCGTACGTAACCGACGTCACCAGCCATCAACGTTGGCCAAGCTTCGAAGAGCGCTTGTGGAAGAATGGCATGGCATAGCCCAATACGTTCTCCGTCGACTTGTCACCAGCATGCGACGCCGGTGCTAGGCCTGCGTCCAAGCTAGAGGTGGCCACACCCGTTATTAATGACGCTTGACGTCTTGTGACTTTTGTGCTGAATGTCAGGGACATTTAGGAAGGTACTGTACCGAAACCAATGAACCGAGAATGAATTTGTTTTTGCATATCGATTGATAAATGATTAGTATATCAATTTTTGTTTAGTTTCAAAAATTTGGTATTTACCAGTAATTGTGGTAAACAAATGAATTTCAATATCCTTCAATTGTTTTTCTTAGTATATATCCAACCAAAAATGTAAATGTATAGAATGAGATTACTGCATGTTGTAAAAATGTTAAATTAATGGTAATTTAATAATTTTAGGATGAATTTAATAATTTTACATCATGTATCTATTTAAATTATCAACAAGGGTTCCATTAAAATGACTTCTATTTATTACTGACAAGATACTTTCTATATATTTTTGCTGGCTGTCACCAGCGAAAGTTCGCTGGAGACAGCCGGCTGTCACTAGCGAACTTTCGCTGGAGACAGCCGGCTGTCAATAGCCACTTCCTTTATTTAATTTAGTACATCTCTATATTAAGAACACAGGGTGGTTTGATTGAATTGATATAGTTCCTACACATGTAACATGGTTTTGTGATGTAATATGTCATTGTAAAATTGCAAATTGTTTGACAATTGATGAATGTGCTCAGTAGATATCTCTCTCTCTCTCTCTCTCTCTCTCTCTCTCTCTCTCTCCTAAAGCACTTTTATATCACTCTTCTGCTACAATAATTATCACACTGGTAAAGGCAAGCGCGCAGGGTAAGGAACAAACCCACAGGATAAGGAAATTTTTTCCGATCAGGATAAGCAAGAAAATGGCGGAATCAGCATCACGTGCAGGTCTGTTGTTGTTCTAGATCTCGTCTTCTGGTTACTAATCAATATGGCTGCTCACATTAGTTTCACGGAAGACACATATTCACAAATTTATCTTCGATGGTCCGAATTCGACAGTTACAGCCCGGACACAGTGGATCTACTCAACCACGAAATGTCATTATTTTACATCTTGGAAGATGGCATGCACTTTTTGTTGGTTGTAGACATACTCATGATAAATCGGACTGTTGCAAATACGATTTAAGGAAAATTGGAAATTGGAAGGCCCACAGTGAGAAATCCTAGTTCCATTTTCAATACAACGCCCACGGGCAAGGAAATGGGTTCAACGCATATGATAAGACACAAAATTTTCTAGGGAAAATGGTTGGTTGGTTGGTTGATTTGAGGTTTAGGCCAAAACAAACTATATTATGTGGTTCCTATTACATGGTTTTCAAAAATAGGGTAGGTAGGTAGGAAAATTATTTTATTTTTTATTTTTATTTTTTTTCTCACCTTCTATACTATGCTACACACCGCACTTATTTTTTGTTATATTGTTTTGCTTTTGTTGTATAATTGTACTTGAAAACATTGTAAACAAATAAAAGTATAATAAATAATGCTTAGTTTTCATCCATATTGTCCTAACTGTTACAAAAAAGGGTGTTCTTCAGTCAGAACAAAGTATTTTGATTGGACATCCTGTGTACCGGTATGCGTTTGCCTTTTACAAAAGGTCAGCCTTTTGGACTTGCTGTTCTAGTGAAGGTTGCTTTATAACTGTTATTGTACCATATATACATTGAAGATAAATGTAAAAGTTCAAAAGATCAAGATGAAATGACAGAGTGAACGGATATCAGAAAGTTTCTTTTAACAGCTTAATGCTGCAAATTAAACATCCAGCAATTAGCACCAGCAGAAACTATTTTATATAGTCTTTCCAAATCGTAGTCTTTGTGCCATTTGTATCTGTATTACTTTGTCTTAAAGCTGAACAAGATAGATAGATAGATAGATGGTTCTGAAAACAGGAGTCCAAAATCCTTCATTTTGAAAAGTTACGTTCCTGATCTTGATTGCACAAAAAACATAAACAACATTTCCACACACATGTGTGCACTACATCATATATGCATGTTTCCCTAACTGCCTCTTTCATGACTTCAATCCAAACTTGTACAGTGTGGAAACTCAATAGAACCATGCCATTGAGGTGGTTGTAATAAGAAACCCCAATGTACATGTATGTTCTGGAGCAGAGATTGGGAAAAAAATATATCCCCAGTTAAGTCTGCTTTCCCCTTTAACTAGGGGCATGCAAGGGTGAGCAGGGATAAATAAGTTCTGAATAGTTAGATCCTCCGGAAGCAAAGAATACACCAAATAAACGAAAATAGCAGTCTCGGTTTAATTGAGTCTGTTCATCTCAATGTCGGGTAAAAGACCTACAGCATTGGAAGCAACGTCTCCAAAATGACCTTTACAGTGTTGAAGGGAACGTAAAACCTCAAATCAAATTACCAAAATATAACAACGTCATGCCTGTGTAAAGAATGGATATTTTAGACACTTTTTTAGCAATAGATTGTTGCCTGTTTGATGGTTTACCGCTAATCCCGCTGTTTATTGTTCCAAATTATCTCACTTTAAAATTTGATGATCAGTGTACATGTAAGTGATACCAATTAAACGATTAGGTGTGAAAGGTTACCTGACCAGTGTTATCATGTGCATATGTGGCCAGTCTGATCGGCGAGTGTCTAAACTTTCCGAAAAATGAAACCTTGTGAGCAATAAACTCAGATCAGACTGTGCAGAACTTCCAGCTGATCTGATTCTTTTCTGTGCGCGCATACGCATTCAGTGCATTTCTCGGAAAGCATTTCTGATGTCACCGCCATATGACATCCTAGCTTGTTAACTACCGTCTTTGTCGGACATATATTACAACATGTTAAACTGCTTCCTGCACTCACGAAAAAAAAAAATCTTTTAGCGTAAAATCAGCCTGTACATCGAGCTCTTCGTTTGCTGCGATCTGCATATCCCAGAAGCCATACTACAACAGGTTTTAAACAAAGAGCAAAGACTGATAAGACTGCGCAGGCTGATGATCTGTGACTTCACCTGTCGCACAGTTATACTGTCATGTTTTCCCAAAATTGGATTCGAAGACCGTGTGTGCAAACTATCGATGACGTGTTATTGAAAAACGTGGGAAAATTTCAGACTGCAACAAATGCACGTTCAAAATGACGGCGGGAAATTAAGCGCGGCATGAAAAAAAAAACTATATATGTGTGACCAGCGAAGACTACGATCATCCTGCGCATCTGTGAAGGCTTAGCTTTCTGTTCATGGAGATAGTGAAAATACTTGAGAGATTTACACAAGCTGTCTGCATTATTTATGTTTGTTGAAGCGTGCACACTTGTCTGATTATCGCTACAGGTGGTAAAACATGATTTGGATAATTTTTATTGTCACAAAAGTAATCTGATTATTGAGAGCAGAGAGGTCATACCGTCATGGTCTGCATACCGCAAGAAATGTGCGCCATTGACCTTTTTATGCGTCCGAGACATGGGTTTTATGCATCTTGCGCTTCCGAAAACAAATTGCATTCATAATTTGTTGGTTCCGACCGCTTCCTAATTTTGCCTCTCTTACCGGTATATGGAAAATACCTGTTGATCACAAGAGACAACAGACGTTTTACCCTCTAGTAGTAGTTTTTTTTTTCCTTATTTATTTTGTTTCCGGTGGTGGTTCTATTGGCTTGCATGAACGGTCTTGAATGTGCTAGGTACTGGAGATTTTGGATTATAATTATGGGTTACTTCAAAGCGTCGGCTTCTTCAGAAGTAGCCACGTGCCATATCCCTGACCCATTTGAACTCTAATTGTTATTGATTAGCACAGGCCACTTACCGTTAACTGACAGCTTGCGGCAATTGATAAAAACAGCTTTTAAATAGCGATGCTTACGATATGCATTTTTATTCTAGGCTCACAGTTATATAGAGACAAACACGGATGTTTCTGATGGTTTTTTTTGGCAGACGCACACCATTTTCATGCGTAAATACGACCAGATTGTCCTTTAATGAAAGCGCTTTTTAATGAATATGTACTTTAATATTTTAACCATGAAAAATTGAAAGACCGTTTTTGCACATAAAATGTTTGTAATATATAATTTTTATAAGTAAAATTAATTTTAATGAGTACTTACCATCACATATTTGATAAATAGGATAACATTCTATTACCTCCAAAATTAAAATAACTGATTCTTGGAGCTTAACTGAATAACTTAAGGCTGCCTTGGCGCCAAAATGACCACGTGACCACTTGCGCACGAATTGACGCATGCGCATCATATAAAATTTTGTCCCTCAATATAAGTAAGGAACTATATATTGGAAATGAGGGGAGGTCAGAGGTGGGAATTGCTCAAATATGTGATGGTAAGTACTCATTAAAATTAATTTTACTTATAAAAATTATATTTTAATATCGCACTGTACCATCACATATTTGATAAATAGGATAGAATAACAACTATAAGGAGGGAGGATTTCCCTAAAGCATCCAAGAATAAGTTATAATTATTACATATGTTCAGAGAACAGTTAAGAAGATGTTAGAGTGGATTGCTGATAAAACAATATGGAGGAAAGTAAATCCTCTAATATCCTCTTATCTGTTCCCTGATCAGCTGTGTTATAACTAACACATACCTTCTGAGGTTCTGCTCCTGATAGTGCTAGTTCAATTTGGTTTATAGCTGTTCTGTGGGAGCCTCAGAAACGGCCCCCCCCACCACTTTTTGAGCAACGACGACTGGCCCAAGATTGCTTAGATTGGAAGCTTGTTGCCGAAAGTCCCTAAGATAGAACTGAGCAAAGGTGGAAGAACTTGACCAAACAGCTGCATCAAGTATCTCATTTAAAGGGATAGAGTTAAAATAGGCCCATGAAGTGGAAAAAGCCCTTAACTCGTGAGATCTGATTTTAAGAAAAGATAACTGTCTCTTAGAGATATTTTGATATGCCATCTTAATGGTATATTTCACCCAATTGGAAATAGTAGATTTCTTGATATCATGATTTCCTTTTGTGGGAATGAAAAGCCTATTTCGGGAACCCCTAATAGCTTTTGTTCTCTTAAAGTAGAAGTAAAACAAAGATCAGGAATTGATACAATTAACTTACTCCACCCATAAAAGACACCAAAGGGAAAGAAATACAAACATTAAGCGACCAGACCATAATGGAAACCTAAACAAAGGAAGGCCATAAGGACAGTTACTTTCCCACAAAATGGCCATATGGTCATCCGAAACTAAAAGACACAAGTGATACACACAGTAAGTAACAAACAACAACATAAAATAAATCGCCACAGAAGAGCCGCCTTGGAACGGTCAGTGGAAGATTTCCACTGGGGGGCTTAAATCGATTTTACGTGGCCACAATCCTCGCCCTTACTTCCGTCGCGATTTAGACAAATAATTTGTTCAGTCCGCATGAAGGCCTCCTAACTCATCAGTGCAACATCTCCGTGAACACAAAAATCAAAGAACCACAGAGGTGAGACAACGGTGAGGACTCGACAGCAAGAAACCACTGAAATGCTGGAGCAAAAGAAAACCAACAGTTAGACTCCGATGAGCCCGACCAGAGACAGAGCATCAGGCACCAACCAACATTACCTTGAATTAGATCTCTCTAATTCTCAATAAGCCTTTACGTTGGAGCCGTCATAGAATCTGAGGCCTGACCCACCGGCGTGCAATTAAAGAGGGAAGCAAAGTTGCCAACCGTGATTGGGTTAACTACCATGCATGCAGTCTGTCGTATAATATCCATGTTGTACCCAATCTTTTTATATCGAAGAATGATTTTACGAAATTGGGTACTGAAGTCATTGCGGTTATATATTTTTCTGAATTTAAATACTAAGTCACCATAAAATTCGGGTTCCGATAGACCTTGTTGCAGAAGAGATTTAAGTCCAATATTGAATTTTGAAATTAAATCAGAATGGCGTCTATAAAATTTTGAAAAGGCTTTGCGTAGTTTATGGTACCGATAACCCTGATTAAGGAGTTTAGCCGTTAATAATTTATTACGAGTGTTGAAGTCAGTTACATGACTACACACTCTAGCAAATCGAATTAATTGCGAAATATAAACGCCATAGGATGGCGCACGAGGAACATCACCATCCAAAAAAGGAAAATTTACAATCTCAAAATCAAAGTCATCGCGTTTATCATAAATTTTGCACGAAACAAATCCATCTACAATAGATAGATGTAAATCCAAAAACGGGGCCTCGGTATCAGAAGAATTTGCCCTATTTAACTGAAGTTCTAGGGGGTAAATCTGACTGATCAAACCATCAAAATAGGTATTATCAATATTTAATAAATCATCTAAATATCTAGAAGTAGAGCTAAAAGCTTCAATAATTTCAGATTGGTTATCAATGGAAAGCGACAAAATGAAGTCTCTTTCATAACAATACAAGAACAGATCAGCCACAAGAGGTGCGCAATTAGTACCCATCGGAATACCCACAATTTGTCTAAATAACTTAGTACCGAATCTAATATAAATATTGTCAAGTAGAAAGGTGAGGGCATCACACACTTTCTGACATGACCAAAGTGTATAATTCTTATGCTCTTTAGAAGTGAAAAATGCATTTCTGACATTACATGCAAGATAGAGAGAATCTTCTCTGTGAAAAGCCCATTCAATTAAATCATTAAGCTTTTCTTTTATAAGATTATGAGGAAGTGTAGTGTAAAGAGTGGAAAAATCGTAGGTAGACAGACTAGAAGCACGAAACTGTCTAGATTTCAATTTATTTAAAACATCATTCGAATTTTTTATAGACCAAAACAGATTTCTTCCTGATCTTTCAAAGACTTTATCACAATATTTAATTACATGCGTTTTAATAGCAGTAAGACAGGAAGTTAATAATTTAGAAAGTTCAGTGGTAGTGCAAGAGCTAGAATTTGCAATAAACCGTGCTTTGTAAGGTTTTTTATGAAGTTTTGGTAACCAGTATAGCGTAGGAAGCTTGTCTTGGCCTTCGTTAACACACACAGCAAACTTGGTGGCTGAAAGACAAACATGTTTATCTACTATAGCTCTCTCTTCAGCTAAAGGCTGAAGTTCATAGGCCTTAGTACCACCAAGCTCCTGCTTAAGCGTGTTAACATAGTGGAGCCGTCACACAACGACGACGTTGTTAGCGGCCTTGTCTGCAGGGGCCAAAACAAACTTCTTATGAAATTCTTGAATACCTAGTTTAAGATGACGTAAAGACGTCTTGGGCTTAGGAGGTAATAAGTTAGTATTTTGAGAATAGAAAGAAATGCGTTTATTCACTAGTTTTAAAATGCTAAGTTTCCAGTCCTTAAGGGCTTTATGCTCAACATACTCTCGCTTACACCATCGATTACCGAATTCATTCAATGAAGCAGCGATTTCATCTCTACATTTACTGAAATCAATTTTTGAAGGAAACCGATATTTCGGTCCTTTAGAAATTATATTCCTTATCCTTGAATCAGGAATAATTTTCAAATTGCCAGTAATTACATGACCAGCAGCAGAATAGCAATACTTTGAGTTTTTACAATCACATGAATCAGGAGTATTAGTATCAATATCAAGATCTGAAACAAGTTTATTGAAATTAAAAATGATAGATCTAACAGGTTTGTTATATTTATAGCAAATTATAGGTGTTTCAGTATTTTGAAAATAAGCAGGAATGGAAGAAAGTACGGATCTCTCACGGAAGATACTGGGCAAATCTATAAAATCCATACCCTTATTAATGAAGGATATTTTGAAGAAATGGCGTTTATGATTAATTTCAGAATCAATGTAAGGACGGAGAGTATGCTGAGTATAGCCTCTAGTTAAGAGAGCCGCATCATATAACTGATGAGAACTATCGTAGAATTTATTCGCCTCGGTGTCCAGAAGACGTAAAACAGAAACGGGTAATGAACTTAAAAATGAAAGCATAGAGTGGCGTCCATGATTTAATAATATAATAGACAGTCACTTCAGTCTAGTATTGTTTCGTTTAAACGCACGTGATTTACGTAAGATATATTTTAACTGCTCTGACTGGACATAAGACCTTGTTAAAACCTGTTTTCCGATTCCCATTATAAAGACAAGGAATTTTAATTGAATCAGGTGCCTTAGATGGAAGTTGGTTCTTTGCTAAGAAACCTACTTGAGTTCTAATGGTAAGAGAACCATCTATTGAACTAAATCTAAGATGTTGTTTGTCCATTGAAAAGGCATGTACTTCACTAACTCTCTTAGCAGAAGCCATAGAGAGCAGAAACGCTGTTTTCATGGAAAGGAACGTTAATGAAACTGATGGAAGTGGTTCAAAAGGTTCCTTAGACAAGTATGTGAGAACATAGGCAAGATCCCATTTGGGAGATATAGATCTAGTAACAGGTCTTTGAATTTGAAAAGATTTCATCAATTCAGAGATAACTGGATCTGAACCTATACAATACCCTTCATTAAACTTAAGTGTATTGGATAGCATTGATCGATAACCCTTAATAGTGCTGACTTGATATTTCCTGATATTAAATAGATAAAGAAAGAAGTCAGCAATCACATGAGAGGGGGCCTTGATCGGATCAATTTCCCTCTGATTTGCCCAATTGGTAAAAATCTCCCATTTTGCATCATAGACTTTCCTAGTAGACTCTCGTCTAGCTCTGGAGACATGTTCTGCAACTTCCCCTGAAAACTGTTTATTTCTGATTGATTGCTTGATAATTCCCAAGCGTGAAGGGCAAGCATTTGGGGGTTTTGATGCAGAATTTTTCCTTGTAACTGAGATAGAAGATCTGGTGTTACTGGAAGAGTTATTGGAGGAGATATCAGTAGATTCAGTAGATCTGGAAACCACGGCCTGTTCGGCCACAGAGGAGCTATTAGAACAATTTTGCACTGTGACCTTTGAACTTTGTTTAGCACCGCTGGAATAAGATGGAAAGGAGGAAATGCGTATGCACTTATCCTGTTCCAGTCCATTGATAGTGCGTCTATCGCCAATGCCTGACTGTCTGGTATTGGAGATACGTACAGAGGCATCTTGTGGTTTAATCTTGTTGCAAAAAGATCTATGTTTGGAAAATTTGTCATCTGACAGATTGTGTTCACTACTGATTGTTTGAGTGACCATTCTGTTTTGATCGGTTTTGTTATTCTTGAGAGCCGATCTGCCAGAATGTTGAATTTTCCTGGTATGTGTCTTACTACAATGTTGATGTTGTTTTGTTGACACCAATGAAACATTTTCCAGGTTTCTAGACAGAGATCTGGAGAATGAGTCCCTCCCTGTTTCCTTATGTATGAAACTACCGTCGTGTTGTCTGTGCATATTAACACTTTTGAGTTTATTATATGAGGATGAGCAAATTTCAGTGCTATTGATATTGCCATCAACTCGAGAAGATTGATATGGAGATCCCTTTGAAACTGGTTCCAAATCCCGTGAAATAGAATCCCTTCTGGTTCTAAATGAGCCCCCCAACCCGTTACACTTGCGTCTGTGTAAAGTTGATGGGTGTGTGCAGGAATTTTTATCGGAACTCCCGACAGAAACCTCTGACGATTGTTCCACCAAATTAGATGATGTCTTATGTTTTGAGAAATCTGAATTTGGTGATCTAATGGGAGAATGTGAGGTCTCCATTGTGCTAGCAATGACATTTGTAGTGGACGGAGATGTAGGCGTCCTAAGACTACAAAATCTGCAGCTGCATTGAGTTTCCCTAAAAGAGAAAGGAATTGTCTGGCTGTAACTATCCTTTTGAGAAGAAATGCATTTATTGACAGTAGAAGAGATTGAATTCTTTCTAGGGGAATTCTGACTGTGTTTGTTTGAGTGAGAAATTCCATCCCTATGAAATTGAAATTCTGCGATGGAACCAAATCTGATTTCTCCTGATTTATCAGTAGTCCTAGTGATGAAATCAGGTGAACTGTGAAGTGGATATGTTCCAGAAGAAGTTGACGATTTTGGTTCTTTGACAACCAATCGTCTAGGTACGGAAAAAGGGTTATAGCTTTCTTGTGAAGATGGGTAGCTATTACTGACATCAGATGAGTGAAAACGTACGGACTTGTGGAGAGCCCGAAAGGTAGTGCCCTGAATTGGAAGACCTTTCCGTTCAGGGTGAACCGAAGATATTTGCGAGACTGAGGGTGAATCAACACATGCAAATATGCGTCCGTGAGATCCAATGAAAAGGCCCAATCGTTTGGGTGAATGGCATTTCTGACCTTTTGTTGAGTTTCCATTCTGAAACTTTGAATGAGCACATGATTGTTCAGATTGGAAAGGTCTATGATTAGCCTCATTTTTCCGTTTTTCTTTGGTACCAGAAAGATTCTGGAATAAAATCCGGGAGATTCCGGTTGAATTCTCTCCACTGCCCTTTTTGAAAGTAGTTTTTCTACTTCTTCTGCTAGCTCCGGTCTGCCTGACTGGCTGAAGAAGATGGGTTCTCTTGAAAGAGGTGGAAGATCTGTGAATGGGATCTTGTACCCTCTTTTTATGACTGATAGAACCCATTTGTTTGCTGTAATTTCCTGCCAGTTTTCGGCAAAATGAGCTAGTCTTCCTCCGACTGGAATCTGAGGTCGAAGGGAGGGCAGTGGAGGAGGGGTTTCACTGTTTTTTGAGGGTAGAGGTTTTTCCCCTGGAGGAGAAATTACCTCTACCTGATTTTGATCCTCTTGAACCTCGAAAGGAGCCACGACCACCGTATGATGTGGAACCTTTTGCGAGGTTACGATCATTATTCCTGCCGAACTTTGACGGAAAGGAAGTTCCTATTTTAGGAATTTTGAACTCGGGCTTGCCTTGTGTAGATGAGGAAGTCTGAGATTTGGCTTGATTAGATGTAATAGTCTTAGTAACTAATTCATCCCTCAAGGTGTCTGAATTTTCCTTATATACCTGTTCAATTTTCCCGCCAAATAATGTCGGAGAATTGAAAGGTGTAGATCTGAGTTTGTTTTTTGCCATGTCCGAAAGAGACTTCGGTGCAGATCTAATTGCAGCTTCTCTTCTCATTTGAACTATTTCTGCTGTCAGAATGGATGCTAAGGAGACCGACGCATTAATAGATTTTGCTAAGGCCTCAAGTATCCTGAGCAAAAGAGTACAATCTGGTTCCTCTTGTTTAGCAGATCGAAAAGCTGCGTAGGAAAATACATCAGCATGAGACAACGTTCTCAAAAGATCCCTGAGCTGTTTCTCATACTGTGCCAAATTCTTGACCGGTATTTGAGTGTTACCAGTGAGCGAAATACCAAGTCTACTAGCATCATAGTCAAGAGGAAGATCCCTAGAAGTAGGGACTTTCTCATTGTGCGATTGATAGTATTTCAAGTTGATTAGTGCATCTTGATCTTTTTTCTTGATGCACCAGTCTTCAGGGATGATTTTATCCTTAACTTGGTGTTGAATAAAATCGATCGTAGTACCGATGAGTGGGGACTGAGGCAAGGAGATAGACTTTTTCTGCTCCTGTCCAATGTCTTCCTCAATGCAAGATTTCGGTCTTGAAATCTTTGAGGAACTCTCTGACTGTCTTGGAAATTTATCACTAGGTAAGATTTCCAAAATAGCGTCAATAACAGATGCATAGGAAATCCTATCATCTATCTCGGAACTATTCAGATCATTAAAATCTTCAACCGAAGCACGAGAATCCAAGTCATTATCAAGTTCCTTTGTGTCCTCCACTCTTATTGATAAGGAAGGAGAGGAATGCCGAGTACTTTGAGGTTTAGCAGAGTGTTTCACACTAGATACTCTCTTATATACTGGAGAAGGAGATTTATTGGACGAATCTACCTTCTCTGACTGAGAGTCATCCGAAGAGGTAGATCTCTTCCTTTTATGATATCTCTTGTGTTTATGACTCTTGTGCTGATGTCTTCTATAGTCTCTATCCGAAGATAGAGAAGACGACGAAGACGTACTGGGAGAAGAAACATAACGTCTTCTACCCCTGGAAGAACGATGTTTCCTCCTATGCCTTCTTGAGGACGATGACCTAGATCTTCGGGAATAAGACTTACTCCTCGATCTAGTCCTCCGTTTCTTATGCCTGTGAGGCGAATGGACCGATCTTGACCGAGACGAGATCGTCGACCCGATTGTTTCGATCTGGATCGGATAGATTTCTGTGTAAGCTGAACGTTGGACTTAGTCTTATGAACAGCTACAGATTGATGACTGGGAGACCTCTTACGAATATGTCGTTTTGAGGTTGTAATGATCGATCGATCCCTAGAAGACTCATGTCGACCGGGAATATTTGATGACCGGTCATTTTTGCCCAGAATCATTTGTCTACCCAGTGACTGACCATTTTCGAATGAATGCTCGTCGACTGGTGACTGATCTCTTCCCGGTACCGAGTTACTACCCGGTGACCGGTGACCCGGTGAGTTATGACCCGGTGGAATTGACCGGTCCGGTGCCCGGTCCCGGTCATTAGTATCGGAAGTAGAATCCGCATCTACGACCGATGGTGCCCGGTGATCGCCCGGTGCCGGGTTATCAGAGTCAGGGTCGTCACCGGGATCTGAGCCAGTCAGATCTGTGACCGGTGGTGCTTCCGAACTAGAAGCGTGCTGATGGCTAGACCGATCAGACGAGCTCCTAGACACGGACTGAGTCGATTTGAGATCTCTGGGGTGCTTGGGAGTCTCCCTGCGTGTCCCAGAGTCACTAGACTCAAGACCCCTAGTCGCACCGCGAGTCCTGTCCGCAACCATCGTAAATTTCTCACTCTTCTTAGAGCCTTTGGAAGTCATCCTCCTAGGTCTATTGGAGTACAACCTTTTCTTCTGAAATAAAGACCAGGTATAAGGATCCCAATCTACACAAACAGAACATTTATTATCAAATGAGCACGAACAGCAGGCTGCACAAGTTGAATGATTATCATACGATGGTTTAAGATGCCCACATAAACCTCTGAGTTGGGGCATAAGAGAAAAAACGAGAAGGCCGAAACGACTTGGGGCGAAACGACTCGCGACGAAAAACACGCTTCGAAAAAGCGAGGAAAAAAAACAAAATGACAAAGAAATTGTCGAAAAACAAAGTAAATAGAAAGAATAATGGAGGTTTAGAACGAAAAATAAGGACGAAACAAGCCTGGTGTGATTAAATATTCCGAAAACGAATATTTTAAATCCAAAGACACAATGGCGAATGTTTTCTTTCGTCCTCCAAAATTTTATATGATGCGCATGCGTCAATTCGTGCGCAAGTGGTCACGTGGTCATTTTGGCGCCAAGGCAGCCTTAAGTTATTCAGTTAAGCTCCAAGAATCAGTTATTTTAATTTTGGAGGTAATAGAATGTTATCCTATTTATCAAATATGTGATGGTACAGTGCGATATTAAAATTCATGATAGAAAAAAATAATTAGGGTCGGCGGGAAAAAGCTAGGCACGGTCGGGTAACCGGAACCACACATATATTTTATATTGGCCTTAACGTCCCCGTCAACAATGTAAAGGTCATTTTGGAGACGTTGCTTCCAATTTTGTGGGACTTTTACCCGACACTGAGATGAAATGACATCTCAAGCCCTGTCGCCCAATGAAACCAACAGGGTTTATTAGCATGGACGGTCCGCCTCGCACCGCGGTTCCTGGGCAGGCTGGCAGTTGTAGCTCTAGTAGATTTCCATCAAAGATTAGGTTTTTCGATATTAATAATTAGTCCTACATAGTTTAAAGCACCAATTGTGACCTTTAGGAAATGTTAAAAAAAATTGTGTGCCTTGTCTTGGCATGTGCATTGCTCTGGTTCTAGCAATATGAGAATCCCCTACGGGGATAGGTGGATTGGGTTCATCGTAATCATGATTTAGAGAAATGATATATTCCAGAATTCCTGGTAGAAAATTGTATGTTTGTTCTTTTGGCTGAAAATAAGGTAGATTACCTCGCCAAATTCGTGAGACATACCTATTGCATGGTCATTTAAGGGCCTGATACGATTTGGCTCCTTTCTGGCACCCACTCAAATCCTCTTCAGTGTGTACAGGCTTAGTTAATGGAAACATACAGAAACAAATTGTTTCGTCTTCATGTATATTTAGAATAACTTGACTTTTGATGTGTCTGTATTGAGTTAATAAATTATGACGAAAATAGTAAGAAAAGTGTGATAAAGTATATCCCTTCGAAAGAAAAAAACAAAAGAAAGTGCCTTTGGAAGCACCTGATTATTAGTGGTCGGCCGATTAATCGAGTTCGTTGAGCATTGCTCTTTTTTGACTTCCGAGTTGATGATCGGTACTTTTTTCCGTACTCGATTACTCGGTTCCGGCTTTTAACGGGATTTGGATGTTGCGGTTTGTTTTGGTTGTTTCGGTTTTATTACTGCAACTACATGATAGGTCAGCATTTAGTGCTAGAGGTCCTGGGTTCGATCCCCGGCAGCAGTAATAAAATTTTGGTGTCTTAACAATTTAACATGCTCAACTGGCATCATTTGCAGGGATGAATATCACAAAGTGCATTGTCTTTCGGATACCATTTATCACATTCATTCCGCCTGATAATTTTATAATTGATTGATTAATGATCGATCATTGGTCACTTACATCTTCCGATGATCGATCATGAAATTCTTCCGATTCCGACCACTACTGATTATATAGGTTTCAACTGGCGCATTAATATATCAGGTAGCACTGCTAACCATTTGTACACTGAGTCATTTCTAGTTACCCCCACCCACTTGCATTATCATGGAGATATACGAAAAATGAAACATCACAGGATCAAAGTGAAACAGGTGCCAAATTTTTCATTGGGTTCTTACTAAGAAAATGAGTAACAACAACATATATTTATCTTTACTATGAACGGAGTTATGGCAAATTTTATGTTGAATTGTCATGGTAATGACCAAACATTTTTATTGATTTGTTTTTCTGTGAAGTTGTATCATTTCATTTAACTTAATTTGGCTATCACCATAAACATTTATGAAACAAATATTCAGTGGGGTGGGGGTTGCAGATATAATTGGAAATCTTACCGGCCCTTTGTACGCAGTTCGTCGTCGGATTTAAGGCAAATATAAAAGTATGTTCATGTGTTGGTAACTAAATTTTTTGTCGGCTTCGGTCACTCAGTTGGACGCGCGTCTGACTGGTGATCAAGAGGAAGCGGGTTCGATAACTGCCGGGGTTGACAACGTTCTTTCTTGGGGATTGATCATGAAACCTTTTCTATGGCCATCCTCTACCTTCCGCTGATTCATAAAGGGCAGTTGTCAATTTCTGGCGATGTGCACTGTACTGGCGAACCGCTTACGTAATTGCTTGCCCAGGAAAAATGTGGATAGGTAAACTGATTGAGTCAAAAATGAGCAGGTCAGTTTACCTTAACGTAAGCGGTTAACCGGAAAGGTGCACATTATTGATCAATCTCCACGAAAGAATGTTGCCGACCCCGATAGGTAGCCGGGGTATCCTCTAACAAATACTTAGCCTCTAAGGTTGAGCAATCCTGATTTCTATTTTTTGTTGCAAGTACAATTTTCTGCAGGTATTTTTTTATTTTTTAACATTTGACTAAATGCCTAGGAGAATCTCAAGATTTAAGAAATAAACATCAATTCTGTTTATTCTACAGCCGTCTAGAAATGAAGGGAGTGTTTGGGGTATTTTCTCATAACTCTGTTCATCCAAATTTATTTGATTATCATAAATTTCGATTTTTGTGTCAAAACTGAATTTCTTCAAAACAGGTTGAAATCTTAAGTTATTAACTACAAATTCTGACTTCTGATAACTGTAAAAATGAATCTTTTTCATATAGACGGATCCAATGTTTTGACACGTGACCTTGTTTACTTGTCACTGCGCATGCACAAAACTACTTTTCCTTTTGATAACGATCTTTCGTGGTTGGCAAAAAGCCGCTGGTTCCATTTAAACACATTGTAAATAGGTTTATTATTACGGGCATATTTTCGTTGACTGTTACAGAAAATCGATCAAATTACACTTTTAATGAGTAGATAAATATATTCTAGACTTCATTCCTACATCTTCCGCATTTTAGTCATTCGTTTTGTGCATTTTTATAACAAACAGGGGCTGACAAATCCATTGCCCGGCCGCCCGGGACAAGTCCGAAATCGCTCCGGGCAGGTGCACTTTGACCTTCCGACGCCCGGTCGGGCAAGTGCAAAAATCATCTACAACTGTCAGTCTTTTTAGTCCTTAAATACGGTAAAATTAGACCAGTAAGTAAATAACAATAATTCCCGCTTTGTCGGCAATTCAGAGACAAAACCATCTATGTTTTTATAACTGTTCAATTATGACACTATTGCTAACCCCGGTCATAAAATTACCAATTAAACATGATTGCCCGGCGGTGCGTGTCTTTCATTTCTGGTGTAGTGTGTACCACCAGCGCTTTTGATAACCGTGACAAGGTGTGAAAATAAGATTAAGTAATGTCTCTAATTTGCTTTTATCCCTGCCATGAAATTTAATCCACAATCAATGTGAAAATGATTTGATAGCTCCTAAGACGATCTGCTACATCTTACGGTAGTAAAAATGGACTATTCTACTATCTCCTACGGACTATTCTACTATCTCCTGAATGGTTATGTTTTGGCGCCAAATCGCAGACGCTGAAGGGAAAAGTCGAATGTTTTAATGTTGGTAACCGCGGATTAGTCGCGCCTCTATCCACAACCGTTTACATATCGAGAAATATTTTTTATCGGTTCCAAACATTTTTTATGAAAGAAATACGCCCCATTAAAATAAAACAATGACATTAAACACTTGTGGGGTTGCTGGTGACGTCATTTACCGATCGCGTGCAGAAAAATGGGAGTGGTGGTTTGTGGACAACGATTTGGATGGCGGGAATGATGATCGCATTGAACCTACTTGTAAGGCGGGTGTGAAAGTTTGGGTTCGTTAGGAAGGAGTGGAGTCTGGTCTTGTGGTTGGTTCATTAAATTGTAAGCTAAATAAACTGCATTCTTTTAATCTTTTATCTCGCTGCCCTGACACTTCTGACCTTTTGAGTAGATCTATATCGGCTGCAGCTCGTGTTTTATATCATGCATGTCAAGCCAAATGAGTTTATATAACTATCCTAAATTGCTAATCGGTTAAGGTATTATGTCAGCAATTTACTTGAAAAATACCGTTATTGACTGTGACAACAACCGTATTTTCTACCGTATTACCGCATAGACCTGGGAAATAAATAGAAGTGAATGCAATGATCAGGAATCGATACAATTAACCCTGAGCTCCCATCAGAGACACCAAAGGGAAAGAAACACAAACATGAAATAACTAGACCCTAATGGAAAGTGGTTGTACTTGAAACTTGACAGAAACCTTGGATTATATTTGTAAATGTTGGTCGTCATCATTGTCACCATTATCTCCCCGCATCCAACCCCACTTTGAGTTCCAAAATCCTGGGCAAGTAGGATTTTAAGCTGGGCAAGAGCAAAAATATTTTACTTGTCCGGTGGGCAAGTGGAAAATTTTTGGATTTGTCAGGCCCTGAACAAATAATTGAGACCATCCCGCCTTGTTACCTGCCTAAGTTTATCAGGTAATTATCATCAAAACATCCTCAAATATTCTAGAAACCAGTAATTACTAGCTAAGACAGGTCTATTTTAAAAGTTTAAAGGTCAATTTTGTCGTTTCCATTCCAAAGAAAATACAAGTTTACAGAAAATAACACCGCATTTACAATGGCGATAAACGGCCAAAGATGTTTTTTGCCCACCACCGGTAAGTTCCGGCAAATAGTATTATTGAGTGATGACGTAGTGTTTGGATGTGTCTATTAATCAAAGAAGAGGGTGAACGGAGTTTTGAGGTTGAACGGAGATATGAGAAAATGGGATATATTTAGGGTATCAGGTTATATAATTGCGATAAACGGCCAAAGACGTTTTTTGCCCACCACCGGTAAGTTCTGGCAAATAGTATAATTGAGTGATGACGTATTGTTTGGATGTGTCTATTAATCAAAGAAGAGGGTGAACGGAGTTTTGAGGTTGAACGGAGATATGAGAAAATGGGATATATTTAGGGTATCAGGTTATATAATTGCTTACCTGGAACCCCTTGTCATTAAATACAGAATATATAAAGCCTATCCAAACGTTTCGGTCATTTTTGGCAAAAATAAACCTGTACGTGCCGGCCCCCTTTAACTTACCCTCTAGGGATTCTTTTAATCTCTTTACGAGAACCGCCTTCTTGCCCTTGCTGTCGAGACCACGATTCTTCAGCTCTTCTTGTAATTCAGAAACCTTTAGTTTATCAAGTTTACTTGGATCTAATTCACTCATATTCAGCCGATTTTCAGGCGTTTTAACAACAGCAGTTCGAATAAATTAAGTTTGAACAGAAGAAATTTTTCAACACTGCTTTTTTTCAATATGGCCGAAGGAACGCGTGCGTGCTGGGTAGCAGTAAAACTTCGGCACATATTTTAGTCGAAACATAGCACAGCATAAAAGAGCATGCCGAGCCGGAAATTGTTGTCTATAGAAGAGATAGTAAAGCAGAAGTAAAACAAAGATCAGGAATTGATACAATTAACTTACTCCACCCATAAAAGACACCAAAGGGAAAGAAATACAAACATTAAGCGACCAGACCATAATGGAAACCTAAACAAAGGAAGGCCATAAGGACAGTTACTTTCCCACAAAATGGCCATATTAGAGAGATCTAATTCTTGGTAATGTTGGTTGGCGCCTGATGCTCTGTCTCTGGTCGGGCCCATCGGAGTCTAACTGTTGGTTTCCTTTTGCTCCAGCATTTCAGTGGTTTCTTGCTGTCGAGTCCTCACAGTTGTCTCACCTCTGTGTTCTTTGATTTTTTGTGTTCACGGAGATGTTGCACTGGTGAGTTAGGAGGCTTTGATGCGGACTGAACAAATTATTTGTCTAAATCGCGACGGAAGTAAGGGCGAGGATTGTGGCCACGTAAAATCGATTTAAGCCCCCCAGTGGAAATCTTTCCACTGACCGTTCCAAGGCGGTTCTTCTGTGGCGATTTATTTATGTTGTTGTTTGTTACTTACTGTGTGTATCACTTGTGTCTTTTAATTTTGGATGGCCATATGGCCATTTTATGGGAAAGTAACTGTCCTTATGGGCTTCCTTTGTTTAGGTTTCCATTATGGTCTGGTCGCTTAATGTTTGTATTTCTTTCCCTTTGGTGTCTTTGATGCGTGGAGTAAGTTAATTGTATCGATTCCTGATCTTTGTTTTACTTCTACTTTCCATTATGGTCTGGTCGCTTAATGTTTGTGTTTCTTTCCCATTGGTGTCTTTGATGGGTGGAGTAAGTTAATTGTATCGATTCCTGATCTTTATGTTACTTCTACTTTGGACCGTCCACGCAAATAAACCCTATTGGATTCATTGGGCAACAGGGCTTGAGTCTAACTGTTGGTTAACCTCGGAGTCTAACTGTTGGTTTTCTTTTGCTCCTGCAATTCTGTAGTTGTATGCTGTCGAGTCCTCAACCTTGTTTCAACTCTGTAGTTTTTTTATTTGTATGTTCTCGGAGATGTTACACTGATGAGTTAGGAAGCCTTCATGCGGACTAAACAAAATTAGTGTATACCGCGACAGAGGTAAGCGAGGATTATGGCCATGTAAAATCGATTTAAGCCCCCAGTGGAATTCTTTCCACTGACCGTTCCAAGGTGGTTCTTCTGTGGCGGTTTATTTATGTTGTTGTTTGTTACTTACTGTGTGTATCACTTGTGTCTTTTTATTTTGGCTGGCCATTTGGCCATTTTGTGGGAAAGTAACTGTCCTTATGGCCTTCCTTTGTTTAGGTTTCCATTATGGTCTGGTCGCTTCCTGTTTGTGTTTCTTTCCCTATGGTGTCTTTGATGGGTGGAGTAAGTTAATTGTATCGATTCCTGATCTTTGTTTTACTTCTATTTTGAGATGTTATTTCATCTCAACGCCGGATAAAAGTCCTACAAAATGGACGCAACGTCTCCAAAATGACCCATATATTGTTGACGGGGACGTTAAACCTAAAAAAAAACACGGTAACAAACAAGAAGCAGGGTTAAACGAAAAAAAATCATAAGACAGGGCGTCACATCACCAAAACACACCCATATAATTTTGATCTCATCAAATCTCCATTTTTTTTTTAATAGAAAAAAAAACTGAGGTCTACAGGGATGTACATTCTTTTTTCTAATTTCTGCTCAAAGCATAGATTGTGACTACTCGTTAGAACGGCCTCACTGTTGTGGTTCTAAGGAGTACCCACAATCTATGTTTAGAGCAGAAATGTGAAAAGTATCGAAATTTTTCGACAGAAAAGTTTTAGTTTAAGGTGGTAAATGTTGTTCCATATAACTGAATGGCAGATAGGAGTGAATAAAGAGTGTGTTTGACATTCACACATTCACAGGTAATAACGTGCGAAAGTTAGTAAACCGCTGTTTGATTAAATTATTGCCGGGCGAGCGTTCGTTTATCTCTTTACCTGCGGTGTGAAGTACAAAAAGTGCTGTGGCTACCGCACGATTCATGGTTACAGTGCTCAGCATAAACTGATCAGCTTGTTCATCCGCACATCGAAGACACAAATGAGACTGCGCCGATGAGCAGGCTGATTTGAGTCTTCGCTGTCCCCACCCCACCCCCGCGTTAGGCTCACATATAGCTATCGATGTGCCCTGCCCAACAACACTCATAAAACGTAACCGAAAGCAGGAAACAAAGAAAGATTTGAGACATAAACTTATGGATGATTGGCACGTGCCCCAATAAGGACTGAGATTTGAGTAATATGATAATCGTTCTGTTTGTTACTTTACGGCACGTGCCGATAAAGGTAATAGCGTAAATTCCCAGTAAGCATTCTACATAAATCTACAGCGGGCCGTTAGCGGCCCGTCAGGGTAGCTGACGGACCGCTAACGGCCCGCTGTAGATTTATGTAGAATGCTAGCAGGGTAAAGTAATTATTGGTCATTTTGCACACTGACATGTGCCAACAATAAATAACGATCCAGAACTACAATTTCTATGTTCATAAATATACATTTTTTTCTTAATTAAAAAAACAGCCTCTCTTATATTATTTTTATTTCATATATTCCATAACAAAGGTTGCTGTGCAGGAAGACTCACATCTGAGGGAGGTATTTATTGAAAATAATGATATAAATACCGAGGGGTGAAAAGGGTTTTTTGTTCGTTCGGTTTGAGGTTTAACGTCCCTGTCAACACTATTTAGGTCATTTTGGAGATGTCGCTTCCAATTTTGTGGGACCTTTACTCGACATTGAGATGAAATGACATCTCAACCCCTGCCGCCAAATGAAACCAATAGGGTTTATATGCATGGACGCCAGCGGCTCTATTCTTAAGTTTTCTTTGACACTGTACGGCAACAGTCACGTTTTGCCAACCAGATAAAAGAGTACCTCTACAAAGGAGGTAACTGGCGCATGTGCAGTGAAATGTAAACAAGGTCACGTTTCAAAACATTGGATCCGTCTATTATTACAATATTTCCCCAATCCTTGCTAAAAACACTGTTGGTATTCCATCACGGAAACACGCCTTTATATATATTTGATCCCTTAAACCCCGCTTTTATAGAGGCGGTTCTAACGTGTACCCACAATCTATGTTTAGAGCAGAATTATGAATAATATCAGATTTTTTTTTCATCAGAAAATTTTCTCTTTTTTTTTTTTTTTTTGGTGATAAAATTTTCAAAATATTTAAATAGGCGTGTTTTCTTAATGCATTATAATAGCCTCAATGAGACGGTTCTGACAAACAGTCACAATCTGTAAAAAAAAATCTGACTAAAAATGTGCCATAATACGAAATAAATCATTAATCACACGGGTAGTCGGATGATATTTTTTTCTGTATGACGTTAACAAGTACTTGAAACATATTTTGTGATGGGTAAATTATAACATTACGATAACACCCCTTTTCTTTTTTTTACACATTACGAAAATACCCCTTTTCTATTTTTATATATTGAAAATCTTACCAAAAAAGGAATGAAAAATCTCAGGTGAAAAATTCAGATAGTTTTCATTTTCTGCTCCAAACATGGATTTTGGCTGGACAGTCCGATGCGAGTCGGACAGGTGGCCCGGTGGACGCGGGTTCTATACCTCATCTACGGTCATTATCTCCCTTTCGCTGATTCAAGAAGGGCAGTTGCCAGTTTCTGGCGAATGAGTGTGCTCTGTCAGTGACTGGTTAACCGCTTACTTATAACTCCGGTAAAATGATGATGATGATTATTATGATGATGAGTAGATAACAAGTATTAGAGTAAGTCATTTGATTTCACCAAGTCCTATTTGATTTTATTTGACTGATCAATTAGCAATACTTTGATATGCGACTTTTATTCCAGGACGCATGTTGATAAACATAATAATTCCAGATAAAACTTGGCTCATAAATGTATACCAGCATTCTTAATAATAGGCAATAAGAATTTTAATCGTTTTTTGGAAAAAAAAAAAAGGTTTTATACATTGATTTCGCTAAAATCCGCACATGTGTTTTTTTCAGCGAAAACAAGTGGCAGAATAGATTTTCCTATTAAATATTTATATTTTCTCATGAAATGTTGACCATAAATATTTCATAATATGCAAAATAAATATGTTTTAGTCAGTTTTGGAAAATATTTATTTTATACATTGATTTCGCTAAAATGAGTTGATTTCGCACATGTGATTTCCAGAGAAATCAAGCGGCATAATAGATTTTCCTGTCCAAAACATACTAAATATTCAATTTTTCTCATGAAACTTTGGCTCATAAATGTATATTAACATTCTAGTTAATATGCAAGTACAATTTTTGGCCTGTTTTTGTAATTGTGTATTTTATAGGTTGATTTCGCCAAATCCGGCTGATTTCGCGAAATCAATTTGATTTCGTATATTATACCTAGTAGAAGTAAAACAAAGATCAGGAATCGATGCAATTAACTTACTCCACCCATCAAAGACACCAAAGGGAAAGAAACACAAACAGGAAGCGACCAGACCATAATGGAAACCTAAACAAAGGAAGGCCATTAGGACAGTTACTTTCCCACAAAATGGCCAAATGGCCATTCAAAATTAAAAGACACAAGTGATACACACAGTAAGTAGTAACAAACAACAACATAAACCGCGCCTTGGAACGGTCAGTGGAAAGAATTCCACTGGGGTGGGGGGTGGGGCTTAAATTGATTTTACATGGCCATAATCCTCACCCTTACCTCTGTCGCGGTATACACTAATTTTGTTTAGTCCGCAAGAAGGCTTCCTAACTCATCAGTGTAACATCTCCGAGATCATACAAATAAAAAAAAACTACAGAGATGAAACAAGGTTGAGGACTCGACAGCATACAACAACAGAATTGCTGGAGCTAAAGAAAACCAACAGTTAGACTCCGATTACCCTGATTTAGCGAAATCAACTTATAAAATCAACATTTTTAAAAACAGGCAAAAAATTATTATTCCATATTATCCAGAATGTTATTATACATCTATGAGCCAAGTTTCATGACAAAAATTTGAATATTTAGTATGTTTTTGATAGGAAAATCTATTCTGCCACTTGATTTCGCTGGCAATCGCATGTGCGAAATCAACTCATTTTAGCGAAAGCAATGTATAAAATACCTTTTTCCCAAAACTGACTAAAACATATTTATGCATGTCATTAAGAATGTTGTTTAACATTTATGAGCCAAGTTTCATGATGAAATTTTAATATTTAGTATGATTTTGAGAGGATAATCTATTCTGCCACATGATTTTTCTTGCAGTCACATGTACGAAATCAAGTCCTTTTAGCGAAATCAATGTATAATAAAATATTTTTCCCGTAAACCGACTTAAACGTTTTTATACTTGTGTATTAAGAATGTTGTTGTATATTTAAGAGCCACGTTTCATGAAAAAATATTGATGTTGATGTTCAGGGGAAAATCTATTCCGCGACTTGATTTCACTGAAGCAGAAATTCACACCCATATTAGCGAAATTAACGATGTAAAATAAATATTTACAAAACTAACATTAATAATTATCTTATCAATTATTACAATGCTGTTATATATTTATGAGCCAAGTTTTATGAGAAAATAATGACATTAAGATATATATTTTCTTTATAAGGAGTTCAACTTTTGACTGGAGAATAGGCTAAGCTACCCGCGAAATCAATTTTCATTTCCGAAATCAAGTCATTGGGTATCCCTGAAACTGGTATGAATCGCTGAATATTTTCCAAAACCTCGGACCAAATATATATGTACATTCAGTCCGAGCCAAAACATAGATTTTAGGAACCAACATGGTGATTATAACGAGTACCCACAATCTATATAAGAAGCAGAATTCGCTATCGGGGCTTGAAGAAGTAGACCGGGCTGCATGATGCTTCCACGCAGAGCTGAAACCAACCGCACATAAGTAACGGTATACTTCTTAGAGGTTTTAAGTAGAAGTAAAACAAAGATCAGGAATTGATACAATTAACTTACTCCACCCATAAAAGACACCAAAGGGAAAGAAATACAAACATTAAGCGACCAGACCATAATGGAAACCTAAACAAAGGAAGGCCATAAGGACAGTTACTTTCCCACAAAATGGCCATATGGCCATCCAAAATTAAAAGACACAAGTGATACACACAGTAAGTAACAAACAACAACATAAATAAATCGCCACAGAAGAGCCGCCTATGAACGGTCAGTGTAAGATTTCCACTGGGGGGCTTAAATCGATTTTACGTGGCCACAATCCTCGCCCTTACTTCCGTCGCGATTTAGACAAATAATTTGTTCAGTCCGCATGAAGGCCTCCTAACTCATCAGTGCAACATCTCCGTGAACACAAAAATCAAAGAACCACAGAGGTGAGACAACGGTGAGGACTCGACAGCAAGAAACCACTGAAATGCTGGAGCAAAAGAAAACTAACAGTTAGACTCCGATGAGCCCGACCAGAGACAGAGCATCAGGCACCAACCAACATTATCTCTCTAATTATTAAGCCTAGCAAAAGTGCGACCTGGACGGTCCACGCATATAAACCCTATTGGAATCATTGTGCGACAGGGCTTGAGATGCCATTTCATCTCAATATCCGGAAAACGTCCCACAAAAGCAACGTCTCCAAATTGACCCATATAGTGTTGACGGGGACGTTTAATCCCAAACATACAAAGAAACATATATAGATTGTGACTCGTTAGAACGGCCTCACTGGTGCAGGCCTAAGGAGTAACCACAATCTACGTTTAGAGCATAGATATGAAGAATATCGGATTTTTTTTGCCAGAAAATTTTCCGTTTAAGGCAAAATTATAATTGAATCGGCGTATTTCTGTAATGTTTATCATGGATGCGTTATCAAACTGTGTTTTTTTATTATTATGGTTATTATTATTATTATTATTATTTATTATTATTATTATTATTATTATTATTATTATTATTATTATTATTATTTCTGATAAATTAAAAACATGCATTAAATAAGTACTAACTTTACAGACTTAGACCGACGGGTGTATCGACGGACAGACAGACGAACGAACTAACTGACTGACGAATGGACGGACGGATGGATAGATAGATGGACAGATAGACAGGAGTGAATAAACAGTGTGTTTGTTATTCACACAATCACAGGTAATAACGTGTGGAAGTCAGTAAACCGCAGTTTGATTAAATTACTTGGCGAGTGTTCGTTAATCTCTTTACCTGCTGTGTGAAGTACAGAAAGATGTCTTTAAAATTTAATTATGATTGCCTTAATAGCAAAATGAAGGAATGATAATACCAATTATTTTGTGTCACATATGCACATTAATAAACTACCGAAAACAGATTTTTACATAAAATGCAATGTTGTCTTGTCCTTATTTATAGATCCAATTTTATGTCTAAGTGCATGTTACTGGTTCCTATATTGTGACTTTGGAGTTTTATTACTCTATTTCTGATGTTTTTTTAAATCTGTTATATTATTGACGGCATTGAAAATGTGAAAAGAAAGTGACTTTTCCCTTTGTGTCTAGATGCCTATGTGCAGAAAATACTGACTTTTCTGCCCTAGAGCAGGAACGCTTTTTTTTATATATATTGCGAAAGATACTGACTTTCTTTATCCTTACATGTTTTGTGTGATTTAATTTTGTGTGGAAATACCGTGAAAATGGCGGACTGTTTTCCTTGTTCCATTTTTCAGCAACAGTGTGATGACCACTGCATCCAGTGCGACGTAAGTTTTTTTTTTGTTTGATTTATCGTTTAACGTCCCCGTCAACACTAGGTAAAAGTCATTTTGGAGCCGTCGCTTCCAACTTTGTGGGACTTTTACTCGACATTGAGATGAAATGACTTCTCAAGCCCTGCCGCCCAATGAAACCAATAAGGCTTATAAGCCTGGATAGGCGGGGGCCGGCGACGTAAGTACAAATCATTAAACACGCCAATATATATTTGGCCCCCTTAAACCCCACTTTTGTAGGAGCGGTTCTAACGTGTACCCACAGTCTTTGTTTAGAGCAGACTAAGGATAATGATGATAATGATTATGATGATGATGACACACTATTCAATTACCTTATGGTAATGATGATGATGATAATAATGATGATGATGATGATGATGAGAGAGAGAGGAGGAGGAGAAGGACGACGACATGGACGACGACGACGACGATGATGATGGCGAAAAAAGCAGATAACAAGTATTGGAGTAAGTCAGTTGATTTCACCAAGTCCTATTTGATTTCGTTTGACTGATCAATTAGCAATATTTTGATATGCGACTTTTATTCCAGATCATAAAATTTTCAGATGAAACTTGGCTCATAAATGTCTACACTACCGGCATTCATAGTTATAGGCAAAAAGAAATTTTAATCGTTTTTGGAAAACAAATGATTTTACGCATTGATTTCGGGGTATTTTTATGATTTGGTTCTGTTTTGTTATCACTGCATTTGCACTTAAATATTACGCATTCACAATGTCTACGCTTGGAGATACTTGTGAGATTTTGCCGCTGTGAACTTAATGGCATATTCATTTTCCGATAGATAGATAGATAGATAGATAGATAGATAGAGGCCCATGATTGGGTTAATAAAAGTATTCTATTCTATTAATTTCGTTTCGTACAATATATGTTTATTTTACATTAACCAAAACTGCGGAAGCCAATCATAATGCGCAATTGAAAAGCACACAGATAGCAACCACCTGTAAACAACATGGCGGGTACAGATGAACAGCAGAAAGACAGCACTGGTAAGTTCAAGCTGAGGTTATCGTTTTTAAGAAAACCTGCGACGTCATTATGTATCGAACATTAAATGGAAAAGGGTGTGTTGACTAACAAAATACGGAGCGTGGTAGCTCAGTGTTAGCACAGGTGGGCAAATCAACGGGCCAAGTGAAGACATAGTTAAGGAGGAATTAGAGGAACAAAAAAGAATTGAGGATAGAAAACTGAATGTCATGTGTTTTGGGGTGGAGGAAAGTAATTGTATAAACATTGAGAATAAAAGATTAGATGATGAAAATAGAGTTTATAGTATCATAAGGGAAGTGATGGGTGAGGAGATGGACCTTGGCATTAGTAATGTGGTTAGAATAGGGAGATCTCAAAACATTGGGGTGAATAATGGAGGCAGGGAAAGCTCAGAGAATACTCAAAATAATGAAATTGAGGAGGATAACCCTACTGAAGATTCAATGTCCCAAATCAGTAGTGGTCAGAGTAAAAGAATTAGGCCCCGTCCAGTAAGACTAACGTTTAATAATTTGCAGAAGAAAAAAGAAGTACTTGAATCACTTAGAGATACAGTAAATATAGCTAAAGCTGGTAAATATAAGAACGTCTTTTTTCAGCAAGATTTAACTTGGAAACAGAGAGAAGTTGGTAAGGCCAGAAGGGTTGCAAGGAGTAATGCCAGGGAGGCGGACATGATTTTGAGGGCCCGTAGAGGTCAGCAGAGCTCTGGCAAGCGTATTTTTCAAAGAAACTAAGCCCAATGAAAATCATGATTTGTATATATGTTCTGAAAGTTCTTTGTTATCGTTTGATGTTCAGACATTTGCGTTTCCGTTAAATGTTGAAAATGTTTTTGAAAACAATGTTTTAAACATACAGTCAGACAGTTGTCAGACACTAAACTCGAGTACAGTAAAGGATAGTTCATGGAGTACAATCTCAGAAGACTCTTACATTCCAGAAGCTCATTTTAATAGCTCAGACTATGTTTTTAATGAGGACTCATCTCAAACTCCCAGTACATTTTTGTACAGTGACAATGATATACAAAATAGTGAAATAATTAGAGGGGAGCACTATAGTAATGATGTATCACTTGATATGTCCATAAACTCGAATCAAACCCATAGTACATTTTTGTACAGTGAAAATAATTCACCAATTAGCATGATTAGTGAAATAAGTGGAGAGGACCTGTCTAGCATTGATGTATCACTTGTTGACAGCTGGGATGGCATAAATGACTCGGAAAGTATGAATGATACAGATAGTACTGTGTTATTTAGTGAGGACTCTTTCACAAGTTTTAATTCAGATAGGATCAATGGAGTGGGACTTAAATTTTGGTATACAAATGCTGATAGTTATTTAAATAAAAGAGAAGAAATGATGATTACTATAGAGGCTCAGAAGCCTGATGTTATAGTTATTACTGAGTTATTTCCAAAAACTGTGAAGGGTACAGAATTAGATATAGTAGAATTCCATATTGATGGATATAATATGTGTTTAAGTCCAGTAGAGGAAACCAGTAGAGGAGTAGGAATGTATATACATGAAAACCTAGCACATTCAGAATGCACAGTATTAAATAGCAAACCCTTTAAAGAGTCATGTTGGTGTGAACTGCAGTTAAAGAATAATGAAAAAATGTTGATCGGAGCAGTATATAGGAGCCCATCAAGTGGTTTAGCAAATAATGTAAAATTGAATCAGTTAATATCTCTTGCTATGGGGTTCAATTTTAACTATACAGTGATCCTGGGAGATTTCAATTACCCAGATATCGACTGGAATGAATGGACCACAGAACATAATGAAACTCACTCGGAATTTCAGTTTTTAGAGTGCCTAAGGGACTGTTATCTATCACAGGAGATATTGATGCCAACAAGATACAGAGTTGGTCAAAGGTCTAATATTTTAGATTTACTGTTGGTTAATAAGAGTGAAATAGTCAGCGAAATACACTTCAGCAGTGGTTTAGGGGCTAGTGATCATTTATCTTATAGTGCATATTTAATATGTGACCCAGAAATGGAAGTCTCAAATATAATGAAACACAATTTCCATAAAGGGGACTATAATGCCATTTGTGAAGACTTAAAAGCTGTAAATTGGAATCAGATATGTGATCTGAATACTCAAGATAGCTGGAATTTTTTCAATGAAAGATTAAAGGAATCAGTCGATAAGCATATACCACCAATGAAAACTTCCAGAAAGAAACAGAAATGGATGGATAGAAATTGCTTTGTGGCAGTTAGAAAGAAACATAGAGCATGGAACAAGTATTTACACACTCAGTCTCAAAGGGATTATTTTGATTATTGCAAAGTAAGAAATATGTGTACAAAAGCAACAAGGACAGCAAAGAGAAGGTATGAGAAAAACATTGTGATCAATATGAAGGACAATTCTAAAGATTTCTGGGCGTATGTACGTCAAAAAACTAAATCAAAGCCAGGTGTGTCAGATTTGAGGGATTTACAAGGACATGTAGTTCAAGATAAAAAGCAGAAGGCTGATTTATTAAATGACTTTTTCGCATCAGTTTTTGTCCAGGAACCGCCTGGGCCACTTCCTGTATTTGACCCAAGATACAACGGTATGCCAGTGTCTAGACTGGTTGTTTCTATGGATGAGGTGTTTAAGGGATTGAAATCCTTAAATGTGTCAAAGTCGATGGGACCAGACGAGTGTCATCCCCGATTACTTAAAGAAACAGCAGAATCAATTAAGGAGCCATTGCAAATGATATTTAATAAATCATTCAAGGAAGGGAGGTTACCGGCAGTGTGGAAAGATGCTCATGTTACAGCTTTGTACAAGAATAAAGGAGAAAAGTCTGACACAAACAACTACAGGCCAGTGTCATTAACATCAGTTCCCTGTCGATTATGTGAAAGAACATTAAGAAACATTATAATGAAACATATGACAGATAATCATTTGTTTAGTGACTCACAATATGGGTTTAGAAATAGGAGAAGTTGTGTATTACAACTGTTAGAAGTTCTCGATTACTGGTCAAAGCAGATAGATGAGGGAAAACAGATAGATTGTGTTTACCTTGATATACGAAAAGCCTTTTACTCAATTCCACATAGGAGGTTAGTACAGAAATTAGAAGGTTATGGCTTTGATGGTGAAGTTTTGAGTTGGATCAAGAATTTCTTAAGTGATAGACGACAGAGGGTGATACTGAGAGGGAGTTGTTCAGAATGGAAAGATGTGACTTCAGGTGTGCCCCAAGGGTCTGTTTTAGGCCCAGCACTCTTTATCATATACATAAATGACTTACCCGACCAATTAAAGAAGTACTGTAAATTGTTTGCCGATGATGCAAAATTATTTGCAGCTATTGAGTAGTCCTCAGATCAGGACGAGCTCCAGGAAGACCTATTTAGATCATGTGAATGGGGAAATGAATGGTTGTTAGAACACAATATTAGCAAATGTAAATTCATTCAATATGGTAATGTGAAACACATTTATGAGTATAACATGATAAATAAAGATAATGAATTGAAACCAATCTCAAAAGACAGTGAGGAGAAGGATCTAGGCATCAGGTTTAAAGAAAACCTACAATTTAACGAGCACATAACTAAAACGGTGAACAGAGCTAACAGACTACTAGGTATGATCAAACCCACATTCTCATACATGGATAAAGACTTATTCCTAACATTATACAAGACTTTAGTCAGATCAGTTTTGGACTATGGGTCACCAGTATGGAATCCCAGTACGAAAAAGTATAGACAGATGTTAGAAAATGTCCAAAGGAGGGCCACTAAAATGGTTCCAGATTTGAAAGCATTAAGTTATCAAGAAAGACTCAGGTCATTAAATTTACCATCGTTGTTCTACAGAAGGAGAAGATATGATTTAATTCAACTGTTCAAGATAGTTGCATGTATTGAAGATACAAGTATAGACAAATTTGGTCTTTCATTCAACGACAACAATACAAGAGGGCATATATTCAGGATTCAGAAGCCTCGTTGTATCAAAACATCAAGACAGCAGACATTCCCAATTCGTTGTATCAACGACTGGAACACGCTTCCAGATGAAATAGTCTCGAGCTTTAAAACAAAGTTAGATAAGCTCTGGAGAAGTAGAAGATACGAGTTAGATCAAGTTTATTAGGGGACCGGAAACCATAACAATTAATAAGACTTTTAAGAAGAAGTCGACAAGCCCAGTGGGCTTACACCACTTCTATCAAAGGGTATGAAGGTATGAAGAAGCCACAGATAGCCTGGAAACCCATATCTCCGTTCACCTAAGGTTGAGCAACCCTGCTATCAGTTTTTGTTGCAAGAAACAGCACAAAGACAGCATTGTGAAGCGTGATAGCTGTGGAGCGTGATAGCTCAATGGTAAGTGCACAAGTTTGCTCTGATGCTAGAGGTCCTGGGTTCGATCCCCGGCAGCGGCGATAAAATTTCGGTGTCCCAACACGCTTTCATTTGCAGGGATGAATGTCATAAAGTGCACCGTCCTTCGGATCGGGACGTTAACTGGAGGCCCCTGTGCAGGTTAAAGATCCCTGCAATAATTACATGATTACTGTGTAGGCGTTCATCCTGCAAAACCTGGAGTGTATGTAATGTACACCTGCGGTAATGGTCAAATGTGACGGACGCAGTATCAGTAGAAAGGGGCGCAGTATCAGTAGAAAGAAAGAAAGAAACGTTTTCTAAAGTTAGTTTTTAAACATTTGACTAAATTCCTGTGAGAAGCTCGAGATTTAAGAAATTAAACATCATATCTTTAGATTCTACAGACTGCTACAAATGAAGGGGTGTTTGGGGCATGTTCTCATAACTTTGTTCACCCAACATTCTTTGATTACCATAAGTAACCAGATTCATTCTATGCAATTGTAAATGGTGAGTATTTTATTTAGACTGCAACTATTCTTAATTGTTGATACTGTCACTTTCAGTCACATGCTTGTCACTGGTTATAGATTATTTTGGGGTACCCCTGAAATCTGCCAAAGGTCCGAAAGACTGACACAATTTCCTTAAAACTAAACAACTTGTTAAACAGAAAATTAGGCAGTCCTACGATTCATACAGCGAGGACATTCTAGGTATCAACAGTACACCACTGATGGCACAGATCAGAACTCATCTCCTGGCTCGATAGACCCAGGCAAGGGTCAGTCAAGGTTTTCAGTTAAGAAACTTTTCTCCCTCATTAAAAACTCAAGGCAGGACTCTCAAGGAATGGCACCACTAAGAGATCCCTACACAGGATCACTTGAAACACAAGCCTCGGACAAAGCCAACATAGCAAACAGGCAATTTCATAAGGCCTTTAAAACAAAATCATCTCTTTCACTCAGCCAGCTCGCCACCCAGTCCATACAAAATGGGCTGGACGATGGGAATATAAAGAAACAATATATCCCACCTACACTTCACTGCAAATACCCACTTATGCTCGAAATTTCTATTTCGGTGCCTGGCATCCTAAAATTGCTATGCAATCTCAATCGTAGCAAAGCTTCAGGACCTGACTCCATAAAACCCATTGCTCTGAAAAACCTAAGCAATGAAATAACCCCTTTCCTTGCCATTTTATTCCAAAAGTCACTCAACACAGGGCAGGTCCCAAAGGACAGGACCAATGCATGTGTTATTCCCATCTTCAAAAAGGGGATAAGAGTGACCCCATTAATTATCGCCCCATATCACTAACATGCATTCTTTGCAAAGTGATGGGACACATTGTAGCTTCTAGCCTGTCCAAGCACCTTAACAGTAACAATATATTGTATGACCTCCAACATGGTTTCAGAGAGAGGAGGTCTTATGAAACCCAGCTCATCCAGTTAGTTGATGAGCTTGCACGAAACACCTCACAAGGTTGCCAAACTGACCTTATCTTATTAGACTTTAGTAAGGCCTTCGACAGAGTAAATCACTTAAAGCTGCTTCACAAACTTCGCCAACATGGTGTGAGAGGCAATACTCTGTCCTGGATCAAAGCATTTCTGATTGGGTATTGTCAAACAGTAGTACCGGAGGGCAAATACTCATCAGAAATCCCTGTAAATTCTGGAGTCCCACAAGGTTCTGTGCTTGGCCCCTTACTATTCCTCCTCTACATAAACGACCTACCAGCTGCTATGTTAGTTATTTACTATTTATTCTAATGTGAAATAAATTTAGAAATAATTCCTTTTCGCATTATTCAAAGAAGAGGGTGAACGGAGTTATAAGAGTGAACTGAATTAGAAAAGGTCATACTTCGGGTCAGTAGAGCTTTCTTGCGGTTAGAAGAGCGGATGGTCAAAAACTGATCTCTTGGATTTTTTTTTTTTATTTTTGCATTTTAGCGTACTTGAACAATACCTTAATCCATACAAATGGTTGTGTCACTTCCAGAAAATTGTTTGAAAATAATGATATTTTATATGGATAGGATAAAATTACGTAAAGATAAACAACTTTTTGATGTGATCAATTTTGACCCCTCTCCAGGTTAACAGTGATGTGCCCTCAAGATCCAAAACAACAGCTAAAATTACTCACACCTCTCGATTCTGCAATCAATCACCTTTACGATGATATGGATATCCTTACAAAAGTCTCTTGAATTCGTGCAGTTTCCGACGAAATCCTTCTCAAATCGTGTTTTCCACATCATAGTGCGACCTTTTTCCCGGCTTATTGCAAAAATTGTCGTGAACCCTGGGAAACATAGACAGGTTCATGGCAGCTGTCATCGAGGGTTACCGACGATTTGCAGAGCAAGCCGGGAAACAGGTCGTACATTGATGTGAAAGACAACGATTTGTTTGCATTTGAGAAAGATTTCGGTGGGGTGGGAATTGCAATAACTCAAAAGACTTTCCTCCGCTCTATTAACTGCAAGAAAGCTCTACTGACCCCAAGTATCTGTGGGCAAAGCACCTGTGGTGGTTAGTGCAAAAAAGAAAAAAAATTGAACCTCTGTTGGAGGAATATGATAGCTCAATTTTTAGTGCACCTAGCTTTCTATACTATATGAAAAGAATGGATTTTTTTTTTACTCATATTTTGACTTTTTACACATTCCACAAGTTTTTAGGGCAAATCAACAGGCCAAGCACCTGTGGTGGTTAGGGCAAAAAAGAAAAAAATTAGAACCACTGTCGAAGGAGCATGATAACTCAGTGGTTAGTGCACTTGCCTCTGATGCTAGAGGTCCCTGGTTCGATCCCCGCAGGCGGTGATTATTTGGGTGTCCGAACACGCTCCATTGGCATCATTTGCAGGGATGAATGCCAAAATGTATACGGTCCTTCGGATCAGGATGTTAACTTGAGGCCCCCTGTGCAGGAAGAGTCATCTCCTGTGCAGGTTAAAGACCCCTACCATAATAATATGTATCTCAAAAACTGTTTGAGCTTTTGCCCTGAAACTTTACAGACTGGTTTGGGATGATGAGTAGATGAACTGATTAACTTTAGAAAAAAAATCCGAAATTTTTTTCTTGAGTTATGGCCCTTTGAAATTTTTTTACGTTTTAAGCTTACAAGCAAGATAACTCAAAAACTGTTTGAGAATAGCTCAAACAGTTTTTGAGTTAGCTTGCTTGTAAGCTTGTAAGCCCTGAAACTTTACAGAATGGTTGGGGATGATTAGAAGATGAACTGATTAACTTTTGACAAAAATCCAATTTTTTTTCTTGAGTAATGCCCCTTTGAAATTTTGCGCGTTTTAAGCTTGTAAGCAAGGTATCTCAAAAACTGTTTAACCCTTAACCACTCAGATACGTGTTTTTACGTGTCTGCACCCCCCCCCCCCCATTTTATCGCAAGGTGACATAACTTATCCTCAATACCATTGGGTAAGCCTTTGTCAAGTATTTATTAGCTTAACCATCTATCATTCATGTCCCCTGAAGTGTTGACAAATTGATTGTTAGCCTGCCAAACAAATTCCCAAATCATTTCTTTACTTCATACAAATGTTCTCGCAAGGTGTTAACCTATAACAATAATGTGTGAAAAGCCCTGGGTAGAGATTGTGAATATGTGTTTACTCTTCACTCTTACAGGCCTCATTGTATATAAGTATTTGTGACTTGATAAATGTTTCAGAACCTTCTTATGTTAGTGTTAGATAAGGATGGAGGTACACACTGATTCCAAAAATCGAAAACCTCTTCCAAATATGGTTAGGGAACAAGTGGTCAAATTACATCAGCAAGGTAGAAGCCAGAGAGCCATTGCAGATGTTTTGCTTATAGACCAGAAAACTGTTGGAAATATTGTTAGTTATTATTATGAGACACTGACAGGAAATGTGCAAAGACCTGTTTCTGTTTCTGATAGGGGTAGAGAATGGCAAAAGCTTACTCTGGAAACCATGCGAGCTATTGAACTTAACCCTCAATTTATCATAAGGAAATTCGGAAGAAATTGCTTGAAGATAATGTTTGTGCACAGGAAAATTTACGATCAGTTTCATATATCAGTAAAGGCTTAAAGGCAATTGGATACACACACAAGAAAATCACATCTATTCCCTCTGAATCACAGACCCCTGAGAGTCAGGCTAAATATGATAACTTCATTAGTTACATTTCGGATATTGATGTTCATTCTTTACATTTCTTTGATGAATCTTCAGTGATAAAAACTACCAGAAAACGGAAATATGGCAGCAGTGAAATAGGAAAACGTGCAATCGAGTTTCAGCCTTATGCTTCAAATGCCAATTTCACTATAAATTTGTTGCACAGTACTCGTGGAATTGACTTTTTCAATATTTTAGAAGGTGCCTCAAATGAACTAGAATTACTAAATTGATGTAAAGCACAACGATGGATCATTTAAACTAAGCTATGGGGACGTAGTTGTTATGGATAACCAGTGCTTCAGCTGAAGTGCCCGACCCGCCGGATGCTTTTAGCTTTATGAGTGTTACTATATATGGATATGGCGGCCATTTTGGTCATATGACCTGGACCTAAAACGGTTCCCCCAATAAATGCGCCTTATCGTAAGGAGCAAAAATATATCTTATACTTAAGTACTGTATTCTGAATCGTTTGCAGGATAAAATGCATTCTCACTTTTCCAATACAAAAGCATATGTGTCAAAGTTTGACCTAGGCACAAAGAAGGTCAAGGTCAACCCAGGGTTACCATTTTAGCAACTTATGATGGGCCTACGTCCCAGATGCTATTTATCAAAGTTTCGTGGAAATCTGTCCAGTGGTTCTGGAGAAGACTATTTTTGAAGGGTTTTTACAATATATGGCTTGGCGGCTATTTTGGTCATGTGACCTGGACACCATGAGCAAAGTTTAGTTTCCCCCATCCCATAGAGGCTCCACATGAAATTGACTTCAATCGGCCTAACGGTTTCTGAGGAGAAGCGGTTCGAAAATTTTCACATTTTTCACCTCGGCGAGGCTATACTAAATGGAATGTAATATTTCGCAAGTTCATTGGTTAGATCTTATTGATATCTATCAGTATGCCAACAATTGTTTAAATATTCCAACAAAAGCATATTATGTGTCAAATTTTGACCTAGGCACAAAGAAGGTCAGGGTCAACCCAGGGTCACCATTTTAGCAATTTATGATGGGCCTACGTCCCAGATGCTATTTATCAAGTTTCGTGGAAATCTGCCCAGTGGTTCTGGAGAAGACTATTTTTGAAGGGTTTTTACCATATATGGCTTGGCGGCCATTTTGGTCATGTGACCTGGACCCCATGAGCAAATTTTGGTTTCCCCCATCCCATAGAGGCTCCATATGAAATTAAACTTCAATCGGCCCAACGGTTTCCGAGGAGAAGCAGTTCGAAAATTTTCACATTTTTCGCCTCGGCGAGGCTATTCTAAATGGAATGTAATATTTCGCAAGTTCATTAGTTAGATCTCATTGATATCTATCAGTATGCTTAAAATTGTTTAAATATTCCAAGCGGTTAAGTCACTATCACCAATTTTCACAAACGGGTTACATGACAGACAGGCAGACCATATATGGCTTGGCGGCCATTTTGGTCGTGTGACCTGGATCCTATGAGCAAATTTTGGTTTCCCCCTTCCCATAGAGGCTCTATATGAAATTTGACTTCAATCGGCCCAACTGTTTCCGAGGAGAAGCAGTTCGAAAATTTTCACATTTTTGCCTCAGCGAGGCTATACTAAATGGAATGTAATATTCCGCAAGTTCATTGGTTAGATCTCATTGATATCTATCAGTATGCCAAAAAATGTTTAAATATTCCAAGCGGTTAAGTCACTAACACCAATTTTCACAAACGGGTTACGGACGGACTGACAGAATGACACGGTGATTTTAGGACACTCTTTGAAATCAACCGACTTCAGTCGGTCGCTTTTTTTGCGGGTCATGCAATTGCGGTTTTCACCATGGACGTAACACTGAACCCCAACTAAGAGCAATGCTTGCAAATAGGAATGTATCATTAGTGTTTCAGCGTGTTGTGTCACCCCACATGTTCTCACTTTTTCGTAAACCTGCCATTTAGCAGAATAATAGACTTTTCATAGGTGAAAATGATTATTACTTTCAAATTTGTTTCAATGAATGGAGGTTCAACACCTTAAAATTGACACAAATTGGTTTTGACACAAGGCCTTTCAATGACCAACCACACATCTTTTGTTAGCCAATCAATGTGAGAAGATCTTAAAAAGATAAGACAAGAAAGTTAACAAACTCTTTCACAATTTGGTTTTGAACCTCTCAAACAATTTGACAATCAATTCAGGTATTTGAATAGAATACTGGGGAGTAAGTAAGAGCTTTGCCGATGGCTAGTCAAGTGGTTTGAGGTAACAGAAAAGTCATCCGGCTATAAGCCCCAGAAGCACCTAAAATCTGCATTTCTACCCCCTGGATAGTTATGTTTGCTTTAGGATTTGTTGGGCAAAAAAGTGACCTGGTTTTTCGCGCACCTCCCCACTAAAAATATTCTGGGGGGGTTGAAGGGGGGCAACACCCCCTCACATCCCGAAAAATTTTGGGTGTATGACCCAACCGGCCGTTAAAATTTATATCTGGAGTGTCTGGGGTCAAAAATGCCTGAAAATTGATGCTGATATAACATGCTGCAAACAGTGAAAATGGCCAGTGCCAAACACCTTAGTTGTTGTCTTGACAGCTGTTTGAAGATTAAAATGTGGTCAAAAATTCATGTGAAAACACACTTTTTGCCAACTTTGAGATGCCCCGTCTTTACCATGACAACAATGATCAAGTCCTGAAAGGTTGCATTTGAAAGGCTACTGCCCAATGAACATTCATACCGAGTTTGGTGTAAAACAGACAATCCATTTGAAACAATGGTTGGTTGAAGTTGCTGTCAGGTGCAACACTGTGAAAACCAGCGAAATTCACAAAATCCCTGACTGGTTAAGGGTTAATGAAGAAAATCCCAACTGACAAAAATAATGTTTTTTCATCATTTTATTGCAAGAAACAATATTTCAGATATAATCAATGCATTTTAGACTAAAATTCAGTATGTTCCCAGATTTCAGTTAACCCTTTACCACTCAGATACGTGTTTTTACGTGTCTGCACCCCCCCCCCCCATTTTAAGCCCCAGAAGCACCTAAAATCTGCATTTCTACCCCCTGGATAGTAATGTTTGCTTTAAGATCTGTTGGGCAAAAAATTGACCTGTTTTTTCGCGCGCCTCCCCACCAAAAATATTCTGGGGGGGATTGAAGGGGGGCAACGCCCCCCTTCAATCCCGAAAAATTTTGGGTGTATGGCCCAACCGGCCGCTAAAATGTATATCTGAGGGTGTCTGGGGTCAAAAATGCCTGAAAATTGATGCTGATATAACATGCTGCAAACAGTGAAAATGGCCAGTGCCAAACACCTTAGTTGTTGCCTTGATAGCTGTGTGAAGATTAAAATGTGGTCAAAAATTCATGTGAAAACACACTTTTTGCCAACTTTGAGAAGCCCCCTATTTACCATGACAACAATGATCAAGTCATGAAAGGTTGCATTTGAAAGGCTACTGCCCAATGAACATTCATTCCGAGTTTGGTGTAAAACAGACCATCCATTATGAAACAATGGTTGGTTGAAGTTGCTGTCAGGTGCAACACTGTGAAAATCAGTGAAATTCACAAAATCCCTGAGTGGTAAAGGGTTAAGCTATAGCCCTGAAACTTTACAGGCTGGTTCAGGATGATGAGTAGATGAACTGATTTACTTTTGAAAAAAAATCTGAAATGTTTTTCTTCAGTTATGCCCCTTTGAAATTTTGAGTTTTAAGCTTGTAAGCAAGATAACTAAAAACTGTTTGAGCTATTGCCCTGAAACTTTACAGGCTGGTTCAGGATGAGTAGATGAACTGATTAACTTTTGAAAAAAAAATACAAAGGTCTTGAGTTATGCCCCTTTGCAAAATACTTTGAAATCTTGTAAGCAAGATATCTCAAAAACTGTTTGGTCTTTTGCCCTGAAACTTTACAGAATGGTTTGGGATGATGAGTAGATGAACTGATTAACCTTTGAAATAAATACGAATTTTTTTTCTTGAGTTATAGCCCGTTGAAATTTTTTGTGTTTTAAGCTTGTAAGCCAGATAACTAAAATACTGTATGAGCTATTGCCCTGAAACTTCACAGAATGGTTGGGGATGATGAGAAGATGAACTGATTAACTTGTGACAAAAATAATTTTTTTTTCTTGAGTTATGCCCCTTTGAAATTTTGCGCATTTTAAGCTTGTCAGCAAGATATCTAAAAAATTGTTTGAGCTATAGCCCTGAAACTTTACAGGCTGGTTCAGGATGATGAGTAGATGAACTGATTGACTTTTGAAAAAAATCCGAATTTTTTTTCTTCAGTTATGGTCCTTTGAAATATTTATGTTTTAAGCTTGTAAGCAAGATAACTAAAAAACTGTTTGAGCTATTACCCTGAAACTTTACAGAATGGTTGGGGATGATGAGAAGATGACCTGATTAACTTTTGACAAAAGTCCAATTTTTTTTTTCTTGAGTGATGCCCCTTTGAAATTTTGCACGTTTGAAGCTTGTAAGAAAGATATCTCATAAACGGTACAAGCTTTTGCTCTGAAGCTTTACAGACTGGTCAGGATGATGAGAAGATGAACTGATTAACTTTTGAAAAAAATCTGAAATTACACCTGTGGACACAAAAGCGTTCAAACTTTGATGAGCTTCATTTCATTCTGACTTGAAACATCATTCAATATATCCTAACATCCTATCAACAGAAATAAATGTAAAACACAAGGTGGTGTACATTTCATTGCTGACTCCTGCACTGTCCAATCAAAATACATCTCAAATGTTAATCAGATATTGTTTTCCAAAATGAGACCAATCAATGGCTTGATCTAGTTTTAGAATTCTTTGATGAATGACATTTGCTTGTCAAACTAACTTCATTGAAAGTTATTTCATAGGAGTTTGAACACTTTTGTGTCCACAGGTGTATTTTCTTCAGTTATGGCCCTTTGAATTTTTGTGCGTTTTAAGCTTGTAAGCAAGATAACTAAAAAACTGTTTGAGCTATTGCCCTGAAACTTGAATGGTTGGGGATGATAAGAAGATGAACTGATTAACTTTCGACAAAAATCCTTTTTTTTTTCTCGTCAGGGTTATGCCCCGTTCTTATGCCCCATTGCAATCAAAAAATACTTGGAAATCTTGGAAGCAAGATATCTCAAAAACTGTTTGAGCTTTTGCCCTGAAACTATACAGACTGGTTTGGGATGATGAGTAGATGAACTGATTGACTTTTGAAAAAAATCCGAAATTTTTTTCTTCAGTTATGGTCCTTTGAAATATTTATGTTTTAAGCTTGTAAGCAAGATAACTAAAAAACTGTTTGAGCTATGGCCCTGAAACTTAACAGAATGGTTGGGGATGATGAGAAGATGAACTGATTAACTTTTGACAAAAATCCATTTTTTTTTTCTTGAGTTATGCCCCTTTGAAATTTTGCACGTTTTAAGATTGTAAGCAAGATATCTCAAAAACTGTTTGAGCTATTGCCCTGAAACTTTACAGGCTGGTTCAGGCTGATGAGTAGATGAACTGATTAACTTTTGAAAATTTTTTTTTCTTGAGTTATGGCCCTTTTAATTTTTTTTGCCTTTTAAGCTTGTAAGCAAGATAACTAAAAAACTGTTTGAGCTATTGCCCTGAAACTTTACAGAATGGTTGGGGATGATGAGTAGATGAACTGATATATTTTTGACAAAAATCCAAATTTTTTTACTTGAGTTATGCCCCTTTGAAATTTTGCACGTTTTAAGCTTGTAAGCAAGATATCTCAAAAACTGTTTGAGCTATTGCCCTGAAACTTTACAGGCTGGTTCAGGATGATAAGTAGATGAACTGATTAACTTTTGAAAAAAATCTGAAGGATTATGCCCCTGTCTTGAGTTATGCCCCTTTGCAAAATACTTTGAAATCTTGTAAGCAAGATATCTCAAAAACTGTTGGAGCTTTTGCCCTGAAACTATACAGACTGGTTTGGGATGATGAGTAGATGAACTGATAAACTTTTGAAAAATATCCAAAAAAAATTTTTCTTGAGTTATGGCCCTTTGAATTTTTTTTGCGTTTTGAGCTTGTAAGCAAGTTAACTAAAAAACTGTTTGAGCTATTGCCCTGAAACTTTACAGAATGGTTGGGGATGATGAGAAGATGAACTGATTAACTTTTGACAAAAATCCACATTTGTTTTACTTGAGTTATGCCCCTTTGAAATTTTGCACTTTTTAAGCTTGTAAGCAAGATATCTCAAAAACTGTTTGAGCTATAATACTTTCAAATCTTGTACGCAAGATATCTCAAAAACTGTTTGAGCTATTGCCCTGAAACTTTACAGGCTGGTTCAGGATGATGAGTGGATGAACTGATTAGCTTTTGAAAAAATCTGAAGGATCATGCCCCTGTCTTGAGTTATGCCCCTTTGCAAAATACTTTGAAATCTTGTAAGAAAGATATCTCAAAAACTGTGTGAGCTTTTGCCCCGAAACTTTACTGACGGGTTTGGGATGATGAGTAGATGAACTGATTAACTCTTGACAAAAATCCAATTTTTTTTCTTGAGTTATGCCCCTTTGAAATTGTGCGTGTTTTAAGCTTGTAAGCAAGATATCTCAAAAACTGTTGAGCTATAGCCCTGAAACTTTACAGGCTGGTTCAGGATGATGAGTAGATGTACTGATTAACTTTTGAAAAAAAAACACCTTTTTTTTTCAGTTATTGTCCTTTGAAATTTTTGTGTTTCAAGCTTGTAAGCAAGTTATCTCAAAAACGCGTGTGAAAACATCCGGAATGAGTATTCGAGAGCGATTAAATAAGCTTCAAGCTTCCATCGCAATCCAGCTAAAATAAATTAGTATAAACTAAATAAAAAAGATATCTCAATTACTGTTAGGGTCAAGCAGTATTAGGGTCAAGCAGTTGGGGGCATTGTGTTTCATAAACACTGGCTCTAGTTAAAAACAAAATTACATTGGCATAACGTTTGATTGGTAAGTGATTGGGCTTTCATATTTCATATCAGCATTCCTTGTCACAGATCTTTCCAGTGGTACCTTAATTTTTGACCTTGTGACCTGACCTACTTTTTAAAAACATCAGCCGTACTTTTAGATTGGTTAGTAATAGGGCTTACACATGTGACATGCACTGTCCAGGGCCATCAGTGTTTCATAAACAAATCTTGTTTGGTCAATTTCAGTGATTTTTACACCAAAATGTAGTTCTCCATAGAGAATTTTCTTTGGCAGACGTTCCTCAGGCCTCTGGGTAACATGACCTGTCCATTTTAACTGTGCTAGTTTCAGAAGAGTGTGTACACTTTGTGTCCCTGCCCTTTTCAGGACTTCCGTGCTGGAATACTGTCTTGCCACTTGATATAAGAGTTTTCTAACACAGCTTGTATTAAATTAATTAAGTGATTCAGTCTTGGTAATTTTTCTGTCAATGTTTCACATGCATACAATAGTATTGGCAGCACCACAACTTTATAGACTTATCTACTTATCTACGTATATGTACTTACACTATGATCGGTCACATATGACCATTACTCACAGTTGTACATTACAAACAAACCAGGTTTGCAGGATGAAAGCTATATATACACAGTAATTACAGTAAGGGTCTTTAACCTGCACCCAGCACGGGAGATGACACTCCCTGCCCAGGGGGCCTCCAATTTATGTCCTGATCTGTTCGGACACCAAAATAATCACCACCACCGTGGATCGAAACTGGGGCCTCTGGCATCAGAGGCAATTAAATGTACTAACCACTAAGCTATCACGTTCCATTTGACAGTCCTGTTTTTATTTGGAAGTGGCTATTGACAGCGGCTGTCTCCAGCGAAAGTTCGCTAGTGACAGCCGGCTGTCTCCAGCGAACTTTCGCTGGTGACAGCCAGCAAAAATATATATAGAAAGTATATTGTCCAGTAATAAATAAAAGTCATTTAAATAGATACATGATGTATATTGTGGTCCTAAACTTATTAAATTACCATTAATTTATCAATTTTACAACATGCATTAATCTCATTCTATACATTTACATTTTTTGGTTGGATATAACAAGTTTGTTTATCTAGCATGCTTTGTTCCCAAAAAGCAATGTTATAAAGAGGTTGTGGTGTATTGAAAATCAAACAGAAGTATGAGTCTATGTTAAACAAGTTACCCCTAGGGTAGGGCTACTTTTGATCCCAGGGCTATAATTTGAACAATTGTGAACAAAGATGAAGTTACATACCAAATATCGCCGGCCTCAGTGGCTCAGTCGGATGCGCGTCTGACTGGTGATCAAGAGGATGCGGGTTCGACTCCCGCCGGGGCCGGCAACATTCTTTCGTGAAGATTGATCATGAAATCTTTTCTACGGTCATTTTCTCCCTTCCGCTGGTTCAAGAAGGGCAGTTGTCAGTTTCTGGCGAAAGAATGTGCACTGTACTGGTTAACTGCTTACGTATAAGCCTGCCCAGGGAAGTGTTGATAGGTAAACTGACCGGCTCAAAAATGACCCAAATAGTGTTGACTAACAAACAAAACATACCCAAATATCAAGGATCTGGGCGTTCTGGTTTCAGACAAGAAAAATTTTAAAGGTGTCACTGTTATGATTCTATGTAAAACCAGTGGGTTTCAGGGCTTTCTGGTTTCCTGGTGAAGAATGTGGAGCGCTGTGGTGCAGTGGTAAAGTATCGGCCTTGGGATCGAGAGGTACCGGGTTCGAACCCCACGAGCGGCAAGTGTAGTTTCCTTGAGGAAGAAACTTTATCCACATTGCTTAGTACTGGTTTCTACCCAGGAAAAGAGGGCCACATGGAAGATTAGTACTAGTTTACTAAATGTGTTACCCTCTATAAATAAGGTCGATTATTATTATTATTATTATACATTTTAAAGTATTTTCCCCAAAAATGGATTGATATTTACTTATGACGACAATAATGGTGGCTGATCACAAAAGCTCCTTCCAGAGCCTTCGGCTGAAGTGAGCCAAAATAAGAACCAACTTGGTTGAAGTCTCCCCTGCCCATCACCTCCACCCCCCCACCCCCCCACCCCCCAAAAAAAAAACAAACAAAAAACAAGAGGCCCATGGCCCACTATACTCACCAGAGCTCAGTTGGACACTGCCCACTGGCAGCCAGGCATTTTAAAACTTTTTATACCAAATGGACTCTTCCTCCTGACATATGGCAGGAGTCCATTTTGAAATTTAGGGGTGAAAGGTTGTGTTATCTTTAAAATTTATTCGGAATATAGCTGAACTTTTTCCAAATTGTGTAGGCCCTGATCAGACGCCGTGTTCTGTGGCGTCTGCAGGGAAACAGACTAAGCATTTTGCTTTAGGTGCCCAGACTACCATTAATCCAAATTTTTCATTAAGTTAACAGGCATTTTAATCCAAATCTTAGGCACCTAGGTAAAAATTTAGGTGCCTTGGGCGACTGGGCACCTGTTAGTCTGTATGAAGTGGAGGAGGTGGACATGGACTGGTTGCTATCACTGAATGCATCATATCATAAGGAACAACAATATTTATGGTTTAGGGGTGGGGATCTGTTCAGTTCCGAAGAGGTCTTTTAAGCAGTAGAGGGGCTGGGGCTTGGCCACAGCAGATCCCAGGAAAGCGAAAGATTGTTGTCACTGAATGTGTTTTATCATAAGGACTAAGAATATATTTGGTTTAGGGGTGGGGATCTGAATAGTGTTTGTATGGCTTTTTATGAAGTGGAGCGGGTGAAGCATGACCCAGGGTACCCCTGGGGACCTCCAGGTTGGTGTCGCTGAATGTGTCTTATCATAAAGAACCTGAATACATATGGTTGAGGGGTGGTGCTCTGAACATTTGCTCAGATAGTTGGCCTTTTGTGAAGTGAAGTGTTGGGCTATAATTATTGGCCCTGGCACAAACTGTGAGACCCTAGGTTGCTGTCACTGAATGTGTCTTATCATAAGTAACAAGAATATGTATGGTTTAGTGGTGGGATATGTATGGTTCCGGAGATATAGTTTTTTTAAGCTATGAATGGGTTGGGGCATGGCCCAGGCATATCCCAGGAAAGCCCATATAGCTTAGGGATTTGGTCAGATATGAGGCACTTTTATGAAGTGGAGATGTGGGAGGTAGAGAAATTGCCCCACCCCCACCCTAAGTTGGTGTGACTAAATGTGTCTAATTATAAGGTATATGCTTGTGAGGTAGGGATTTGATTTTAATGGTTTCGGATATATATTGCCTTTTATGAAGTGGAGGGACAGAGCATGGCCCCAGCACATTAACCCAGTACAAAGAGACCCCAGGTTGTTTAGCTCTTTTTCATAAGAAAATGGCTTTTTAGGGACAATTAAAGCCTATAAAATTGGATTTTTTTTTTTTTTTTAAATAAAACCCCTTTAAACAAGATTTCTTCTACAGTGGTTCTTAGGGGTACTATACATGTATATGATTCTCTTTTAATTGCTGCAGTCTGTTGGGCTTTTTACAGAAGAAAAATTTCATTTTTGATAACTTGCCCTCATCCAACTTTGGCCCCCAATGGGGGGCTATGTTGTCATCTGACAACTCTTGTTTGTCAATATATCATCCATATATTTTAGCTGGGGGCTTGAAGAAATAGATGGGCTGCATGATGCTTCCACGCAGCTGGTATACCGCTTACAGGATCTAAGTCTGCCCAGGCAAAGCGGAGCGAGTCGGACCGTCCATGCTTATAAACCCTATTGGTTTCATTGGGCGGCAGGGCTTGAGATGTCATTTCATCTCAATGTCGGGTAAAAGTCCCACAAAATTGGAAGCAACGTCTCCAAAATGACCTTGACAGTGTTGTTGAAACTGACCCCGCCCATCGGGCTTGGAGAAATAGAATGGGCTGCACGATGCTTCCATGCAGAACTGATATAGACCGCACATGAGTACTGGTAATCCGCTTAGAAGGTCTAAGCCTGCCCAGGAAAACAGCTGCAAGTCCATGCTTATAAACCCTATTGGTTTCATTGGGTGGCAGGGACTGAGATGTCATTTCTTCTCAATGTCGGGTAAAAGTCCCACAAAATTGGAAGCAACACCTCCAAAATGACCTAAATAGTGTTGACAGGGACATTAAACCTCAAATCAAACAAACAAAACAATATATTTTAGCTGGCTGTCACCAGCGAAAGTTCGCTGGAGACAGCCAGCTTTCAAAAATAAGTAATACAAGTATTCAAAAATGATAAAATTCATGTATTGAAATTCAAAACCATAAAAAAATTATTCTCAAGCATATTAATAGAATTAAAATCAGTGAATAACTTTATTATTTATCAATATGCCATCTGTATATTTTAGCTGGCTGTCACCAGCGAAAGTTCGCTGGAGACAGCTGGCTGTCTCCAGCGAACTTTCGCTGGTGACAGCCGGCTGTCAATAGCCATCGCCTTTTTATTTTGCCAGCAGTTTTTAGATGTATTAATTATCAGGATACAAGTGGTCCCAGTGGGCACATGGCGTCCAAGCAACATCGCATCAATGTCGATTGCAGCGTCATGACGTTGCATCAATGTTGGTACGACATTGCATAAACATTGCATAAACATTCTGTGCCTGCTTGGGGTTGGACTCAACTGTAATTTTGTGGTCGATCACTGGCACTGGTATATACATTATATAGAAAAATGATCAATTTTCTTATTATGATCTATACATTTTGTTTTGCCTACATATAATTAGGGTTGTGCATTGAACAAAAAATATCCTCTGGATACTATAATTATAACCATCATAAAGTCCAGAAAAGGTGCTTTTTTCATCCGAAAGTTCTGATATTTTTCATATTTAATAGAAAACTTATGTTGTTGGCAGTCATTAGAAGTACCTCATGGAGGTGCTTCTAATGAGTACCCACAACATACTGTTACATGTATGTTGTTGTGCAGAAATAAGAAAAATAATATTTGGATAACCCCTCTTATTTGGGGCTGTGATTTAATTGTCATTGTAATAGTACCAATATATGAAGACATTGTTTTATATATAGTGAAAAATGTTTAATCTGTCATGGAAAAATATGGGTTCTATAGGCTCTAGCCTTGCTTCGGACATATGTGATGCCAAGTTCTGCAATGGAAGGTCAGGTGTTTTCTCTGGGTACTCCAGTTTTGCCCACCTCTGATTAATGATCAACTCGAATTAGTGAAATAATCTTGAAAGGGATGTAAAACCAACACAAAATCATGGAAAATTATGATCAGTTATGAACTTAACCCTTGTCCTGCTTACAAATTTGTTACCCCCATTACTGACTCTCAGCCAATCAAATTACATGTACTTGGTTTGATAATAAATGGATGTTCATTTCACAAACTGAATGACAGATACCAGTAGTGTAGATCCTGATCAGATGGCTTCTTCTGAAGCCATTTGATCTGGAACTGTTTGACAAGGTAGGGGTTTTAGTCTTCAGCAAGGCAATTATAGGGTTAAAAATTATCACTGAGTAATTTGATAATTAAATTCGCAAATCACTACAGGATACCATACTGTAAAAATAAAAAAAAAATGTTCGGACACCAAAAGGACTTGACATAATTTTCCTAAAATTTGTTTCACTCAGCAGCAAGGAGTCCAAAAGGTGCAGACAGAATGCAAACAGTGTAGATCCTGATCAGACTGCTCCTTCAGAAGCAGTTTGATCTGGGTCTTCACTGTTTGCTAAAGGCCTATCTGTCCCTATACTTAGGATCATTGTGGTACTCAGAGCAGTTCATTTTCAAAATGGCTGTGGTATTTGTTTCTCCGATGAGCTTTCACCCACTACTGTCTCAAAACATTTTATTTTCAGATTCACTGATAGCAGATATACAGAAGAAGATTAATGATGCATTTGATATATTTGATCACGAGTCAAATAAAACGGTGGATGTACGGTAAGTTGTATCTACTGTCGGTTGCTCTAATGAGCACCCACAGTCTACATTTGGAGCAGATAATACCGTAAGAAAAATAACTTAAATGTTGACCTTGAAAGTGCAACTTCTAGAGCCATGGGAGAGCAATTTATCAGATGCTCTGAGGAAAATTTATCACATGCACTGAGGAGCAGTTTATCACATATGCACTGAGGACAGCGTATGTAATTTTTCTTGGTGATTTTTGCTCGATATTGGCAATAACTCCTGATTCTTTGGATTGCAGTATTTACTAAATACATGAATAGTGCCTTTAATAATAAAAACTAATCAGTGAGACAAGTTTAAAGGCGTGAGCTTATTTCCCCATTAAAAGATTGTACTTGTTAGAATCGCCTCACTGTCAGAGTAACCACGGCATATTTTTATCCCCCGACCGAATAGGTTTGGGGGAAATAGCGATCAGCCTGGCGTCCGTCCGTCTGTGTGTCCATCCGTTCGTCTGTAGATGCAACCTTGTGATGGCCATAACTCCTATACCCTTTGAGATTCATTGATTGTTCTTGGCACAATTGTTCACCAGGCTGAGGCAGCATGTCATGCGCAAGAACCTGAACTCTGGAGGCATACTTCTTGAGTTATCTCCCCTTTTGATAAATACTTTGTGAAGGCCATAACTTCAGTACCTTTTGAGATATATTGATGGTACCTGGCACAGTTGTTCACAAGGCTGAGACAGCGACTACAACTCTGGTTGCCATGGTTTTTGAGTTATCTCCCCTTCCAATAAAATAGAGTGACTACCTTGTAATGGCCATAACTCCAGTACCCTTTAAGATTATATATTGATGGTATATGGCACAGTTGTTCACAAGGCCGAGATTTTGTCTCATGCACAAGAAGTTGAAGAACCACAGCTCTGGATGCCATGATTTTTTAGTTATCTCCCCTTCCAATAAAATAGAATCACTACCTTGTGATGGCCACATCTTCAATACTCTTTGAGAATATTGATGGTACTTCGTACAGTTGTACATGAGGTTAAGCAGGTGTTATGTGCAAGAACGACGACTCTGGGTGCCTTGGTTTTTTAATTATCTCCCCTGACAATATAACCTTGTGATGTCCATAACTCCAATACCCTTTGAGATATATTGATGGTACTTGGCACAATTGTATACAAGGTTGAGATGACACTTCATGTCTGAGAACCACAACTCTGGGTGCTATGGTATTTGAGTTATCTCCCCTTCCAATATAACTGTATGACCACCTTGTGATCACCGTACCTCCAATACTCTTTGAGACATATTGATGGTACTTGATCAGAATTGCAGACTTGATGCAGATGTACATGAGGTTAAGCAGGTGTGTCATGCGCAAGAATTACAAGTCTGGGTGCTCTGGTATTTTTAGTTAGCTCCCCTGACAATATAACCTTGTGATGGCCTTAACTCCAACACCCTTTGAGATATATTGAAGGAACTTGGCACAATTGTATACAAGGTACAGAAGGGGTGTCATGTGCAAGAACCACAACTGTTGGTGCTGTGGTATTTGAGTTATCTACCCTTCCAATATAACAGTATGACCAGCTTGTGATCACCATATCTCCAATACCCTTTGAGACATATTGATGGTACTTCGTACAGAAATACATGAGCTTAAGCAGGCATGTCATGCACAAGAATCACAATTCTGAGTGCCCTGGTTTTTGAGTTATCTCCCCTGACAGTATAATCTTGTGGTGGCCATGACTCAAATACTTTTGTGATATATTGCTGGTTTAATTCTGGTGCACTTTCTTTTGGTGAACAATCTTCTGAAGGCCATATTGGCTTTTGGTCGGGGGGATTTGCCATCTCTTCCTATGGCTATTTTTTACCAAGAAAAGGATAAGGATCTTTTAACTCTTGGCCTGCTTAACCCTTTTGCAAACAGCATACATACAGATCAGATGAGAATCCCTCTGGTCAGTATCTACACTGTTCAACATTGAGTTTATGAATTTGTAGGAAACAGTTACATCAAGTAGTCTGATTGGTTGTGGCAAAATTAATTTAACCCTTTTTGTACATGTACCAAATTTGATTGATTGATTTCCCGTTTCCCCGTGTCGCGGGTCGTCTGAGTGACGGTCAGCTGGTGGGGTCCCAGGGAACGAATCCATGCTGGCACTCACCGTAGCAGCTCAGTGGTACCCCCATTCCCCGTTGCCGGTGAATGGGGAGACCACCGCTCGGCTCCAGCCCACTGTACCAAATGAAATCTTCCTCTTTATATATACCTGGAGTCCATTCCACAATTAAGGGGTGTCAGGTTGTGTTTTCTTCAAAATTTATTTGGAAAATAACTGAATTTTTATCAAACAGTGGAGGCCCTGATCAGACGCCATATTCTGCGGTGGCTGATCTGGGCCTGCACTGTTTGCCAGGCTACCACTTTTGGGGTTTCAGGTACAATATGGGTTAATCAGACGAACAAAGGTTAAAATCTTTAACCTTTACCCTGCTGTAGGTGACAAGCCCTATCTTTGCAAACAGTGTAGATCCAGATCAGATGGCTTCTGAAGAAGCCATCTGATCAGGATCTACACAGTTTGACATTCAGTTTATGAATATGTAGAAATAAGCTGCATCAAGTAATCTGATTGGTTCAAAGTCAGAAATGAGTGTGGCTTAATTGAATATTCAGCAGGTTAAAGGTTAAATGGCGAGTGGTTTAATTTGTGGCCAAATGGTAAACTGCCTTTAGGCTGCTCATCCCATTAACAAGTCAGACTCTGAAATAATTCCAATTCTCCATCATTTTATACATTTTGAGCAATTTGATTGGTTGAAGTAAAACTTTTACTTCGATATATTCCAAGCGCCAGAATCTTAGAGCTATTTCACACAGCGACAGGTAGTAATATAACCTGATGTGTGTGTGTGTGTGTGTGAATTCGGGTTTAACGTCGCTTTCAACAATTTTTCAGTCATATCACGACGGTGTCTGGTTGCGACAGGGAGCTCAATGCTCACTTTTATAGTGCTGCCTCACTGAAGTATCAGACACATTACATGATACCACACCCAGTCACATTATCCTGACACTGGGTCGACCAGTCCTAGCTCTACCCCGTAAATCTGAGTGCCAAACGAGGAGCAGCTAGTACCATTTTTAACGACTTTGGTATGTCGCGGCCCGGGATCGAACCCGTGACCTCCTGTTCCCCGGAGCGGACACTCTAACAACTGAGCTACCAGGGCCGTTGTAACCTGATGTGAAAGAGAATGTTTAGAATCATCTGCGCTTTACGTTATTGTATATAATAACGTCAACAGCATTTGATTAAAAGATGGAAAACTTTTGAAACCATAAATGTTAGGAGACAAATAAACTGAGTTTATTGACTTGACGTTTTGTTTGCTTGGGTTTCTTTCACAGATGGCACCTTTTAACTGAATAATCATTCCACCGGCCCCCGCCCATAGGGGCTTGAAGAAATATATGGGCTGCATGGTGCTTCCAAGCAGACCTGAATCCAGCCCGCACACTAGTACTGGTAAACCGCTTAGAGGATCGAAGCCTGTCCCGAAACAGCGATGCGAGGCGGACCGTGCATGCGAATAAACCCTATTGGTTTCATTGGGCAACAGGGCTTGAGATGTCATTTCATCTCAATGCCAGGTAAAAGTCCCACAAAATTGGAAGCAACGTCTCCGAAATGACCTTTACAGTGTTGACGGGGACATTAAACTTCAAATCAAGCAACATTCACCGTGGCCTTTGGTAAGTTTGTTCTTAAGCTTTCAAAATAATTCCTAAAAAGTTACCATTTTGGTGGCATTTTTAATATTTCGATAACATGATGTTTGTCTGTCATTACTGACAGTGACCAATCTTGATCATATTTGAGAAATGTTACTAGATTGCTGATGAGACCGATTCTAGCTCTAAACTGTCTGCTGGGAATAGTGCAACAGAGGCTAGAGGAAGACAGCTCTGTTGGTGATGCATAGGCTCTGGCTTTGCACTGTGCGCGTATCTGCTCAGCTTCACTGTTTCTTTTTGCCTCATATTCATTGGCACCTCTTTTGATGAGACCTCACCACTTTGCTCTGTCCTGTGCAATTTGTAATTATAGGGAATTAATTTTCATTTTTGTGGATTTTATCGATGTGTTAACTTGGTGAATCACTCACAAACAGCATGAAGCCAGAGCTCCGGCGAATCACTCACAAACATAGCATTAGGCCTTTGGGCTGTTTGTGAGTGATTCGCGGAAGTTTACACGTTGATAAAATCCACAAAAATGAAATTCATTCCAATAATGAATAGCCTTGTAAACCCAAAATTAACCCTTGTTCTGCTGAATAAATTAATTTTTGGCGCACCCAATTATGATAATCAGCCAAGCAAATTTCTTGATGCAGTTTATTCCTGTATATTCAAGAACTGAAAGGCAGTGCAAATCCAGATCAGATGGCTTCTCTTTACACTGATCTGGCTTTACACTGTTTGCAAAGGTAGAGCATATCCTGGTTCAGCAGGACAAGGCTTTCTTCTATGGTATACTATAAGAATCTTACATCTTACATGAGCGTGAGGGGTGGATGGAAAAATCCGTCCCTCGGGATCACTGTCCGGCATCACTCGGCAAGCCTCGTGATGCTGGACAGTGATCCCGAGGGACAGATTTTTCTATCCACCCCTCACACCCATGTAGGATTCTATTTCTTTCATACCTTCCATTTCTTAGTGCCGATTTTTAATGCTGCAGTCACTTCAGTTACCAGCATCCGCCATATTGTGATGACACTACAGGAATGTTTAGTGACATTACGTAACGTGCTGTGATGTCAACCTTAACAGCATCCCATATGAGGTCGTATTCAACCAGTCCATTTATCAAACACGCGAGAATATTCAATTTTGGGTAAGAACACCAGGATTAGAACAGAATTTCTATCCCAAGCTAAATTTATGGATTTCCTTATCTGGTGTGCAAGAAATTATTTTCCTATTTCTGTTTAGAAACTTAGATTGGTGTTATTCACTCTAAGAACCACATTACAAAAACACGCCGACTGTATCTAAATTTGGCCGCCTTAAACTTCAATTTTATGTAGTAAAACTGGGGTTTGCAGGGGTATATGATATTTTTCTTATTTCTGCAAGAAAAATATCAAAATTTTTTATCTGAAAATTTTCATTTTTCGGTGGTAAAATTTACAATGTATTTGTATAGGCATGTTTTCGTAATGATTAATCTTTGTTTTGGGCAAGAAAAAAGGAAAACATCACAAATTTTAATCAGAAAAAATGCCATATGGAAAGAAAGAAAAACAAGAAAGAAAAAAAAGAAGTATTTGAAGGCACTAAAGAAAGAAATTAAAAGAAAACTGGCAATCACCCATATATGGTTTAAACCTTAAGAGATTATTTTTCTCCAGTTCTGCTGGGCTGATTACAATGAAACTTGGCATGTAGTATCAGGGGACTGAGTAGTAATAAATTACTTCAGATGATGGATGACCATAGTTGACCTTGACCAATGGCAAATATATAGTCACTTAGCCTTTCAAGTAGAATTGCAGTTTAACCCTTATCTTGCTGTTCACGACAACCCCTATCTTTGCAAACAGTGTAGATCCAGATCAGATGGCTTCTGAAGAAGCCATCTGATCAGGATCTACACTGTTTGGCATTATATTTTATGAATTTGTAACAATAAATTACATCAAGTAATTTGATTGGTTGATAGACAGAAATGGGTGTGGTTTAAATGAATATTCAGCAAGATAAGGGTTAAGATAAGAATATAGGTATCAATAAATTAGGTGAGCGATCATTGCCCTTGGGCTGTTTGTTCTAAATTTTGCTCCTGCGGTTATTTTTATGCTCCCCAAAGAATTTCGTGGGATCATATAGTCATCGCTTCATCCGTGCGCCCGTGTGTCCGTGCCTCCATGCGTCCATGTGTCCGTCCCGCTCTTGTCCACGCGAATTCTCAGAAAATACTGGTCGGATTTCAATGAAACTTCATGGAAATATTAAGTATCAAAGGTAGATGCGCATATCACCTGCGTGTTTTGGTTCAATGATTTTTCCAAGAGTTGTGGCCCTTTGATGAATTCTGCATGAATATATAGGTACTGTTTGTGTCCACGCGAATTCTCAGCAACTACTTGCAGAAATTCAACGAAACTTCAACAGCAATAGAAGATGCGCATATTATCCGTGCTATCTGGTTAGAGGATTCATCACAGAGTTATGGTACTTTGTTTAAAGCTGCAGTGTAAGGTCACTGTGGCTATTTTTAGAAAAACTTTGTCATCACTCTGGTGCCTACATTTATTGATGGATTTTAATATAACTTAACACAAATGTTCCTTATGACAATATCTCGAGTGATTTCGATTTTCAAGGTCTTGACCTCAAGGTCAAGGTCACTGTGGCTATATTTAGAAAAACTTTGTCATCGCTCTAGCGCCTACATTTCTTCACCGATTTCAATATAACTTCACACAAATGTTGGGTATGATAATATCTTAAGCATGTTCGACTTTCAGGATCCTGGGCTGAAGGCCAAGGTCAGTGTGGCTATTTTTAGAAAAAACTTTGTACTGCTCTAGTGCCTACATTTATTGATGGATTTTAATATAATTTCACACAAATGTTGTTTATGATAATATCTCGAGCAAGTTCAACTTTCAGGGTCCTGGGCTCAAGGTCAAGGTCACTGCGGCTATTTTTTGAAAAAAAAAAAACTTTGTCATCGCTCTAGCATCGTCATTTGCTGATGGATTTTAATATAACTTCACACAAATGTTGGGTATAATAATATCTCGAGCAAGTTCAACTTTCAGGATCCTGGGGTCAAAGTCAAGGTCACTGTGGTTATTTTTACAAAAAAACTTTGTCATCTCTCTAGTGCCTACATTTATTTATGGATTTTAATATAACTTCACACAAATGTTGGGTATAATAATAATATCTCAAGCAAGTTGGACTTTCAGGATCCTGGGCTCAAGGTAAAGGTCATTGTGACTATTTTTAGAAAAAAACTTTGTCATCGCTCTAGTGCCAACATTATTTATGGATTTTAATATAATTTCACACAAATGTTGGGTATGATAATATCTCGAGCAAGTTTGACTTTCAGGGTCCTGGGCTCAAGGTCAAGGTCACTGCGGCTATTTTTAGAAAAAACTTTGTCATCGCCATAGCGTCGTCATTTGCTGATGGGTTTTAATATAACTTCACACAAAATATCTCGAGCAAGTTTGACTTTCAGGGTCCAGGGCTCAAGGTCAAGGTCACTGCGGCTATTTTTAGAAAAACTTGCTTGTGGCAGAAATCTTTCCAACTGTAAATGGAGTTTCATTGCACACAGCCTTTCATTATCAACCTCTCATCATTCTGATATGACTGAAATACTGCTAAAAAGGATGTTAAATCTCAAGTCATCCATCTTCATTAGAGTTGCAGATAAATTGGATCAAAGAGAAAGAAGCTTGTGTTGGCAGATGGTCAAAATGACCTTTTTTGACAGTCAAGGGGATAGGATCAGATCCATTTTCGAACCCATCTGATATTTTATATGCATGTAAAGGCACCCAATATGGATCCACACCTATGAGGATTGCCTCTGTGTACGAGAGTAAGTTTTCAATAATTTTTATTAAACAGTTTACCCAATTAATATAACTACCACCCAGGATCTTGGGGTATGGTATAGTACCTGAAGACACTTCCTTTCATTTATTCCGACTTTTGTGTTGCTGATTTTGTATGACAGTGCCATCAGGCAAGCTAATCTGTCCACCGACAGGTTTTGTTACACTCCATTTTGAAGTACAGGGAGTATACACAGTATACCGTTCTTTAACTAGGATAATGTTTCCTGTTCCGACTATTGCAGCTTTGGGGAGCATCCATTGGTTTCACCGATATTCTTGTTTTCCCTTTGTTTGCATACACTTTATTTTCTCTTTGCAATGCTGCTTGGTTGTTTCAGGTTCTCATTAGAATTGCCGAATGAGCTACATTTATATTTCAGGCATACAGAAAATACATTGCAAAGCTTTGTCTGAAAATGTTTTTTTTTTCTAGTTCTTTGAAAGGGAGAATTATTTTGCATATGCATAGTTACCCTTAAATAAAGGGCCCATCATGTCTATGGCATTTTTATTTTCTTGGGGGAAAACATAAAGCCTGATATAATTGCCTTTGAATTGTTGCTTAGCAGATATGAAATGTCAAGCCTTATTTTCTCTGAAAAATAAGAAAGAAATAGTTTGTTTGCTTCAAAATTTTCTGTGATATAAGTACTTTAAATTCAGGCTTGTACCCTTATCCTGCTGAACTCGACAACCCTTACTTTTGCAAGCAGTGTAGATCCAGATCAGATGGTTTCTGAAGGAGCCATCTGATCAGGATTTGTACTGTTTGTCATGCAGTTTGTGAATTGAGCAAATACAGTGAAATTCCACTATTAAGACCACCGAAAATTATGACTAAATCTGCTTTAAAAAGCTTATTTTGTAGGTTGCAGATGTTTTTTCTTTGTGTTTTCTGTATACAGTGTCCTCTGGTCAGAGACCACCTTTGGAATTGTTCAAAAGTGGTCTTAAAGACCACTTTTGAACAATCCCAAAGGTGGTCTTAATATAGAAATTTTACTTTACATTATATTAAGCAATTTGATTGGTGGTTAGTCAGAAATTGGTATGGCTTAATTTATTCAGCAGGACAAGGGTTAAGAGTTAATTATCCTAATCATTTGCTTTTCTTCTCCGAATCTAGGGAAGTTGGAACCATAATAAGATCTCTCGGATGCTGCCCAAGTGAAGCAGAAATCCTAGATATGCTGGCTGAAGTAAGTAAATCAGAGCCCAGCTGTTCAAAGCATTGTTAGCTTAACCCATTTTGTACCAATGGAATCTTCCTCCTTGTATGGCAGGAGTCCATTTCAAAATTTAGGGGTGTCAGGTTGGGTTTTCTTCAAATTTTATTTGGAAAATGGCTGAACTCTGTACAAACAGTGTAGGCCCTGATCAGATGTCACATTTTGTGGCGTCTTATCTGGGCCCGCACTGTTTGCCAATTACCCATTTTGGGGTTTCCAGTACAAAAAGGTTTAACAAACTCATTAGGTGATGAAAACATTTTAATTATCCAGCTTTTTCAGCAAGTCCAATATGTAATGCACTAATATTTTTCCTGATAAAACATCTGTGTAATGCAAAAGCTACCCATATTTTTCAGCAAAAATATAAGTGTACCAGACTTTCTAACATTGGATGGTAAAACTTAACAGTTTGGGTCCAGTCGTTTAGCTTAAAAAGCTCTTGAGATCTCATTTTGTTAACTGTTCTAGTAAGTGCAGCACCTACGAGGGCTGATTGATATGTTGTGAGTGTCATATTGAAGGAGGTATGCAGGGATGTTCTGTTTATGTCCTGCTTTTCTCTGACTATATAGGGCTGTGTACCTACGGACTGGTCTCATTTGGTCAGTTTATATTGACGAGGTAGCACTCTAAAGTAAACAAGACAAGCAGCCTTTGCAAAATGAACAAAGTCGATGAAAGAAAAGTGATCCAATATTTGCATAAAAAAGGATATCCATAATGATATGGTAGCAACACTAGGGAAAGATGCCCCTTCAGATGCTACAGTGAAGAGGTGGGTGGCACATTTAAGCATGGCAGACAAAGCCTTGAGGCTGACCCCCCTTCCGGGAAGGCCTGTCAATGTTGCAACCCCAGAAATGGTTGATTAAGTCCATGATATTGTTATGACTGACAGACTAGTCACAGAAAGATACATGGGTCCATCATTTTACCCCAGAGTCCAAACAACAATTTAAACAATGGAAGTACCCTGGTTCACCCCCGCCAAAGAAGGCAAAGACTGTTCCATCAGCTGGGAAGGTTATGGCCTCAGTTTTCTGGGATGCAGATGGTATTCTGCTAATAGATTATCTCCAAAAGGGACAAACAATCAATGGCACATACTATGCTTCACTTCTGATGCAGTTACATGAAAATATCTGGGCCTGCACTGTTTGCCAATTACCCCTTTAGGGGTTTCAGGTACAAAATGGGTTAATATAGCCACTGCAAGGCCAGCTCAGCTAATACTTATTGTGGGTATTATTTGTTCTCAAATTTCAAGTGAACCATTGGTTAAAGTAACATTCCAAGGTATTTCCCAGACAAAAACCTTTAGTTTAATTACACCAAATGTTATACTCAGTAAACATGCTGAAAACCTCTGAAGCTGCATAAAATCTGTAGTGACACTTTATAATTGCATGATGAATAATTGCAGTTTAATGCATTTTGTACCAAATGGAATCTTTTACCTTATATATATATATATAGCAGTAGTCCATTTCAAAATTTAGGGATGAGAGGTTTTGTTATCTTTAAAATTTATTTGGAAAATAGCTGAACGTTTTGCAAACAATGTAGGCCCTGATCAGATTCTGTGTTGTGGCATTTGATCTGTTTGCCAGTATCCCATTTTCTGGTTTCCAGTACAAAATGAGTTAAAGCATAAAAGCCTCGATAGCGCAGTGGTTAACGCGTTCGACTCATGATCGAGAGGTTGTGCGTTCGAATCCGGCACCCGGTATCGAGGTGTGTCCTTGGGCAAGACACATAATGACACTGCCTCACTCCACCCAGGTGTAAATGGGTAGCAGTGGTGTAATAGTCACTGCCTCTCTCGCGCGCGCGTGAAAACATCCGGAATGAGTGTTCGAGAGCGATTAAATTAGCTTGCAGCTTTCATTGCAATCGAACTAAAATAAATTAGTATAAACTAAACTAAAACTAAAGCATAAAAGAAATTTCACTTTTTCATTGTAAGATAACTTTTACTTCAATATGAATACCAAAAGTTGTATTTTCATTCATAGCTTCACTACTTGTGAAAATTCTTAAGGGGAATGGAAACACCTGGCAGACTTGTTTGCCAGTTTTTAAAGGGAGACAACTTTTGGAACTTCCTGTTACTTTTTATATTCTTAAAGGAAATACTTTGCTCCCCAGGTCTGTTTTGAACATGTATACAAAATGCCAGCTACATGTTGCAGTGGAAGAATACAGAACAAAATATGCAAGGGACAGTCAATCAAAGTGGGATGCCATTTGATTTTGTTTCAATTATGACAGATTAATAAAAATGATCAGTTTAATCAATTCTTTCCGAAGATATTTGGTAAAAATAAACACTTTACATTTAGCAAGGGCCAAAGCTCTGTTGAAAACTGACACACAAACTGCCATGTAACCATCTCAAGTTAGACCTTGTCATTATCTGTTCACATACAGTAAAATTCTTATATTAAGACCACCTTTGGGACTGTTCAAAAGTGGTCTTTAAAACCAGAGGAAATTGTGTGCAGAAACCACGAAGAAAGAATAACTGCACCCTTCTAATTAAGCTTTTTAAAGCAAAATTAGTCTTATTTTTAGGTGGTCTTAATAGCGCAATTTCACTGTATCTCTTGAGATATTAAGTACATGCAAATAGGAAGAGCAGGATCAGGAATTGATACAATTACCTTATCCTGCTGAATAAATAAATTTAGCCAAACCCAGTTCTAACTATCCAGCAATCAAATTACTTGAAATTATGTATTTCTTCAATTCCCAAACTGCATGACAAACAAAGGCTTCTTCTGATCTGGATCTGTGAAGATACAATTTTCAAAGGAAGGGGTTGTCGTCTGCAACAGGATAAGGGTTAAATGCCTATCATAAAAATTGTTTATGCTTTATCGTCTGCTGGTTACTCTAAAAATCAGTGTTGCAAACAGTATGGACCCATTTCAGACTGCTCCACACTGTTTGCCTGTATGCAAAAATATTTTTAAGAAGTTTACAAGAAGATGTAGCAGATGACAGAAGCGGACAACATTTTCAGATGCAGTCTTTTCTTGGCATCTTAAGGGTAAAACCTCCTGCCCAAGTCATAAAAGACAAGTATAAACTTTGTCTAGTCCCTAGAATTCTTTTCAGAATCTACATACCCTTAGTCATGCAGGATATATGAGAGAAATTTTGAAAAATTTGCAAGCCTTTTGCCCGTCTTTTTTTTTAAGCCTGTAGGACCTAAATTCCTGAAATGATCTAATTAATTACCTAGATGTTCACTTTCATACTATAACATCCTTACCTCACTCAGTGATTTTGCAAGGTGCTTTACTGTTGTTGAGATATCTTGTATTAGCAAGGCATGATTGGCAAGATACCATTCAGGTGAGTTGGGCTGTCCAGCAAGGGTTCTTATTTATGTAAAAAAAAAGACAAACACACACAATAAAGTTGTACAATGTATGTTGTTCAAAACATCCACAATATGCCAAGTAGCAACCTCAAACTAGCTTTGCCTAAAGGAAAGTAAACAGTATAAGATCAAACAACTGAAAATATATGTTTCCCTTTTATCTGTCAAGTGGTAATCACAACTGGCAGTCAACATATTTTTTCCTTGTTTTTCAGAAAAAATTAATGCTTCACATTTCATATGAATCCTCTGCTGTAAGAAAAAATGGCTTTACATTACATTAAGATTGTCTGCTGGGCACGCGATTCACATGAAATGACAAGCCTTTTTTTCATTGTAAAATAAGAGAAAAAAAAAGAATGTCATCTGCTGGTGAAAATTCTCTAGTACTTACAGGGTGTCTGGGAATGTGTGGCGGCTGTAAAAAGTCTCCCTGCCCTACATCATAGTGTAGTTTATATTTTCTTGTCCTTTTGGATCATTGATTCCATTGTGGAATTATGAAAATATTTGAGGGTCACCGATGAGGCCTAATTGGCCGAAACTAGCTAGTCTGGCCCAGAAAACATGTACACTTCATATTTTCCAGTTCTGTGGTGTATTCCTTGCTTCCAAAGGATAACCCTTTTATAGAACATATTTAACATCATTTTTCAGATTGAAGAAGAGGAACCTACAGGTTACATCCGATATGAGAAGTTTTTGCCAATGATGACTAAAGTTATGATGGAAAGAAGGTAATATTTTAACAACTTTGAGCTTTGATCGCCAGTGCAAAATTTTATGCATCCTTGGATCCTGATATATGTGACATCCTAAGACTATCTCATTTTATACAGGAAAACCCAGAAACGGTAAAATGGCAAAAAGTGCAGGCCAATCAGGGCCTTCACTGTTTGCAAAAAGTTCAGTTATTTTAGACCACTTTTGGACAATCCCAAAGGTGATTGCTTACTAGCGGACAATGGGTGTAGAAAATGTAAGAAAGAAAAACTGGAATCTTTTAAGTTTGTGTTTAAAAGAAGAATAAGTCTTAACCCTCACCATGCTGAATATTTAATATGCTACACTCCTCCCCCTTTTTCAGCCATTTGTGTTGCATGATTTTGAATTTTTACCTTGGATTCAGAAGCAGAATGGAAAACAGTAAAGATCCTGATATATCTGGGTTTAGCCTGGTGAGGGTTAATTTTAGCTGCATGGTTTTAATATCGAAATTCACCTATACAGCCTTTCCTGTTTGCATGATTCAAGAAGGGCAGTTGTCCCTTTTTGGCGAAAGAATGTGCTCTGTACTGGTTAACAGCTTACATATAAGCCTGCCCAGGAAAAGTGTGGATAGGTAAACTGACCGGCTCAAATTGACCTAAATAGTGTTGAACGGGCTGTTAAACTCTTATACAAACAAACAAACGGTTTGCATGAAGCTTTGAGTCAGCAGGCATGTGTGAAGTGCATTGCAAAGACTACGCCCAGATTGGCTTGTCGGGGCTTTACAAGTACAGTAAAATTTTGCTAAAATTATGACTAATTCTGCTTTTAAAAATATATTTAGATTCTTTTTTGTCCATGTCCTATTCTAGTAAGAGACCACCTTTGGGACTGTTCAAAAGTGGTCTTAAAGACCACTTTTGAACAGTGAATATACATGAAGGAATTTTACTGCACTAAGCACTTTATAACTGATGCCTATGATGTTGCAAAATTTTGCAATTCATTTCAAATATGTTGAAATATGTGGGAGACATTGGAGATTCAGGTCCCAGAAACAACCTTACATTTATCCGAGTCTCGTGTCTTCTCATGTCTAATATAGTGTTTTGTCAAGTTATGACACCAGGTCTATAAACTTGCTGTGATCATCCATACCATAAAAGTTAAAACCATATTGAATCTCTAGTTCAAATAGGTAAAAAACAAAACCGGTGAAAAGTTTACAACAGCATGAGCTGTTTGTCAACCATCTCTAGTCGTTAGTTTGAAGTTCTTTTCTTAAAATTACATTTTTCTTTTAAAGAGACTCTTAGAAATAAATTAAAGCAGATCAATAATGTATGCATTTTGTAACCATTCGTATATAGAAACATACACAATGAAAAGTATAAGGAATTAAATTTAATTAAGATGGGAATCAGTGTGGTGTTTTGAAAAGGTGGTAAGATGGACCCCTTCGTAGTTGATGTCAATGCTGCATTGCATGGACTAGCTGTTTATAATTCTTCAGATGTGCAAGATATCTTATGTCTAAGATGGTCAGGTGCTGTTCATCATGCAGCCCATCTATTTCTTCATCGGGGCTTGGAGAAATAGATGGGCTGCATGATGCTTCCATGCCGAGCTGAAACCGACCCACACACGAGTACTGGTAAACCGCTTAGAGGATCTAAGCCTGCCCAGGCAAAGCGATGCAAGTCGGACCATGCTTATAAACCCTATTGGTTTAATTGGGCGGCAGGACTTGAGATGTCATTTCATCTCAATGTCAGGTAAAAGTCCCACAAAATTGGAAGCAACATCTCCAAATGACCTTTTCAGTGTTGACGGGGACGTTAAACCTCAAATCAACAAAACAAAAATCAGGTGCTGTTTACAATTAAATTTTCACATTTATCTCCCAATTTAGAAATTAATGACTAATATATATCAGACCTTGCTAAACATATGTTACACAGTCCATATTACAATATCACCGTCTATCATCTACACCGGAAATAGAATCCCGGTGAATCGATTGAAACCGAAAGTAGGCATGGAACACGATGAGTGTAGCCTTTATTTCTTATCTATTTTCTGCCCGCGAAGTGTAAATTTATTTCCTTGAAATAACAGAGGGATTTCTGCAAGATTTTATGCGTTTTTCTATGCTGTATGTATCGATTTAAAGTCAGAAACACAAGTTTAACGATGCTTGGTACTGGGTGAAGACCAGCATTTTCGAAAATAGGTTACAGATTTTAAAATTTCTTGATTTATTTCAGCTTAAACTTTCTTTCACCTGTTTCTGTTTATAATGGATAGTATCTGAAAAGTTTCTCTGGTCATGATTTTATCATACACTAAGCGTATTTATTAAATCCAAAAATCCATGTGTACGGCGTTTAGCTGTTTACAACCAGGTAGCTGTACGGAATATAGCCAAAAAAGGGTACGGCGAATAGATATGGCTACCCCTGTATTCTTAACTGTTAAATGCCAATGATGGACCATTTCCGATTTTTACCCAACTTTAAGGGTATATATGCTTGCCCCGACCAACGGATCATGGAGATTCTATCTATCTATCTATCTATCTATCTATCTATCTATCTATCTATCTATCTATCTATCTATCTATCTATCTATCTATCTATCTATCTATCTATCTATCTATCTATCTATCTATCTATCTATCTATCTATCTATCTATCTATCTATCTATCTATCTATCTATCTATCTATCTATCTATCTATCTATCTATCTATCTATCTATCTATCTATCTATCTATCTATCTATCTATCTATCTATCTATCTATCTATCTATCTATCTATCTATCTATCTATCTATCTATCTATCTATCTATCTATCTATCTATCTATCTATCTATCTATCTATCTATCTATCTATCTATCTATCTATCTATCTATCTATCTATCTATCTATCTATCTATCTATCTATCTATCTATCTATCTATCTATCTATCTATCTATCTATCTATCTATCTATCTATCTATCTATCTATCTATCTATCTATCTATCTATCTATCTATCTATCTATCTATCTATCTATCTATCTATCTATCTATCTATCTATCTATCTATCTATCTATCTATCTATCTATCTATCTATCTATCTATCTATCTATCTATCTATCTATCTATCTATCTATCTATCTATCTATCTATCTATCTATCTATCTATCAGCAACACTGTTGTGGCGGATATTGATCATGAAATATTTTCTTCGGTCATTATCTCCTTCATTTTCTCCCTTCCGCTGATTCAAGAAGAGTATAACCGCTTACGTATAAGCCTGCACAGGAGAAGGGTGGCTAGGTAAACTGTTCGGTAAAAATGACCTAAATAGTGTTGACTGGGCCGTTGAGTACCCCTAAAACCACTACTGCGGTCGGACATAATTGGCCATTACTGTCAGGTGTACATTACGCATACCCCAGATCTGCAGGATGAAAACCTACACAGTAATTATGCACCTTGTGCCATGTCATCTCCAATGACGAACTCCTCTAGCACCTCTGTTTGCACCTTGGATTTGGCTTGCAACCTCCCGAGATTGAAAAGCTTCCCATCAAAGCGAAACCTAATCGGTATGGCGTTGTCACCCTCCTGGAAAAAATCTGTGAGCATGGCAGCGAACATCATGCTGAACAGTGTCTAGGCTAGCACACAGCCTTGCTTGACTCCATTTGTCACAGGTAATGGATCTGAGAGCTCACCATCATTGTGATTACATTACACGATTAGTTTAAACAATAGTATATTAGTTGAGTACACGTTATGATTGTATAGTTAACTAATAAACTATTGTTTAAACTCGTCATGTAATTACGTAAAGATCTCTAACTTGCATAAGGGATGATTCTCCCTGCACGGGGGTAGGGGGATCCAGTTAACGTCCCGATCCGATAGAAGGTGCATTTTGGGGCATTTATCCCGGCAAATGATACCAGTGTAGCATGTTTGGACACCGCAACTTTATTACCGCTGCAGCAAATCGAACCGCAGACCCCTAAAATCAGAGGCAAACGCATTAACCGCTGAGCTTTTACACTGCATGATACTTCCATGCTGATCGGCCCCCGCCCATCGGGGCTTGAAGAAGTATATGGGCTGCATGATGCTTCCACGCAGAGCTGAAACCGACCTGCACACGAGTACTGGTAAACTGCTTATAGGATCTAAGCCTGCCCAGGTAAAGCGATGCGAGTCGGCCCGTCCATGCTTATAAACCCTATTGGTTTCATTGGGCGGCAGGGCTTGAGATGTCATTTCATCTCAATGTCGGGTAAAAGTCCAAAATGTGGTGAAAATGTGTTCGAGACAGTAGTAGTTCGAGCCTCTGAGGGTTATTAACAGGGTTATGTCAGGAGGCATGACGCTTATTAGGGCCCCGCACTGAAAGTGTGGGTGCCCTATAGTAATCACTCTGTCCGTCCGTCTGTCTGTCTGTCTGTCTGTCCGTCTGTCCGTCTGTCCGTCCACAAATTTTTTTATCCTCCATAACTTTCTTATTCCTGGATGGATTTAAATATTACTTGTCAGAAATGTTAACCATAATGTGATGGAGTGTTGCGCGCAAGACTCAGGTCCGTACCTCAAAGGTCAAGGTCATACTTAGAGGTTAAAGGTCTGTCTGTCCGTCCACAAATTTTTTTGTCCTCCATAACTTTCTTATTCCTGGATGGATTTAAATATTACTTGTCAGAAATGTTAACCATAATGTGATGGAGTGTTGCGCGCAAGACTCAGGTCCGTACCTCAAAGGTCAAGGTCATACTTAGAGGTTAAAGGTCAAAAAAGGGTCTTTCCTGTGTCCAATTAATAACTTTGTTATTATTCCTGGATGGATTTAAATATTACTTGGCAGAAATGTTAACCATAATGTGGCCCCGCACTGAAAGTGTGGGTGCCCTATAGTAATCACTCTGTCCATCCGTCTGTCTGTCTGTCTGCCTGTCCGTCTGTCCGTCCACAAATTTTCCTACTCCTCTGATAGCGCTGCCGGGGCCCTAGTCAGTTTCACTGACAGCTCTAGTATTAAATTAAGGTATGCTGTGTGTAGGCGATTCTAATGAGTACACGCAACATATCTTTTCACAATAACATTTGTTCGAAGTTAACCCTAACAATGTTTTATCAGGCCCTATGGAAAGTTTTTTCTAGGGACTCAAGAATGAGTTCGAATCAACCATGGTTAATGAGACACCGGTGTTCGAGTCATCGAAGTTTCACTGTATGTGGTGTATTATTTGCTTCCAAAGGATAACTCTTTTATAGAACATATTCCACGCGTCTATATTTGAGCTGGCGTGTTTTGATAATGCGCACTTCTTTTTAACACAAAATAACGCTTATGTGGCAAAATATGGTCTTAAAACTATACATAGTAATTAGTTCCTAACTAACATTACAATATTGTGGTTGATTCTTGCTAATATGACGAGAGAATGGGTGAAAACTGTTGAAGTGTGTTTATAAAATTCTGATGACACTGGATAAAGATGTTGTGACAGGTGAGTCCCTTGATTTAGCCCCAGTTCATGCCGACCATTGTTTACATTTCATTACCCATAAGCAGCATGTTTGACAAAATATAACACCCAACTTTGACAAGACATACGTTTCATCATATATACAGAGCAGTACAATCCTCATGGATGTATGAGAAGCACCGTAGGAACGGTCGAGTTACTTTTAAAATGTTATCAGCTATAAACATGGAACTATTCGCCGTACACTTTCTGTTACAATAATTTGCTATAAGCCGTACACCAAGCTACTATTCGCCGTACAACAGGTAAATTTACGTTTTGGCAAACAGTTGTGTTGAAAGTCAAGTTTGAGGCGAGATTCTTTTGCAAATTATTTTTTGATCATTGTTCTATCTGATTAAGTGGAAAACCTTCAGTAGAAAGGCATAAACATTAAAAAAACAACAAGGAACTTGTCAAAATCCATTCAGTTCGTGGTACCAGCTATCGAACATTCGGTCTGTAATTGCACGATCGTGCGTTTAATAATCAAAACACTTCTCACAGCAGCAGCAAATTTTGTCCACTACTGATATTGATAACAGTATTCTAAAACTAAAACTTACAAGCAGTAAAAATATCCATTTTCAAGAGGCATCCCTTATCCTTCAGTCATTTTTATCGATTCACCGGGATTCTATTTCCGGTGTAGATGATAGACGGTGAATATCTAGATTAATTTTGATGATTTCAGATACAAGCCTGCCCCTGAAGACCAGTTGTTGAAAGCATTTCAGGTATTAGATCAGGAAGGAAAAGGACATCTATCAAAAGAAGAGCTCACTAAATACATGACAGAAGAAGGTGTGTTTTTGTTTATCTTATTAGCTCACCCATGGCCTGTGGTCTGTTCATCATCCGTTCTTAGCATTTTACATTTTCAACATCTCCTCCAGAACTTAAGTCAAATTGAGCTGATACTTCGTTTGAGGCATCTAGACAACTTGGATATTCAGAATTGCTAATATTGTTGCATTCTGATGTTAAAGATGGCCTCCATGGCAGCCATCTTGAAATTCTTCAAATAAAATCTCACAAACCAGTAGTTGGATTGAGCTGAAGCTTGATAGGAGGCATAAGAGCGACATGGAGATTCAGATCTGTTCTGATATCCAAAATGGTGGCCATCTTTAAATTCTTTAAACAACATCTCCTCCTGAACCAAAAGTTGGAATGACATAAAATTCAATGGGAGGCATCAGGAAGACATGGAGATCCAGAATTGCTAAAATCATTCGGTCTCGATAGCAACATTTACAGAAAAACAACATTTACAGAACTACAAAAGTTAGATAGAGCTGAGGCAAGATGGAAGGCATCTGGGCGGAATGGAAATTCAGCATTGCTCAAATCGTTCCATTTTGATATCTAAGATGGCCACGATGAAAATTTTCAAACCTCATCTGCTACTGAACAGTAGATTGAGTCGAAACTTGGTGGTAGGCATTGGGTTGACACAGAGATTCAGAATTGATAAAATGGTTGGATTCCTGTAGCCAAGTGGCTGTGAGGGTAATAGTCTTTAACCCATTTGGTACCGGAAACCCCATAACGGGTACCCTGGCAAACAGCACAGGCCCAGATCAGATGCCGCAGAATGTGGCTTCTGATCAGGGCCTACACTATTTGCAAAAAGTTCAGCTATTTTCCAAATGAATTTTCAAGAAAACAACCTGACATCCCTAAATTTTGAAATGAACCCCTGCTATATATAAAGAGGAAGATTACATTTGGTACAAAAAGGGTTAAATTCTTCAAAGCACATCTGCATCCTCCACTCTGCACCAGCATCATCTTCTGAATCCTAAGTCAGATTTAACTGTTCAGGGACTTAGTCAGAGGCATCACTGCAACATGCAGATTCAGAATTGATTGATAAAGGCAATCTGATCTGATAGCCAAGGTGGCCATCATGGCACATTGTAACATTTCACGATCAGCCTCATTCAATTGAGTTTGTAATGGCCCAGTCAACACTATTAAGGGCATGCTGGGCCAGTCAGGTTCACTACCCAACCACACTTTTCCAGGATAGGCTGAATCCTTCTAAGCTGGTAAGCAATACAGTTTACATTTGACAGTAACTGACAACTGCTGGAGGCAGTTGTCTTAAAAATATTCCATGATTGATCCGGACCTAGGCGGGTTTAGCACTCAACCTCCTGGTAAACATATTGGGCTGAGTCACCTGGGGCAAAAACAAATCTTTATAGCATCATGAATTACTTGAGATACCAATTGATGCTCAACTCTTCGGTTCTGGGCCTTTGCTGATGATCATAGTTCTATGCCCTTGCTCATGATCATTGTTCTGGGTCATTGCCCATGATGATTGTTCTGGGTAACTGTTTTGGGCCTTAGCTCATGATCACCATTCTGGGTTTTGCTGTTTATCACCATCTGGGCCTTTGCTCATGATCACTGTTCTGAGCCTTTTCACATAATCACTATTTTGAGCTTTTACACATAATCACCACTCTCGGCTTTGATCTTGATCACCAGTCGGGGCATTTGTTCATGATCACTGTTCTGAGCCTTTGCATATGATCACCATTTTGAGCATTTGCACTGTCATGATCATCATTTTAGGCTTTGCTCTTGATCACCAGCCAAGGTGCTGGGTCTTTGCTCATGATCATAGCTCTAGGCCCTTGCTCATGATCACTGTTCTGGGTCTTTGCTCACAATGATCGTTCATGGTAACTGTTTTGGGCCTTCGACGTGACACTATGATCAACCCTCAGTAGTTTTAACTACCCTATCTTAAACAAATTTTCAAGGTTCCAGAGATATTTGAGTTATCTGCTCCGGTTGTGCTCGGAACTTCAGGGTTTCTATTATATGATGCTAATGTCCTTCTGGGCAGTCTAGATACATCAGTGCACATAAAATATTGAGGGCCCGAGGTTATAATTTTTTTTGTATGCTCAACTGAGCATTAAATTTGTCCTGCTGATAAACATTAAACAAGAGGGCCATGATGGCCCTGAATCGCTCACCTGAATCCAAGATGTTTCAAAGCTTATGGAAATGAAGGATTCACTGCTTTAAGGAGATGTGGACCAAAGATTTTTCTTTGGAGGTTATTTTTCATTGTAGTGGAATTTGAAGGTTTTTCTATTTTTAGCTCTGGCGTCCATTTTGTTTAACAGAGCGGAACAGTTTAGGCAATTTTGAAAGAGGGTCACTCAAGGAACATTCCTGTGAAATTATTTTCAAATCGGGCTCTTTGCCTAGGAGAAGATGTCATTTAAAGGTTTTTCTATATTTAGCTCTGGTGGCCATTTTGTTTAACGAGCGAAACGATTTAGACAATTTTGAAAAAGGGTCACTCGACGAACGTTCCTGTGAAATTATTTCCTAATCGTGCCATTTGCCTTGGAGGAGATGTCATTTAAATGTTTTTCTATTTTTAGCTCTGGTGGCCATTTTGTTTAACAGAGTGGAACAATTTAGGCAATTTTGAAAGAGGGTCACTCAAGGAACATTCCTGTGAAGTTATTTTCAAATCGGGCCATTTGCATAGGAGGAGATGTCATTTGAAGGTTTTTCTATTTTTATCTCTGGTGGCCATTTTGTTTAACGGAGCGGAACGATTAAGGCAATTTTGAAAGAGGGTCACTCAAGCAACATTCCTGTGAAATTATTTTCAAATCGGGCCATTTGCCTAGGAGGAGATGTCATTTAAAGGTATTTCTATTTTTGGCTCTGGCGGCCATTTTGTTTAACGGAGCAGTATGATTAAGGCAATTTTGAAAGAGGCTCACTCAAGGAACGTTCCTGTGTTATTATGTTCAAATTGGGCCATTTGCCTAGGAGGAGATGTCATTTAAAGGTTTTTCTATTTTTAGCTCTGGTGGCCATTTTGTTTAACGGAGCTGAACGATTTAGGCAATTTTGAAAGAGGGTCACTCAAGGAACATTCCTGTGAAGTTATTTTCAAATCAAGCCATTTGCCTAGAAGAAGATGTCATTTAAAGGTTTTTCTATTTTTAGCTCTGGCGGCCATTTTGTTTAACGGAGCGGAACGATTTACGTAATTTTGAAAGAGGGTCACTCAAGGAACGTTCCTGTGAAATTATTTTCAAATCGGGCCATTTGCCTAGGAAGAGATGTCATTTAAAGGTTTTTCTATTTTTAGCTCTGGCGGCCATTTTGTTTAACGGAGCGGAACGATTTAGGTAATTTTGAAAGAGGGTCACTCAAGCAACATTCCTGTGAAATTATTTTCAAATCGGGCCATTTGCCTAGGAGGAGATGTCATTTAAAGGTTTTTCTATTTTTGGCTCTGGCGGCCATTTTGTTTAACGGAGCAGAATGATTAAGGCAATTTTGAAAGAGGCTCACTCAAGGAACTTTCCTGTGAAGTTATTTTCAAATCGAGCCATTTGCCTAGAAGAAGATGTCATTTAAAGGTTTTTCTATTTTTAGCTCTGGCGACCATTTTGTTCAACGGAGCGGAACCAGTTAGGCAATTTTGAAAGAGGGTCACTAAAGGAACGTTCCTGTGAAATTATTTTCAAATCGGGCCATTTGCCTAGGAAGAGATGTCATTTAAAGGTTTTTCTATTTTTAGCTCTGGCGGCCATTTTGTTTAACGGAGCAGAACAGTTTAGGCAATTTTGAAAGAGGGTCACTCAAGGAACATTCCTGTGAAATTATTTTCAAATCGGGCCATTTGCCTAGGAGGAGATGTCATTTAAAGGTTTTTCTATTTTTGGCTCTGGCGGCCATTTTGTTTAACGGAGCAGAATGATTAAGGCAATTTTGTAAAAGGCTCACTCAAGGAACGTTCCTGTGAAATTATTTTCAAATTGGGCCATTTGCCTAGGAGGAGATGTCATTTAAAGGCTTTTCTATTTTTAGCTCTGGCGGCCATTTTGTTTAACGGAGCGGAACAATTTAGGCAATTTTGAAAGAGGGTCACTCAAGGAACATTCCTGTGAAGTTATTTTCAAATCGAGCCATTTGCCTAGAAGAAGATGTCATTTAAAGGTTTTTCTATTTTTAGCTCTGGTTGCCATTTTGTTTAACGGAGCAGAACGATTTAGGCAATTTTGAAAGAGGGTCACTCAAGGAACGTTCCTGTGAAATTATTTTCAAATCAGGCCATTTGCCTAGGAAGAGATGTCATTTAAAGGTTTTTCTATTTTTAGCTCTGGCGGCCATTTTAATTAACAGAGCGGAACGATTTAGGTAATTTTGAAAGAGGGTCACTCAAGCAACATTCCTGTGAAATTATTTTCAAATCGGGCCATTTGCCTAGGAGGAGATGTCATTTAAAGGTTTTTCTATTTTTGGCTCTGGCGGCCATTTTGTTTAACGGAGCAGAATGATTAAGGCAATTTTGAAAGAGGCTCACTCAAGGAACGTTCCTGTGAAGTTATTTTCAAATCGAGCCATTTGCATTGAAGAAGATGTCATTTAAAGGTTTTTCTATTTTTAGCTCTGGCGGCCATTTTGTTCAACGGAGCGGAACGATTTAGGCAATTTTGAAAGAGGGTCACTCAAGCAACATTCCTGTGAAATTATTTTGAAATCGGGCCATTTGCCTAGGAGATGTCATTTAAAGGTTTTTCTATTTTTGGCTCTGGCGGCCATTTTGTTTAATGGAGCAGAATGATTAAGGCAATTTTGAAAGATGCTCACTCAAGGATCTTGTGAAATTATTTTCAAATTGGGCCATTTGCCTAGGAGGAGATGTCATTTAAAGGTTTTACTATTTTTAGCTCTGGTGGCCATTTTGTTTAACAGAGCGGAACGATTTAGGCAATTTTGAAAGAGGCTCACTCAAGGAACATTCCTGTGAAGTTATTTCAAATCGAGCCATTTGCCTAGAAGAAGATGTCATTTAAAGGTTTTTCTATTTTTAGCTCTGGCGGCCATTTTGTTTAACGGAGCGGAACGATTTAGGCAATTTTGAAAGAGGGTCACTCAAGGAACGTTCCTGTGAAATTATTTTCAAATCGGGCCATTTGCCTAGGAAGAGATGTCATTTAAAGGTTTTTCTATTTTTAGCTCTGGCGGCCATTTTGTTTAACGGAGCGGAACGATTTAGGTAATTTTGAAAGAGGGTCACTCAAGCAACATTCCTGTGAAATTATTTTCAAATCGGGCCATTTGCCTAGGAGGAGATGTCATTTAAAGGTTTTTCTATTTTTGGCTCTGGCGGCCATTTTGTTTAACGGAGCAGAATGATTAAGGCATTTTGAAAGAGGCTCACTCAAGGAACGTTCCTGTGAAATTATTTTCAAATTGGGCCATTTGCCTAGGAGGAGATGTCATTTAAAGGTTTTTCTATTTTTAGCTCTGGCGGCCATTTTGTTTAAGGGAGTGGAACGATTTAGGCAATTTTGAAAGAGGGTCACTCAAGGAACATTCCTGTGAAGTTATTTTCAAATCGAGCCATTTGCCTAGAAGCAGATGTCATTTAAAGGTTTTTCTATTTTTAGCTCTGGCGGCCATTTTGTTTAACAGAGCGGAACGATTTAGGCAATTTTGAAAGAGGGTCACTCAAGGAACGTTCCTGTGAAATTATTTTCAAATCGGGCCATTTGCCTAGGAAGAGATGTCATTTAAAGGTTTTTCTATTTTTAGCTCTGGCGGCCATTTTGTTTAACGGAGCAGAACGATTTAGGCAATTTTGAAAGAGGGTCACTCAAGGAACGTTCCTGTGAAATTATTTTCAAATCGGGCCATTTGCCTAGGAAGAGATGTCATTTAAAGGTTTTTCTATTTTTAGCTCTGGCGGCCATTTTGTTTAATGGAGCGGAACGATTTAGGTAATTTTGAAAGAGGGTCACTCAAGCAACATTCCTGTGAAATTATTTTCAAATCGGGCCATTTGCCTAGGAGGAGATGTCTTTTAAAGGTTTTTCTATTTTTGGCTCTGGCAGCCATTTTGTTTAACGGAGCAGAATGATTAAGGCAATTTTGAAAGAGGCTCACTCAAGGAACGTTCCTGTGAAATTATTTTCAAATTGGGCCATTTGCCTGGGAGGAGTGAGTGAGTTTTAGTTTAACGTCCCACCAACAGCTAAGGTCATACGGAGACGGGACCTCGGTTTAAAGACTCATCCGAAAGTCTGGAGAAGCCCGGGATCGATCCTGCGATCCCTGGTTTACAAGGCGAGTAGCGTAACCACTGCGCCACGGAGGCTTCTTTGCCTGGGAGGAGATGTCATTTAAAGGTTTTTCTATTTTTAGCTCTGGCGGCCATTTTGTTTAACAGAGCAGAACGATTTAGGCAATTTTGAAAGAGGGTCACTCAAGGAACATTCCTGTGAAGTTATTTTCAAATCGAGCCATTTGCCTAGAAGAAGATGTCATTTAAAGGTTTTTCTATTTTTAGCTCTGGCGGCCATTTTGTTTAAAGGAGCGGAACGATTTAGGCAATTTTGAAAGAGGGTTACTCAAGGAACGTTCCTGTGAAATTATTTTCAAATCGGGCCATTTGCCTAGGAAGAGATGTCATTTAAAGGTTTTTCTATTTTTAGCTCTGGCGGCCATTTTGTTTAACGGAGCGGAACGATTTAGGTAATTTTGAAAGAGGGTCACTCAAGCAACATTCCTGTGAAATTATATCAAAATCCATTCACTGGTTTAGGAGGAGCTGTCATTTAAGTAAATTGTTGACAGACGCACGACACAAGACGGACGACGGACATTGACCGATCACAATAGCTCACCTTGAGCCTTCGGCTCAGGTGAGCTAAAAAGCCAACAATTGCATTCTCATATTTATCAGCAGGACAAATATCATCCTCTACAAATCTACGGATATATATATGACAAAATCTTCTGATGTTGGTATTCTAGTAATTATTAGCACTGTAAATTTCATGCTCAATTGAGTTTAGCATGCAAAGTTTCATAACCTCGGGGGCCAGGACTGTCATTACAATGACTGAGCTACATACCTCTGGTTCATGGGTAAAAACCAGGGCTTCAGCTGAAGTGCACGACCCGCCAGATGCTTTTAACTTTGTGAGTGTTACCATATATGGGTATGGCGGTTATTTTGGTCATGTGACCTGGACCTAAAACGGTTCCCCCAATAAATGCGCCTTATTGTAAGGAGCAAAAACATATCTTATACTTTAGTACTGTATTCTGAATCGTTTGCAGGATAAAATGCATTCTCAATTTTCAAATACAAAAGCATATGTGTCGAAGTTTGACCTAGGCACAAAGAAGGTCAAGGTCAACCCAGGGTCACCATTTTAGCAATTTATGATGGGCCTACGTCCCAGATGCTATTTATCAAGTTTCGTGGAAATATGCCCAGTGGTTCTGGAGAAGACTATTTTTGAAAGGTTTTTACCATATATGGCTTGGCGGCCATTTTGGTAATGTTACCTGGATCCCATGAGCAAATTTTGGTTTCCCCCATCCCATTGAGGCTCCATATGAAATTTGACTTCAATCGGCCCAACGGTTTCCGAGGAGAAGCAGTTCTAAAGTTTTCACATTTTTCGCCTCGGCGAGGCTATACTAAATGGAATGTAATATTTCGCAAGTTCATTGGTTAGATCTCATTGATATCTATCAGTATGCCAAAAATTGTTTAAATATCCAAGCGGTTAAGTCATTATCACCAATTTTCACAAACGGGTTATGAATGGACAGACAGACAGACCATATATGGCTTGGTGGCCATTTTGGTCATGTGACCTGGACCCCATGAGCAAATTTTGGTTTCTCCCATCCCATAGAGGCTCCATATGAAATTTGACTTCAATCGGCCTAACAGTTTACGAGGAGAAGCAGTTCGAAAATTTTCACATTTTTCACCTCAGCGAGGCTATACTAAATGGAATGTAATATTTCGCAAGTTCATTGGTTAGATCTCATTGATATCTATCAGTATGCCAAAAATTGTTTAAATATTCCAAGCGGTTAAGTCACTATGACCAATTTTCACAAACGGGTTACGGACGGACAGACAGACTGACAGAATGACACGGTGATTTTAGGGCACTCTTAGAAAATCAACCGACTTCAGTCGGTCGCTTTTTCTGCGGGTCGTGCAATACCAAGAGACTGAACATAGCAGCATATATGATGGTTAGACTCACTAGCCGGGCTGCAGTGCTTGCGCAGCATATTTACCTGTTTTTAGCTCACCTGTCATGTAGTGACAAGGTGAGCTTTTGGGATCACTTTTTGTCCGTTGTGCGTCCATCCATCCGTCTGTCTGTAAACAATTTCTTCAAACAACATCTCCTCCTAAACCACTGATCGTATTTTGACCAAACTTCACAGGAATGATCCTTAGGTAATCCCCTTTCAAAGTTGTTCAAATGGTTCCAGTCCGTTGCACATCAAGGTCACAGGAGCTAAATATAGATTTTTAGCTAAAAATAGATTTTTTTTAACTGAAAACTTAAAAAATCTTCTTCTCTGAAACCACACGGTCCAGGTCTTTGATATTTGGTATGAAGCTTCATCTAGTGGACCTCTACCAAAATTGTTCAAATTATAGCCCTGGGGCCAAAACCAGTTTTACATACATAGGGAAAACCTTTAAAAATCTTCTTGCCTGAAACCAGAAGGCCCAGGTCGTTGATATTTGGTATGAAGCTTCATCTAGTGGACCTGTACCAAGATTGTTCAAAATATAGTCCTGGGGCCAAAAATGACCCCCCCCCCCCCCACCCGCGCCGGGGTCCACTGGTTTCACATAGGCATATATGGGGAAGACCTGTAAAAATCTTCTTTACTGAAACCAGAAGACCCAGGTCTTTGATATTTGGTATGAAGCTTCATATAGTGGACCTCTACCAAGATTGTTCAAATTATAGCCCTAGGGCCACAAATGCCCCCGTGCTGGGGCCCACCAGTTTTACATAGACTTATATAGGGAAAATCTTAAAAATTCTTCTTGTCTGAAACCAGAAGGCCCAGGTCTTTGATATTTGGTTTGAAGCTTCATCTAGTAAACCTCTACCAAGATTGTCCAAAATATAGTCCTGGGGCCAAAAATGCCCCCGTACCGGGGACCACTGATTTCACATAGGCGTATACAGGGATAACCGTTAAAAATCTTCTTGTCTGAAACCAAAGGCCCAGGTCTTTGATATTTGGTATGAAGCTTCATCTAATAGACCTCTTCCAAGAATGTCCCTGTGCTGGGACCCACTAGTTTTACATAGGCTTATATAGGAAAAAATCCTTTAAAAATCTTCTTGTCTGAAACCAGAAGGCCCAGGTCTTTGATGTTTGGAGTGAAGCTTCATCTAGTGGACCTCTACTGAGATTGTTCAAATTATAGCCCTGACGCCAAAAAATCCCCCCGCACCAAGGCCCACTGGTTTTACATAGGCTTATATAGGAAAAACCTTCAAAAATCTTTTTGTCTGAAACCAGAAGGCCCAGGTCTTTGATATTTGGTATGAAGCTTCATCTAGTGGGCGGCTACGAAGTTTGTTCAAATTATAGCCCTTGGGCCAAGAATGTACTAGAGACACTGATACTCAGGGGAGCGATTAAGGGCCCTGTGGGCCCTCTTCTTGTTTGTGTTAAGGTTTTACGTCTCTGTCAACACTATTCAGGTGATCTTGGATATGTTGCTTCCAATTTTGTGGGACTTTTACCTGACACTGAGATTATAGGTCATCTCAAGTTTACCAGTACTGAAGTTTGGTCAGTTTCAGCTCTGCAGGGAAGCACATGCAGCCCATTCTATTTCTCCCAGATCCGATGGGCAGGGGTGTAGTATTTCCTCCACCCCAAGACAGTCTGAACAAAAAGCTCCTCAGAATCAGAATTGCAAACAGTGAAGTCTAAAACAGTATTTTGAAAATTTGTGCATGGGCTCAATAACAGGTACATATTATTTTTCAGCGGAACCATTTTCACAAGAAGAGTTGGAAGAAATGTTATCTGCAGCTGTAGATCCTGATAAGAATGCTATCCTGTATAAAGACTATGTATCATTAATGTGTGTGGAAGAAACGTAACTGTTATGTAGTTTAGAAGACTATTTTAACCCATAAGATGCCAATTACAATTGTCCTCTGTTTTGTTATCTGCTGGTAACTTTGAAAGTAATTTATGCAAGCAGTGTGGACCCAGATCAGACTGCTCCTAGACCTCTAGGAGCAGTCTGATCAGGGACCAAACTGTTTGCCTGTATGCAAAAACATATTTGAAAAGTTTGCAAGAAGATGCAACAGACAACATAAACAGACATTTTCATATGCAGTTTTTCGTGACATTTTAAGGGTAACAACAGTTCACAAGCATGTTAACACCTCAAGAATTAAAACTTTTGAAAGAAGCACAAAGCTGGGAAGTTCTTTTTTACGCTGAAAATGTAAACATGTTATGAAATGGGGGCATAAATAGCAGCATCATTGCACATCAAACAGAAGTACATGAGAAAATATTCATAGTAATGAAGCTTGTAAAGGATGTCTATTATAAGAACTGTAAAGCCGGTTTTTAAAGGTGTCATTACATTTTATGCATTTTTCTTTATTTTTATCAAATTGATAAAGCAAGCAAGGCCCAGTTGTTCAAATGTAATACATGTACTTAATTTCATATTTTATTTATTTATTTTTTTAATTTGGTTTTAATGCTCTTCCAAGATTATTTCACTTATATAAAGCTGATCATTTTAAACAGAGGTGGAGTTCACAGCAGTTTACGCATTAATGACAAACTGAATCATCCACCAGTAGCTTCGAACAGGTCCATTTGCAAAACAAGAGATGCTGGGTTTATTTTATTTGGTAAAAGTTCAGCAAAAATCCTGGGGCCAGTTGTTCAAAGCATTGTTAGCTTAATGAGCTTGTTAGTGGTCAAATGGTTAACTGTTCTAGTAAGTACAATATCTAATACTCTGGTATTTTTGCTGAAAAAAATGTGAGCAGCTTTTGCATTTGCAAAAGCTGCTCACATTTTTTTCTGCAAAAATATTAGTGTATTCCACATACTGAATGATCAAAGATTTAATGGTGTGTTAACTAACAACGCTGTTAGTTTTGAACAACTGAACCCTGTTCTTTAAGCAAACAATGTAGACCCTGAACAGATGCCGCATTCTGCATCTGATCAGGGTTTCCAATGTGCTAGACATGTTTGGGTAAAATATGAAGGGTATTGGCAACTGTTGTTCTACTACTTGTGAAGTATTAAAACTGTGATTCAGGTTTAATTTTGTATTTGTTATTTCAATCCGATTTTCCATCGGCAACTTATTCAAAGAAATATGGATTTGCAAGCTACTCAACAGTCTTGTTGTATCACTGTTGTTGGATCTGAAGCAGAATCCATGTCAGATAAACAACTATGTTATATTCAAACAAAAACGTATACATTAAACTATAGAAAAATGACTATTGATGTATAGATATACATCTAGTGAAATGACAATTTATGGTCATTTTTCTATACTTTCTATACATTTTTAAGCCATTTGATATCCTTTAGTTGGAAAAAGAATCAGAAAACGTAGAAAACAGACTATAGCTCGACCTGGATGTGAAATTAATTTCAATTAAAGCTTACTCACCTCAAGATATCAGATTTCCCTCCTCCCAACCCCGCCATCACTGATAGAGGTCTTTAAAGCTCCCTATAAAATAACAAAAGGGCCATGGTGGCCCTGGGTCGCGCACCTGATCCATAGTGCAACAAGTGGGCCCAGGGGAGGGCCATTATTGGCCACAGGGCTATAATGTGCATAATGTTGAGAGAGGTCGAAAAGGTGAAGCTTCATACCAAATATCAACAAAGGCTATAATTTGAACAATCTTGGCAAAGGTCCACTAGATGAAGCTAAACACCAATATGGGGTTTCAGAGAAGATTTTTTAAGATATTCCCTACATAAGCCTATGTAAAACCAAATGGCCCCAGAGCTGGGGCATTTTTGGCCCCAGGGCTTTAATTTAACAATCTTGATAGAGGTCCACTAGATGAAGCTTCACACCAAATATCAAAGATCTGGGCCTTGCTGTTTCAGAGAAGAAGATTTTCAAAGATTATCTCTGTATAAGTCTATGTAAAACCAAAGGGCCCCTTGGCGAGGGCTTTTGTGGCCCCAGGGCTATAATTTGAACAATATTGGTAGAGCTCCACTAGATGAAGCTCCATACCAAATATCAAAGACCTGGGCCTTGCAGTTTCAGAGTAGAAGATTTTTAAAGATTTCTCTTTATAAGTCTATGTAAAACCAAAGGGTCTCGGGGCGGGGCGGGGGGTGGGGGCTTTTTTGGTCTATGTAAAACCAAAGGGCCCCAGAGCGGGGGCATTTTGATCTCAGGGCTATAATTTGAAGAATCTTGGTAGAGGTCCACTAGATGAAGCTTCATACCAAATATCATAATCAAAGATCTAGGCCTTGTGGTTTCAGAGAGGATTTTTAAAGATTTTCCCTATATAAGTCTATGTAAAACCAAAGGGCCCCAGAGCGGGGGCATTTTTGGCCCCAGGGCTATAATTTGAACAATCTTGGTAGGGATCCATCAGATGAAGTTTCATACCAAATATCAAAGTCCTGGGCCTTGCGGTTTCAGAGAAGAAGATTTTTAAAGATTTTCCATATATAAGCCTATGTAAAACCAAAGGGCCCTGGGGCGGGGGCATTTTTGGCCCCAGCACTATAATTTGAACAATCTTGGTAGGGGTCGACTAGATCAAGCTTCATACCAAATATCAAAGACCTGGGCCTTGTGGTTTCAGAGAATAAAATTTCAGTTTTCAGTGAAAAAAATCTATTTTTGGCTCCTGTGACCTAGATGTGCAACAGATCGGAACAATTTGAACATCTTTGAAAGGGCACCACCTGAGGATCATTCCTGTGAAGTTTGGTCAAAATCCGTTCAGTGGTTTAGGAGATGTCGTTTGAAGAAATTGTTTACGGACGGATGCAGGGACGGACGCACTGACGGACGATCCCAAAATCTCACCTCGTGATTACATGACAGGTGAGCTAATAACGTGTACCTATCAGTGTATATTGGGCGCTTTGCATGCCCTGTGCTTGCACAGGTATTGTCACCTGTCGTCACCCCATTGGCTGGCTTAGAGTGGTCTGTATGCGGGGAACCAGTCGGGAACCAGTACATTGGTCCCTGGTCGATTGCACATAGCAACGGGACGGTTGGAAGTGGGGAAAATCCAGGTCGAGCTATAGCCTGTTTTCTACTTTTTCAACTAAAGGTTGAATCTTGGGAAATGACCAATCAATAGGCTTATAATATCCTAAGGTGTTGTATGCTGACATTGATCTTTGCAGAAAAATCTGCCAGGTGTTCCCGTTCCCCTTAACTTTCTAGCCATTTCAATATTCATGAATATTGAAATGGCTAGAAAGTTAAGGGGAACGGGAACACCTGGCAGATTTTTCTGCCTTTTTTCAAAGGGAGACAACTTTCAGGACTTCCTGTTCGCTTTTCTTTAAGCCCTGTCCCACTGAAAAAGGGGTCTACTCTTAAAGGAAAGAATTTGCTCCTTAGGAGCAAATTCTTTCCTTTAATAGTTGACCCCTACTGACATGGGAGACAAAAATACTTTTGCAGGAGTTGCCTCCCTTGAAGGTGTACCCATTCCCCTTACGTTTTTTTTTTACTACAAAATTTACACTAAAAGTGCAGAGAAAAGTCTGTCAATAATGAAAACTCTTACCACCACTTTTTGAGCCTGTACACAACAGAACCTCTAAAAGACTAAGTCTTGTGACCAGCAGACTGATCAGCCTGCAAATTCACCGATTCTGTAACTTCTATAGCTTCCTGGGTATCCAAAGACAGCCTTAGCAAGAAAAAAATACATGCCTTACTCGTAGGATTTGCAGGTTGATCCGAGTCTTACAGGTCATAAAAGTCATTTTTTTGTGTGCTTGCCGGAGTGCAAAGGGTTTTTTTTGCAATTCCCTGTTTGTTTGAATTGTTTTATGTCCCCGTCAACACTATTTTAGTCATTTTGGACAGTTTGCTTCCAATTTTGTGGGACTTTTACCCGATATTGAGATGGAATGGCATCTCAAGCCCTGCCACCCAAATCATATATACATGTAGGGATGGTCCAACTCACATTACTTTGCCTGGACAGGCGATCCAATAAGCGGTTACCAGTACTATGTACAGTCGGTTTCAGCCTTGCGTGGAAGTATCATGCAGCCCAATCTATTTCTTCAAGCCGCGATGGGCAGGGGCCAAGGGATGTTTGCAAACTGATGATTCAAGCAAACCCCTGAACACACAAACATTAGCCAGCAACCTTCATTTTAACAACATTGGCCTTCATAACTTTGCTCAGCATACTAGATATGGCCGTGAAAGGTGAAGCATGTACAGTGAAATTCCGCTATTAAGACCACCTAAAATTAAGACTAATTCTGCTTTAGAAAGCTTATTTGGAAGGCTGCAGTAATTCTTTTTTCGAATTTCCTGCACACAATGTCCTCTGGTCAGGGACCACCTTTGGGACTGTCCAAAAGTGGTCTTTAAGACCACTTTTGAGTGAGTGAGTTTTAGTTTTACGTCCCACAAACAGCTAAGGTCATACGGAGACGGGACCTCGGTTTAAAGACTAATCCGAAAGTCTGGAGAAGCCCAGGATCGATCCTGCGATCAGACCACTTTTGAACAGTCCCAAAGGTGGTCTTAATATAGGAATTTTACTGTACTATTGAATGATTGCAGTTCACAAATACAGTATGAATGCCTTTCTCATGTGTCAGCTCACAGGCAGATTTCCTGGTATTTAGAAAAGGGCTATTCTAACAGCGAACATCAGACAGCACTGATGGTTCTTCCTTTAATTTTGCAATTTTTTTGCAGGTTAACCCTTGTCCTGCTGAACATGATAACCCCTACCTTTGTAAACAGTGTGGATCCAGATCAAATGGCTTCAGAAGGCATCTGATCAGGATCTACACTTTCCTTTGTTAATTTGAATGAATACATTATATCAAGTAATTTGATTGGCTGAAAGTCAGAAATGGGTGTGACAAAATTAATTTATTCAGCAGAACAAGGGTTAAACTGCCTGCCAATCACTACTTTTGCAGACCTTTTTGTCAGATAACATAAGGCTTGGCATAACATGTGACTTGTCAGCCCAGCAGACAATTCACATGTAATTTCATGTCCTATTTTTGCTGAAAAATAAGAAAAAGAAATTTGCTGTCTGCTCTAAAATTTACATGGTTCTTTAACTAATTGTATGTGGGGAAACCCCTAAAAGGGTACCTTGGCAAACAGTGCAGGCCCTGATCAGATGCTGCAGAATGCGGCATCTGATCAGGGCCTGCACTATTTATTAACAGAAATAGAATAAAAAATAGACTTTACACACCTTATATGACAAATGGACTTATCCAACATTTCGCAATGGAAGAATCCACCAGCATACAATGGGTTAAGGGTTAATAGGAAATTCAGGAGTATAAAATTAAACAACTTTCAACAGATTACTGTATTGAACTTTATTCATTTTCAGATCTACTAAAGTTTGTGTATTGTTACATGAAAAGTTTTTCAATCTGCAATGCTATTTTACCAAATATTTCTTTAAATGACGCTAACTATGTAAAACTAATGGAGAAATTGATGAACAAATTCTGTAAGACTATGTGGCAATTACTACAACAATGAAGAAATCAACGGACAAATTCTCCATGACTCTGTTACAAACATAAAATATGAACAATAAACAACAATGACATTCCAACAACATACAACATGTAACAGAATTTCAGAAAAAGAATGACACCTGAAAATTTCAAGGGGAATGAAGGCATCTTCAGGGGAGGTAACTTTCAAATTCAAAAATATTATTGTCTCCATTTCCAGCAGGGATCAACTCATAAAGGAAATATTCATCCTGGGAGCAAATTCTGAAGAATTTGAGCAAATTCTTTTTGCTCAAATTCTTTTCAGAATTTGCTTAAATTCTGAAATATTTGCTCAAATTCTGAAGAATTTGCTCCCGAGAATTTGAGCAAATTGCTCCCGAGATGAAAATTCTTTCCTTTAAGTGTTGACAACAATTGATTTCAGATGGGCTTGCTTTATAGGTGAGCAAACAAGAATCCCAAAAGTTATCTCCCTTGCTTAAACTGTGTCAGATGTATTCATCCCTTAAACTGCAGTGTTAATAATAGCTGTCAGAGGAAAGCTTAGCTCACTAGTTTGCCCCACTGTATGAGACAAAATGTTCTGGATTTTAAAACTAATGTTTGAAATGTGTGGCTATGTTAATGTTGTGTTGGGAGTTAAATGATAAATCAGCTTTGTTGGCAAATTTGCATCTCTAAGAGAGAGGGATAAGGATTGTGGAGAATGAGGAAAATGAAAGAGGAGAAACAAAAGGAAAACATTCTTCCTCTACTCCTACCTGCTGTGAGGGCAGCTGTGAACCAATATCAAAAGTGCACTCCAATGCCAAAAGATACATGGCACAATCGCTTAATCCAACCAACAACCCATGACCAATCTTTACTTGTCACAAACAGGTGTAGGAGTGGGTGGGGTGGTGTATTACTGAACAAAGCTTGAGCTTAATAACTATCACATATCAAGCATAACATTCCAGCAAAGGGTTCAAAATGGAAGGCTTTTTAAAAACTTGCAGGTCAGGCAGTTAACAGTTCAAGTGCTGCAGAGAATGCAAGGGCAGTCAGAAATTTGTTGTTTTTCATTATTTTTCAGTGAAAATAAGGCTTGACATTACATGTGAATCATCTACCAAGAAGACTATTTACATGTAATGTTAAACCATATTTCCACTGGAAAATAAGGAAAAGCTGTCTGCTAAACATACTTATTTTTTTTTTTTTTTTTTGGGGGGGGGGGGGGGGGGTGGTGGTGGTTTGGTTTTACAGCCCTTTCAAGATTATTTCACTCATATCGAGCCTATCGTTAATCAGAGGTGGGCGAAAACCGGAGTACCCATAGAAAAACCACCTGACCTTCCGTTGCAGAACTTAGCGTCTCACATGACCGAGGCTCGAACCCACAGCGGTGAGAGACCTAATGATTAAGAGACAGCGCTCTTATCCACTCGGCCACGGAGGCTCGTTAAACATACTTAGTGCATAAAGGGTTGACATATGATGCAGACGTTAACATGGACACAGATGCCATGATAGCAATTATAGCTTTCTGTCCTTTTGCTAAAAATGATATGTAAAAATATTCTACACACTACCAATACTGACGTGTTATCACAAGCTGTTAAGAACCCTATTTTGTATGTGCTGTAAGAGTGTTGTTTTAGTCATCATATATGCCATGTCTAGTGAAAATATGCATGTGGATGTGCACTCTGTACCTGCACTCTGTAAAGACTCAAACTGGCCTGCATTGCATAAAGCTCGTCAATGGACATCCAGCATAAAAATTTGGTATGGTTTGGTTTCAGAGTTTAACAGCTCAACCAATACTATTAAACAAGTAAATTCAAATAAAAACACTTTTCCTGGATGGGTTTATACAGTAACATAAGGGTTAACCAGTACAGGGCACATTCTTCTGCCAGAAACTGCCTACTGCCCTTCTTAAATGGGGGAAATGGAGAGAATGACAATAGAAAACATTTCATGATCAATTTCCATGAAATAAAGTTGCCAGGCCTGGAGGGGATCAAACCCTTGACCTGATCTCCAGTCAGATGTGCATCCAACTGAGCCACCAAGGGCAACCATATAGCATATAGAGAAGACTGTTAAGACTGGAGGGACATGTAGGGTGATCTGTGTCTTGAAGCTCTGCATGCTAGGTATAATTTAATTTTCAGCAGAAGACATTTTGAAATATTTTTCCCAGAAAACAGGACTTGACATCTCAAGCAATTTCTCTCCATAAGTTTTATTATTTTTCCAAGAAAACAGGATTTGAAATCAGGTGCAAATTGGAGACTATTTGCATGAGATGTCAAGTCCTGTTGGGGGGGGGGGGGGGGGGGGGGAAGAGAGAAAATATCAACAATTTGTCGCCTGCTGAATTAGCCCAGAGTGTGGTAAAGTTTAACTGTGGGCATAACCAAGCTCCAGATACCGAGGAGTACTGAGGGTAATAAAGGGATATTTCTCATTTGAAATGAATGTTGTGAATATTTGTTGAGACGATTCTAACAAGTACCAACATCATATGTTTTTATGGATAAATAAGAAAAGGTTATAGTTTAACCTTTAGCATTCTCTATGCTAATTCAGACAAATTGTTCATTCTTCCCAGCAAACAGGAATTGACATCTCATGCAAATTGTCTCCATAGGAGACATAAGAAATAAGAAAATAAGAAAAATCTTTCAAAATGGTGTCTGCTGTAAAAATACCCTTCATACAGAGTGTTAACTGTACTTGTCCCTCCTCCGGGTGCTAATCCAAGGACATCTTTTCTTATTGTGGTTCATGAGAGAGCAATGGTACCAGAGTAAGGATAAAATATACCTACATGATACAAACTATATCTGTTTAAAACATTTATGTACACAAAACAGTACTACATGAACACGTACAACTATAAAATATATCTGTTCAAATGTAACTCCCCTCACATCTTCAGCTTGCCTCAATAATTAACACTATGATTTGAGTTGTGTAAAAAACCTGTTTTATGATGCACTCACTACATAGAAACAAGTAAGCTGGGTATTTCATGACAACTGAAGGATAGTGCATAAAATCCTTTGTTGTGGGTATTCATTAGAACCGCTTCAATGAGGCGGTTCTTATGAATACCCACAACACAGGTTTATATTAGAAAATAAGGAAAATTATCCTTCAATATCACAAAATATCCAAATTATCTGTTGCTATGTTTTACCAGAAGCTTGGCTGTCTGCATGGTTTTAATGGACCCGTTATCTGTACGGAAACAGAAACGGCCCCTGAGAAAGTGGATCCAGTTGTTCAAAACTATTGCTGTAGTTAGTTAATGAATCGTTAAAACTTTTATCATTTAATATGGCATATATACTAATATTTTTGCTGAAAAAAAGTGAGTACCTCTTGCAAGATACTCACTAGCAAGCTACTCACTTTTTTCATCAAAAATACCAGAATTTTACATTTTGTACCTGCTAGAACATTTAACAGCTTGTTAATCTAATGATGCTTTGAACAACTGGCCAATCTGCACCTTTACCATTGGCAATGGCAAAAACAGGTTTTCTCACGATATGGACAAAATGATTAACAATCTGGGGCCAATTGTTCAGAATAACATGTTAACCCTTCTCCTGCTGAATATTCAATTTAGCCACACCCATTTCTGACTTTGAACCAATCAAATTACTTTATGTAATTTGTTCCTACAAATCCTTAGACTGAATGTCAAACAGTGTAGATCCTGATCATCAGAAGCCATCAGATCTGGATCTACAGTTTGCAAAGATAGGGGTTGTTGTGAACAGCAGGATAAGGGTTAGTTAACATATCCTTAAAACTCACTGAATATGGCAAATATGCTATTATTTTAGCTGGAAAAAAATGTAAGTAGCTCTTGCAAATGCAAAAGAAACTTTTTTTTTTTTTCAGCAAAAAAAAAATATGCTAGAGCATAAGATATTGTACTACTTAGCACAATTAACAATTTGGCCACTAACAAGCTTGTTTATTTAACCCTTATCCTTCTGGACACCACCCCCCCCCCCCTACCTTCGCAAACAGTGTAGATCCAGATTTTTGTTTGTATTTGAGTTTAAAGGCTCAGTCAACATTATTTATGTCATTTTTGAGCCGGTCAGTTTACCTATCAACACTTTTCCTGGGCAGGCTTATACGTAAGCGGTTAACCAGTACAGTGCACATTCTTTCGCCAGAAACTAAAAACTACCCTTCTTGAATCAGCGGAAGGGAGAGAATCACCGTAGAGAAAAGATTTCATTATCAATCTCCGCAGAAGAATGTTGCTGACCCCAGCAGGTACTGAACCCCCCTCCTCCTCCTGATCACCAGTCACTCCTCCTGACCACCAATCAGATGCGCATCCAACTAAGCTACCGAGGCCAGCATGTAGATCCAGGTACACTGTTTGTCATGCAATGCATGAATAGAACGAATATATTATATCAAGTAATTTGAGTGGTACTCAAAGTAATTTGAGTGGTGATAGTCAGTAATGTGTGTAGCTAAAAATACATATTCATCAGGCTTGGGGTTAAGAATGGTTTTTGAACAACTTGACCTTGGGTTACTTGTAAGATGATAGAAGACAGGTTCTCTCATAATACACCTCTTATTTGTTCTTATGAAAAAGCAGTCAAATTAGTCACTAAAATTAATTACCTAATCTAAAAATTATGCCCAATTACTTGTGAACATGTTAAAAAATTGCCCTCTCATATTTTTTTTAATGTTTTATATGGGAAACCTCTAAATGGGACACTGACACAGTGCAGGTCCAGATCAGATGCCACATAATGCAGCGCCTACACAATACCTACACTGTTTGCAGAAAGCTCAGCCATTTTCTAAATAGTTCTAAAAAATTTTAACCTGAGACCCATAAACTTTGAAATGGAATCCTGCTATATATGGCGAGGAAAATTCCATTCAGCAGAAAATTGTTAAACTAAATTTGTAAACAGAATGGATTCAACTTTGGCAGACAATAAACATCAGTAAATACCGAGATCATTTTCCACATTTGCAGAGCTTCATCAGGTATTTCAACCAAATGAGTGCAGGGTCTGAGTGAGTTGCCATCTATAACAAAAACTACTGCAGAGCTCCAGATACCAAGGAATTCTAAGGTTGATATAATTTCCCACATCTTTACAAAAGACAAGTGTTATGGATACCCATCAGAATCAATTCCGCAAGGCGATGCTTAACACTTTCATTCCTGAGTTTCTAGAGTGGTTTCTTCCCGCTTTAAATTCAGACACATCTTTCTTTTGTTATAAAGTTTTGTTCAATAAATATATACAGGATGGAAAGTAGTGTAGACCCTGATGAGATGGCTTGTTATGAGCCATCTTATCAGGGTCTACACTGTTTGCATAGGTATCAGTACCGCTCTACAAGATTGGACTGCAGACTGACAAAGGTACCTATGAAAACAGAGTAGATCCAGATACAACCATTTATAATGACACATCTCATCAGGATCTGCACTATTTGCCAGTCTGTTAATAATTCTGCTGGTATGGACACGTGGAAGCTTCCAAGGGTGCAGTCCAGACAGCCCTTGACATACAGGTGGATGGAAAACGTGGGCCTGGGAGACCCAAGCTGACTTGGAAGCAGCTGACAGAGACTGGAGAGTGGGAGCTCTCTACTATCCCCCATGATAGACATACCTGGAGATCTAGTGTGAGATCTGCCATGCATGCAGCAAGCCAGCTACCTGGAAGGGGGCCCACTTATGTGGATGTTGCCCCTGTACCTGCATGTAAATCAAAACTCCGATAATGATGATGGATAATTCTGACTGAATACCCTGTTGACAACAATTATGTATTTCATGTATTTCAAAAACACAGTGGTGTAACAGTTGAGCCATACATGTCAAATACAGGGTTCCAAATAAATGCTTTCTTTTTTTTCTCCTCTTACTGCTATTTGCTCACATCTGAGGATTACGTGCAGTATTTCCTGGGTCGTAACCAGTACTTTTGTTTTTAAAGCAATGTGGATGAAGTGCCTTGCTCAAGGGCACAACACTTTGGTCAGCGTGAGGATCGAACCCGCAACCTCTTGATCACAAATCCGATGCGCTACCACTGCATTGCAAATTTTAGGGGAATTTGGTTTGTTTTATGTTGTGAGTTTTGTGAAAATTCTTGCATTTTTAACACAAGGTGTAGACCCTGATCAGATGCAACATTCTGCAATAACTTATCTGGGTGTACACATTTTGCTAGTGTTCCTTTCATGGGATGCTAGGCTTATTCACCTTATCTGCATTATCTGTTGGTTCCTAGTCTGAAGGTTTTCAGTGCTGGAAAAACAGCTAACCAGACCCCCTGACCTTTCAAGGTCAGGGGGGTCTGGTTACCTGTTTTTCCAATATTGACAATGTGCAAGCTGGGAGCCAGCAAATAATGCAAATATGGTGAATACAGTAGAAACTTCAATGGCTGGAACACTGATGGCTCATTTAACATGGCTGATTCGAACTTATTTTGAATCTCTAGAAAAATCTTCTTATAGTGCCACGTTACAAAGATGTAGGAATGAATTAGAAGGATTTTTCTTATTTTAACTATGAAAAGCTATGTTTACTGTACTCATTAGAATCACCTCAATGGGGTGATTCTGGTGAGTACACAACATACCTTTATCTCATATAATCCTAATTCATTCCCATGAAGCTTCCTGCCCTAGTGCTATGGTTCACCTAGGCTGGCTCAAACTATTCCTGCCTCAAACAAATTTTCAAGGCCTCAAAGGTGTACTAGCCATTGAAGTTTGACTGTACTAGGTGCCAGTGCTCCTTTCATGGGCTGCTAGGCTTATACCACCAAAAAATCCTAAATATTCGGACACCTTAAGGACTTGCTGTAATTATCCTAAAATTTTAACAAATCTGTTTCATGATCCAGCAAGGAGTCCAAAAGGTGCAGTCAGAATGACAAGTGTAGATCCAGATCAGACTGCTCCTTAATCAGGAGCAGTCTGATCTGGGTCTGCACTGTTTGCTTAGGCATGTCTATCCCACTTAGTATATAGTACAGTATATAGGATCAGTATGGTTGTTAAGATAGCTAAAAAATGTCAATGTTTCAGTAACGAGTTGATTCTGACCCAGAGCTCACAAGTTTAACAGCAAGAAAAAAAAAAAAAAAAAACACACATAATTATTCTTGTCATCTGGACCTCTGCTTGTGTAAGAAATTGTTTTTGATTCAGTATATCGCAAAGCTTCTATCCACTGAGTTTTGCAAGAATTGCCTCCCCTGGCAGAGCTACTTGTTCCTCTCATTTATCGTGGACTGCGAGAAACACATCTTGATGATGTATGGCCGGCTGCCACCACCTGAAACAAAATAACCTTGTGTCAACTAATTTTAAAGTATATGGTTATGACTGAACAAGTTTTCCATAATCTTTATCTCTAGCTGCAGGTATCTACTTTTAAATTTAGTTATAAATCCCCTGGCGATTCTAACAAACAAAGGAGAACCCCTCTATAAAAGAAATAGTGGGGGATAGTTTAGGAGATAATAGTCTTTTATCTTGCAAATGTATGCTGTGTGTACTCATTAGAACCACCTCATCGAGGTGATTCTAATGAGTACACACAGCATACATTTTCATAATATAACAACGAAAAAATTTCCCAAAGTATCACATTACGCCTCATGTTAGTAGAACTCTGTGGCTCGAACTACCCCCGTCTCAAACAGATTTTCGAGGTCCCAAAGGGGTTTGAGCCTCTGAAGTTTGTTTGTTTGATTTGAGGTTTAACGTCCCCTTCAACACAGTATAGATCATTTTGGAGATGTTGCTTCCAATTTTGTTGGACTTTCACTCGACATTGAGATGAAATGACTTCTCTAGCCCTGTCCCCCAATGAAACCAAAAGGGTTTATAAGCATGTTCGGACCGAAACGCACGCTTTGCCTGGGCAGGCTTAGATCCTCTAAGCGGTTAACCAGCACTCGTGTGCGGTTGCTTTTCAGCTCTGCGTGGAAGCATCATGCAGCCCATCTATTTCTTCAAACCCCAATGGGCAGGGGGGGGGGGATCCCCGTCTGAAGTTTGACTGTACCCATATGTTTATAACAAGAAACAAAGTATCCTCTAAGCGGTTAACCAGTACTGGTGTGCGGGTCGGTTTCAGCTCTGCGTGGAAGCATCATGCAGCCTATCTATTTCTTCAAGCCCCGATGGGTGGGTGGGGGGGGGGGGCCCGTCCATCTGAAGTTTGACTGTACCCATATGTTTATAACAAGAAACAAAGGAAAATTATCCCGCTATGGATAGCAGTCTTATCTGTGTTCACATTGTTTACTCAGAGATTGTAATCCTGGTGAACTATATGCTAAGCCCTTTAATGACACATCAATACTTGGGGGTCATTATGTACCATCACTAAGAAACGGAGAAAGATTATTAACCCATTTTGTTCCGGAAACCCCAAAACGGGTACCCTGACAAACAGTGCAGGCCCAGATCAGACGCCACAGAATGTGGTGTCTGATAAGGGCCTACACTGTTTGCAAAGTGTTATGCCATTTTCCACACAAATTTTGAAGAAAACACAACCTGTCAGCCCTAAATTTCTAAATGGACTCCTGCCATATGTGAGGAAGATTCCATTTGGTACAAAAAGGGTTAAAGTGACTGAGAATAAGAAAGAGAATGAAAAGTGGGGAACCAGAAGATATAAGACCCATACCAGCTGCAAGAACAGAAGGCCTTGCCCATCTACAAGCCAATATTATAAGTTATTTTGATTCTTGATCACATTGCCCTCCTGAGGCCATTATGCAAGGGAAAATATCGCTTTCAGGCAGTGAATGTGATCCCATGATTCCGGTCAAGAAATAACAAATTTGTTATACTGGAAACATTTCTAACAACATTTTGTACATTGTTGCAATGTTTCCCAAAGGATTCTTTTGCAGCTGACGTCGTCAGAAGTACATGTTTCCATGTGATGTCATCAAACGTGACTTTCTGCATGAACTACGTTGATCCCGGTGCTCAGTGGGAAAATGCTTACACCATGTTAGAATGAGAGTTTTATATCAGAAAACAACAAAATAAAGTAAAACAAAGATTATTTTTAGTGCATGAAATTATTTTGGTTATATTTCTCATCAACAGCAGATGGCTGACATTGCAATTCAGCAAAGGCAAGCAGGAGAGGCGTATATATTTTGGGTCCCAAGGTATATGGAAAATACTTGCCCTTGCACTGTCCAATCAAAAGCCTGGAAATTGCTTTGCAGTATAACAATACTAGATCAACCAAATGTCCAAAGAAACATGTCACCATAGCTTCAGGTAAGCATTACGAAAACACGCCTATACAAATACATTGCCACCTTTATCTCCGAAAAAATGAAGATTTTAAGATGAAAAACTACGATATTTTTGAGCAGAAATAAGAAAAATAAGTTTTACCCCTGCAAACCCCAGTTTAACTATATACAAGTTGGGTTCGAGGGGGGTCAAAATTATATAGGCGTGTTTTCGTGATGGGGAGACTAACAACGGTAATTTTTATTTTTCCATAAAAATCCGGTTTTTTTTTTTGTTTTTTTTTTCCTTTTGGTTTTTAAAAGATTTTCTTTCAAATAATGATGTTTCAAATCAATCTTTAAAGAATATTTCACTTATTTCAAGCCGATTGTTATTTTGTTTGTTTGTTTGTTGATTTGAGGTTTAACGTCCCCGTCAACACTGTAAAGGTCATTTTGGAGACCTTGCTTCCAATTTTGTGGGACTTTTACCCGACATTGAGATGAAATGACATCTCAAGCCCTGTCGCCCAATGAAACCAATATGGTTTATTAGCATGGACGGTCCGCCTCGCACCGCGGTTCCTGGACAGGCTTAGATCCTCTAAGCGGTTTACCAGTACTAGTGTGCGGGCCGGATTCAGCTTTGCGTGGAAGCATCGTGCAGCCCATGTATTTCTTCAAGCCCCTATGGGCGGGGGCTGTCAAGCCGATTGTTAATCAGGTGGGCAGAAACTGGAGTACCCTGAGAAAAACCACATGACCTTCCATTGCAGAACTTGGCTTCTCATGTGACCCAAGCAAAGCTCCAAATACAGCGGTGAGAGACCTAATGATTAGTCAGTACTCTTACCCACTAGGCCACAGAGGCTCATTTTCTGAGTTGTGGGTACTTGTTAGAATCGCCTCAATTAGGTCATTCTAACAAATACCCACAACATAGATTTCTGAAGAGAAATGAGGAAAAATGTTTCTTAATGTCCTCATTACTGTCCTCCACCTGGAGCTTTCTACCTTCAGCACACCCAAACATCTCCCAGTGGCACAGTCAAGGATATCAGTGTAATTTACCTGGATTGGAAACAGGAAAGTGGTTGGTGAGAACTAGGGCCTCTAACGCATCAGGCCTGTTGTTGTACTCCACAAGACCAGAGGAACTTTTCTCAGCTGGAACAGAAATAAAAGTAGCATAATCAAAATGGGCAACCAGGAATGAAATCAGCAATCACATCATTGCATAGCCCTATATATATGCTTAATAGGGTCATGCACATGCTTTGACCCTTTTGTACCAAATGAAATCTTCCTCCTCATATATAGCATGAGTCCATTTCAAAATTTAGGGGTGCCAGGTTGTGTTTTCTTCAAAGTTGATTAGGAAAATGGCTGAACATTTTGCAAATAGTTTTGCATTCTGCGGCGTCTGATCGTGGCCTGCACTGTTTGCCAGGGTACTCATTTTGGGGTTTCTGGTACTAAATGGGTTAAATATATTGTCTGCTAAACAAATGGTTGGGCTGCCCTGTCAATACTGTAAAGGTCATGTTGAACCCATTAGTTTACCCAGAATAAGTTTCCTGGGCAGGCTAATAGATAAGCAGCTAATCAGTACAGTGCATATTATTTCGCAAAAAAAACTGACAAATACCCTTCTTGACTCAGCTGAAGGGAGAGAAGAACCATAGAAAATATTTACTCATTGATAAAACCCTGTATTCATAATAAATATGTCAGTTGTGAATGTCAAAGCGCATCCAACCAATAAAATCACTTATGTTTTCATGTTTTGTTATCATCTGATCTGTATCTACACTGTTTTGAAAAGGTAGGGTTTATCATGATTCAGCAGACAAGGGTTAACAAGTTAGTGCACATAAGTTAACATTCGGGAAGACTATGGCAATAAATTCGAGACATCAAGAAATAGTGTTTAGTTTTGTATCCCACCAACAGCCAGTTAATATACAGACAGGACCATGGCTGGCAGTCTCAACCAAATGACTGGAAAAAGTTTGGGAAGAATACCCAATTTTTCACAGGTTCTAGTTTTTCCTAAACTTACATCTAGCTGGGAACTGCATCACTTTCGGTGGGGAATTTGCTCCTGCATCTTCAAACACCTGCATAACAAAAACAAAAGAATCCAGTAAGTAATCAAAAGATAACCGTAATTCTAATGCACTTTCGTATGTAACAAGACTGCTGATTGGATAACGTTAAAAGTTCGCAACTGTATATTCTGCGTTATACTGTCGGAAATCCGACGTCATTACGTAATGTCACTTTCCATTGGCTAGCATTTGGTTTTACACAGCACACAGCAGTTGTCACTATGTGCAAACAAGAGCTGTCACATGACAGCATAGCTCACCTGTTTCGCGCCTTCAAGATATAAGGTAAAACTATTAAACCATGTAATATAAGTCACACTGACCTAGATATATTTTGAGGTTGATCATCTGATTGCATTGAAGTAATATCCCAGGTATAACATTTCATTATCAAAATATTATTCAAGATAATAGGCAAAATCACTGAACCATGAAATATAGGTCACACAGACCTAGATATATTTTGAGGTCAATCAGCAGGTCCCATGGAACGAATAATCAAGGTATGACGTTTCTTCATCAAATAGTATTCAAGATAAAAGACAATTTGTTTGTTTGATTTGAGCTTTAATGTCCCCGTCAACACTGTAAAGGTCATTTTGGAGACGTTGCTTCCAATGTTGTGGGACTTTTACCTGACAATGAGATGAAATGACATCTCAAGCCCTGTCGCCCAATGAAACCAATAGGGTTATTAACATGGACGGTCCGCCTCGCACCACGGTTCCTGGACAGGCTTAGATCCTCTAAGCGGTTTACCAGTACTAGTGTGCGGGCCGGATTCAGCTCTGCGTGGAAGGATCATGCAGCCCATATATTTCTTCAAGCCTCTATGGGCCCTGAACCATGAAATATAGGTCACACTGACCTAGATATATTTTGAGGTCAATCATGGGGTCACATGGAACTAATAATCCAGGTTTGACATATCTCCATCAAATCATATTGAAGATAAAAGGCAAAATCACTGAACCATGAAATATAGGTCACAGTGACTTAGATATATTTGGTGGTCAATTATTGGGTCACATGGAACTGATGATTCAGGTATGACATTTCTCCATCAAATAGTATTCAAGATAATAGGCAAAGTCACTGAACCATGAAATATAGGCCACAATGACCTAGATATATTTTGAGGTCAATCATAGGGTCACATGGCACTAATATCCCAGGTATGACATTTCTCCAACAAATAGTCTTCAAGATATAAGGCAAAATCACTGGACCGTGAAATGTAGGTCACCATGACCTTCACCCTTTTACACTTGAACCAATGTCACATGGTTGGCTGATATACAACCAATTGTGTTTATAACTTGTTAGCATAATGGAAACATATATAACAAATTACAAATGTGTCCTAGATTTTGACCCTAGCCCCACCCCAACTGTCCTCACAGGCTTAAACCCAGGGGTGTGTTGTCTTGGAATCTCAGAAGACACGCCCGGGTATCCAAGTCGTAAAATATGAATGCTTTGTGATGAGTGTCTGTTGAGATATAAGCAATTCAAAAACTTTAACACAGTTTTACAGAGGTGTTCTAGATTTTGAAACCTAGCCCCACCCAGGGGCATGAACCCAGGGGTCTGTTGTCTTTGAAGGTCAGAGGACCCTCCAAGGTACTTAAGTTCAAAATACGAATGCTCTGTGATGAGTGACTGTTGAGGTATAAGCATTTGAAAAACTTTTAACGCAGTGTGACGGGAATGCACATACATACGCGCACAACTGAGGTGACAACAATAGCTCTCCATGTACTCCGTACAGGCGAGCTAAAAAGTACAAGTTTTAACAAAACAAGTGAATAAGTGCATTAGAATGGGGATAACTGTAATGAAATTTGTCATTTGGGGAGGTAAATAGTCGTATTTATGGTCGCAAAAATGAAATTTCCGGCTGTAAAACCTTCGATTTATCTCCCCAAATGAAATTTCAATGCAGTTATCCCCTAAATAAAAACAAGGTACCATAGAGGCAGATAAGATTTTGTTTGTTAGTTTTGGAATTTAATGGCTCAGTCAACACTATTTAGGTCATTTTTGAGCCTGTCAGTTTACCTATCTACACCTTTCCTGGGCAGGCTTATACGTGAGCGGCTAACCAATGCAGTGCACATTCTTTCGCCAGAAACTGACAACAGCCCTTCTTGAATCAGCGGAAGGGAGAGAATGACCATAGAAAAGATTCCATGATCAATCTCCACGAAAGAATGTTGACGACCCTGGCAGGTATAAAACCCACGTCTTCCTGATCACCAGTCAGACATGCATCCGACAGAGCTAACGAGGTTGGCGGCAGATAAGGTGGGTATTTGGTGATAATCCAAGGATAATCTCTGTCAATCTCCAAAAAACCTATGTTGTGGAGAGGTGGTTCAAAAGAGTACCCACAACATAGATGTGGAAAATTTTTGGGCCCCTGCCCATCGGAGCTTGGAGAAATAGTTTGGGCTGCATGATGATTCCATGCAGAGCTGAAACCGACGCACACACGAGTACTGGTAAACCGCTCCCTGCCCAGGCAAAGTGGTGCGAGTCGGCCCGTCCATGCATATGCATATAAACCCTATTGGTTCCATTGGGCGGCAAGAATTGAGATATCATATGAATCATGTCCTGTCCATCCTGTATGTATGATAAATGGTTTCCGCTCAATATAATCTGCATATACAGTTTGCTTAGGTATTTGTACCAGTCTACTGGGATATAAAGGATAATGCTGTAAAAAGTTCAACCATTCAGCATGGTAAACACTCATGGGCCACTATGCTCACCAGAGCTCAGGTGGGCGCTGCCCACTAGCAGCCACATATTTTTCCATGATATAATTTTAATCTACAGATTATAAAATATAGGCAACTTCTCGTACTAGCTTATCAGTTGTTTGTAAAGCTAACCTGGGGCCAGTGGTTCAAAATTATCGACATCGTTAGTTAATGAATCATTACAACTTGAACATTTAATATTGCAAATATGCTATAATTTTTGCTGAAAAAATGTGAGCAGCTTTTGCAAATGCAAAAGCTGCTCACATTTTTTTCCAGCAAAAAACAACAAAATTTTAGAGAGCGTACTTGCCAGAACAGTTGTACTTGCCAGAACAGTTAACAATTTGACCTCTAGCTAATGATGCTTTGAACAACTTGCCCCAGGACCTAATTAATATATAACTCATCAGTGACCCATGAAGTCTATGTTAACCCTTAACTTGCTGTTCACGACAACCCCTATCTTTGCAAACAGTGTAGATCCAGATCAGATGGCTTCTGAAGAAGCCATCTGATCAGGATCTACACTGTTTGGCATTCTGTTTATCAATTTGTAGCAACATATTACATCAAGTAATTTGATTGGTTGATAGACAGAAATTGGTGTGGCTTAAATGAATATTCAGCAAGATAAGGGTTAAAGGTCACAGCTCACGCTTTTTTGTTCACCTACCTTGATGACATCATCTTGTGATATATGTGGAGGAGCATTGAAGTAATGAAGCGTTTCTGTTGGCCCCATGATGCTTACTTTTGAATTAAGGATAATCACAGTTCCAGAAATTATCTAATGCTATCAATATGACCATTCCATGTGAACACCCCAGCAAAGCCCACTTTAATCAAGGAATGTGGGGTTTGCCTGGGTATACATTATTTTCTTTCTTCTGATAAAAATGGTAATAGGTACTTGTTATTGCTGGAGGTCAAATCATTATGCAAACACGCCTATACAAATACATTGCCACCTTTATCGCCGAAAAAAAAAGAAAATTTTATTATGAAAAATTGTGATATTTTTCTTTTTTCTGCTCTAAAATATAGGTTGTGGGTACTCGTTAGAACCGCCACTGAGGCGGTTCTAACGAGTACCCACAACCTATATTTTAGAGCAGAAATAAAAAAAATAAGGTATACCCCAGAAACCCCAGTTTCACTATGTAAAAGTGGGGTTCAAGGGGGTCAAAATTATATAGGCGTGTTTTCGTGTTTTCTCAATTTCATGACTGACATCATCAAAACCATCATCATAATCATCATTATCACCAGTACCACCATCATCATCATAATCATCTTCACCACCAAAAACAAAAACATTGAGCTCAAAACCTTTTTCATACCAACAACAACAGTACTCAAAATCTTTTAAATGTCTCATATTTTGTTAACTTCAAAGGATATGATTTTTCGCTGCTTGTTCAGCTGTCATGAACCTATTGTTTCTGTTGCCCTGTAGATCTTTGAAAGAAGGAGTTCCATCATAAAGTTCATAAGGCTGGGCAACATCCTGCAGAAATGGTTGCTTGGAGACACTGAAACACAGAACAGCAATTACTAAGTTATGTAAAAAGTGTATTTCAACTGGAAATAATCTAACGGGTACACATTTGAGCGAATATCTATAGATAGATCATGATCAAGCTTCTACACTGTTTGCCATTCTGTCACTATTGTCAGACAGTATGTGCATAATCATTGTGTTCAAACCTCTTGGGCATCATCACATTAACAAGATTACATTAACAAGTCTGTTATTTACACCCTTGAAAACCACTCTTTATGTCACTTTCTTAACCCTTCTCTTGCTGAATATTCAGTTTAGCCACACCCATTTCTGACTTTGAACCGATCAGATTACTTGATGTAATTTATTCCTACAAATTCATAAACTGAATGTCAAACAATGTAGATCCTGATCAGATGGCTTCTTCAGAAGCCATCTGATCTGGATCTACACTGTTTCCAAAGATAGGGGTTGTCGTGAACAGCATGATGAGAGTTAATCTCTGCTCAAAAAACATATATTGTGGGTACTCGTTGGACCACTTCAATGAGGCAGCTCTAAAGAAAATAAACAACCTATGTCTGGTCCAGTAATATGTAAAATACCTGAATTTTTCAACAAAAAAAAATGTTATTTTTGTGTCATCTGCTGAAGTGGTTAGTTCCCTATACTGCTTTGCTGTACTTCAACATTACTAATTATAAAGTGATACAACAAGTGCTAAAGGGACTCTCCAAGGGTTTATCTTTGTCTACTTTCTTTGTTCAGGCATTTCTGTTCCATGAAGATCGAAAAAAAGAGGGCCATGATGGCCCTGGATCGCTCACCTGATCCATATTGTGCAAATGAAATTGTAGGTAATATATGGTGGAGAAGAGGGTTTGAGCAATTTTGGTTGACCCAAGGGAGGTTTTTTTATATTTTTAGCTCAGGCAGCCATCTTGTTCATCCAAGCAGAATGGTTTAAGCAATTTTGGAGAGGGTCACCCAAGGAGTATTCTTGTGAAATTAATTCAAAATCTATCCACTGGTTAAGCAAGTTTGTTTAAAAGTTTTTCTATTGTAAGCTCTTGTTCATCCGAGCAGAATTGAGCAATTTTAATAGAGGGTCACCCAAGGAACATTCCTGTGAAACTATTTCTAAATCCATCCACTGGTTAATGAGAAGAAGTCGTTTAAGGCTTTTTCTATTTTTAGCTGTGGAGGCCATCTTGGTCACCCACCCAGAACAATTTGAGCAATTTTGGTATAAGGTCATCTTAGAAACATTCCTGTGAAATTATTTCAAAATCTATCCACTGGTTAAGGAGTAGAAGTAATTTAAAAGTTTTCTATTTTTAGCTCTGGTGCCCATCTTGTTCATCAGAGCGGAATGGTTTGCGCAATTTTGGTAAAGGGTCACCCAACAAACATTCCTGTGAAACTATTTCAAAATCCATCGACTGGTTAAGGAAAAGTCTTTTAAAGGTTGTCTATTTTTAGCTCTGGTGGCCATCTTGTTCATCCAAGTGGAACAGTTTGAGCAATTTTGCTACAGGGTCACTCAAGGAACATTTGGGGGGTCACTCATGGAACATTTCTGTGAAATTATTTCGAAATCCATCCACTGATTAAGGAGCAGAAGTCGTTTAAAGGTTTTTCTACTTTTAGTTCTGGTGACCATCTTTTTTATCCGAGCGGAGCAGTTTGAGCAATTTTGGAAGAGGGTCACCAAAGGAACATTCCTGTACAGTTATTTCAAAATTCATCCACTAGTTAAGGAAGAGAAGTGGTTTAAAGGTTTTTCTATCTTAAGCTCTGGTGGCAATCTTGTTCAGCCAAGTGGAACGGTTTGAGCAATTTTGGTTGAGGGTCACCCAAGGAACATTCCTGTAAAACTATTTTGAAATCCATCCACTTTTTAAGGAGAAGTCGTTTAAAGGTTTTTCTTTTTTTTTTTAGCTCTGGCGGCTATTTTGTTCATTCGAGCAGAACAGTTTGAACAATTTTGGTAGAGGGTCACCCAAGGAACATTCCTGTGAAATTATTCCAAAATCCATGCACCAGTTGAGGAGAAGTCGTTTAAAAAGGTTTTTCTATTTTTAGCTCTGGTGGCCATCTTGTTCACCTGAGCCGAATGATTTGAGCAATTTTGGTAGAGGGTCACTCAAGCAACATTCCTGTGAAATAATTTCAAAATCTGTCCAGCAGTTTTGGGGATTTTTTAAAACAAAAATTGATGATACAAAGATCGATCACAATAGCTCACCTTGAGCATTTCATGCTCAGGTGAGCTAAAAACTGACAAGAACTCCTTTGCTGAATCATATTTAACTATATCAGTTTATGCAGATATCAATTAATGATAACCAAAATTTGCAACTCACTTCGGCATGTTCAACTTTAAAACTACTGTAGTGGAGTTGAAACACAAATGATAACTTCTGGTGCAAAGGTTATAAGGCCTAATTATTAAACTTTTTTCATGCATAAAATTTGTCCTACTCATAAATTTTAATATGCAAACATCTGTTGGCATCTTAAAATTTATATTCAGAACAAATAATTAACTGACAACCTGAGCAGGAAAATTGCCTCCTTGTTTTAAACAATAATATTAACAGTTATGAGCACTAAAAACATTATGCTCGTCTGAGATGCATGAATAAGATTTTATAACCTCTGGCCTCAAAGCTTTTTCAAGTCTGTAAAGACCTTGTCTTGACTTGATAGATTTTGTAAGGTAACCGGGCGCTAAAAGCACATAGGGGCTACCCCGTAAAGACCATGTCCACACAACCAGTCTTTTTAAAGTTTAACACTGTCAAATTTGACAGCTCTGAATTCAACTCTGGTGTCCACATACATCAAACTGTTCATTATGATAATCCTTGTAAATACCACTTCTCTTCATGTAAAGTGTGATTTAAAGGGGGTATTTATTACACAGACTTATCAAGCTTGACAAAACAATTGTAGTGAGGACAACCAGTACATGCAATGTTGTCAAATATGAACTTACAGATCGTGGGAAAATGGCCTTAAAATGAAAGAAATCAGTAATAACCTTTTCTTCATTATTACATAGTTGGGATCAAGAATAAGTTCCAAAACATTTGTACAATACATGTCACAGGGCACAAGAAAATACAATACATACTGCAGTGTTAGTTTATTTCCAAATAGTGTTGCTCCTCCGAGGTTAAAGATGGCTCTCTCACAAGCTCTCGGATCACCCATCTGTACCATAGCTGCTCCCTCCTTGCTCTTCAAAAACTTCACCTGTCAACAGTCAGTACACAGTCTAACTACATCTAATCCTTCTTATAGTTCACTAAGGGCTGGATTTAAACCCTTCTTAGCTAACATCTATGCTGAATCCTTAAACCCTCTGTTTGATCTTACAAATAAATGTGCACAGATAATATATCAGCCAACCTGTGAAAAAGGCTTTAGTATTTTTCCAATTTGAGCCCCGCCAAGCGAATTTGTGTCTTCCAGCATTCCGTCATGACAAATTTTAACTGCGCATGCCCAGCCATTCAGAGGGGCCAGGGATATGCCTACTGTCTGAAGGTTCCTCTTGATTCACTACTTGTATGAGCGAGCAGCGAAGGTTCTGGCGAGACTGCGCGGATGCGCAAGCTCGCCTGAACCTTCGCTGCTTGCATAAGCGATAAGTACCAAAATTGCTTGACGGGGCTCATTTATGATTTTCAAATGTGTGTGCTCAGTCAAACTTCTAGGGGACGGACCCCTTTGGGACTATAAAAATTTGCTAAAGACAAGGGTAGTTCGAGCCACTGCGTGTTACTATTAGTGCCACACCAGGAAGCATAATGGAGATAATTTTGGGACATCTTTTCAGTGTTCTGTAATATAAATGTATGCTGTGTGTACTCATTAGAGTCACCTCTTTGAGGTAATTCTAATGAGTACAAACAACATACATTTGCAAGTAAACAGAAGAAAATCTTCCCAACCTTTCCCTCACTATTCTGTATGTGGAGGAATTCCCTAGAGACTCAAAGAAAGGGTACGACTCATCCATGGTAAATAAGCAATTGGAGTTCGAGCCATCAACATTTTAATGCAATAGGGACAGATGCATGATATTTTGCATGACACAACCACAATATCTCTCCTTCATGTCTGCAAGCACTAAAGGCTCTGTTGAGACTGTGTCTATGTGCATGCTCGCCCAACCCTTTGCTAGTCACGTGTTAATGACCCTTTTCTCATGAATTAGTTTGGTTTGGAGTTAAAACAGCCCAGTTAACACTATTTATGTCATGCTGAGCCAGTCAGTTTACTTAACTTTTCCTGGGCAGACTCATACATAATACAGAGCCTTCTCATACTTTACCCCTTTTAGTACCAGAAACCCCTAAAGCAGTACCATGCAAGTAAGGCTGCCACGATTAATCGTATAATTGATTAATCAATCGTTAAATTCCACAAAAATGATTATCATTTCTGATTTACTTTTAATCGATTACTTGATAGGTACAATTTACTACCCAAAATTATGCCTAAAATAGCTGGTTGAGTGGCAAACAGTGCAGACCCTGATGAGACGCCGCATTATGCGGTGTCTCATCTGGGTCTACACTGTTTGCTCAGGCCTGTCTGTTCAAATATACATATGGTAAAGTGCAACATATGGTAAGAGTCATGCTCAGACAGAAAGTCAGACAGGTAAAATAATGACAAAAACCTTAGCGATTACTTATCGATTATCGATCGCAATGACAGGACTGATAATCGATTATCTTTTCACCTCCGATTAGCCAGCCCTACATGCAAGTAAACAGAAGATAGTAGAGGAGACGAAAGTGAAGGACAGAGGAGAAAGAGGAAAATGAATGGAAGTGTAGAAACAAAAGGAAGAACAACATTGCCCATTTACCTTACCTAGCCTTGTCCAATTGTAAGCCAGTATCAGTTGGATGCCCCAGTGATGCAAAGATACACATCACCTTTGCCTCACCAAACTACCCAAAATCTACACAGCAAAAACAAAGTACAGTCGAACTTCGATGGCTTGAACCGCTTTGGGACCATGAAAATTTATTCGAGACAGCAGTAGTTCGAGCCACTGAAGGTTACTGCCAAGACGCATAACAAGATACTTTTGAACATCTTTCGATGTTAGATAATGAAAATGTTTGCACACCTTTGCAAGATAAAAGACTAAAATCTCCTTAATCATCCCCCATTTTTTCTTATCTTGAGGATTTTTCTAGGGGCTCAAGTACGAGTTCGACCCAGCCATGGGAGACAAGCCATCGGTGTTCGAGCCATCTGGTAGGGTGACAATCTGGACCAAAAAAATGGGAACCCATACCCCCCCGTATAACAAGACAAGTCATATACCAAAATATTCGTCAGGATCCGTAGTATCTGAAACTGCCGGCATAAATTGGCATAAATGATGGCGAGCTGAGAAATCCAAGATGGCGTCCAAGATGGCCGCCCTAGCCGTAAATTCCAGTTTTTCGTAAAATATGAATACAAATACCACAAATCATCTTACAAACTTATTTTAATTCATTTTTCTGGTGTAGAAAGAAGATTTGTGCTAGAATATAGATCAATTTTTTAGGTTTGACTTGAAAACCGGTGAAAAAAATGATATTTTAATGTTTTTGTGTCTAGTTTCATAGGTGGTACATGAAAGTAATTCTGATGTTTCAAAATTTAAACAGTTTTTTCATATCTATTGTTTTATTTTAACTAAGACACTATTCTAAAATACATTTAACACTATTCTAAAATACATTTATGGTTGGTTATGACTTTTTTACCATCAATTTAGCCCCAGGATTACCCCACCCACTCAGTTTACCAGTAAAATGCATTCACATAAATGCTCACACACACGGGATTTGTAGGCGTGTGCTTCATTTTAGACAATTAAGTAGTAGTGGGCATTCACAATAATGCTTAGTTCTGTTTTTATATCGCCACGAAAACATGCCCATATGTTTTTGACCCCCTTGAAACTCACTTTTATATAGAAAAACTAGGGTTTTCAGAGGTGAGCATTATTTTTCTAATTTACGCTTAAGGACATAGCTTGTGGGTGTTTGAAGGCATCACCACGTTCAGAGGGTTCTAAGGAGTCCCCGCAATCTATGTTTTGAACAGAAATATCATTCATTTTTATCTGGATTTTTTTTGTGGGGGTGGGGGGGGGGGGGGGAGTGAGGGGGTGGTAGTAAACTCTTCCAATGGATTTGAATTATGTGTGTTTTCGTAATGTTATGTATTTAGCCATTTGAAAAACCACCTCTTTATAATACTGTTTTCTGAATCCAAGTATAAACCACTTAGTTAAACATATCCAAACAAAAAGGTAGAATAGTGTAAAATAACTTCCTTTACATGTTTTTTGTCATTGTTTCAATGCAATTAGTTAGGGGTTTTGGCTTTGAACAGTGTTTAGAAAAAATGTGTTATAAAACGATTGTGCTGTACTAATAGGCCATATGAGACTACAAGTACATGTTTTAAAACTGTCATAGTCCTCGGTATGAACATGAGCTAGTATTGTAAACAAGATTTTACAAATGTTAGTTTTTGTTTGTTTGTTTGTTTGTTTGAATTGGGGTTTAACGTCCCTGTCGACACTATTATGGTCATTTTGGAGACGTTGCTTCCAGTTTTGTGGGACTTTTACCCGACATTGAGATAAAATGACATCTCAAGCCCTACCGCCCAATGAAACCAGAAGGCTTATATGCATTGGATCTTACACACACCGCTTTGCCTGGGCAGGCATAGTCCTTCTTAAAAGCAGTTTACCAGTACTCGTGTGTGGTCAGATTCAGCTCTTCGTGGAATGACCATGCAGCCCAATCTATTTCTCCATGCCCCAATGGGCGGGGGTGACTTAGTTTGCTTGTTTGTATTGGGGTTTAACCACCCAGTCAACACTATTTAGGTCATTTTTGAGCTTGTCAGTTTACTTATCCACACTTTTCCTCGGCAGGCTTATACGTACGTGATTAACCAGTACAGTGCACATTCTTTCGCCATAAACTGACAACTGCCCTTCTTGAATCAGCGGAAGCGAGATAATGACCGTAGAAAAGATTTCATGATCAACCTCTACAAAAGAATGTTGCCGACCCCGGCAGGTATCAAACCCGCTTCCTACTGGTCACCATTTAGGCACTTACAAATGTAAGACATATTCAAACATGCTTTACTACTTGCAAGCTTGAGTACATGGTTGTACTTTCTATGAGCAAATGCAGTCACCACTACACTGATCAGGCTATTTACAACCATATCAGTTAATAGAGGGAGGCTGCTTGTGTCTGCGTTGAATAACCCAGTTTCAGGATCAACTACATGCCCTAGGTCTATAGGGCTAGGCAAATTAATCTATATTTTATAGCTCCCCATCAAATCAGTAGCTGATATGTACACCTGTACAAATGGAGCAAAAAAAACTATTAGTTGGTGGTATATGACTAGGTCTAACTATGGATTTTTGGAGCACCATTGTTGTCTAATGTGTTTGTCTGAACAGCAAACCTACAGAAAAATTGCTGCTGCCTTAACTGGCCCTGAGACATTATACTCAATACCAAGATCTGAAATCCCTTGAAGCTTGAAGTCTGATTCAGGCATTCTTCTTACCTATACTATGTAAAGAATAGCAGGTATCACATCCTGTAAGATAATACAGACAGCATAATTGCCCTTTCATCTGGCTGTAGCTTCCTGAAAACAGTGTGAACTGAAATACCTGGTGCAGTCAGCATGAATACCCTTCCTGCCTGTCCTGAAGAATATGTTATCAACAATAAGCTGGCTAAAGTGAAGCAGAAGTAGAACGAAAACATGGGTATATGGACTGACCGGAACAGCTGTGTTAACTCCCAGAGAACCTGCAAACTGCAGGTGCAAAATCATTCTACTATCGGCTTCTTCATAGTTGTAATCGAGTTAATGCTGAGCAGCAACAACCTCACTGGATACTTTCAGAGATTTGTTCTCAAAATAGAAGTAAAGCAATGATCAAGAAAAGATACAATTAATTTACACCTCCCATCAATGACTCTAAAGGGAAAGAAACACAAACATGAAGTAACTAGAACTTAATGGAAACAAGAACAGAGGAAAGCCAAAAGGATAATTACTGTCCCACAAAATGGCAAACTGGCTATCAGTTATATTATAGGAATCACCCACAATGAAGTTATGAACAAGCCCTTATATGATGGTTTTTATCAAGACTCATTACCGCAAAGTATGCCATGCATAGTTGCAAGCTCTAACAAACACCATACCAATACACAGGCTTATAATAAGTCTATTATTTATTTCACAATGACAGTTTAAAATTTATTGGACCATTTTTCCTGACATTTGGACAATTTTGTTTGTTTGTTGTTTTATTTGAAGTTTAACGTCCCCATCAACACTGTATAGGTCATTTTGGAGACGTTGCTTCCAATTTTGTGTGACTTTTACCCAACATTGAGATGAAATGACATCTCAAGCCCTGTCCCCCACTGCAACCAATACAGCTTATAAGTATGGACGGTCCGACTTGCACCGCTTTGCCTGGACAGGCTTAGATCCTCTAAGGGGTTTACCAATACTCATGTGCGGTCGGTTTCAGCTCTGCGTGGAAGCATCATGCAGCCCATCTATTTCTTCAAGCCCTGATGGGCGGGGGGCTGAAGACATTTGGACAATATAGCTACTGGAGATGAAGTTCCTCAAGAGATAGAGAAGTTTGATAAATTGCCATAAAATGGCTCAAACGCCATTTGAGTCATGCCTGCAGGAAAGGCTCATACCGATAGCTTGTTAGGCTATCCAAAGAACAGTCTTATGAGCCTTTGCCTGGTCAAAACTCCAGACTGTGTGTGTGTGTGTGTGGGGGTGGGTGGGTGTGAATTCGGGTTTAACGTCGCTTTTAACAATTTTTCAGTCATATCATGACGGTGTCTGGTTGGGACAGGGAACGCAATGCTCACTTTTATAGTGCTGCCTCACTGAAGTATCATGTCCCAGACACATTACATGATACCCCACCCAGTCACATTATCCTGACACTGGGTCGACAAGTCCTAGCTCTACCCCGTAAATCTGAGTGCCAAGCGAGGAGCAGCCAGTACCATTTTTAACGACTTTGGTATGTCGCTGCCCGGGATCGAACCCGTGACCTCTCGTTCCCCGGAGCGGACACTCTACCAACTGAGCTATCGGGGCCGGTACCAGACTATGAGTGATATCAGGTCAATGGCACAGGTGTTTTGGGAAACCAGTTTGAGGAACTGACTGCCACCAGTGAAGAGATATATGCTTTCTCTACATCAGTTCATTCATTCAAGGTCTTGTCTTTCAAAAATGCTCATGATCACGCGAGATTGTTTACAGATGAAGAATGTATGATGTCTACCAAAAAGTCGGATTTCCTTGAAAAACTAGAAAGACTTGCTGGTTGTATAGTATTTGACGGGATGTCTGTACTTTAAATGTTGCAGCATTCATCATGTCTCAAACTGACATATCAACAGATGGCTATGTTTTGGTCTTACAGTCTTCTTACCATTATTTGGGTAGCCACAATTCACATCGGTTTTGAGAGGAATGAGGCAAACAGTCTCAAATCACACACCCAACAAAAGTGTGGAAAGAATGTTTCTTCACACGCGCCTGTGTCTACGAGGAAAAATATAGTAACTGGTGATTGATAGATACTTTCAAGCAGTAAAAGCAAGAACTTTACACTAGATAACTTAACGAAAATTGCCATGAGCTTCTTAAGAAGAATGCTACTGTTGTTGGTGCAGGTTGACTTGAGAACAAGGCTCTGAAGTTTCTGCTGATGTTGTTCCTGTTCAGCATGAACTTTATTCCAACCGTGAAGAAGCTGATAGTAGAATGATTTGCAACTAGCCGTTGCAGGTTCTCTTGTTGTCAGTTCTGATACCGATGTTTTCTTTCTACTTGTGCATCACTTTAACCTGCTTTATGCTGGTGACAGGCAGAAAAGGTATTCATGCTGACTGCACCAGGTATATTCCAGTTCACACTGTTTTCAGGAAGCTAGAGCCAGATGAAAGGGCAATGATGCTGTCTGTATTGTCTTATGGGTTGTGATACCTGCTCTTCTTTACAAAGTACAGGCAAGAAAAAGGTAATTCATGTTCTGCCTAAACCAGACTTCCAGCTTCATGAGATTTCAGATCTTGGGACTGAGTCAAATGTCTCAGGGCTAGTTAAAGCAGCAGCAATTTCTTTTTAGTGCACAGGTGTGCATATCAGCTACCGATTTGATGGGGAGCTATAAAATATAAGATTAACTTGCCTAGCCCAGTAGACATAGGGTATACAGAGTAAACCGCTTAGAGATTCTAACCATGCCCAGGAAAAGTGGTGCGAGTTGGACCATCCTTGCATATAAAACCTTTTGGTTTAAATGTGTGGCGGGGCTTGAGATGTCATTTAATCTCAATGTCGGGGAAAGTCCCACAAAAAATTGGAAGCAATGTCTCCAAAATGCAAAATGACTGATACAGTGTTGACGGGGACGTTGTACCTCAAATCAAACAAAATATAACCTAATTGTATAGCATATTCTCTTTATAACACATTTTTATAACATAGTTTTGGATATAACACTTTAAAAAAACCCAAAACCTAGCCAGTTACACAGCAAAAATGACAATAAAAGTCATTTTAGATCAATTTGATAAACACTATTTTGCTGTTTGTTTGGATGTAGCACTGCTTAATTAAGACGGTTAATGCTCATATCCCGAAAACAGTGTTATAAAGAGGTGTTGTTTCCTAATGGCTGATCATATAATATAGTATGAAAACATAACTAAGCATTAGTTTCAATGCCCTCTTCTACTTGTTGTGTAAAATGAAATCCTCGCCTGCAAATCCCTTGAGTGTGAGTATTATGTGAATGAATTGTACTGGTAAACTGAGTGGGTGGGGTAATCCTGGGGCTAAATTTATGGTAAAAAAGTCATAACAAACCATGAATGTACTTGGGAATAGTGTTAAATGTATTTTAGAATAGTGTCTTAGTTAAAATAAAACAATCGATAAATAAAAACTGTTTAACATTTTGAAACATCAGCATTGCCTTTATGTAACACCTATGAAACTAGACACAAAAACAATGAAATATCATTTTTTTTCACCGGTTTTCAAGTCAAACCTAAAAAATTGATCTATATTCTAGCACAAATCTTCTTTCTACACCAGAAAAAATAAATTAAAATAAGTTTGTAAGATGATTTGTGGTATTTATATTCATAGTTTACGAAAAACTGGAATTTACAGCTATGGCGGCCATCTTGGACGCCATCTTGGATTTCTCAGCTCGCCATCATTTATGCCAATTTATGCCGGCAGTTTCAGATACTACGGATGCTGACGAACATTTTGGTATATGACATGTTTTGTTATACGGGGGGGTATGGGTTACTACCAGAAATAGTGGACTTTTTGGCCCATTGTCACCCTACCAATCAAAGTTCTACTGTAATTATAATTATTTCAAACTGAATATTTAAGATTTTTACCCTGATCACATTTCCAAAGAGACAGAAGAGATTGAAAACTCTGTCGCAATTCATGTGTTCCATATTGAGTCCATAACACAACAGTACAGCCCCAGCCTGTGGCATTCCATCTCCACCACCCATCTGGTCACCATAAGGCTCCTTCAACAGCTGGTTACCATAGCCATCATCACCATAGCCCCCTCTCCTACCAGGACTGGGACCCATTCTTCCACTATCATATCCACCAGAAGGCTGTGAAAGAGAAACAAAACTAAATTTCAAGTATCCTGAAAGGCTTTATTTTTGACATGACACTGAATCATGGATGTTAATAATATCTGTTAGGGGAAGAAAATGGATTCACCTTCAGTTGAGGCAAATCTTTCAGTATTTTTCTTTTTGTGTGGCTTTTATCAATAGAGGTCTACTCTTAAAGGAAAGAATTTGCTCCTTAGGAGCAAATTCTTTCTTGTAAGAATAGATCTCCCTTTTCAGAGGGGCTTATATTTTAACCCTTATCCTGCTGTTCACGACAACCCCTATTTTTGCAAACAGTGTAGATCCAGATCAGATGGCTTCTGAAGAAGCCATCTGATCAGGATCTACACTGTTTGACATTCAATTTATGAATTTGTAGGAATAAATTACATGAAATAATCTGATTGGTTCAAAGTCAGAAATGGGTGTGGCTAAACTGAATATTCAGCAAGAGAAGGGTTAAGAAAGCAAACAAGAAGTCTTGTAAGTTGTCTTCCTTGTAAACAAGAGATGTTATCAGACAGCATAGTTTACCAGGAAAGGCATCTTAGCCTGTGACCTTAAGGCCATGGGCATGTGCAAAAGTTTGTTTGTTTGCATTGGGGTTTGACGGCACAGTCAACACTATTTAGGTCATTTCTGAGCCGTCAGTTCACTTATCCACACTTTTCCTGGGCAGGCATATATGTAAGAGGTTAACCAGTACAGTCACATTCATTCACAAGAAACTGACAACTGCCCTTCTTGAATTAGCGGAAGGGAGAGAATGACCGTAGAAAAGATTTCATGATCAATCTCCATGAAAGAATGTTGCCGACCCCGGCAGGTATCAAACCCGCGTCCTCCTGATCACCAGCCAGACACGCATCCGACTGGGCTACCGAGGCCGGCATGTGTAAAAGTACTGCTGAAAATGTACTTCAGAATCATATCTAATAACACACCAACTACAAACTAAAACCGTCATTTGGTTTGGAAAATATTTGTGGTTAAATCTTCAAATGAAGAATTTTAACATAAAATACCATTAAATGAAAAAACCATTAGACTAATTTCATGGGCAGGAAGGGAGATTATTATCAGTAGCTACTCAGTGAAAAAACAAGATTATGAAGCATTCCTACCTCAGCTCCATAGCCACCACCTCCTCTGCCTCTTGGTGAGTAGCCCTGGTTATATCCGCCTTGGCTGTAGTCTCCATATCCACTGTTGTAGCCTCCTGGAGCACCCATTCCACGACCCATCCCACCATCTTGCCGGTAGTCATCTGAAACATGCATAGCTCCAGATAAGGAAGAATTCTGAGAATAATTCTTGGATATTTTTTCTCCATCGAAAAAATTGTGTGGGTACGTTGTGGGTACTTGTTAGAATTGCCTCAATGAGATGATTCTAACAAATACATATATCTTTCTTCCTAAAAGATATGTCATGGAAAACTTTGCTAAATGAATATTCCATAAGATCATTTATAGCTCATTTTGTCAGCCAAAACTTCCCTTCTCACATAGATTAGAGGCACACATATGATGTTCAGTATAACATGGTTTTGGACCAAAGTCTTCCCTAAGCACTGTATGGCCCAACCATTTCATGTTTAGAAGTAGGCGGCTAGAATCTGAAAGCTGAAAGTTAAAGGCATCTGACCAACAGGCAATAGAACTTTTTTTCATGCTCAACTCACTTGAGCATGAAATTTGAAATTCTCATACTTATTAAAATACAAATAAATGGGACAATTTGTCTTCTCAGATCAGCAAAGAAAGTTGTTTGTCCTTCTTATAACTTTTAAAATGCCAACGATTTTAATTTTAACCCTTATCTTGCTGTTCACGACAACCCCTATCTTTGGAAACAGTGTAGATCCAGATCAGATGACTTCTGAAGAAGCCATCTGATCAGGCTCTACACTGTTTGGCATTTAGTTTATGGATTTGTTGCAATAAATTACATCAAGTAATTTGATTGGTTCAAATTCAGAAATGGGTGTGGCTTAAATGAATATTCAGCAAGAGAAGGGTTAATATTTATGAGCAGATCAATTTTATGCTCAACTGAGATGAGCATGAAAAAAGTTTAACAACCTTGGCCCCAGGTACTAACAGGAATGGATACATTTGCCGCACACTTTGCGGTTTTCACACACGAGAAAACATTTTGTGACTAACTGTTTATGTTATGATAAACTGTGCCTCTCTGAAAAAGGGGTCTACCCTTGAAGGAAAGAATTTGCTCCTGAGGTGCAAATCCTTTCCTTTGAGAGTAGTAGACCTGTACTGATAAAAGCGACAAAAATATTTTTACAGTTGCCTCTCCTGAAGGTGTATCCATTCCATGTAACCTTGAAAAGGTCTAGTCCTACTGGACCCAGAATAAGTCGGCTGTGTTGAAGAGTAGAAGGCAACAGGGTCCCCTGTGAAATCATCTGACCAGTAAATGACACCTAAATCAGACCAGCCAAAATAGCTTAATGTTGTGTCTTAGACAAACAGAAATACCTGTGTACCTTTTCATTGATAAATACAGATACAAATGCAATTTTCATCTACAAATATTGTTTGTGGCTAAAGTCTTCTGTCGGAGGAGTCAATTAAGTCTCTGCTGCCTACAAGTGATACAGCTATTACTGACAGCCTATTAGTGACATGGCTGTTAGCCAAAAGCTTCTCCATGCTAAAAGCCTACTAGTGACATGGCTGTTAGCCCGAAGCTTCACCAGGCTGACAGCCAGCTAGTAATATGGTTGTTAACCCAAAGCTTCTCTATGCTGACAGCCTACTAGTGACATGGCTGTTAACCCAGAGTTTCTCCATGCTGACAGCCTACTTGTGACATGGCTGTTAACCCAAAGCTTCTCCATGCTGACAGCCTACTAGTGATATGGTTGTTAACCCAAAGCTTCTCCATGCTGACAGCGTACTAGTGATATGGTTGTTAACCCAAAGCTTCTCTATGCTGACAGCTTACTAGTGACATGGCTGTTAACCCAAAGCTTTGCCATGCTGACAGCTTACTACTAACATGGCTGTTAGCCCAAAGCTTCTCCAAGCTGACAACCTACTAGTGACATGGCTGTTAACCCAAAGCTTCTCCATGCTGACAGCTTACTAGTGATACGGCTGTTAGCCCAAAGCTTCGTCATGCAGACAGATTACTACTAACATGGCTGTCAGCCCAAAGCTTCTCCATGCTGACAGCCTACTAGTGACATGGCTGTTAACCCAACGCTTCTCCAAGCTGACAGCCTACTAGTGACATGGCTGTTAGCTCAAAGCCTCTCCATGCTGACAGCCTACCAGTGACATGGCTGTTAGCCCAAAGCTTCGCCATGCGGACAGCATGCTAGTGATATGGTTGTTAACCTAAAGCTTCTCCATGCTGACAGCCTACTAGGGACACGGCTGTTAACCAAAAGCTTCTCCATGCTGACAGCCTACTAGGGACACGGCTGTTAACCAAAACCTTCCCCATGCTGACAGTCTACTAGTGACATGGCAGTTAACCCAAAGCTTCTCCATGCTGACAGCCTACTAGTGACACAGGTGTTAACCCAAAGCTTCTCAATGCTGACAGTGACATATTTTCCTACTGTGGTGGTACACAGGCTGATTTGACTCCTTGTTGAGTGCAAATGCCCAAAGACATAATTTTGTTTGATGTTGTTCATATGGTGTAGGACCTACCACTATATGGTGTAGGCTGTGGATTGTATCTGGGGTCCTGTAGCAGAGGTGCAGATCTTGGTGGTGCAGTCTTATCTGTAAACAGAAGAAGCAGAGTTTAAATACATGTTTTCTGGACACAAAGACTGTTTTCATTCTCATTTCCATAGCAAATTTTCTACTTTACAACATGTTCTCTTAAGAGCTTTATAATTTTGTCAAATGAGCCCAATCACAAGATGACAAAGTCTTCGAGGTTTAAGACCAGGTAACATACAAACCAGCCTGCTCAGTAAGACTTGCTTGCAAGAGTCTTGGTACTGTATTCACCCCATGTATTCGGACAGACATGGCTGAGCAAACAGTGTCAACCATGATGAGATGCCAAAAAATGAGGCATCTCATCAGGGTATACACTGTTTGCCACGCATCCCTCTATTATTAGACACAAATGCATACTGGTTCAAATTTTAGAATAAGTATGGTAAGGAGCTGGGGTGTCCGAATATTTGGGGTAAATATGGTATTTTAGATGTAGAAAGTAGAAGTATTGTACAATCCCAGAAGCAAAAGGACAGGTGCTGATCCGACTGCACTGCATCTTTAATGTTTGCAAATGGCAGAAACAGGTTTTTTAAGATGCAGTTCAAGTTATATTTGTAAATTTACATAATTTGTTGTTGTTTTTCATACAATGAGAATGATATAACACTATGAATTAAAATAGACAGCAATTACCATACATATGTATCACTGACAAAACTGCACCAGTAGTGAACATTTTACAAATGTAGTATAGATAATCGCCTTGTAATGTAATGTTTTACCCAATTACCCAATATAATTATTAGCAAATATTTGCTCAGAAACAAATACTAGGACTGTTCAAATATGAATGCAAGTAGAACGTTTTCTCATGCTCTAATGCGAAAATCACCTGGAAATAAATATCACAGCGTAGAAAAATATTTTACCTATACATTGATACCAAACCTGTTAAAATCCGTGCACTTTAGCCATGTATATCGTTCAATAAACACTGTCTACTGTTGTATACTAATACAAAACATGGTTGGAAGAAGGTCAGAGTACGCCGTTGAAATACGGTCCTATATTAAGAATCTTTGTATTCTTGGTATACGGTGCAAAGACATTTTTGATGAAATATGTTCGGTTTATGGGCATTATGAAATGTCTTTTCCGACAGTTTTTCGTTGGTGTAAGAAATTCAGCTGTGGGCTAGGCTCAACAGAAGATGCACCACATGATCGTCGGCCGAAAAGAGCAACATCTGCAAAGATGGTTGCTAGATGGAAAGAAATAGTTGCTACCGATGCACGATACACCACTAGGCAAATAGCTAGTATGGTTGGCATCTCATTAGGAGCAGCTCATACAATTCTGAAACGGGATTTGAAAATGAGAAAGATCTGTGCTAGATGGATTCCCCATCTGTTGACAGATGAGCAAAAAAAAGACACGCGTTCAGTGCACCAAGAAGTTGCTTAAAAAGTTTCCAAAATACGGTCTTTCGGCAATGTCGTCACAGGTGACGAGACATGGGTTCACTTTTTTGAGCCAAAACGAAAGATTCAGAACAAAATATGGGCAAGAAAGTATTGCAAAAGATCAATCATTGCAAAGCGGACCATGAGCGTCAAGAAGGTAATGTATGCCATATTCTTTTCAAATCAGGGCCCTGCTATTCAGGTTGCTGTGCCTAAAGGCAAATCTGTAAATGCCAAGTTTTACAAGAATAAAGTTCTCCGAAAATTGAAGAAATATTTCAAAGAACGAAGACCCGCAACTGGTTTAGCCAATGTCAGATTGCTACATGGCAATGCGTCATCGCACAAGGCGTTCATTGTGCAAGACTATCTGAAGCAGGAAAAGGTTGTTGAACTCCCTCACCCCCGTATTCCCCTGACCTTGCCCCGTGTGACTTTTTTGTTCCCGGGGCTGAACAAATACCTTTCTGGTCGAAAATTTGTACAGCGCAAACACCTCGGTTCTGCAATATTCCAGTGCCTTCATAGTATACCTCGAAAAGACTACCAAAATGCATTCAATGATTGGATCAGAAGACTGAAAGTTTGTATATCTGTTAACGGGGAATACTTTGAGGGGACAAAATAAACTTTTCATCGAAATCTATCAAGGAATCATTTTTATGTGCTTAGTTGCATTCATATTTGAAAAGTCCTTGTATGTTGTTTTTATTTTTTTCATTTCATTCAAACTGACAGAATACCTTTACTACTGCTTGTTTTCAAAATAAGAAATGTGTCCAAAGGACAGAGATGCTCCAGCCTGGTAGTACGCGTAATGTGAATTGCCAACGCCATTTCGATCGACAGAGACGGGCAGACAGGAGTAACACTAATTCCCCTTTCTACCATTCTTTGAATGGCTGAGGCATAAAAAGTTACAGTTCACGACAATATAGTAAGAACATAAACATGTGAACTGTTCTTCAATCAAACTTAAAATGCACCTAAGAATATTAATAAAATTGTAGCTCTAGATACTGTGATTAATGAATAAGGATAATTATGGGGAATGAGAACTCCTTCAGGGGAGGCAACTCCTGCAAAAGTGTTTTGGTCTCCAATGACAATAGGTGTAGGTGTCAACTCTTAAAGGAAAGAATTTGCTCCTAAGGAGCAAATTCTTCCTTTAAGAGTAAACCCCTTTTTCCGTGGGACAGAGCTTATAGAAAAGCGAACAGGAGTCCTGAAAGTTGTCTCCCTTTGAAAAATGGCAGAAAAATCTGCCAGGTGTTCCAATTCCCCCTTAAGAGATAAGTTTTCTAATTTCTTTTCAAAAAACCTTTTTTTGTAGATACTTGTCGAAATCTCCTTATTGAGGCAATTCTACCAAGAACCCACAAGTATTACTGAAGAAGTATCAAATATTTTTAAATTATAATCATTACTCTCCACTCATTGGTAGCTTTGTAGAATTGCACTTATTACTAAAGTCCTTGGAAATTAAATGTGTGCAAAAGTGTAGGAAAAGGCTGGGTTAGAACAAACAGTTAGGCCGTAAGCTATCATATTTCATGCCAACATGTAAATGTCTTCAAAAACAACATTTTTTTTTTATTTATTGTGTTTTTTGTTGTTGTTTATTTTGTTTTAAGGCCGTTTCAGGATTATTTCACTTATTACAAGCCGATAATTAATCCCAGAAGGGTGAGAACAGGTGTACCTGGAGAAAACTACATGACTTTCTGTTGCAGAACTTACTGTCTCAAATGTGACCTGAGCAAGGCTTGAACCTACAGTGGGAACAGTGTTGGGTTTTAATGACACATCAACTCTAATGGGTCATTAGGTGCCATCTACCAGAAAAGGGAGAGATGGGAGATAAGAAAGAAGAGATGGCAGAGATGTAAGAGAAGGACAGGGGAAAAAAAAGAATGAGAGTGAAGAAACAGAAGAAATAAAACATTGCCCCTTTGCCCTTTCCTGCTGAAGGATGGTAGGCCTTGCCCAACTGTAACCCAATGTCAGTCAGATATCCCGGTGATGTAACCAGCAGTTTTATGTAACATTATGTAATATGGAACATTGTGTTCCAAGTTAAGCAACATTTTTATTTTAAATTATCTGCTTTTACATTTATGTTTCCTACCAGTGTTCTTAAACAAGAATTCCGCCGAAGGCTATGTCGCGCCTGTCAGGGTGGGGTGCAAAGTCACTGTTTGTTTGTTTCTTTGATTTGATGCTTAACATCTGTGTAAATACCGTAAAGGTCATTTTGGAGACCTTGCTTGTGCGGGACTTTTACCCGACATCGCGATGAAATGACATCTCAAGCCCTGCCGCTCAATTAAACCAACAGGGTGGATGGTCCGACTCGCACCGCTTTGCCTGGTCAGGCTTTGATCCTCTACGCGGTTTACCAGTACTTGTGTGCGGGTCAGTTTCAGCTCGGCGTGGAAGCATCATGCAGCCCATCAATTTCTTCAGGCTCTGATGGGCGGGGGCTAACAAAGTCACTCAACCATGAAATCTAGATCGAGGTCAAACATGGATGCCTGCATAAAAGTTGTCACTCCAGATGCAAGCTTGTACCAAGTATCATCAATTAAGCACTTATAAGTCTCGAGAAGTGGACTCTTACATTAGGGTGAAAATTAGGGTGGTCGCAATAATTCACAAAGTCAGTGAAACATGAATGTAGGTCAAGGTGAGATATGGATGCTTGCATTAAACTTGCTTTTCCTAGATGTGAGCTTGTACAAAGTGACATGAATGACGCTCTTATAGTTCTTGAGAAATGGACTCTTACATTAGGGTGAAAGTTAGGGTGGTTACAATAATTCACAAAGTCAGTGAACAATGAAATGTAGGTCAAGGTGAGTAATGGTTGCTTGCATTGGAGTTGCTATCCTAGATGCAAGCTTGTACCAAGTAACATCAATGAAGCTCTTATAAGTTCTTGAGAAATGGACTCTTACATTAAGGTGAAAGTTAGGGTGGTCGCAATAATTCACAAAGTCAGTGAACCATGAAATGTAGGTCAAGGTGAGTAACGGATGCTTGCATTGAAGTTGCAATTCCTAGTTGCAAGCTTGTAACAAGTATCATTAATGAAGCTCTTATAGTTATCGAGAAATTCACTCTTACATTAGGGTGAAAGGGAGGTCGCAAATGTTGACGGCTTGACGAACGGACGGAAAGTTCAACTCCTATATCGCGCTCTAATGCTTAAAGCTGATGCGACAATGAACAGGGGCCAGTTGTACAAAAACTAATGATGTCAATAGTTAACATATAGTTAAACTTTTGATCATCTGCAGGTAAAATTAGGTATAGTACTTACTAGATGTTAACATTTTGACTAGTGAACTCGTTCAGCTAATGGTGCTTTGAACAACTGGGCCCTATTCGTTCAAGAAACATAGCCATAATGAAAGCAAAGAATGATGGGACCCTTCACCAGCATGTGTAATAGCAAAGTCAACAAAAATAACCTCAATCCCTGAGAATCCATATAGATAATGTTGCAACAGAAATCAGATAACTTAAGTACATTATAAAAGCATATACTGACATAGTTTCCACACATATACAAAGTTTTAGAAAGGCTTTTCCATAAAAAACACCTCTTTGAGCAGAATGTGTATTTCTGCACTTTTGTAACTTGTAAAAATTCAAGGTCCAGCTTATTTATTTATTTTTTATTTTCTGGAAGAGCCCAGTGAACTGAAATGGAACATAATGTAACTATGAGATATCCTAAATACTGGCTCATACATTACCAATCCAGATCATCCACAGCGCATTGCTCCAGTGTCATCTGTATATGAAGGTCTTGTTGCTACTTACACTACAGGAAGGGGACCCAGTCAGTGACATGTTATCAGGTAAGTTCCACAGCAAGTCATCAGCTCCTCTGTTAAAGGTATACAAGTTTTATCCTTTTAAACATCTATTAAGCAGTCAAATTTGTCATGAAAGTGTTGGTCCCCTACTCTTCAAGTAATGTATGTTTTGAGTGTTTTCTGGTGACAGTATCACTGTTGTTGTAATTCATGTCTGATTAAACTTCTGATCTGTTTTGTACTGAGCAGTGCTGAGTATTTGTCATCCTCTGTAGTGTCTTCTTGATGAATGTAGATGATTGTCTATAAACTTCATATGCTGTTTATTGTAAATATTTCCTGATACATTGCATGGGTATTTGCTCCAATTGTAGTATTCTGTGCACATTAACACTGGTAGTTTGTTTGAAGTCTTTCTTTTAATCTTTCTTGCTATCGTAATCTTTTGTTGTCATGACAATGAAGTGGATATTCAAATTCAAATAAATGCTTCAGCATTTAAGATCTCTAGCATTTAAGATCTCTAATCACTGCAAACTGTCTGAAAACCAAGGCAAAGTAAGAAGACCCCCTACCATTGGGGCTTGGAGAAATAGATTGGGCTGCATGGTGCTTCCACACAGAGATAAAACTGACCACACATGAGCAATGGTAAACCGCTTAGATGGACTAAGCCTGCCCAGGCAAAGAGGTGTGTGTCAGACCATTCAATGCATATAAACCTTTTGGTTTCATTCGGTGGCAGGGCTTGAGATGTCATTTCATCCCATTGTCTGGTAAAAGTCCAAAAAAAAATTGGAAGCAATGTCTCAAAAATGACCTAAAAAGTGTTGACGGGGACGTTAAACCTCAATTCAAACAAACAAAACAAAGTATGAAGAAATCCAGATCTGATACAACTTCATATTCACAAGTTGACTGGCTTGCCAGACTCAGTACCTACCATAAAAATCCTAAAAATTGGGACACCTTGAGGCTTTGCTGTAAGTCTCCTAATATTTTAACAGATTTGCTTCACGATCCAGCAAGGAGTCCAAAATTTGCTGACAGACAATTAAGACCCTGATCAGACTGCTCCTTCATTGCACTGTTTGCTAAGGCCAGTCTGTCCCAATACTTAGGATCTTTAAGGTAGTTTTGCACATACTACAAACATTAAGACTCACTTAAACCACAGTAATACAACGAATGCAGGTTATACAAATGTTTTGCAAAGCAATAGAAGATGGAACCAAGACTATGAGTATGACCGGTACAAAATGCAAGTTTCAAAATGCAAATAGGGCTTCAAAAGATAAAGGATTATCCATGCAAAATCTGTCAGGGAATATTAATCAATGGTAGCCAATTAAAGTGCAACATGTTTTGGACAATCTTCACAACTGGCAGGTGGATCAAAAGTCTCGATAATACACTAGGATTTCTTGACATCATTATAGAAAGAGAAAAACAAGAATATGTCACAACCTCTTATGAGTCTTTAAAGCTGAACCTAAGATGGTTTGCAATACTCAATGAAGTAAGAAAAGTCAAGGCCAGTCATAATTCACAGCAGTAGACAGAAATTGTCACAATAAATCTGTTTATGAAGTAATAATGGCCTAGGGGCTTCATTATGTGAGAAACACTGACCTAAAATTGCTGATATCTATACCAATAACAGAATCAACGGTCTGAAAGTTAGGTCTAGTTTATGGACTAATGGAAGACGGCCCAATTTGTATTTTGAAGTATTTCATTGTATCCATAATGAATGTCAGTTTAGCTGTTTTGATACAACAATTTCTTCTGAAACAGGTTTCACCATTCACAAATGAAATCAATCACACATACATTGTAATGTAGCTTATACCATGTCATTTTGGATCAGAGCTAAGCATGTCTGCCTGTCTGGATTCAGCTGTGTCATGACTGTTTCATCAATGCTAGTGGGTTGTCTACTTCAATGCATGCTGTATGCAGACATCAGTGAATGTAAGCTTGTCTTCAGGTGTCTATGCATTATGATCTTCTCTGGCATGTTTCTCTGGTGTGTCACTATAATTCCTGTAGACTTGTCTGAGGTGCTGTCTGTTTGTGCTGAAATCACTGCCGTTGTCCTGCACAGTTTTTCAAGGGTTGCATCAAAGTCCAAATGTAAAATTGATTATAACACATAATACATGTAAAACATTGGTCTGCTGCATGTAGCTTTGTGATTTAACTGGATTGGCAAAGTGATATAATTGTAGTCTTCTTACTTTCAGGCCATTCATGCTTTTGTCATGCTGAGTTGTTGCAAGTCACCAATGATACATGTTTCAACAATGATTGCAAATGGTTTGGAACCAATTCCTATACAATGTATTGCAAATGCAATGTGGTTAAGTCTGCAATCATTTACAAATTAATGTTAAATGTAAGATAAAATTTACAATTCAAGAATAACTTATTTAAATGCATGCACACTTAAAAAATAATAACAGGACAGCACAGATCACTTGACCGAGTCTTGTCTATCAAAAAAGAAATAGATAAAGTTCTTTATTCCTTAAGTTTGTGACTTTGACCTCCAAGTCATTAAAGTTTTGGAGCTACTGTTTAAAATTTTGAACCAATATCTGGCATTATTCCAAATATGAACTACATCATATTAAGGATTGTAGCTAAGTTTATTAAACCTCATGAAATTTATGAAAATGAACTAAATCTATTGATTTGCTTGTTTGAGGTTTAACGTCCCCGTCAACACTGTACAGTCATTTTGTAGACATACCTTCCAATTTTGTGGGACTTTTACCTGACATTGAGACGAAATGACATCTCAAGGCCTGTCTCCCAATGAAACCAATAGGGTTTGTAAGCATGATGGACGGTCTGACTCGCACCACTTTGCCTGGGCAAGTTTAGATCCTCTACGCAGTTTACCAGTACTCCTGTGTGGTTGGTTTCAGCTCTGTGTGGAAGCATCATGCAGCCCATGTATTTCTTCAAGCCCCGATTGGCAGGGGCTGCCTATATCTATTGAATATTGTAACTAAATCTATTGAATATTGCAAAATTACATGATTTAAAATCTTTAATATGAGTACAATAAAAACGCAGACATGACTGCCTAGGTGGTAATAGCAGCTGCCTATAATTTCAAGCTAACAATGGTATGAATGTTATGAAATGGTATAGATGTATCTGAACAATACAATGTATGGATAGAAGAAGTATAAAATATGCATATATGAATGATATGTAATACAATAAATGTCATTTATAAATGAGACTTGCACACAGTATGTTTTGTCAATTTGTCAATCATAAACCAGGTGATGACATGTATACATGCTTATTATGATTCTGCAAAATGCTTCATATTAAAATGGAATTGCAGGAAGACTGGAAGTTTGCTGCATTCTGATTCAAGAATATTTGTTTGTTTGTGAAAGCTGATATGAATTCTATTTGAATCATGATATGCATGTATTGCTGAATGTCATTACAATATTAAGAACCATAAGAGATGCTTATTGTACATGTACATGTATGTATGAATGCTGAGTAACAGAATAAAATGATAGTGTGTACAACACAACAATACAAAACTAATACTACAGTAGAACTTCAATAACTCAAATGTGGATGTCTTGTTTACCATGGCTAATTCAACTTCGCACTTGAGTCTCCAGCAAATTCTTCTAAAATAGCTTCTAATTCCAAACAAGAATTCTGCCAAAAGCTTTGTCACGTCTATAGTAAACTTGGCCATTTGGGTGAACACTAGGGTGGTGGCGAATTTTGACGCTTTGATGTGCAGACAACAACTGGACGAAAATACGGATTCTTATGGACAATTTTGTGGAGCTTTTTCAGATTTTATCTTAAAACAAAGTTACGTGTTCACATCAAAATCGCCCCAAAAAGGTGATTCTAACGAATACAAACAACATTCTTGTACCTTACAGAAGGATAAAAAGATTTCCTTAAGTCATCCCCATTACCATGATGATCCTAAGTATTGGGACAGATAAGCTTAAGCAAACAGTACACACCCAGATCAGACTGCGTGATAGCTCAGTGGTTAGTGCACTTGCCTCTGATGCTAGAGGTCCTGGGTTCGATCCCGGCAGCGGCGATAAAATTTCAGTGTCGGAACAGGCTCCATTGGCATCATTTGCAGGAATGAATGTCATAAAGTGCACAGTCTTTTGGATCGGGACGTTAACTGGAGGCACCCTGTGCAGGGAGAACCATCCCCTGTGCAGATAAAGATCCCTACCGTAATTACATTACTGTGTAGGCTTTCATCCTGCAAACCTGGACTGCATGTAATGTACACCTGCGGTAATGGTCAAATGTGACCGACAAAGTATCAGTAGATAGATAGATAGATAGATAGATAGATAGATAGATAGATAGATAGATAGATAGATAGATAGATAGATAGATAGATAGATAGATAGATAGACTGCACTGTTTGCCAGAAAAACTGTTAAAATTTCAGGAGAATTATAGCAAGTCCTCAAGGTGTCCGAATTTTTAGGATTTTTACGATATGCCACCTGACCTGATACTTTGATCAACTTAAGTAGTCCAGTAGTAGCATGAACAATTGTTCATAGTCCCAAAGGTATTTGAGCTATTAAAGTTCAACTGTGAACAAATCTGCAATCATTTACAATTAAATTCCTAAAGTTAAGCCTAATTCTGATTTAAAAAGCTTATTTAGTAGGTTGTAGTTATTCTTTCTTTGTGTTTTCTGCATATGTGTCCTCTGGTCAGAGACCACCTTTGGGACTGTTCAAAAGTGGTCTTTAAGACCACTTTTGAACAGTCCCAAAGGTGGTCTTAATATAGGAATTTTACTGAATTTATTAGAAAACACAGTTTATATTCGAAATTGAAATTAGGCTATATCTGCCATTGAAATGTCACAACAGTAATTTCAAATGCTACAAAATTATGAAGACCAATCAATCAATACAATATATTTCTGCTGTTATCTCATTATAAAACCTAGTCTCTAGGAACAACCCTTATAAAAAATGATCATGTTTTAGTACATAAATTAGTACTTTAAAACAAGAGGGCCATGATGGCCCTGGATCGCTCACCTGATCCATAGTGTAACAAGTGTGCCCCAGAGAGGGCCATTATTGGCCCCAGGGCTTTAATGTGCATAATGTTGAGGGAGGTCTTAAAGGTGAAGCTTCATACCAAACATCAACAAAGGCTATAATTTGAACAATCTTGGCAAAGGTCCACTAGATGAAGCTACACATCAAATTTCAAAGACCTGGGCTTGGCGGTTTCAGAGAAGAAGATTTTTAAAGATTTTGCCTATATAAGCCTATGTAAAACCAAAGGGCCCCGGGACGGGGGCATTTTTTGCCCCAGCACTATAATTTGAACAATCTTGGTAGGGGTCCACTAGATGAAGCTTCATACCAAATATCAAAGTCCTGGGCCTTGTGGTTTCAGAGAAGAAGATTTTTAAAGATTTTCCCTATATAAGCCTATGTAAAATCAAAGGGCCCCGGGGTGGGGGCATTTTTGGCCCCAGCACTATAATTTGAACAATCTTGGTAGGGGTCCACTAGATGAAGCTTCATACCAAATATCAAAGACCTGGGCCTTGTGGTTTCAGAGAAGAAGATTTTTAAAGATTATCCCTATATAAGCCAATGTAAAACCAAAGGGCCCCCTGGTGGGGGCATTTTTTGTCCCAGCACTAAAATTTGAAGGGGTCCACTAGATGAAGCTTCATACCAAATATCAAAGTCCTGCATGGGCCTTGTGGTTTCAGAGAAGAAGATTTTTAAAGAATTTCCCTATATAAATAAGCCAATGTAAAACCAAAGGGCCCCGGGGCGGGGGCATTTTTGGCTCCAGCACTATAATTTGAACAATCTTGGTAGGGGTCCACTAGATGAAGCTTCATACCAAATATCAAAGACCTGGGCCTTGTGGTTTCAGAGAAGAAGATTTTAAAGATTTTCCCAATATAAGCCAATGTAAAACCAAAGGGCCCCGTGGCGGGGGCATTTTTGTCCCAGCACTATAATTTGAACAATCTTGGTAGGGGTCCACTAGATGAAGCTTCATACCAAATATCAAAGACCTGGGCCTTGTGGTTTCAGAGAAGAAGATTTTAAAAGATTTTCCCTATATAAGCCTATGTAAAACCAAAGGGCCCCGGGGCGGGGGCATATTTGGCCCCAGTACTATAATTTGAACAATCTTGGTAGGGGTCCACTAGATGAAGCTTCATACCAAATATCAAAGACCCGGGCCTTGTGGTTTCAGAGAAGAAGATTTTTAAAGATTTTCCCTATATAAGCCTATGTAAAACCAATTGGCCCTGTGGGGGGGGGGGGGGGCATTTCTTGTCCCAGCACTATAATTTGAACAATCTTGGTAAAGGTCCACTAGATAAAGCTTCATACCAAATATCAAATTCCTGGGCCTTGTGGTTTCAGAGAAGAAGATTTTTAAAGATTTTCCCTATATAAGCCTATGTAAAACCAAAGGGCCCCGGGGTGGGGGCATTTTTGGCCCCAGCACTATAATTTGAACAATCTTGGTAGGGGTCCACTAGATGAAGCTTCATACCAAATATCAAAGACCTGGGCCTTGTGGTTTCAGAGAAGAAGATTTTTAAGATTTTCCCAATATAAGCCAATGTAAAACCAAAGGGCCCCGTGGCGGGGGCATTTTTGTCCCAGCACTATAATTTGAACAATCTTGGTAGGGGTCCACTAGATGAAGCTTCATACCAAATATCAAAGACCTGGGCCTTGTGGTTTCAGAGAAGAAGATTTTAAAAGATTTTCCCTATATAAGCCTATGTAAAACCAAAGGTCCCCGGGGCGGGGGCATTTTTGGCCCCAGCACTATAATTTGAACAATCTTGGTAGGGGACCACTAGATGAAGCTTCATACCAAATATCAAGGAACTGGGCCTTGTGGTTTCAGAGAAGAAGATTTTTAAAGATTTTCCCTATATAAGCCCATGTAAAACCAAAGGGCCACGGGGCGGGGGCATTTTTTGTCCCAGCACTATAATTTGAACAATCTTGGTAGGGGTCCACTAGATGAAGCTTCATACCAAATATCAAAGACCTGGGCCTTGTGGTTTCAGAGAAGAAGATTTTTAAGTTTTTGGTGAAAAAAATCTATTTTTGGCTCCTGTGACCTAGATGTGCAACGGACCGGAACCATTTGAACAACTTTGAAAGGGGACCACCTAAGGCTCATTCCTGTGAAGTTTGGTCAAAATCCGATCAGTGGTTTAGGAGGAGATGTCATTTAAAGAAATTGTTTACGGACGCACGCACGACGGACAAAAAGTGATCCCAAAAGCTCACCTCGTCACTACGTGACGGTGAGCTAATGAATACCATTGAGTAAACGACATTTTACATGTATTCAAATTGGGTTTTGTATAGTCTTTCAACATTTAAATAGGATTTTGTATACTTTCACGATCCTCTGAAGCCATGTATGGCCGGGTACTGGTTGCCTACCAAAGGTAGGTGGTTTTGGCTGTTTCCTCAACCACATACAACCACAATGTGCCAACATTCATCTGATTAAAAAAGTTCTTTTAACTTTTGCATAAACAAATAAAACGAATGTTTAAATTTTTTCATAAATATTCCACTAATTGGAGGTGGGCAAAAATATGCACACACAAAGAAAAGCCACCTGACCCGCAATCAGACACTGATTTTCTCTCATGTATCCAGCCCATCAATCAAACCCATGCAGTCATATTAAGAGTCAGGACTCTTAAGGAGCATGAATACATCTTCATGGGAGGCAAGTCAATCCGAGACCTCTATCTCTACGGATCTATTCTTAAAAGCAAAGAATTTGTTCCTGAGGAGCAAATTCTTTCCTTTCAGAGAAAATCCCTCCAGAGAAGATCACTTTTTCGATGGGAAACAATTTAAAGCAAATGAGGGGATCTAAAAGTTGCGTCTCCATTTTGAAAAAAAGTAGATGTGCCACATATAACTATTCCCCATAAGTATGTTTGTCCTAGGCCATGGAGCATAACATGAAATCCTAATTAACCCATTTAGTACCAGAACCCCAAAAACGGGTACCTTGGCAAACAGTGCAGGCCCAGATCAGACGCCATGTTCTATCGCGGCGTCTGATCAGGGCCTCCGCTGTTTGCTAAAAGTTCAGACATTTTCCAAATAAATTTTGATGAAAACACAACCTGACATCCCTAAATTTTGAAATGAACTCCTGCTATATATAAGGAGGAAGATTCCATTTGGTACAAAAAGGGTTAAGTCACATTACCTTGCACTGGAACAGTGTAGTCCCAGCTGTCGTTATCATTCTTCATAACATTCAGTTTGGTTGGCTGTAAACAAACACAAAAACGCTTTAACCCTCATCCTGCTGAATATTCAGTTTAGCCACATCCATTTCTGACTTTGAACCAATCAGATTACTGGATGTAATTTATTCTTACAAAGCCATAAACTTAATGTAAAACAGTGAAGATCCTGATCAGATGGCTTCTTCAGAAGCCATCTGATCTGGATCTACACTGTTTCCAAAGATATGGGTTGTCGTGAACAGCAGGATAAGAGTTAACCCTTATCCTGCTGAACATGACACCCCTACGTTTGCAAGCAGTGAAGATCCAGATCAGATGGAAGAAGCCATCTCATCAAGATCTACATGTACAGAGTAATTGATAAGGGTCGTATCGTCGTAAATACGACTCTAAAATCGAGCAAATACGACTAGAAATGAAGAAACACTCGTACCAAACGACCGTCGAATTGACGATACGCCTAGGTCGTTCCATTGCAGTCGTATCGGCAATGGAAAAAAAAAAAACGTGACGCCTGACAAAAAGCAATCGAAATAGCGGTAATTTTTGCCGCATCATAGTCTTCAACAAAAACTTTTCCAATCTCCAAGAACGATGCGAAATTCATCCTTTCATGAATGATGGCATTTGTTTTAATTACGCTGAAATACTTCAACCTTACCTTTTGACGATCATATATTGAATACCGATCCGCTAATATTTAATCAGCCTCAAGTTATGACAACTATCGACATGATTAGGAAACCGTTTATTGATGCGTGATTACATAACGGTATTTATTATCTAAGGGAAAGCCGCCCGCATTATTAACTTTATTAACAATGCCTGAAGCATGAACAGTAACTTTATGAGAAGCGTGCATAAAAATACGATCCTGATACTTCTACGAAGTGTCATCTTCGAGAAAAAAAAGTTGGGTTCGACAGATCTACAGATTCACATTGTCATGTAGTTAGGAATTAAATATTAAAACAGTCGCGCAGACGATAAAAAGTTAGGACCACTTTTTCTTTTTGTGGAGAACCTGACAAAGTTTCTCCGGAAAAACGCAAGAAAAAAAATCAAATGCAGGAGATTTCTGGCGGCTATTTCTCCCAAATCGCAGAAATTCGCGTTGAAATGGATTACTCTGTATATTGTGGAAAAACAAAACAGGAGCAACAACATCTGGGCTAGGAAAGTTATGATTAATGTAACAGCGAATATATATCCGACTAGGCAGCGTTAGCGTTAGCTCTTTCTGCTTAGCTTCCGCAGATGCAAGAAAATTTGCGTCTATGACTCATTTTTTTTCGCGTCCTTTGGCCATTGGCGAAAACTCTTAACCGGAAGCTTAAAAAAACCCTTGTTTATTGCCGTTTTCCAACACATGTATATCGGCGCCTTTGATTATTGCATCATGGTGGTTGTTTACTTTTGACTCCACTTCTATTTTTCATACTTTTATCATACCGACGTATTTTTTCTCGCAACATTGTCATCAATGCACGTCTGAGATAGAACCACCGTTGCACAGACTGATCTCCTTGTCCGCCGTGTTCCGTATACATTTGACCAAAATTATATTTGAGTCACAATGGCAGGATTTACCTGTAATACTTGGGTACTTCATATATCTAATTGTGAATCACAGGTGGCCCGCATGCAGTGCATGCTTATTTACCGCTATCTATCAAGTAGCCGATTAAATTAACACCCTAAGATGTCTCGCCGGCATCTTTGAACATTAAGCAGAATGACTGGCAGCGCATCATAAAAGAACGCAAACACAGCAACCGGGACAGACTGATTAGCTTTCACAGATGCGCTTGTTGATCTGAGTCTTCACTGGTCGCACGTTTTATTGTATTTTTGCTGAGCGCTGAATTTCTCGCCTTTTACCAATCGCATGCAGTTGCTACAATTCGTGGAGATTTCCCGCCTTTGAACGCGTAGCAAGGCCGCTGCAGACACAAAGAATTGGGTTTGAAAACGTTTTGATGACAATATGATCTGTGTGACGGCTAAAGACTCCGACCAGCCTGCACAGTGTGATCAAAACGAGCCTTCAATGGCGTCTGGGAAATTCCAACAAGAGGGCCATGATGGCCCTGGATCGCTCACCTGATCCATAGTGTAACAAGTGGGCCCCAGAGAGGGCCATTATTGGCCCCAAGGCTTTAATGTGCATAATGTTGAGGGAGGTCTTAAAGGTGAAGCTTCATACCAAACATCAACAAAGGCTATAATTTGAACAATCTTGGCAAAGGTCCACTAGATGAAGCTACACATCAAATATCAAAGACCTGGGCCTTGCGGTTTCAGAGAAGAAGATTTTTTTAAAGATATTCCCTACATAAGCCTATGCAAAACCAAATGGCCCCGGGGCTATATAAATCTATGTAAAACCAAAGGGCCCCGGGTCAGGCATTTGTGGCCCCAGGGCTATAATTTGAACAATCTTGGTAGAGGTCACTTAGATGAAGCTTCATACCAAATTTCAAAGTCCTGGGCCTTGTGGTTTCAGAGAAGAAGATTTTTAAAGCTTATCCCTATATAAGCCTATGTAAAACCAAAGGGCCCCGGGGCGGGGCCACTTTTGGTCCCAGCACTATAATTTGAATCATCTTGGTAGGGGTCCTTTAGAAGAAGCTTCATACCAAATATAAAAGACCTAGGACTTTTGGTTTCAGAGAAGAAGATTTTTAAAGATTTTCCCTATATAAGTCTATGTAAAACCAAAAGGCCCCGGAGCAGGGGCATTTTTGGCCCAAGGGCTATAATTTGATAATTTGAACAATCTTGGTAGGGGTCCACTAGATGAAGCTTCATACCAAATATCAAAGTCCTGGGCCTTGCGGTTTCAGAGAAGAAGATTTTTAAAGATTTTCCCTATATAAGCCAATGTAAAACCAAAGGGCCCCGGGGGCGGGGGCATTTTTTGCCCCAGCACTATTATTTGAACAATCTTGGTAGGGGTCAACAAGATGAAGCTTCATACCAAATATCAAAGTCCTGGGCCTTGCGGATTCAGAGAAGAAGATTTTTAAAGATTTTCCCTATATAAGCCTATGTAAAACCAAAGGGCCCAGGGCGGGGACAATTTTGGCCTCAGCACTATAATTTGAATAATCTTGTTCGGGGTCCTTTAGATGAAGCTTCATACCAAATATAAAAGACCTAGGCCTTGTGGTTTCAGAGAAAAAGATTTTTAAAGATTTTCCCTATATAAGTCTACGTAAAACCGAAGGGCCCCGGGCGGGGGCATTTTTGGCCCAAGGGCTATAATTTGAACAATCTTGGTAGAGGTCCACTAGATGAAGCTTCATTCTAAATATCAAAGTCCTGGGCCTTGCGGTTTCAGAGAAGAAGATTTTTAAAGATTTTCCCTATATAAGCCTATGTAAAACCAAAGGGCCCCCGGACGGGGGCATTTTTTGCCCCAGCACTATAATTTGAACAATCTTGGTAGGGGTCCACTAGATGAAGCTTCAGAACAAATATCAAAGTCCTGGGCCTTGTGGTTTCAGAGAAGATTTTTAAAGATTTTCCCTATATAAGCCTATGTAAAACCAAAGGGCCCCGGGGCGGGGGCATTTTTGGCCCAAGCACTATAATTTGAACAATCTTGGTAGGGGTCCACTAGATGAAGCTTCATACCAAATATCAAAGACCTGGGCCTTGTGGTTTCAGAGAAGAAGATTTTTAAAGATTTTCCCTATATAAGCCAATGTAAAACCAAAGGGCCCCGTGGCGGGGGGTATTTTTTGTCCCAGCACTATAATTTGAACAATCTTGGTAGGGGTCCACTAGATGAAGCTTCATACCAAATATCAAATCCTGGGCCTTGTGGTTTCAGAGAAGAAGATTTTTAAAGATTTTCCCTATATAAGCCTATGTAAAACCAAAGGGCCCCGGGGCAGGGGCATTTTTGGCCCCAGCACTAGAATTTGAACAATCTTGGTAGGGGTACACTAGATGAAGCTTCATACCAAATATCAAAGACCCGGGCCTTGTGGTTTCAGAGAAGAAGATTTTTAAAGATTTTCCCTATATAAGCCAATGTAAAACCAAAGGGCCCAATGGCGGGGGCATTTTTTGTCCCAGCACTACAATTTGAACAATCTTGGTAGGGGTCCACTAGATGAAGCTTCATACCAAATATCAAAGTCCTGTGCCTTGTGGTTTCAGAGAAGAAGATTTTTAAAGATTTTCCCTATATAAGCCTATGTAAAACCAAAGGGCCCCGGGGCGGGGGCATTTTTGGCCCCAGCACTATAATTTGAACAATCTTGGTAGGGGTCCACTAGATGAAGCTTCATACCAAATATCAAAGACCTGGGCCTTGTGGTTTCAGAGAAGAAGATTTTTAAAGATTTTCCCTATATAAGCCAATGTAAAACCAAAGGGCCCCGTGGCGGGGGCATTTTTTGCCCCAGCACTATAATTTGAACAATCTTGGTAGGGGTCCACTAGATGAAGCTTCATACCAAATATCTAAGTCCTGGGCCTTGTGGTTTCAGAGAAGAAGATTTTTAAAGATTTTCCCTATATAAGCCTATGTAAAACCAAAGGGCCCCGGGACGGGGGCATATTTGGCCCCAGCACTATAATTTGAACAATCTTGGTAGGGGTCCACTAGATGAAGCTTCATACCAAATATCAAAGACCTGGGCCTTGTGGTTTCAGAGAAGAAGATTTTTAAAGATTTTCCCTATATAAGCCAATGTAAAACCAAAGGGCCCCGTGGCGGGGGCATTTTTTGTCCCAGCACTATAATTTGAACAATCTTGGTAGGGGTCCACTAGATGAAGCTTCATACCAAATATCAAAGACCTGGGCCTTGTGGTTTCAGAGAAGAAGATTTTTAAGTTTTTGGTGAAAAAAATCTATTTTTGGCTCCTGTGACCTAGATGTGCAACGGACCAGAACCATTTGAACAACTTTGAAAGGGGACCACCTAAGGATCATTCCTGTGAAGTTTGGTCAAAATCCCATCAGTGGTTTAGGAGGAGATGTCGTTTAAAGAAATTTTTTACGCACGCACGGACGCACGCACGCACGACGGACAAAAAGTGATCCCAAAAGCTCACCTCGTCACTACGTGACGGTGAGCTAAAAACACATGCGAAGTAGACGACCACATTGGCTGGATTTACATTCTTTAGAAGAAAAAGGAATTTTTCAATTTGCTGTCCGCCAGCTTATTAACATGAAAATATATATCGGTATGTTAGGATGATAGAATATGTGTTTAACGTCTTTTACATATAGCCATTGCGACGTCTGACATTAATATAAATGCACTGAGCAGCCATCCTGTGATGACAGATGAAGATACCACCCTAGCTTTGAATTCAGGAGTACCGATACTCTCAAAGAATCACAGGATACGCCTATGTCTTTGGTTGAAGGAGTAACAGTACTCCTCGGGCAAAAGCTTATCAATAACACTGATGTACAATATTTGCCATGCAGTTTAAGAATTAAGTGAAAACATTATGTCAGGAATTTGACAGGTAGTCAGAAATGGGTATCTCTAAACAAGTTCATTCTTTCAGCAGGATGAGGGTTAATTTGACAGGCTGATGTTTGAATAATTCTGCTGTTACTATTATAAGCTCCAGATTAGGATGGGTAAGAAGTATAGTTTTCCATATTTCTTGTCAGAAAGGTACACCTGTGGAAAACTCCTATGAAATAACTTTCAATGAGTCTCTTTGCATCAAGCTAGTTTGACAAGCAAATGTCATTCATCAAAGAATTCTAAAACTAGATCAAGCAATTGATTGGTCTCATTTTGGAAAACACTTTCTGATTGACATTTGAGATGTATTTTGATTGGACAGTGCAGGAGTCAGCAATGAAATGTACACTACCTCGTGTTTTGAATTTATTTGGCAGTTGACTGATAGGATGTTAGGATATTTGAACGATGTTTCAAGTCAGAATGAAATGAAGCTCATCAAAGTTTTAACGCTTTTGTGTCCACAGGTGTATGTTGTGGGTACTTCTTATAATTGCCTCTGTAAGCAGAGATTTTCCTAGTGCAACTTTGGGGCAGGTAATCGGCCCTATTTTTCCCAATTTAGAGACAGATATTCCCAAATTTTATAAAAAATTTCCCAATTTCTGTTGTTGTGCTACAGTTTGATAAAAATTTCATAAAAATTGAACCAAAATTGACAAAGTTACAGCTGATTTAAATTCCCAACTATTAATATTAGCGAGCTGTTTTTCCCAAATCCAGCGGCCCCTGGACCCTGATTCTGAAGGGTAGGAAAATCCCTGGTAAGGTACCTACAATATATGTTTTATTAGGGAAATAATAAGCTTCTCCCCTTATAAACCAGGGGTCCTGGTTTAGATTCCTGAGATCACCAGACCTTCCGGTGACTCTTTAAGCCAAGATTTCATCTCAAACACACACAGATGCCGTTGAAAAACTGGGGTTCACTGACCTTTCATGTGAACAGAAAAGGTTCTGATATGTCTGCTCATTGTCAAGGCTATTAAGCCTACTTTCTTGTGCCATTCCCCTGAATAGATCAGACTGCTCCTCTACGACACATTCACCATCTATCACTTCAATTTTGACACTTTTCCAATTAAAAACATCTTTTTCATTTCTTCGAACTTTTGGACAACTGTAGAAACTTCGTTAGTGGGTCCAAGTATGAGGGCCCAACCATAAGTATCTGGCCCTACCTACTTAAAATCACTCTTGACTCCTCCTTGAAATTGTAAAGTAATTTGCCATGGGAAAAAGCAAATCGGGCCAAGCCTGGTTTTAGAAAAAAAAAATCTGAATATACACATATGAATCACTTCTTACTTACCTTGGCATATTCAATCTTCAGCGTACAGCAGCCTGAGTAAATATCAGCTCCATTTAATGACTGTTTAGCTCTCTTGGCAGATTCAACATTGTCAAATGTGATACTTGTTAAGGATGTTTTATCTTACTTCAGTGAAACTTCAACAACTCAAACATCAATGGCATGTTAACCATGGCTGTTTCAAACATGTTCTAAGAGTCATCTTAACGTCAAAAATATACTTTCTTCAAAATTTATTTGGAAAATTGCAGAGTGAGTGTTTTGAATTTTACGTCCCACCAACAGCTAAGGTCATACAGAGACGGGACCTCGGTTTAAAGACTCATCCGAAAGTCTGAAGAAGCCCGGGATCGATCCTGCAACCCCTGGTCTACAAGGCAAGTAGCCTAACCACTGCACCAAGGAGGCTTCTGGAAAATTGCAGAACTTTTTGCAAAGAGTGTAGGCCCTGATCAGACGCCACAATCTGCGGCGTCTGGTCGGGGCCTGCTCTGTTTGTCAGGGTACCTATTTTGGGTTTCCGGTACAAAATGGGTTAATAAATTCAGTCGGATAAGGGTTAAAGGATTTTTTTTCTCCATTTTTTATGGAGAAAACGTATAACATGTATATCTATCAGAATTACATCAGTGAGGCTCTGATTCTAATGCTTGCTCACAACATGCTTACATGGTATCATTTCACAGAAAATTGAAGAGAAATCCCAACATTCAGGTCTATCCTCACAGGCTCAAGCTACCCTGCCTCGAAAAAATTTTCATGATCCCAAATGTTTTCAAGCCACTCCTTTAAGATGTTTCCATTTGATTTGATTTAGTTTTTAGGCCCAGTCATCACGATAAAGCTGAGCAAGCTTATACTGGAAATTTTTGTTTGTATGATTTGATGTTTAACGTCCCCGTCAACACTATATAGGTCATTTTGGAGACGTTGCTTCCAATCTTGTGAGACTTTTACCAGACATTGAGATGAAATGACATCTCAAGCCCTGTCGCCCAATGAAACCAGTAGGGTTTATAAGCATGGACGGTCCGACTCGCACTGCCTTGCCTGGGCAGGCTTAGATCCCCTAAGCGGTTTACCAGTACTCATGTGGGATCAGATTCAGCTCTGCGTGGAAGCATCAAGCAGCCCATTTATTTCTTTATACTGGAAGTTGTATAGGTCATGTGATTTCTGAAAATGGAAGTGAAGTCTTTACAGGGGAAGTTTTATAGACTCCTGCTATATACAGTAAAATTCCTAGAATAAGACCACTTTTGGCTCTGTTCAAAAGTGGTCTTTAAGACCACTTTTGAACAGTCACAAAGGTGGTCCCTGACCAAAGGATATTGCATGGAGTAAACGCAACAACCTACTAAGTAAGATTTTAGAGCAGAACTAGAGCTGTCAGTGAAACTGACTAGGGCCCCGGCAGCGCTATCAGAGGAGTAATAAAAATTTGTGGACGGACAGACAGACAGACAGACGGATGGACAGAGTGATTACTATAGGGCACCCACACCTTCAGTGCGGGGCCCTAATTAGTCCTAATTTTAGGTGGCCTTAATAGCGGAATTTCACTGTATAAGGTTGGAGATTACATTCAGTATAAAACTGCCTTTCTTATGAGCCTTGTTAACAGAAATAAAATCAATATAGTTAGTTAAGCAAAGGATATTCGACCATAGACTGTACACCACTCTTCTTGAAGATCACTATTCTCTGAACTTTACCATAGGAACTGCAGATAGTGTGCATAACATCCTGAAATATGCAGAAACCATTTAAAACACTGTCCTGTCTGTTACAAAATTTTGGATATTGTTATGTGTAAATACATTGTTTGTTTGATTGACATGTATGATCCACTGTTTATTATGTAATTTCTATTTGTGGAAAGAATGATCTAGAATACTAGAGGATTCTTATGTTTGTAAACAACTTTTGCTTACATAGACTATACTATACCAGTAAAATTATACTATACCAATATAATTGTAGAATTATGACCAAACTGAGTTCTAGCTCCGGAGACCATCTTGATGGGGTTGGGGAGGACTGTACTCAGACTGACTGGATGTGCTAGCACATCCAGTCAGTCTGAGTACAGTCCTCCCCAACCCCATCTCCCCCAACCCATCCAGCACCCATGTTACATGAAGATTAATGATTGATCTGGTTTCAGATGTTCAAAACTTACAAAACCATTGAACAGTATATTCTAACCTGGAAGAGTGTAGCAAATCCTGTTATCGTGAAATTTCTAGAACCTTCCATGAATCTATATAATGAATACTTATATGGAGGAATATCATTTTTGAAATGTCAATATGTTTTTAAAATATTGTCTGCAATTTTTCTTTTATTTGGAGTGCTAAGCATTAATAGTTTGTTTGTTTGTTTGATTTGAGGTTTAATATCCCCGTCAACACTGTAAAGGTCATTTTGGAGACGTTGCTTCCAATTTTGTGGGACTTTTACCCGACATTGAGATGAAATGACATCTCAAGCCCTGCCGCCCAATGAAACCAATAGGGTTTATTAGCATGGACAATCCGCCTCGCACCGCAGTTCCTGGACAGGCTTAGATCCTCCAAGCGGTTTACCAGTACTAGTGTGCGGGCCAGATTCAGCTCTGCGTGGAAGCATCATGCAGCCCATATATTTCTTCAAGCCCCTATGGGCAGGGGCTTCTAAGCATTAATAGAGAAATAAGAAATATTATCCCTAATTGATTCTCAGTACTAACTTATCTGGAGCTATGAGACCTTAACCCTTCTTGTACCGGAAACCCCAAAACGGGTACCATGGCAAACAGTGAAGGCCCAGATCAGACGACGCAAAATGTAGCGTCTGATCAGGGTCTGCACTGTTTACAGAAAATTCAGCTATTTTCCAAATCAATTTTGAAGAAGACAACCTGACACCCCTTTTTGAAGTGGACACCTACTCTATATAAAGAGGAAGATTCCATCTGGTACAAAAAAGGGTTAATACCCCTGCATGCCAAACAAGATACTGTTACCAGAAGTGTGAATCCAAATGTGACCATTTATAATGCTCTGTTTCATCAAGACCTATACTATTTGGCTTTCTTCTCTGACTGGAACCTCTGTCTCGAAAATTGGTTTTGACCAAATGAACCATTCTGAGCAGATTTTTGTTTTCAAATGTGGACAAGGTGATAGAATAAATCAGCTAGCACATCCAGGCAGTCTGAGTACAGTCCTCCCCACCCCCTAGTTTTGAACAACTGGACTCCCATTTTTGTCCATGGGATTCCATACAGTGCATAGAAGCCTCCGTGGTGCAGTGGTAACGCTACTCGCCTTGTAAACCAGGGATCGCAGGATCGATCCCGGGCTTCTCCAGACTTTCGGATGAGTCTTCAAAACCGAGGTCCCGTATCCGTATGACCTTAGCTGTTGGTAGGACGTAAAACTAAAATCACTCACTCACTCCATACAGTGCACATCACTCTAAATCAGACTGCTCAGACATGCAGGCTGATCAGAGTCCTCACTGGGTGTGCATGTCTTAATGGGGTAGATTTTTCCGCCATTCTTCAAAGGGAGACAACTTTCGTGACTTCCTGTTCGCTTTTCTATAAGGGTGTCCCACTGGAAAAAAGGGGTCTGAGCAAATTCTTTCCTTTAAGAGTAGACCTCTATTGACATGAGAGACAAAAATACTTTTGCAGGAGTTGCTTACTCGGAAGGTGTATTCATTCCCCTTGATACAAAATTTGGCTTGACACAGCTAAAATTGTTATGATTTTTTTTTTTTTTTGGTTTGGGTTTTACGGCCCTTTCAAGATTATTTCACTCATATCGAGCCGATCGTTAATCAGAGGTGGGCGAAAACCGGAGTACCCGGAGAAAAACCACCTGACCTTCCGTTGCAGAACTTGGCGTCTCACATGTGACCCGAGCAAAAAAAAATTATTATGATAAAGTGTGAATATGCTACAGAGTGAAAGGTGCACAGGACTCTAAATCTGAGTGAAAGTGAACAAACTTACCACTGTGATAGGATAATGGGCATTTAGGATGGTGAACAGCAAGACATTGTTTCCCTGTCTGTAATCCTCGCCTCTGAAACAGTTAAATATACACATCAACATTTTTTATAATACAATTTACCAGTACTCATGTGCGGTCAGTTTTCAACTCTGCATGGAAGCATCATGCAGCCCTATTTCTCCAAGGCCCAATAGGCAGGCGCCAAACATTGATATGTATCTGGTTAATCAGATTTTGAAACTAGGCGCAGTTTAAAGGCTAGTGAAATCCACAGAATATTTTAAATTATTTTGATTCTTGACAGGGAACATGATATCACATTCCCCGCCTGAGAGCGACATTCGCCCGAGCCGTAAGGCGAGGGTAAATATCACTTTCAGGGAGGGAATGTGATCCCGGGTTCCTGGTAAAGAATGATAATAAATATTTTGTCATACTGGAAAGCTTTTTAACGACATTTTGCACATTGTTGCAATATTTCCAAAGGGACATCGGTAAGAAGTATATGTTTACATATTATGTTATCTGCACCCTTCTGCATGCACTACCCTGATCACTGTGTTCAGTGAGAAAATGTTTGTCATATCAGAATGAAAGTTTTATAACGGAACACAATGAAATAAAGTACCCAATGATTGAAAAACAATCAAAAGTATATAATTTTTTAAGAGGGTACTTCAAAAAGTTTTGTCACTAATATCCTTAGTTTTATCATATTTTTTTCTGATAACGCTTCATTGCACTTGAAAGGCCTTTCAAATAGCTGCCGATAACAATTCATTTCGTGCAAATGCCATGTTAGGCTTAGCATAGGTTTGAGTCAGATATTTGATGAATTATGTGGCATATATGAACTAGCGCACAGTTTATCAGTGGATCAAAGCTTTGAAAGCTGGTAAATCATCGGTCTAAGATGATGCCCGTGTTGGTAGGCCAAAGACCTCGATCACCAAGGCAACCATCACTGCTGTAAAGGCAGCGGTCGAAGATGTGCAACTGTCAGTTAGAGATAGCTAAATGAACTGGCAAATCAGAAGGCAGCATGCATACCATTCTGACAAAGTACTTGGGCTTGAGAAAGATTTGTGATAGGTGAGGAGCAAAAGAAGCAATGCCTTCAATGCGCCCAACAGCTCTTGAAAAAACAAGAGGGCCCAATGGCCCTATATCGCTCACCTGTGTACCAGAAAATCATTAGTGTAGGAGACCACTTGACATTGCTACATACTAAATATCTAAGCTCAGGCAAAGCGGTGTTCATGCTTACAAACCCTACTGGTTTCATTGGGCGACAGGGCTTGAGATGTAATTTCATCTCAATGTCTGGTAAAAGTCCCACAAAATTGGAAGAGACATCTCCAAAATGACCAATACAGTGTTGTCGGGGATGTAAAACCTCAAATCAAACAAAATCTGTGCCTTATGGTTTTGGAGAAAAAGATTTTTTTAAGTTTTTTCAAGTATAAGTCTATAGAAGCTAATGAGCCAAAGGGCACGGTTGGCAGGTGTATGTAGGCGACCATTTTGTGTTGCTATATACTAAATATCTAAGGTCTGTACTTCATGGTTTCAAAGAAGATGTTTGAAGCTTTTTCCATTAGAAGTTTGTTGGAGTTAAGGGGCCACAGGATTTGGACCCCAGGGGCATGATTGGCAGGATTCATGTAGACGACCACTCGACATTGCTACATGCTAAATACCTAAGCTCTGGGACTTATGGTTTCAGAGAAGAAGAATTTTGAAGCTTTTTTCCATTATGAGTCTATGGGAGCTAAGGGGCCCCGGGGCGTGGCCCATTTGGACCCCACGGACATGATTGGCAGGATTTTTGTAGGTGACCACTTGCCGTTGCTACATGCCACATATCTCAGCTCTGGGCCCTGTGGTTTCAGAGAAGAAGATTTTTGAAGTTTTTTTTTCCATTATGAGCCTATAGGAGCTAAGGGGCCCCGGGGCGTGGCCCTTTTGGACCCCAGGGGCATGACTGGCAGGAATTATGTAGGTGACCACTTGCCATTGCTACATGCTAAATATCTAAGCTCTGGGTGCTGTGGTTTCAGAGAAGAAGATTTTTTAAGCTTTTTTTAAATATAATGTCTATGGGAGCAAAGGGGCCCCTGCGCGTGGCCCATTTGGACCCCAGGGGCATGATTGGCAGGAATTATGTAGGTGACCACTTGCCGTTGGTACATGCTAAATATCTAAACTCTGGGCCCTGTGGTTTCAGAGATGAAGATTTATGAAGCTTTAATTTTTCAATTATTAGTCTATGTGAACAAAGGGGCCCCCGGGCGTGGCCCATTTGGACCCTAGGGGCATGATTGGCAGGATTTATGTAGGTGACCACTTGCCGTTGCTACATGCCAAATACCTCAGCTCTGGGCCCTGTGGTTTCAGAGAAGAAGATTTTTGAAGGTTTTTTTGCATTATGAGTCTATATGAGCTAAAGGGCCCGGGGGGGTGGCCCGTTTGGACCCCAGGGGCATGATTGGCAGGAATTATGTAGGTGACCACTTGCCATTGCTACATGCTAAATATCTAAGCTCTGGGCCCTGTGATTGCCGAAGAGAAGATTTTTGAAGCTTTTTGTTCCATTATGAGTCTATGGGAGCGAAGGGGCCCCGGGGCGTCGCCCATTTGGAACCCAGGGGCATGATTGGCAGGAATTATGTAGGTGACCACTGCCCGTTGCTACATGCTAAATATCTAAGCTCTGGGCCCTGTGGTTTCAGAGAAGAAGATTTTTGAAGCTTTTTTTCCATTATGTGTCTTTGGGAGCTAAGGGGCCCCGGGGCGTGGCCAATTTGGACCCCAGGGGCATGATTGGCAGGAATAATGTAGGTGACCACTTGCTGTTGCTACATGCCAAATATCTCAGCTTTGGGCCCGTGGTTTCAGAGAAGAAGATTTTTGAAGCTTTTCCCCATTATGAGTCTATAGGAGCTAAAGGGCCCTGGGGCGTGGCCCGTTTGGACCCCAGGGGCATGATTGGCAGGAATTATGTAGGTGACCACTTGCCGTTGCTACATGCTAAATATCTAAGCTCTGGGCCCTGTGGTTTCTGAGAAGAAGATTTTTGAAGCTTTTTTTTTTCCATTAAGAGTCTATGTGAGCTAAGGGGCCCCGGGCGTGGCCCATTTGGACCCCAGGGGCATAATTGGCAGGAATTATGTAGGTGACCACTTTCCATTGCTACATGCCAAATATCTCAGCTCTGGGCCCTGTGGTTTCAGAGAAGAAGATTTTTGAACCTTTTTTCCATTATGAGTCTATGGGAGCTAAAGGGCCCGGGGCGTGGCCCGTTTGGACCCCAGGGGCATGATTGGCAGGAATTATGTAGGTGACCACTTGCCATTGCTACATGCTAAATATCTAAGCTCTTGGCCCTGTGGTTTCCGAGAAGAAGATTTTTGAAGCTTTTTTCCATTATGAGTCTATAGGAGCTAAAGGGCCCCGGGGCGTGGCCCGTTTCGACCCCATGGGCAAGATTGGCAGGAATTATATAGGTGACCACTTGCCATTGCTACCTGTTAAATATCTAAGCTCTGGGCCCTGTGGTTTCCAAGAAGAAGATTTTTGAAGCTTTTTGTTCCATTATGAGTCTATGGGAGCGAATGGGCCCCGGGGCGTCACCCATTTGGAACCCAGGGGCATGATTGGCAGGAATTATGTAGGTGACCACTGGTCGTTGCTACATGCTAAATATCTAAGCTCTGGGCCCTGTGGTTTCAGAGAAGAAGATTTTTGAAACTTTTTTTTTCATTATGAGTCTTTGGGAGCTAAGGGGCCCCGGGGTGTGGCCCATTTGGACCCCAGGGGCATGATTCGCAGGAATTATGTAGGTGACCACTTTCCATTGCTAAATGCCAAATATCTCAGCTCTGGGCCCTGTTGTTTCAGAGAAGAAGATTTTTGAAGCTTTTTTTCCATTATGAGTCTAAAGGAGCTAAAGGGCCCGGGGCATGGCCCGTTTGGACCCCAGGGGCATGATTGGCAGGAATTATGTAGGTGACCACTTGCCATTGCTACATGCTAAATATCTAAGCTCTGGGCCCTGTGGTTTCCGAGAAGAAGATTTTTGAAGCTTTTTGTTCCATTATGAGTCTATGGGAGCGAAGGGGCCCCGGGGCGTGGCCAATTTGGACCCCAGGGGCATGAATGGCAGGAATTATGTAGGTGACCACTGGCCGTTAATACATGCTAAATATCTAAGCTCTGGGCCCTGTGGTTTCAGAGAAGAAGATTTTTGAAGCTTTTTTACCATTATGAGTCTATAGGAGCTAAAGGGCCCTGGGGCGTGGCCCGTTTGGACCCCAGGGGCATGATTGGCAGGAATTATGTAGATGACCACTTGCCATTGCTTCATGCTAAATATCTAAGCTCTGGACCCTGTGGTTTCCGAGGAGAAGATTTTTGAAGCTTTTTGTTCCATTATGAGTCTATGGGAGCGAAGGGGCCCCGGGGCGTGGCCAATTTGGACCCCAGGGGCATGAATGGCAGGAATTATGTAGGTGACCACTGGCCATTAATACATGCTAAATATCTAAGCTCTGGGCCCTCTGGTTTCAGAGAAGAAGATTTTTGAAGCTTTTTTTCCATTATGAGTCTATAGGAGCTAAAGGGCCCGGGGCGTGGCCCGTTTGGACCCCAGGGGCATGATTGGCAGGAATTATGTAGGTGACCACTTGCCATTGCTACATGCTAATATCTAAGCTCTGGGCCCTGTGGTTTCCGAGAAGAAGATTTTTGAAGCTTTTTGTTCCATTATGAGTCTATGGGAGCGAAGGGGCCCCGGGGTGTGGCCAATTTGGACCCCAGGGGCATGAATGGCAGGAATTATGTAGGTGACCACTGGCCGTTAATACATGCTAAATATCTAAGCTCTGGGCCCTGTGGTTTCAGAGAAGAAGATATTTTAATTTTTTCCCATTGTAAGTCTATGGGAGCTATATGTTGCCATGGCAACCAGAATTCCAATCTGATCAGCCCAAAAACCTTATGCAGCCTTTCCCCCTACCTGATGATGCTTCTCATGAAATTTGATCAAGATTGACCATGGGGTATTAGAGATATACTTATTTGAAATTGTTTACGGACGCAAGGACGCACGCACGGACGCACGCACGGACCCACGACGGACAAAAAGTGATCACAAAAGCTCACCTTGTCACTACGTGATAGGTGAGCTAAAAATACAAAAACTGTGACACCCGAGTTATTTCTAACTTGCTAACAGGTGATGAAACCTGGGTGCACATGTTTGAGCCACAGAGAAGAGCTGATAACAAACAGTGGAAGCGCAAAGATCAAAAGCACCCCCCTATTGCCAAGAGAACCCTCAGCTCCAAGATGTTGTATGCAATCTTCTTCACTCCTAGTGGGTCATGGCAGACTTGCCTACCCCCATGATACAGAAAATAGTTAGAACCCATAAAAAATCGTAAGATTCAAATTTTATTCGTAAGGGTTTTAAGGTATCCGATGCGAGGTCAAAGTAAGCTCATACAGGCATTGCCTCGCGTTTTTTCGGCCGATTCAGCTTTTCTTTTTTTCCCCCCTTTTTTTTCCTTTGATAAGGCATCCATCTTGCCACTCATACCGCAACGAATTTGTTAAATGAACTGTGATTGGATTACTTCCCTAATATTAGTCAATGAAATTTATTTTAATTTAACAACGAGAGTAAGCCAGGAACGACAACTATTGTCTTGTTCCGGTATAAATATGCGCTTACCCGAACCAGACCGAAATAATCGCGCTGATTTACCGATTTTTTTTTTTCCAAACACCGAAAATTGTACGGAATTCAGCCGGGGTCGTAATGTCGTAATTTGGACATGTAAATAGTAAGCCTTACGACCAAATCGTAAGGGTAGGCAAGTCTGTCAGGGGTTCAAGTGGCTTGTACTTCTGGTCATACAGTCAGTCACTGGGCGATTCTATAAGAAGGCTGTACTAAAGAAAGTCAAGGCGTTCTACAATTAGAAGCATCCAAGCAAAGGTTGGTCAGGTGCACCTGATCCATGACAATGCCTCCTCTCACAAGTCTGAGGTTGTGAGGTCGTATTTGGCTGCTGTAAAGGTGGAGGTGGTAAATCCTCCTCCCTATTCTCCTGACCTGAGCCCATGTGACTTTTTCTTGTTTCCAAGGCTCAAGAAAATGCTTTCTATATCGTGTACCATATACATGAAACTGAATTAACTAACGGTTCTCAGGCTATGGGGCATCGATACATTACAATTATGGATTTAACCCATTTTGTATCGGAAACCCCAAAATGGGTACCCTGGCAAACAGTGCAGGCCCAGATCAGACCCCGCAGAATGGGGCGTCTGATCAGTGCCTACACTTTTTGCAGAAAGTTCAGCCATTTTCCAAATCAGTTTTGAAGAAAACACAACCTGACACCCCTAAATTTTGAAATGGACTCCTGCCATATTTAAGGAGGAAGATTCCATTTGGTACCAAAAGGGTTAAACAAGGTTTGTACTCCTGCAAAAGCTTACTCTGGTCTCTGTATTTTCTGGCTTGTAGAGAAGTTGAAGAAAGCTGGCTGTCCTGCAATGTATAGCTGATTGGCTTTGGCAAAGTTCACACAAGCCTGGGATCCTTTAATATCCTGCAAAAGACCAGCATTTTTTTGAAAAAGAGAATGGATACAATTCTTTGTCCAGGTGTTCCAAGCAACATCAACTTAACCCATTTTATGCGGGAAACCCCTAAAGGGGTACCTTGGCAAACAGTGCAGGCCCAGATCAGATGCGCAGAATGCGGCAGCTGATCAGGGCCTGCACTATTTGCTAACAGAAGTCACTGCCAAAAATAGAATAAGAACGAAAAAATTGGTCCGAGACCCCTAATATGACGAATGGTCTTGTCCAAAATATGGCAATGGAAGAGTCCACTAGCATACAATGGGTTAACAAGCCTGTTAGCAGGGCCTGACAAATCCAAATTTCAGCCATTTGCCCGGCAGTTCACAGCATCTTGAAACTGGCTCGGAATTACAATATTCCCTATATACTGTATACATTTTTCTGGTCAAGTGATATAAGAAATCACTTGCCCAGCCAAACTTTGGACTTGTCTTGGGCAGCTGGGCAATGGATTTGTCAGGCCCTGCTGTTAGTGCTCAAAAGCAAAATGTTAAATGTTCTGTGTACAACAGCTAATACTCTTGATATTTTTGCAGGAAAAATGTAAGTAGTTTTTGCAAATGAACTAATGACCTTGTTAGTTTTCAACAGCTTGGGACAGTTGTTCAAAACTTAATGACATCGTTAGTTAACATATTGTTAAAACTTTGACCATTTAATATGGGAAATATGCTATTTTTGCTGAAAAATTTGAGCAGCTTCTGCTCTCTTTTTTCACCAAAAATAACACTATATTAGATATTGTACTAGCTAGAACAGATAACAGTATGACCAATAACGAGCTTGTTGAGCTAACAATGCTTTGAACAACTGGCCCCTGATTTTAAGGAAGACATTTTCTGAGATCTCCTGTTTGCTTTTCAGTACACCAAGCCCATCCAAAAGAATGAATGATCTAGTTTTTTTTTGGTTGTTTTTTGTTACGGTAACCAGGCATTAGAAGCACATTGGGGCTACCCCTCCCATCCAAAAAAGTCTTCTCTTAACTCTTATCTCACTGAATAATTTAGCCGGACCAATTTCTGACTTTGACCCAATCAGATTACTTGATATAATTTATTCCTACAAATTCACAAAATGAATGTCAAACAGTGTAGATCCAGATCAGATAGCTTCTGATCTGGTACTACACTGTTTGCAAAGGTAGGGGTTGTCATGAACAGCACATGATAATGGTTAATAATAAACCCATTTGGTGAGACCACTCACAGAAGTGTATCCAGAAGTAGTACATATGCTTCCAAAAGTATTGTTACAAAATACATGTCTGTCCTGTTAGCTCCCCTAAAGACTTTAGCCTAAGTGAGCTAATACGGTAATCATTGAAATACTGGGACTTTATCTGCAACTGGATCCGTTTCCATTTTCCAGTTGTCTCCAGTTCTCTTCCAATAAGAACATGCAATCTAAATAGAGAATACCAGGTTTGTGTCTTTTGATATCAAGTTTATAAGGCAAGACTTCGAGAACGGTAATTTAATTTAGATTGTGTGTTTACCAATGCAATTTTAAGGCACATAAACTATTTGCCTGCAATAAACTTCAAAATAGTTCACTAGTATTTGTCATTATATCTTTCTATTATTGTAACAATGTTTTCTCACCTCAAACTCGACAAGGGCCTGTCTACGCCTGGGCATCATTATCACATAGCTGAAATAAAAAAATACCATATATACATTAACCCTTTTTGTACCAAATGGAATCTTCCTCTTTATATATAATGCAGGAGTCCATTTCAAAATTTACGGGCATCAGGTTGTGTTTTCTTCAAAATCTATTTGGAAAATGGCTTAACTTTTTGCAAACAGTGTAGGCCCTGATCAGATGCCGTGTTCTGCGGCATCTGATCTGGGCCTGCACTGTTTGCCAAGGTAGCCCTTTTGGGGTTTCCCACATACAATAGGTCAGACATGTTAAGTCTCCCGAAAATCGCGGGAGACTCCAGAAAAAATAGCTATTATCCCGCCTCACGAAATTCAGTAAAAAACACCCGAAAAAAAAAAAAGAGGGCCCAATGACCCTATATCGCTCACCTGTGTACCAGAAAATCATAAGTGTAGGAGACCACTTGACATTGCTACACTAAATATCTAAGCTCTCGGCCTTATGGCTTTGGAAAAGAAGATTTTTGAAGCTTTTTTCAATTATAAGTCTGAAGGAGCTGAGGGGCCCCAGGGTGTGGCCCATTTGAATCCCAGGGGCATGATTTGCAGGATTTATGTAGGTTACTATTTTATGTTGCTAGATACTAAATATCTAAGCTCTGTGCTTCACAGCTTCAGAGAAGAAGATTTTTGAAGCTATTCTCCATTATGAGTCAATGGGAGCTATGGGGGTCACAGGGTGTGGCCCATTTGGACCCCAGGGGCATGATTGGCTAGATTTATGTAGGTGACCACTTGCCATTGCTACATGCTAAATATCTAAGCTCTGGGCCCTGTGGTTTCTGAGATTTTTGAAGCCCTTTTCCATTATGAGTCTATGGGAGCTAAGGGGCCCCGGGGTGTGGCCCATTTGGACCCCAGGGGCATGATTGGCAGGACTTATGTAGGTAACCACTTGCCATTGCTACATGCTAAATATCTAAGCTCTGGGCCCTGTGGTTTCAGAGAAGAAGATTTTTGAAGCTTTTTTCCATTATGAGTCTATGGGAGTTAAGGGGCCCCGGGGTGTGGCCCATTTGGACCCCAGGGGCATGATTGGCAGGATTTATGTAGGTGACCACTTGCCGTTGCTACATGCTAAATATCTTAGCTCTGGGCCCTGTGGTTTCAGAGAAGAAGATTTTTGAAGCTTTTTTTCCATTATGAGTCTATGGGAGCTAAGGGGCCGAGGCGCGTAGCCCGTTTGGACCCCAGGGGCACGATTGGCAGGAATTATGTAGGTGACCACTTGCCATTGCTACATGCTAAATATCTGAACTCTGGACCCTATGGTTTCAGAGAAGAAGATTTTTGAAAGTTTTTTTTTCCATTATGAGTCTATGAGAGCTAAGGGGCCCCGGGGTGTGGCCAATTTGGACCCCAGGGGCATGATTGGCAGTATTTATGTAGGTGAACACTTGACATTGTTACAAGCTAATTATCTAAGCTCTGGGCAATGTGGTTTCAGAGAAGAAGATTTTTTAAATTTTTCCCATTATAAGTCTATGGGAGCTATATGTTGCCATGGCAACCAGAATTCCAATCTGATCAGCCCAAAAACCTTATGCAGCCTTTCCCCCTACCTGATGATGCTTCACATGAAATTTGATCAAGATTGGCCATGGGGTATTAGAGATATACTTATTTGAAACTGTTTACGGACGCATGCATGCACGCACGCAGGCACAGATGCACGCACGCAGGCACAGATGCACGCACGACGGACAAAAAGTGATCCCAAAAGCTCACCTCATCACTACCTGACAGGTGAGCTAAAAATGAAAATTTCTTTTTTTTTAAAGCCGCGCTTGTATTTTCGTGAAATCCAGCAGAAAATTCTGAATAATCTGTGAGTAAACAGGAAAACTGATAATAGTAAATGCACTCTCCCATATTATCGGGGATTAAAAGACAAATCATCCATGTATCACTACTGCACAAACTACAATTGAAATCCTGTTAAGTATTCCTATTAAAACATACCATTAAAATCCATCAATAATGGATCTGTTAATGGGCAATTTTAACAGGGACAGACACCAAAAATGTTAAAAATCTGTTAAAATGGTTATCAAAATACCATTAAATAAACACATTAAATATTAATGGCAATTATTTAGACATTAAAACTATTCAAAAATAAAACCAATGGTCCTATAGTACCGTTTGAAAAAATAATGCCCATTAAATCATCAATTCCAAATTAGTTATAATGCCCATTGATTTTTCGTTTTTAATGACCATGAAAAAAAGCCATTAATAGGACCATTATTAAAGGATTTTTATGGCCATTAATTGCTTTGGCCATTACTCCAGAAATTTTACAAAAGATAATGACCATTAAAATGTGAAGGTAGTCATTAATTAATGGCCATTAAATAATACATACATTTTTTAATGTTCATAATCTCAATGGTCATTATTTAGATAAGAGAAAATTACTATTCATTAAAAATGAGAAAAAATGTAAAACAGGTCACCAAAAACGAAAGTAAATCATACTGGTAAATTTGCTTCATTCTTTTATTAAGTTTCCTTTTTCTGTAAAATTGGAGGTTCAATGCTGATATAATCATGGGAATACGTTAGGAACAACTATTCTATCGCTTTCAGCCAGACTGCAGGTAAGTATTTACCAGCGAGTGAGCATTGTCATATGTTTTCGTAACCACACATCTCTCAAAATAAGAAAGTAATTGTTATTGTTGGGTGCAAGAACACTTTGAATATCTATCTATCTATCTATCTATCTATCTATCTATCTATCTATCTATCTATCTATCTATCTATCTATCTATCTCTATCTATCTTGGTGTCAGCTTGAAGGCATCTTCGTAAGGAAATGATTTTGAAAATATTTATTAGCTATCCATGAAGAGGAGTTAGTCTAAAGAATACAAAAACCATAAGCATGCACCATTTTCTAATCTTTTTCCTAAAAAAAAATTTTGGGGGGTGGGGGGGGGGGGGTGGGGGGGAGCATGCCCCCGGACCCCCACCCCCTTGCAAGGCTTTGCACTTTTGCCGCTCGCCAATCGTCCTCGCACACGCTGTCTCCCTCATTTTTATTTTCAAAACCGAACATGTCTGATAGGTTAAATATTCAATATCACATAATTAAAATGAGAAATATCACATTTACACTAAATATTCTGGTTTTTGTTTGATTTGAGGTTTAACGTCCCCGTCAACACTGTAAAGGTCATTTTGGAGACGTTGCTTCCAATTTTGTGGGACTTTTACCCGACATTGAGATGAAATGACATCTCAAGCCCTGTCGCCCAATGAAACCAATAGGGTTTATTAGCATGAACGGTCCGCCTCGCACCGCGGTTCCTGGACAGGCTTAGATCCTCTGAGCGGTTTACCAGTACTAGTGTGCGGGCCGGATTCAGCTCTGCGTGGAAGCATCATGCAGCCCATATATTTCTTCAAGCCCCTATGGGCGGGGGCTTCTAAATATTCTGGTACATTTTTATGAAACTTAAGAGTATCAAGATTTATTATTCTCACGCTCTTCTGAAAAAAAGTGAGAATAATGTCAAACCCTTCATCCTACAGTCCGTCCATAGTCTCATCATTGCTCCTGGTCGCATCCTGGACCATTTAACCATTGACCTGCTGAATATTTAAATATGCCACACCCACCACTGATTATCAACCAATCAGATTTCTTGATGCAAATCATTGCAACAAATTCATAAACTGAATGACAACAATGAAGATCCTGATCAGATGGCATGGCTTCTTCAGAAGCCATCTGATCTGGATCTGCATTGTTTCAAAGATCAGACATATCCGGGCTCAGCAGGACTGCAGGAACATATTCAAAATTTTGATATGACTCCCAGGCAGGGGGTGGGGGACTGACACTGCTCGAGGGGTCAAAAGCCATTTTGTTTGAATTGAGGTTTTCATCCCCACCAACACTATTTAGGTCTTTGTTTGTTTGATTTGAGGTTTAACGTCCCCATCATCAAAGTATAGGTTATTTTGGAGACGTTGCTTCCAATTTTGTGGGACTTTTACCCGACAACAGGGTTTATAAGCATGGACGGTCCGCCTCCCACCGCGATTCCTGGACAGGCTTAGATCCTCTAAGCAGTTTACCAGTACTAGGGTGCGGACGGTTTCAGCTCTGCGTGGAAGCACCATGCAGCCCATCTATTTCTTCAAGCCCCAATGGGCACACTATTTAGGTCATTTTGGAGATGTTGTTTCCAATTTTGTGGGACTTTTACCCGACACTGAGATGAAATGACATCTCAAGCCTTGCCGCCAAATGAAACCGAAAGGCTTATATGCACTGGATAGTCTGTCTCACAAACAGTCATGTTGGATATCAAATCAAAGATAATTAGGAGTAGAATACAGTGGTGTAAAAATTAAGTCCCAGGGGGCATGTCTGGGGTCACCAGAGGTCAAAAAGAAGGATTCAGGGTCATTTTTTGGATTGTCACACAACTCCTCCTAGGCTTTTTGAGATGGAATTGCAAAAACTTTCACAGGTAATAATAGCTCTGGCGGAACATATTAAGAATTTTGATGTGAAACCCCCGTGGAGGTGGTGGGGGGTTGGGAGGGGACCAACTCTGTCCAAGGACTCAAAAATTTATTTGTACATAGTAATGTTGCATATAAAATTGAAGGCCATGTAGAGTAGAATACAGTGGTGCAAATCTAACTCCTGGGACATGACTGGGTGTGACCAGAGATCAAAAAGTAGGATTTGGGGTCCTTTATCTACTCATCATCCTGAACCTATTGTCACACACACAACTTATGCCAGGCTTTTTGAGCTAGAATCTTGAAACTGTCACAGGTATTAGCCCAAAGGATGAGAATGGAGGAATGTATTCAATATTTTGATGTGACCCCATCCCCATCCTGAAAAGTCCAATTTATACAAACATAGTCATATTGCATATTAAATCGAAGTTAATGAAGACCAGAATACAGTGATGTAAAACTTTTGCCCCAAGGGCATGACTTTGGGTCAACAGAGGTCAAAAAGTAAGATTTTGTGTCCTTGTCTCCAACTGTTACAAAGCTCCTCCTAGGCCTTTTGAGATAGAATTTGAAACTGTCAAGGGTAATAGCCCTATGGAGATGACTGGAGGAATGTTTTCAGAATTTTGATGTGACCCCTCTTGGGTGGGGTCGGACTATGTGTCACGGATCAAAAATCCAATTTGTACATTGTGATGTTGCATATCAAATCAAAGGTAATGAACAGTAGAACACAGTAGTGTAAACATTTTGATGTCTTTGGCCTGGGGGTCACCAGAGGTCAAGAAATAGAATTTTGTGTCTTCATATTGTGACATAATTCATTATCAGCCTCAATAGTGCAGTGGTTAACGTGTTTGACTTATGATCGAGAGGTTGTGCATTCGAAACCGGCCACTGGTATCGAGGTGTGTCCTTGGGCAAGACAAGTAATGACACTGCCCCACTCGACCCAGGTGTAAATGGGTAGCAGTGGTGTAAAAGCCACTGCCTCTCTCTCCCTCTCGCACGCGTGAAACACCCGGAATGAGTGTTTCGAGAGCGATTCAATAAGCTTGAAGCTTTCATCGCAATTAAACTAAAAAAAATCAGTATAAACTAAATCCGAAGAAGGCGGGATTGCAGTGGTATAGATTTTTTGCCAATCACTTAACTCCGCCCAACTTCCTGTGAGGAGCAGATTTTACAGGTATGACAGGTATTCATGGATTACAGTTCTTTGTACTTTTGACAAACATGTCACTTGAAACATGAATTCTTGTTCAGTGTACAATTGTACAATTTAGTTTTGACCTATTTGCACTTTAATGAGCCGACGATAGATGTCGTATTGCTAAACTGCTAGTTGCGCAGTCATATGAGGGTCAGGTTGTATTTTCTTCAAAATAATATCTGGAAATAGACTGAACTTTTTGCAAATAGTGTAGGCCCTGATCAGATGCTTCATTTTGCGGCTTCTGATCTGGGCCTGCAGTGTTTGCGAAATAACCATTTTGGGGTTTCCAGAACAAAATGGGTTAATTACCTTAACATGCCCTATAAATACATGATATTCACCTGACTGGGCCGAAGTGTTGCACCGCATTGATGATATCCGACTCTATGACAATCTCTGACAACCCTCGAACGTGTACCACTGGAGATGGGTCAACATCGTACCTATCTTCATACCTCCCCTGAAAAAATAATAATATAAAAGAATACACAAACAATAAAAATTGAACAAATGTACTAGGTCTCAAGAGTGGCAGTGTCAAACACATGGATATCTGCACAATAGACATGTAATTTTGACAATTCCAAGTGTGACTAGTTAAGATTTAAGGATTTTCTCTTCAAGATACACTCCCATCCAGGAGGCGTGTAATTTCGTTTTTGTGTTTCTATACTTCAGTTTTGACCTTTTGGCATAAAACTTTTCTTTTTCACCAAAGCTTCAACTACATGTATATTAACCCATTCAGTACCGGAAATTCCAAAACGCAACACAAGATGGTCTAAAAAAGGCGGGAAAAAGCCATGTGCTACCAAAATCATAATAGGCCAAGCATTTTACTGTCAACAACCCCAGTTAAATATCTATATAGGCAATACATTTTGTATATTTTGTACAAATGTATTCATCTATTAAATTCATTATTTTTCATTTAACGGCTTTTCACAGTTGATTTTTTCTTTCACGGAGTTTGCACAACTGATTAGTTGTGACAAGCACTGGGAATGTTAGGTGACCAGGTGATTGCCCACATATGATGCCAGGACATTTGCCCCTCAATGTATTAATCTAAAAATGGACATTTGCCCCCAAGTTGAAAATGCGACCCGGACATTTGCCCCCCCCAGAGCTTATTTTTGGTATCGACATCTGCCCCCCAGTGCTTATTTTACAGGTGGACATTTGCCCCCACTGCTTATTTCAGAAAGGGACATTTGCCCCCCAGATAGACCAGGGCTAATACAAAGGAGGAAAAAATTTATTTATTGGTTAATTATCATCAGAAATACAAAATGTTAAGCAATAAATTAAATATAAATCCCATGATAACCTGCTGTTATGGACAACCCTTACCTTAGACAGCAGTTTGGATCCAGATCAGATGCCATATCTGATGGGGATCTATACTGTTTGTCATGCAATTTGTTAAGTTAACAAAATATACCAAGAATGTGATGGTTAATACTCAACAATTGGAGATGCTTAATTTATTCAGCAGGATAAGGGTTAAGCAAGTCAGCTACAGAACCATATATTAAGTTTGTGCCTCACTGAGAGTCCAATGTCAGATGCCTATTCTCAAGTGTTTTTTTACACTGGATACACTGATGGTTAATTTTTGGTCAACACATTATCATGTAAATTATGTAGCTCTATACAAGTCTGTAAAATGAATATATCCTTGTAAATTTTCAGATAAAAATATTAAGGCATACAAGGGTTTGCATTATTTTCTTAATTTCTGCTCAGAAACAAAGATTGTAGGAACATGTTAGAATTATCTAGAGATGGTTCTAGCCAGGTTGAGGGGCAAATGTCCCTTTCTGAAAGAAGCAGTGGGGGGCAAATGTCCACCTGTAGAATAAGCACTGGGGGGCAGATGTCCATACCAAAAATAAGCTCTGGGGGGCAAATGTCCGGGTCACATTTTCAACTGGGGGGCAATGTCCATTTTTAGATTAAGTCATTGGGGGGCAAACGTCCTGGGGGGCTAACGTCCGGAGACCCCCACAAATATAACAGATAACAAATAAGTCTGATCTAAGACATCCTTTTTGTTCTAATCCTTTGTTTGGTCTAAGTGACAAATGCCTCGGGCCAAACGTTAGCAACTTGAGAAGTTTCATTGATTAGTGTAGATATTTTTAGCAGCCAATAAAATCGATTGTTTACAACCGGTCTCACTATAAAGCGACAAGAAGCGTCAAGAAGCGCCAAGAAGCGACATGAAGCGACAAGAACGTTTTTAAACATTTTTCATATACATCTATGGCAGATTTGATCTTTTATAACATTTTCAATGCTTCCTGATATATTTTTGTCAACACAAGTTCATTAGATGCCCTTAAAATTTGCTCCGAACTACTGTGCAATCCCGACTCTGAAAAGCTTAGACAAGTATTGAGCGACAAGAAAGCGTCAAGAACATATTTTAACACTAGCAGTGTTCTGCCAAGAAATTCAAAAACATGGGCCAATGGCCCATCAGACAGGAAATTGTCGGGCCATTTACAAAAAAGTGGGGCCATTCACCAAAAAAGCAGGGCCATTCACAAAAAAAAAATCAATTTATACAAAGGGCGAGTATGACCTCTTGAAAGGGCCATTTATCAATCAATATTTTATTTCTGTCCGACTTTTAAATGTGGAAATACAATGTTAAACAGGTGTTGTAGACTTTGACATGAAAATCATGACCTTGCAGTCGGTACACAAAAAAGATCAAACAGAATTTTTTTCTTGGCCTTCAGCTAAATGTGTCTCATTACTATTTTTAGCCTAAGGAAATATAATTTTGGGGAACACTGAAACATGGGTTGATCAAAAAGAGACAGATCAGCCTGCGCAGCCTGATCAGAACATTCGCTGTTGGCTCTACAATTAAGTAGGAATCTGTTACCATAAACAAATTATTATAAGAGCGTTGGGTATTATCAAACCAAAGGCAATATTTACGGCCACTGACACGTGACCAGTCCACAGGTGTCAGGTGTGAAAAACGTGTTGGGTTAATTTTGAGAGGCTAAAAATATATATTGGGCTGCAGATTAATAGACTTCACAGGAAAGCAACCGGATCAAGACATGATGACGGTTCGTTCCTCGAGAAAAAGGTGCGCCCGGCAATAATTTGGATGCGCCCACGGGCCCATGGATGTCAACTTTTCTGCGCCATACAGATTTTTTCCGCGCCAATGGCGCAAGGGCGCGGCCTTGGCAGAACACTGCACTAGTATTCAATCTTTCTGGTAATAAGATAAGACCAGACATTGGCAAGCTTAAATGTGTAATTTTGTGTCAATACAAGCTCCTTTAAAAGCCCATAAATGCTTATCAGATCCATAATAAGGACCTGTCGTCTAGCTTTATCGACTGGCGAAAAAGCTTCATGAAGGGATTTTAACTTTTGTTTCGCTAGATACTAGCCTACATGTGATAGATTTCATAAGATATTTATATATATACATAAGCATTCATATGGAGAGAAACAAAGATTTACGAATAATTCTTTTTTTTAAGGCTTTATTATGCAAAATCCGTGCCGGTCAATTGTCTGGAAACAAGAAAGCGTCAAGAAAAAATGACGATTTCCACACGTATTTTTCCTGGATTTCTGACATATGCAAAGATCCACATACCATTATTAGTTCAATTTGCTCATTTATAATACTTCTCGGGAAAATAAAATCCACTTTGGACCCTTATAGTTAAAGGAAAAGTTTCACCTTCTGCTGGTTGTTCGCTACCAAGAAAAAGCGACAAGAAAATATATCACGGCCAAATCGTTAATTACTTTCACTCAGTTTGAGTAATTTAAGTTGAATTACTCAATGGCTTGCGGGCTATGAAACTGATAAAATCAATAAGCGTGTATTTCTTCATAGCACCGCCATTTTTTTTTCTTTTCCTTCCTTTATTTTAATTTTCTTTATTTCTTTCTTTCGTTCTTTCTTCCCTCTCTTTCTTATATAGTAACAAATAAGTGCACTTATTTGAGATATTTCATGTTTTTTCCTTAAAAAAAAAAGATTTGCTGAGGGTTTTGTTTGTTTGTTTGATTTGAGGTTTAACGTCCCCGTCAACACTGGTTAGGTCATTTTGGAGACGTTGCTTCCAATTTTGTGGGATTTTTACCCGACATTAAGATGAAATGACATCTCAAGCCCTGTCGCCCAATGCAATCAATAGGGTTTATAAGCATTGACGGATCGACTCGCACCGCTTTGCCTAGACAGGCTTAGCTCTGCCTGAAAGCATCATACAGCCCATTTATTTCTTCAAGCTCCAATGGGCGGGGGCCGGATTTGTTGAGGGTACGTATTAGAATCCTGTGGGAGTAAGTTGTAATGAGACCCACTACATGTTTTCTATCGTTTTCATGTGGATACCCGTTAGAATCCTTGGTAAGACTATTGTGACTACCCACGAGATATTTCTTTATTTTGTTTTTATTTCTTTCTTTTTCTATCCTACAAAGGAACCGGATAAGAATAACAGCAGTTATCGGTGAGTTTCCGAGTTAAAAAAAAACGTTATGGGTACTTGTAAGACTCCTTAACAAACATACTTGTCCTCAAACTCAGCAGCAATAAAACACGCCTATATAATTTTGACCCCCTTAAACCTCACTTTTATATTGTAAAAGGCATAGGTTGTGGGTACACGTTAGAACCGGCTTGGCCCGCCTCGGCGAGGCGGTTCTAACGTGTGCCAATAACCTGTTATAAATTCTAAAAACAAGAGGACCAAGCTGGTCCTATATCGCTCACCTGAGCTAACAGATTCAAAGTTTTAGGAAGTTCAAAGTTTTAGGAAGTGCCAGCCTTTACTGAAGGATTTATGCGAGGACAAGGTGATGACAAGTAAGCATTTTCTGCAATCAAGCCCTGGTTAATTACTGTCACTCAGTTTTGAGCTATTCTAGTTGAATAACTCAATGGCTTGCGGGCTGTGACTAGCGTTAATTGCGATCGACCGAACAGATCAGTAACAAAACATCGCTCAACTTTCTTTCTTCCTTTCTTTCTTTCTTTCAGCAGCCTCATTGAGTCGGTTATAACTAGTGCCCACAATCTTGTATTTGAAGAGAGAGAGAGAGAGAGAGAGAAGAAAATATCATTGCATGTTTTCGACGTTGATACGACGTTGAAAACACATCATGTGCCAACTTTCTTTCTTTCTACCTTGTCTTTCTTTCAGCAGCCTCATACAGTCGCATATAATGAGTACCCACAACCTTGTATTGGAAGGGAGAGAGAGACGTCTAAACTGCTAGAAGATTATAATGATAAAACTTGAGTTTAATTTTTGTAAACAACTCGGTCATTTAGCTGAAAATCGGCGTTTTTAAATTTTGAATGAATAAATGAATAACAAGGATATGATCTTAATTTGTTATTAACAAGGTATCGCAGGCGATACAAATCCCCTCGCACAAGACAACTTAGTGTGTATGTGGAAAACACTGAACTGACAAAAGTCCAACTTGCTTAAGATATTATCATTTGCAACCTTTGTGTAAAGTTTGTTTAAAAACTACAGTGCAGTCACGTTATAACCAGGTCCGGAACAACCTAAAATTGATCTACTGTAGTTCAATTCATCTAAAATAGACCAATCGATCTTCTAAAAGAAAGGATAAAACGATATATGTAAACATTGCAAAGCAGGGGTGTAAAATTCCACTCGCCCGCTCGCATTTGCGAGTAAGTTTTGAGGCAGGGCGAGTAAGGTTTTTAAAACTGACCTTACTTTTTCTTCATTTTTACCACCTAAATCAACAGTTTAGACGATAAGGGCGAGTAAGTTTGAGGGAAATTTTACACCTCTGCAAAGCATCGACCATGTTTTGCAAAATGGCGAGTTCATCATTTTATTACTTCACAAAAAACGTGACGAAATTCGCTAATTACCCAAAATTCCATCGGGGAATGTTGCTGTAAAATAGATGTTTTTAACACAGAAAACACTTCACTTTCGGGAATATTGCCCTTCCATTTACAAAACCATAAAATGTGTGGTTTTATCTTCGCCAAAATGTTGACACACATGGTCTTTGTTGATTTCCGGATCTGGAAGCGAGGTCAAGCCGCTTACAGCATCAAAAAGCAGCATCTTTTCAGTTTTCTTCATCAACTATGGAGGACAAAGTATGTCATAATCATCACGCATTTTCCATCATAGTGAACTTAATTGAAACTTATAAAAATGGTAGTTATGAAGTCTTATGTATGAATTCTAGTTGTTTTAATATTGTTTTGTCAGGTATAGGAGTCAAGGCCGGGCTGAGCCACCGAGCCAAAAAATGCCAACCCGGAGATTCTTTAGTTTCTCTTTTTCTCCTTTTACTGCTACTCGCTCACATCTGAGCATTACAAGTAGGATTTCCTGGGTGATGACCAGTACTTTTTAAGCAATGTGGATGAAGTGGCTTGCTCAAGAGCACAACACTTTAGTCAGCGTGAGGCTCGAACACGCAACCTATTGATCACAAATCCGATGCGCTACCACTGCACCAAAGTTCCGCCTCATGTTAAAATTAACCCATTAATTGTAGTCAAATTAAGATTAAATCATGAAATAATATCATTCTATATAACTGATAGTTGTATAATCGCAGTACTTTGTCCGATTTTGTTTTATTACAGTGTTTCCAAATACCAAGGACTGGAATAATTAGTACTAATCTATTTTTTCAAAGTAACTCGTCAGTTTAAGGGGCTTTTAGGTCCTTCGGTTATTTCAATTTGATAACTTTTATCATATATTCATAGAAAAAATAAAATATGTATATACCGGGTCGAGACTTAATGATCAAATTAAATTAGTGTTTTTTTATTTGTTTCTATATTGCATTGATTTGAGACCTGCATATGGTAGGTAGGAAAGTAAAAGAAGGCAATCGATACAATTATCAGAGACACCAAAGGGAAAGAAACCCAAACAAGAAATAACTAGACCCTAATGGGAACATCAATAGACGAAACCCAAAAGGACAGTTACTTTCCCACAAAATGGCCAATTGGTTATCCAAAAAAAAATATAATCGATACACTTACTCAAAGACAAACCATAACAAAAATATACCGTGACAGAAGAACCTCATTGGAGCGGTCAGTGAAACGAATTCCAATGTGGGGGTGGGGGGGGGGAGGGAGGCTTAATTCGATTAAACACGGCCATAATCCTCGGCCTTTCTTCCGTCGCAATTCAGACAAACAATTTGTTTATTCAACATGAATGGCCCCTCATTCAGAAGTGCAACATCTCCGAGTAGGGCGGAGGTACGCTTGTATATGGTAGGAAGGACAGAGCACTTTTTAATACCTCAAGTTGCTAATCACCCCAATCTGCATTTTTAAGGACTTTGGGCGAGACTCGTTTCACTCCAACCTTGCATCACATTATACTATCGTACTCTACACTGCCTAACAAGGATAACATAAGGCAGTTTGTGGTTTTGGTTATAGACATACACAATTGTGCGGTTGGGGTGATTAAATTGCCGGTTTGGAGTGCTGTACCTTAGCCAAATCTTTCTAGCTTATTTGAGCCAAAAACCATTCTTCTGACCCTACCTTAGCCTACAGTGTCCTGTCCCACCTTACCCTACCCCAGCATAACATACCCTACCCGCAAAACATTGGTACGAAAAAAATCCTGTCCAGTAGCCCCCACCTCCATCTGCTCATGATACTCCACTCCTGGTTCTATATAATGTTTTGATAACAGCCAAGTCGTGTTTATAAATAACCCAAACACTAATTAAACTCTTCTAAAACGGGCACACTTAAGATGGAAGGCCATGTTACCAGGATGGCAGAGGAACATTTGCCAAAGAACATCTTTGGAGAATTAGAAATGGGCAAACACTCCCATGATGGTTATAAAAAGCGTTACGTAGACATCCTCAAAATCACCCACAAGGCACAAGGACTTCAACATACCAACAGAGCCATGGGAAGAAACTGCACAGACACAGGGCCGAGCAAATGGGCAAGACCTCATCACAATGGGTGCTAGAGAATGAGGCAAAGAAAATCAGCTAAGCTGACAAAAACGCCCATTGCACAAAGCCAGAGCTAAGAGATCATCAACAAGCTGCCTTTACCCAGCAAGCACAAACCAGCGGGCCAACCTTGGACTGACACGACGTATCTTTGTCGGGTCAACGGCGATTCGGCGTTGACATGTATCGTTGCCATTCCGACTTTGGCCCGACATATTGATCGCAACAGACTATTCAAAGCTAATATTGGTCTCCTCAGCCATCTTGGAACACACAAACAGTAGCATTTCTTGCATGTGATTAAAATTGGTCACTGTCAGTTATTACAGACGAACTATTAATTACATTCCCAATAATAATGTCTTAGTAACTGTTCATTTACACCTATGACATATATTGTCCACCGTACTTTCAGAGGCTGACTATTAAAAATAGGCAGTGGCTAGACGACCGGATCCGGTTTTCTAGCCTCTGAGTCTAGAACGCCGGACCCGGCATTCTAGACCTAGCGGCTAGAAGACCGGGTCCGGTCGTCTAGCCATCCTCCCGTTGCCAGGCTAGAATGCCGGCAATAGAATATTTGATAAAGTTCTATAATCCACAAGGTAGCCTAAACAAAATTAGAAAGGAACATTTATCTGTCATGAATTATCCGCCATTGTTGTTGTTGTTTTCGTAGATCTCCACCGATGAATAAAATCGATGCACCACCTCTAAGAGGCGTAAAAGTCTGGCCAAATACTTAAAATAACTTCAGTGTCTCTATATACATTATATACACAGCTAAAATCCTGGTGACTTTTAAAATAGCTTGTTGCAAGGAATCTTTTTGAAGCTACGATAGATTACTGTTGATTGTGTTTTAAGTATATCTACAACTGCAATATCATGAATATCGGTGATCAATATAACGACAACTGCTTAAATTTGACCATCGTTTTATTTATTTATTTATTTTCAAAATTAGAATCTAATTTGCGGTGTCAAAAAATCACAATGGTAAATTACGTTCAACCGCTCAATCAAATTACTAATTGTTTGTAGCACTCTGTACAGTAAAACAATAGGATCTTAAAGCGTTATGAATTCTTTGAGGTCGTTTGACCGCTCAATCAGGTTAATGGTTGTTTGCAACACACCAAAATTATATTTTACAACCGCGACAAACACGACAACGCTAATTTATCACGTTCAATTTCCATCATATATAAATAAAAATGATAATAATAATAATAATAATGATAATAATAATAATATTTATTATTATAATAATAAAAACCAATACATAAGTCATAAGTGTCCGTCCCGCATTAATAGTCGTTACATCTGGCCGTTACATCTAGAAAATTGGAGTTGCCGATATACATAAAACGAAAGTATTCTCCCACTTCCAAAATGGTGGAAAAGGTTTGTCTGGTTCTTCATATGTATTTGTTTTCTGTTTTTGGTCGATTATAACTGCCAAATATTATATTCCCGGCATTCTAGCCTTCCGTCATGAACTTGTCTAGAATACCGGACCCGGTCTTTTAGTCTCAGAGTCTAGAATGCCGGGTCCGGCGTTCTAGACTCAGAGACTAAAAGACCGGGTCCGGTCATCTAGCCACTTCCTTAAAAATAAGATTAACAGCAGCATAAGCGACCCAATTATCGTTCTTTGAATTGAAAATGGCAGCGTCCATGACATGTTGATGAAATCAGTGGCAAAATTGGGTATTTACTGTTAATTTATCTAGAAAATCTGATTTTTCCAATTGTCACTAGTTTTAAATTTAAAAAAGACGTGTTTTGCAAAAAAATCCCTGTCGAAAATACAGTGTGACTGAAGAAATGGGATTACATGCACAAACCTAACAATTCTGCCACAGACTCCACTTGCAATATTTACATATGAGCATACTCAGTGTATTTATATCGTTTCATCAGTGCTTTTAGAAGATCGATTGGTCTATTTTAGATGAATTGAACTACAGTAGATCAATTTTAGGTTGTTCCGGACCTGATAACACGCCTATTGGGGTGCACATATTGGGACCGCGTTATATGTGAGGCGCTTTATAGCATCTGACTTGCCGAGGCCTTTCCTACGATGTCTAGTGGGTGGGGTAGAGTAGCATAATGTATGGAATATCATGGGTTCCACAGATACTTGGGGTCAGTAGAGCTCTCTTGCGGTTAGTAGAGCGGATTAGCCAAAACTGATCTCTTCTGAATCTGACCCCAAGTATCTGTCATGGGTTCAGGACTAGTACTGAGGTAATGGCCAGATATGACCGACTCAGTATAAGAAGATAGATAGTACTGGCGGAATGTCCAGTCGCGAAAACATGTGACGCTAACTGACGCCTCACTCACAATGTCGGACAATGGTTATTTGCAGTCGCCTTTCTTCCGCATCTGTATTAGACGAATACTGCCGGATCGAAATAGGCATGATTTACTTACTCCTCGGCTGTCATCATCCATTCTTTGGCGTTTTGTCATACGCTCGTCGTAGGACATTTTGGATTCTGGAACCTCTTTTGCACGAAGGAAACGGTACTACTAAATACCGCAAACTATAGAGGGAGTTCGATCATAGTCAAACTCGGGTCGGTCTGAATACCGCAGGATACAGCAGGATACCGCAGGAGGGTCCGATGTGCCTAAATACGGTAAAGTAAAGTTGCGTAAAGTAAAGTAAAGGAGCGCAAAGTGGCGTAAAGGGACGTAAAGTGGCGTAAAGAGACGTAAAATGACGCAAAGGGTGTAAAATAACGTAAAGGTGCATGTCGCATGCGTCGTGTTCACCACTAACAGCTGCTTTTCCGACCTCGTCTTTTTCCAATAAAAAAGGGAACAAGACAGTTCCCCGACAAGACAGTTCCCCGACACGGTTTTTGGAGACAGTTCCCCGACACATTTGAAGACAGTTCCCCGACACTTTTGAAGACAGTTCCCCGACACTATTGTTCATAGTTAAATGACCTGTGACTGATAATTATAATTGGCAATTGGTTCCCAGACACCTTTGAAGACAGTTCTCCGACACTAGTGTGCATAGTCTTAATGACCTAATTGGCAATTAGGAATAAGATATATTAGTTATAATTTTGACGTTTCTTGCTTTCGGGGTAGCCCCTATGTGCCATTGGCGCCTGGTTACCTTAAAAACATCCGTCAGTCAGTCGTTTCTTGCTATGGCAACTATATTTATGAGTTGCCTGAAATTGCCTCGTTGATTTCAAGACAGTTCGAATAATTATCATTATTGTTCGCATAACAGCGTTAGATAGCTATTTCATATTCTTATACTTTAATAATATTTATTTAAAACAAAAACTTTGAACTCATCTTCATTTTTCAAATGTCTATTATATGGAAAAATGACAATTAGAAATATACTAATTGCGTTTCCTAGAAGACCTCTTTGTTTTGTTTAAATGTGTGCATGTTCATTAACTGAACATGCTAGTTCGCTTAATTTCAGGTGTATTCATTAAACTTATTGATAATGGTATCAAGTATTAGCTTTTATTTTACATCGGGGAACTGTCTTCAAAATGTCTATGAACCCATAATTTAATATTTCTAAACGTCTGTCGGTGAATTGTCTTCAGAATATTGATCAACACATAATTACTATCAATTATGATAATCATCATGATCAGTCACAGGTCATTTGACTTTGAACAAAAGTGTCGGGGAACTGTCTTCAAAAGTGTCGGGGAACTGTCTTCAAATGTGTCGGGGAAGTGTCTCCAAAAACCGTGTCGGGGAACTGTCTTGTCGGGGAACTGTCTCGATTCCATAAAAACAGGGTTTTTGTTGTGTCATTTTTCATCAAACTTACTTGTTTTCTTTTTCAGCATGATTGAGGTCCAGTTTAATTCATAACTTGTGATTTTTTGTCCTTGTTCATTGATTTTTCATCTTTTCTTTGTTTGTGTACATGTTGACCTTGACCTCACGTGAAGCTAAGCCGCCATTTTGGAGTTTTGTAAACACTTCCAAAGAAGATGCTAACAGGTATTTTGACCGTTTTCTGCATTTATTCCCTGTACACAACTGTTGTACCTGCGATAGACTCGCATTTGGAAGGGGCCAAACACATTGAGCAAGAGTGTGAAGGCCAGTACGTACTCACACCATCCAGAAGTGTGATTTTGGCCAGTGTGGTAAAAAACACACGGTGGAGAGTACCAGTGAAAAACAAAAGTACAGGGTTGACCCTAACATACTTGTCCCTGTTACTTGTGACCATTTCTACTGAGATTGAATTGAACCCAGGACCCGTATCTTTTCCCTGCGGCTCTTGTGGCCTCGAGGTCCTGGAAACTGACCCTGCCATTTCCTGTGATAACTGCCAGCAGTGGTTCCATATCTACTGCCAAGACATAAGCTTGGATTCGTATGAAACTTTTCAGGCTAATGACAGCTCGTTTGCATGGTCATGCTTGAACTGCGACCATTTAAATTACACAACTGCAAGTAGTTCCTCATTCTCTGGTTTTTCATCGTTTTCGTCTCTGCACACTCAGAACAATTACAGTGTTTTGAGTTCAGGATCAGAAAACCAATCGCCAGGCAGATCTACCGGTACTGCCACCCCGACACTTACACGTTCCAAAATTGCATCCCTAAACGTACTCAATATAAACTTTCAATCCGTGAAAAACAAGAAAGCAGAACTATGCGTACTACTGGAATCCGAAAAACCCGACATAGTCATAGGCACAGAGTCCTGGTTAACACCAGATATTTCTAATAGCGAATTCTTTGGAAACGATTTGGGATATACTGCCTTTAGGGAGGACCGTACAACAGGTACTGGCGGAGGCGTATTAATTCTGATAAAGGACACCATCCTAGCTTCTGAACAGAAACAGTTCAAAACAGAGTGCGAAATAGTCTGGGTTAAGATAACTATTATAGGGTCCAGACCTCTCTTTATTGCCTCTTACTATAGGCCAAGGGAAAATGATGCCGTCAGCCTTGCAGAACTGAGGAAGTCCTTAGACATGGTAAGCAAAGAGAAGGGAGATATCTGGGTCCTTGGTGACATGAACTTTCCCGGACTGTCTTGGGATGAGGAAGATGTACCTGTTGTCAAGCCTGGGTGCAGCTGCTCTAGTGTTTATGAGGAATTCATAGACATTATGAATGACTTCAGCCTCTTCCAGGTTGTCAGAGAAGCCACAAGGTACGATAATATCCTTGACCTTTTCCTCACCACAAATAATACTTTGGTAAATACAGTCTCTATCATTCCTGGTCTCTCTGATCACAATATTGTGAAGTCTGTTGTTAATATTAAGCCTAAATTTAATAAGCAGCAGCCACGTAGCTCTTTCCTCTATAGGAAGGCTGACTGGGAGTCTTTTAGAAATTACATGAGGGCATTTAGCCCAGCATTTCTGGAAAATATACACGTTAAGTCCATTGATCAGGCATGGTCTGAGTTTAAAGACACCATACATGAAGGCATAAGAAAATTCATTCCTTCAAAATTTATTGGGTCAAAAAAGCACCTTCCCTGGATAACCAGGCAAATCAAAAGGGATATACGAAAACGAGATAAACTGTACCAAAAGTTCAAAGGCACTAAATCTTCAGAAAGCAGAAAAAAGTTCTTAAAAATCAAACATGCTGTGAAATTTAAGATTAAGCGCTCATATGAAAACTACCTTGAAGGAATTTTGGGAATAAATAATCCAGACGAGGAAAACCAGGATCCAAGTAAGTCAGACTTTTCTAGAAAAAGATTGTTCAGTCTGCTAAAAAGCTCTAAACGAGACTCCCAAGGAATAGGCCCTCTACAAGATGGTGAGTCTACAGTCACTTCCAATGTTGATAAGGCCAATGCTTTAAACAGACAATTCTATTCTGTCTTCTCATCCAGATCTGCCTTAGACCTAGTCAAGCTGTGCCGAGGTGCATTGCTGGATGGTTTGTCATCTGGCCTAGATTTGTTGATACCAGATAAATTTAAATCCAAGGTACCGACCATGCCAGATATTGAACTATCAGTAAATGGTGTCCTTAAACTCTTGACTGGCTTAAACCCTTCCAAGGCAGCTGGCCCGGATGCTATTAAACCTGTTGTCCTTAAGGAACTTTCAAATGAAATAGCTCCATTGGTTACAGCTATTTTCCAGTTATCCTTGGACACAGGCACTGTCCCAATGGATTGGAAAACTGCAATCGTCAGTCTACTGTTCAAGAAAGGTGACAAAGGTAATCCAGCCAACTACCGACCAATCTCACTGACATGCATTATGTGCAAAACCATGGAACACATCATTGCATCAAACCTGACCAGGCACTTTGACAAACATAATGTACTCTATGACTTACAGCATGGTTTCCGTCAACGCAGGTCTTGTGAAACTCAGCTTATTCAACTTGTTGAGGACCTTACTAGATCGATGACAGGAGGCAGGCAAACTGACCTCATTCTGTTAGATTTTAGTAAGGCCTTTGACAAGGTAAACCATCTCAAACTGCTTTACAAACTTAGACTTCATGGTGTTCAAGGTAATGTCTTGTATTGGATCCAGTCCTTTCTCATAGGGGGAAGCCAGACCGTTGTGCTTGAAGGTGACAGTTCTAATGAGGTACCAGTATCCTCAGGTGTACCGCAGGGGTCAGTTCTGGGCCCCATCTTATTCTTACTGTACATTAACGATTTGCCCGATAATGTGCAGTCTCAAGTTCGCCTCTTTGCGGATGACACTGCGGTATACCTGACCATTAATAACCCAGATGACTCTTCCAACCTCCAGAAGGACCTTGACCAACTACAAAAGTGGGAGGAACAATGGGATATGGAATTTAACCCTGGTAAGTGCCAAGTTTTACATATCACCAGGTCACAAGATCTAATCGAGTCTACCTACACCATGCATAAGAAAACCCTTGAAAGTGTATCCTCCGCCAGATACCTTGGTGTTGATCTATCCACCGACTTAAGTTTCAATACACATATTAATAGAATTTCGGCAAACGCAAATAAATCACTTGGCTTTATTAAACGGAACATAAAAACTAAACATAAAGGTGTCCGTGAGGCTGCATATAAAACTATTGTGCGCCCACAACTCGAGTACGCCTCCACTTCATGGAGCCCTTATACCGAAAGTTATTCCCAGAAAATAGAAATGGTCCAGAGGAGAGCTATTCGCTGGACCATGAGTGACTATTCGCCTTACAACAGCGTTTCAAAGATGCAGAAAGTACTTGGCTGGCGGTCTCTGGAACAGAGGAGGGCTGATGCTCGCCTCTGTATGTTATATAAAATTACACACGGCATGGTTGCCGTTCAAATGCCACCGTATTTCCAGCAGCCAACAAGAGCAACCCGTCAAAGCCTGCGCCATCCCTTCGTGTATCGTCAAATCCATACCTCAACTGATTATTACAGGTATTCGTTTTTCCCTTTGGCTGTTGTGCAATGGAACAGCTTGCCATCTTCCTTGGTCATGCTGCCAACACTGAATCAGTTCAGTGTGGCAGTTCGGTCTCTTGACCACCAGTTACCCTAAACACAGCAGACCTGTTTTTAAACTGATTTTAATCTCATCTTATTAACTAACACTTTCATCTGTTTTTATTCATCTCACTATTGCACTTTTATTCTCACTATTCACTCTACCTTTTTCTTCACGGCGCGCAACCACCTACACGTAATCCTCGTCAGGGGGTGTTGTAGTAAACCTAGATAGATAGGAATTGAATATCATTGTAGAGGACCGTGATACCTCAGTGGTTATAGCACTTGCCTTTGACCCCCTTGAACCCCACTTTTATATGGTAAAACCGATGTTTACAGGGTCTTATTTCTGCTCTAAAATATAGATTGTGGGTTACTCGTTAGAACCACCTCGATAAGACGGTTGATTTAGGGACATCTCGGCTCTTAACAAACTCGGCCCCTGACAAACTCGGCCCCTAACAAAGTCGGCCCCTGACCAACTCGGCCCCTATTATTATTATTATTATATAATTATTATTATTATATTTGCCCATAAGATATTTTTTTTAGTTTTGGTAAAGGTGGAAGGATAGCAATAGTTAACCTAAAATAATAGACACTTGTCTCAGAGTTTACCTTTTCAAAACTGAATGTTGGACTGTTCCGCATTCTCAGGTAACTGACAATGATATTGAATTATCTTTTAATTGGATTATCTTGAGTAAATCACTGATGCGTGCCTGTTGATTGGTTATTATTTGATAATTTAATAGGTGGGAAGTACTGAGCAATTACCGTAACCATTACAAAGCTTTAACACATCATGAGAACACCTGAAAATTGCACGTGGGAGCAACAAATGCGCAGATTTGCCTGCGCATCGCGCACTCTGGTCAGTGCTGTTGTTCGCTTCTTGGACTACGGCTTCTGCGACTAAGCAGGTAGCAGTTAATTGAAATGTTGACATCTCTTTGTATTTATGACGGACCTAGTCATTCAAACAATGTCAGATACAGAAAAAAAGTGGTTAGTCATAGAAGAATTGATATTAAATCAAACAGAGCTTGCAGCAGAGATTCGCAGCAGACTCAATAAATTGTCTGTAGCAATAACGACGTTGGTGCACGGTTCCATTCCTCCATTTTTGGTTGAACCTAGTCAAATGAAACATATGATTAAATTAATTAATGAGGAATTGCAACGCGAGCACCCCCTTTATAAACTTGCGGTTAAAGATTCGAGATTTTATTATGATTATAAAAACTTTATCTTTGCAAGAAAAGAGTCTAATTTATTTTTGACAATAAAGTTTCCTATAACTGCACATGGAAATTTCAAATTATTTAGGACAAAAATGTTTTATGTCCCTATAAACCAAACTTCAGAGGATGCAACCTTGTTAATGAATCAGCCCGATTATTTCATTATTTCGGAGGAAGAAGGTCTAATGACCACGGCCTCCCAAACATTTATAAATAATTGTGGGAATGATAGAACATTGTTAAAATTGTGCTTAGAACCGATAACATTTACAGCAGTAAATCAAAGCAGTTGTTTATCGGAAATCTATTTTGAGAAAAATCTCACGCTGATTCATAATTCATGTGATTACAGGTATTTTGCCAACGTAATCACCCCTCACATTTTAGAAATTTCGCCTACAGAGGTTTTGTTGTATAAAGTCAAAAAGCTTAAACTGAACTGTCAGGGAAGACAGATAAACGCAACAGGCTGCAATTTTTGTCAGAAGGTTATTGGATGTCAGTGTTCTTTAAGCAGTTATGTTTTATCGTACACTGGCCACATTTCGTTTTGCGATAACAATAATACTGATATAGATACTTATTACCCCGTGAATATTGGTGTACTTGTAAATTTTTTCCGACATGATCACCTGATGGCAATGATGCAAAATGATTCTTTTCAGGATCCGATCAAGGTTATCATACCTAAATTTAAGGTATACCAGCATGACGTATCCAAGTTTATTGCTGATGATAAAAAGCGTCATTTGAGTATGAAAAAGCTTGCAAAACAAGCCAAAAAGAATGAAATTGTTTACTCCAACCTTGCACAAATGATGGCAGAGGGGGAGGTTGACATTAACGAGGGATTGTCAACATGGAATATTTTGACATTAATTTCATTTGGAACCTGTATTTTACATACAATAATTATAGCTTACATGTGGTATAAAATGCGTTTGATTACTTCTGCTATTTTGCTAATGGGAAAAGCGAGCGCCTCAAAAATATCATTGGTGTATACTACGCCCATGTCACCAGCAACATTTGATTTAATTAAAGAATTAAAGGAAAATTGGCAACTAGAACACTGGATACTTACATTACAAATCATCATTGTAATCTTGGCCGTAAGCATCCTAATTAAAATTTTTATGCTGCGAGATCAAAATCAAACGGTATTAATGTTGCATATAACTGACGGATTAAAATGTCTAGATTTACCATTAATTCGTATAAAAACTTGCACATCTGAGTGGGCTTTTGAGTTACCAAATGCAATTACAAATTTACAGGTTATATGGTCACTTAAACCAAAATTAAATATGAATTGGGCTAATTTTAAAGTGTTCAACAGAATAACGGATCAATACTTGGCAGTTCCGAAAACCATAAATTTAACGTTGATTGATGCAATGGTCCTCTATAGAATTTTAAAAGGACATTATTCAGCACACATATATTTAAATGATAAGGGAATAAAAGTGCCAGTTGGTGGTAATGCTTTACCTGAAACGAATACACAGAATATGGGTCTGTACCCAGATTTGTCACGTAATTATTAGAATTGTTATTTATTAAAAATATTTTGTGGAGTGTAGTGGACTGAAACATAGTTCTGCTGGGGTGAAACGGGAAGGCCGTCCATTGAAACAGACATGTTTTAGTTCACTGCAAACAAATGAGATGTTATATAGATTGATGTAGGAAACTGGCACGCCGTACTGAAGTTGATCTATGTGACGCATGTGTGACGATGAATGAGTGAGAGTATGCCATTTTTATTTTCGTCAGGTATTGAAACCTGAAAGTGGTTGACATGAGACACAGAGTGTATATTACATGTTATATTATGGAGGAACTATTGTCAATTGAATGTATAATTATTGAAAATATGAACATCCGGAAACTGAGAAAACATTGTGCATATTTCCGGTTGTTTGATTATAAGATTCCTCCAATATGCAATCGTCATCCAAATATTATATGGGATGGGGACACGCCTATCTATATTGAAGTAGCTTTTCCAGGCACAGATTCAATTACAGATTATGAAACATTTTTCAAGATTGTGTCAGAAGACCCACCTTTTCTTCCAAGACTGTTGAGCTGTTTAAACGTCTACTCAATCTTCATTTTAGCAGATTTCTTTTGTGTCGAGGAAATTTTCAATGAAACATTTATTTATTATGCATATAACTTAACTTTATCTCCTGTCTTTATGAAATGTTTCTTCAAATATTGGGGACCAAACCATGACTCCACACTAAGCTATTATAATGTTTTCACGGAGAACTTTAGCATTCCATTTTGGATGGCCATATGGCCATTTTGTGGGAAAGTAACTGTCCATATGGCCTTCCTTTGTTTAGGTTTCCATTATGGTCTGGTCGCTTAATGTTTGTATTTCTTTCCCTTTGGTGTCTTTTATGGATGGAGTAAGTTAATTGTATCAATTCCTGATCTTTGTTTTACTTCTACTTTGACAGATTAAAGTATATAAAAACTAACGATCTAAAGAAGCTAGCACGGGAAAAAGATAGAAAAGAACAATTTCATCGAAATTTGAAAAAGGATAATTGTTATAGTTGCCACCAAACTATTTATTTTACATACAAGGTGAATCAAAATTTGCTAACATATGATACTAAGAAAGTTTTATTTTTACCGTGCTGCGCTACTTTAGTACATCCTTACTGTGTGAGATATATGCTCATCTCTGACCCACCGTCAAAACAATGTATAAGATGCAAATCAATACTTTGTGGGGGAATTCATGGGGCAATAATAGATACTGCTAGAATGAGAAGAAAGTGGGTTAGGCAATCGAATGGTTTTAGTATGGATTGGCGTTTCCCTCCCTTGACTGAAGAAATATTTAATGAATCGGTAGATATTCAGCCTACCGATAACTGAGCGCTTCGGTTATAGCGAATATTTCTAACAAGTATATTTTAATTATAAATGTTCATGATGAAAATATACAGACTTTATACCAAGGTGTAGAGTATCTGTATATATCTGAGAGTTAAATTTTAAGCTCAGTTGTTTGGCTGAACCAGGGAAAACCGTCGACCCTGCCGTATCCAGACGGGTTGTATATAGATGTAAAAAGATGTACATAGATTATGGTTACACTTTATCTGTTGTTATTACGGTATTGATATGTCTGGCATTACATTATTTAACGATGTACTGGAGGCGTAAGACAAATGTTGAAACTAGTGACTCAAAACCCGAAATTAATGACAGAAAGAGACAATATTCCAAGCCAGTCGCTCGAGTGGCTCCTTTTCGAGTCATCCCGAGTGGTGTGGGAAGGGGAGCGCTTTCCTATTATGTTCAGCAAATGGGAGCTTCTCGTCCTCCAATGGGACGAGGAAGCACGTTCCCTTTCCTGCAAGATCAAAGGACTGGTTTGATGCCAAGAAGCCCGGTGTCGATGACCATCCACCATCTACGGTCTCTTGGTCGTGGTTTAAGTCCTTATGCAAATACTAGTTCAGCCCTGAATGATACTGTCAACATTTATGCAAATACTAGGGATAATAGTAATAGTAATTCGACAGTATAGGGCTATAGTTATCCTTTTGGGGAGGTTGGGTGTCGATTAACTTTCGACCCATGGGCGAATATGATTGTGAATCTTTCATCATAGGGGTGTCTTATCAGCATTGGCTTTTGATATGACAACGCATGGTTGTACTTGCAACACATGCTGGGCGAGGGTGGGTTATAATATCTTTCCTTGTGTACTACTTAATCTTTCTTATCTTTCTCTAGAAGGCAGCTTTTGATGATTGGGTATCGCTTTCTATAGTGCAAATCCAATTAAGGATTTGTTGAAATTTCTTTTAAGCTTTAAAAAAAAAAAAAAAAAATGAGAGTGAAGGAACTAAAAATAAATAAATAAATAAATAAATAAATAAATAAATAATAAATAAATAAATAAATAAATAATAAATAAATAAATAAATAAATGAAGAAATAAATAAATTTTATAAACATACTTAGAATAAGTGTTTCCTTAAAGTCTGTAAAGAAGAATAAAAATAAAACACAGCTATATTTAATGTCTTTATGTTAGAGATCTCTTTCAATCCAACGTCTTCGTTCCTTTCTTATCTTTTCTTTTCTTTTCACTCATAAAGCTGTTATAAGAAACGTCTCTACCTCTCATCATTGTGAGCGTCCTCTGTTCTGGAGTTCTATCCTGACAGAATCTTGTAGCTTCCACGAGGTTTCTCAAATGAAGTCTAATTGTTTTTCGTGTTTCGTTTTTCTTAATGACCAGTGTACCTTTAACATTAGGTTGTTTACTTTTTCTTTCATTCTTCTCTTATGCTTTTGTCCTGTCGTCTTGTGTTTTAGCAAGACGCTATTGGTCTTTTTGGTAACATTCCATTTTGAAATAACATTTAGGACAAAATTCCAATGCCAGGCATGTCAAACTATAATTTTGTTGTAATATTGTCTGTCTTATGTATATGATTATTGTGTAATTATTGAATTCTTACTTTTAGAAAAAAAAAACAGTAGTTATATGGATCACAAAAAAAAAAAAAAAAAAAAAAAATCTGAATAAAATCTATAACCAAAACAACATTTATCATTGTATTACTTTGGGGATTACTGAAATCAATCAACTGAATATATATATATATATATATATATATATATATATATATATAATTGGGTAAATGGAAAAAAAAATTGTCTTTGGGTATGACTGTTTTGGCTTTGATCCATCCTTGTAAATACTTGTCGATAACTCTGTGCATAGTTAAGCATTTTGATGACAAGGTGCAAGATCAAATTATTGAGAAATGAAATCCACAAGAACTTCTTTTTGACACGAGGGCGTGTCATTTTCGAAAGGGAGGCATATGTTACAAAACCAAGAAATGTGCAGTGGTTGTTTATTAGAAAGTTTACATTATGTAGCTCAGACTTTTGAGGTCAGACAAACTTGTGTATAGTACAATAGAAATATGGGTCTGTTGAAATAGCTTTCGGCCAGGCTGAATCATACTTCTCAAAAGGAAAGGCATTTCTTGAATTTTTACAGCTCGAATGTCGAGTTGTATGAAAAAATAGAACTAGGACGCTCATAGGTTAACCTCTGATCTTTCTTGATCCACAAAAGGCAACACCATCATTGAGAAGATAATTTCATTTTCATATTAATGTTTTCGCGCAGCGCTTGCTTCAGTCGGGCTCTGAATTACGGTTGAGTAAGATCTTTGTATATTTCAGGTAAGATTCCTTTCCGTCTTTGCAGAAAATCTCTAAGTAAATTTTTGGGAGAAAACTTGCAGTTTACTATTATTTAATTAAGAAAATATTGATATTAAATTTGTAAAATTATGCACAGATTTATTGTTGTAGTTGGGGGGGTTTTACATAAAAATAAGGCTTCAAAATAATTCGGAATTTCTAAAATATTAAATAAAGGAATAATCAAATTTACAAGTATTGAAGTTCTAATCTTGTGAAATTATTTTATTAAACTATTATTGGAATATGGTCAATGAGAAAACCAGAAAATAATGTTAATTACATTTTTACAAGACAATTCGTTATTATATCAATGCTGAGATAACTTACAAATAATTTTATATGTATATTGAAATTGTATTTATCTTATTATGTAGAGTCGGGCTCTGAATTACGGTTGAGTAAGATCTTTGTATATTTCAGAGAACAACACTTTCGAAAAATAAAATAAGGAAAAGCCTTATGATGTCTTGTTATTACCCCGACTCATCAATGCAGTAACCTGCAGACCAGTGCACTCTGTGTTATGATGTCAGGCAGTTTCGTGTTCAACTGATGTCCGTCCCGTGCCTCTCGTTTTAACATCTGGGACTGTAGAGCAGATAAAACTGGCTCAAACTATCAAAACCAGTTTTGTCTCACTGCATATCAAGTTAAGAACGTCGCGGAGACGCCTTATGTTTAAGAGCAGAAATGAGAAAATTTCTCGCTGCTTGGATAGTATGAAAATTGCACGTGCGAACAACAAAGCGCAGATCAGCCTGCGCATCCGCGCACTCTGTTCAGCGCTTTTTTCCCTGCTTGGATAGTATGATTACTAAGGCTGCTGTATGCCAAACTTTATTCCTTTGGACGGCTTCTGGGACTAAGCAGGTAGGTTATTTGCATGTGCGAATAATAAATGCGCAGATCAGCCTGCGCATCGCGCACTCTGAGCGGTGCTGTTGGTCGCTGCTTGGACTACGGCTTCTGAGACTAAGCAGGTAGCAGGTAATTGAAATGCAGACATCTCTATGTATTTATGATTTTTTTTGTTTGATTTGAGGTTAGTGGTAAACCGCTTAGAGGATCTAAGTCTGTCCAGGTACCGCGGTGCGAGGCGGACCGTCCATGCCAAGCAACGTCTCCAAAATGACCTTTAAAGTGTTGACGGGAACGTTAAACCTCAAATCAAACAAACAAAAAACGTCCCCGTCAATACTGTATAGGTCATTTTGGAGACGTTGCTTCCAATTTTGTGGGACTTCTACCCGACATTGAGATGAAATGACATCTTAAGCCCTGTCGCCTCATGAAACCAATAGGGTTTATAAGCATGGACGGTCCGACTTAGCGCTTTACCAGTACTCGTGTGCGGTCGGATTTCAGCTCTGCGTGGATCGAGGCATCATGCAGCCCATCTATTTCTTCAAGCCCCGATGGACGGGGGCCGTTATATGCAGGATGCAGCTCATCTATTTCTTCAAGCCCCGATGGACGGGGGCCGTTATATGTATGCCCCTATTTATGAATCGGGCCGAGCTGCATATCAAGTTAAGAACGTCGCGGAGACGCCTTATGTTTAAGAGCAGAAATGAGAAATTTTCTCGCGGCTTGGATAGAATGAAAATTGCACGTGCGAATAACAAATGCGCAGATCAGCCTGCGCACTCTGATCAGCGCTTTTGTTCCCTGCTTGGATAGTATCACTACTATTTTTTTGTTTCTGTTCAAAAACGCAAATTGCGGGAGATCGATAGAACCGCCTCACCGATGCGGTTCTAACGAGTTCCCACAATCCTCAAAAATATACATTCCGGGTGCTCGTTAGAACAGCCTCATCGAGGCGGTTCTAACGAGTTCCCACAATTCATGTTTTGAGCAGAAATATGAAAAATATCAGATTTGTTATATCTGAAAATTTTCATTTTTTGACGTTAAAACTTTCAATATATTTGAATAGGCTTGTTTTCGTAATGTGAACTTGTTTTTATAACCCTTTCAGTCTATTTGTTTGTTTAGAAAATAGTTTATGGACAATAGTTAAAAATATACACAGATGGCATTTAAGCTCCGATTAAGCACCTTAAACTTGGTTAAAATCCTTACCTTGATAAAATCTTCTATGTAATTGTTGTTTCTTTGTGTAAAGAAAATATTAATGAATACATGGATTTCTTTACTTTTTGTTTCATAAACATGCCAAATAGAGAGGTAATTGGTCTGAAACGCACACCATGTCTATAGTGACAAATAATAAATTAAAATACCTGTGCGAAACACAGACAAGAGGTGTTGGTTGTAGTCTGATAAAAAATACCTTCGACTAATAAGTTCAAACTATGTAAGAAGCCTCCGTGGTGTAGTGGTTACGCTACTCGCCTTGTAAACCAGGGGTCGCAGGATCGATCCCGGGCTTCTCCAGACTTTCGGATGAGTCTTTAAACCGAGGTCCCGTCTCCGTATTACCTTAGCTGTTGGTGGGACGTATAACTCAAACACTCAGTCAGTTCAAACTATTCAAAAATTAAATATATGTACATGCATTTTAAAACTCTCCGATCTGTTAGCAGTCATGTGGAGCGCTTTTGTGATCAAAAGGTTGCGGGTTCGAGTCTCACGCTGGCCAAAGTGTTGTGCCCTTGAGCAAGGCACTTCATCCACATTGCTTGAAAAAAGTACTGGTTACCACTCAGGAAATCCTGCTCGCAATGCTCAGGTGTGAGCGAGTAGCAGTAATAGGAGGGAAAAAAGGGAAATCATGCTGAAACAGTCTACAGACGTTACAAAACGTCATATTCATATAATGAGCCGCGGCATGTGATTTCCAGCAATGTGGCATTGGCGACTGTCAAAGGCTCAGAAACTATGCAATCCATAGAGCCAAATTTGGAGTCCCAGATTACAGTAAGTAGATAATAAGTCTGGTCTGACTCATGCCGGCCTCGGCAGCTCGGTCGGATGCGCGTCTGACTGGTGATCAGGAGGACGCGGGTTCGGTACATGCTGGGGTCGCCATGGATTTCACTGTGGGACCTAAATCGATTTAACACGGCTGCGATCCTTCCCCTTACTTCCGAAAACTGCCCCTAAACAAGACTATTATATACTCGGTAAAAAAAGTTTTGTCCCTAGGCAAAGAATGGGCTGTAAAATATCACAGGAACGATCGATTTTCATATAGTATATACCAGCCTCTTCAGCAGCCACAGCCCGTCAATACTGATTAGGTTTGAGTCTTATGAACCTGTCAGAAAATGCTACAGAGGCTGCCAAATGTTGTAAGGGTCAGCTTTCAAAACGTGCAAATCGTAATTTAAGCGTTAAAGACTATTGTAAACAACGGGGTCTAACTCAGTAATTGCTGGGCAGATTTTTGTGAAATTTTCATTGTTGATATTGCAAGACTATGCCAAAAAGGGATCAGAAAGGTGTTTTGTCTTTTGGACCTTAACTCCTGATACAGAGGCTGCAGACCCCCAGAAGACGTTGTCAAAAAGGTGAAAAAAATGGCTGTAATTGGGTATAACTCAATAGCTAATGATCAGATTTTTGTGTAATTTGTTTAATTTTGATGCACAGTCTGTACTTGAAAAGGGCACGAAACCATTAGCCCCTTTTAGACCTTAACGGCTGGTACAGATGCTGCAAAATGCCGGAGGGGGTTAAAAACGCCGGCAAAAATGACAATCGTTTTGAGAGGCGGCTTGATATTGTTTACCGCATTCATTCATGCGGTATTCGTTCGTTCGTTCGCTCGCTCGCTCGTTCGTTCATTCGTTCGTTCGTTCGTTCGTTCGTTTGTTTGTTTGTTCTTTCGTTCGTCTATTCGTTCGTCCGTTCGTTTGTTCGTTTATTTATTCATTCATTTCTCAAAAAGGTCAGTTTTACCGACAAACTCATTAAAATTTCACTTGCATGCTTTTTGTGATTTTTCAAAATGTTGAGTTCATCAATGTTTTTTTTAATCGTGCACTTTTGTGAGCATCGCTTTAAAACAGATTTGATAAACTTGTTACCGTAGAAACACCATAGACTTTGATCACGATGCCACCTCGTTACCGAAAACTGTCAAACTTAGACCGGGCTAGGGCACTTGGGCAGCTCCAGGCAGGGCAATCTAGTCGACGTGTTGCCATAGCGTTTAACACAAATCGCAAGACTATCGACAGGATAAGGCAACGCTATGCAGCTTCTGGGGATGTCAAGGACCTCCCGCGCTCAGGAAGACCCAGGGCAACAACCCATGCCGAGGATCGACTGATCACCAACAGCACTCTAAGAAGCCGCTTTACCAATGCCAAAATGACGACTATGCGGATTCGACGACTACGAGGTGCTGGGGGCATAGCCGTCTCTGTTCAAACCATTCGGAACAGAATCCATGCTGCTGGGCTGAAATCACGTGTTCCTGCGAAGAAGCCCATTCTTTTACCGAGGCACAGAGCAGCTCGTCTTCAGTTTGCTCGGAATCATGTGCGATGGAATAGACAGCAGTGGCGAACTGTCGTGTTCTCAGATGAGAGTCGGTTTTGCCTACATCATATTGACGGACGTCTACGTGTCTGGCGTCGGAATGGGGAGCGTCACGCGGAAGCCAACGTGCAGCCACGCCATGCTTACAATGGAGGAAGTGTCATGGTCTGGGCTGGTGTGACGGCAGATAGGCGTACCAACCTCGTTGTGGTTCCAGGAATTCTTACCGGTCAACGCTACATCGACGAGATCCTACGTCCCCATGTTGTGCCTTTCCTTCAGCAAATGGGAAACAACGCCATCTTTCAAGATGATAATGCCAGACCACATCGGGCAAGAATTGTAGACGCCTATCTGCAAGCCAACAACGTCAGACGGTTAGACTGGCCAGCAATGTCGCCTGACTTAAGCTGCATTGAACATGTCTGGGATGTCCTCGGCAGAGCCGTCCAAACGAGGATAACAGAGCACAGCACTATGGCAGATCTTCGGCGCTTCCTTGGAGAGGAATGGCATCCAATCCCTCAAGCCACCATCCGGAAGATGGTCTTCTCTACCAGAAAACGACTGATTGAGTGCAGAGACAATCGCGGAGGTTATACCCACTACTAAAGAAAGACAAAGTTCAAACTTATTGAATAGTGTTTCACATGTCAAATGAATTTCAAATGTCAGAATAGTGAAATAAAGCTGCTGATCTTCTTGCTTTGTTTAAGACCAGTGCCACGTATCAGTATATGCATAAAATGGAATAATGTCGTATCAACGTTGATTCGATATGACAATGTTTCAATCAAAGGATGCGGTGGTCTCGATGAGTCGATATTTCATGTTTGTCGTATGCCGATACGTGGCTAGTCCTTTGTTACGATTTGCACGTTTTGAAAGTTGACCCCAGTCGCACTCCGCAGCCTCTGGAGCATTTACGATCGCGTCCTTCTTACCTAAACCTAATCAGTATTGACGAGCAGTGGCTGCTGAAGAGTTTGGTATATGCCATATGAGAATCGACCGACCCTGTGATATTTTACAGCCGATTGTATACATAGGGACAAAACTTTTTTTACCGAGTATATGTAAAAAGAAACACCTTTAGCACATACTGTTCACAGTCCATGTGCTAACGCTGTTCACGTTTTACATATTTTACATATATATTATATATATCGAGCCGCCACTCCCCCACCCCCGCTAACCTCGTAAGAAAAAATTACAAAAGTAAAACCTACTTGACCTTTCTTTCTTTTCTTCCAATTTCGCCTTAACCCCAGGAGGGGACACAGACGGTGTATATTACAGATACTCCAGTTTTCCATCACGTGAACAAGTCCGTGAAATTAACACCCGCCAGTACCCCTCTTTACACATAGAGAAATTGGGTATTACGGGGGTAAAGTATTTTTCTTATTTCTGTTCCAAGACATAGGTTGTGGGCACTCGTTAGAACCGCCTAAATTGGGCAGTCCTAACGAGCACACACAACCTATGTTTGCAGTAAAAATAAGAAAAATATCACGGATTTTCATCAGAAAGTAGCCATTTTGAAGATGTGAAAAAGTGCACTGTGTCGCAAGGGTGTGTTATCATAATGGTAGGATGAAAGCCTACACAGTAATCATGTAATTGCGTTAAGGTTCTTTAACCCCACATGAGACTGCTCTCTCTGCCCGTGGGGAGGGGCGGGCTTTAGTTAAATTCATGATCCGAAGGATGGCGTCTACTTCATAAAATTCATCCCTGAAAATGATACCAATGGAGCATGTTCGGACACAGAAATTATCACGGCCGCCGGGGATCGGCCGGTGTGTGTGTGTGTGGGGGGGGGGGGGTGCTCCGGCATCAGAGGCAAGTGCAATAACCACTGAGGTATCGACATCACGTTCCTCTACAATGAAATGCAATTCCATGCTTCTTTACATCCCTTTGCGCCATTTTACGTCTCTTTACGCCACTTTACGCCCCTTTACGCCACTTTGCGCTACTTTACTTTCCTTTACGCCATTTTACGCTACTTTACTGTATTTAGGCAGACCCAGGAGGGTCGCCCTATTTGGTGACAAGAAGTGACAAGAGGTGACAAGAAGTGACAAGAGCTATTTTATGGTGACAAGAAACTTTCTAACACAAAATTAAACTACAATATTGCTTAAAATGATAAATTAAATGTTAATCTTTAGTTAGAAATTAATTTTGGCCAAATCTAAAGACGTTTGGAGGAAAAAGCAACATGCTTTATTCAGACGTTTAACCACATTTACCGACAAGAAAGTTCTCTTTATATACAAAGTCAATTTAATTTATAAGCCAAAAAGTGTTTTTTTTCTCTGCTCATAAACATATGACTGTGGGTTCTCGTTATAACCGAAGAAAGGGGTTAACCGCATTTACCGGCAAGAGATTTCTCAAATAAACTCAGGCTCAAAAACAATGTCGTCTCATTTTATAACTATAAAAGCGGGTTTAACCAGGATTAATGTGATTTACCTACATGTGAAAGCCCATTTTATATAGAGAAAACTGGGCTTATCCATTATGATTTTTGTTAAGTAAAGTTACTTTGAATTGGTGTTTAACGTCCCCTTCAACATTATTTAGGTCATTTTGGAGACGTTGCTTCCAATTTTGAGGGACTTTAACCCGACATTGAGATGAAATAACTTCTCAAGCCCTGCCGCCCAATGAAATCAGAAGGCTCATATGCATCGGACGATCTGACTCTCACCGCTTTGTCTGGACAGACTTAGTCCTTCTAAGCGGTTTACCAGCACTCGTGTGTGGTCAGATTCAGCTCTGCGTGGAAGCATCATGCAGCCCAAGCTATTTCTCCGAGCCCCGAATGGCGGGGGAGAACCCATTATGATAAGTCATCCGTGTATTCAAGAATGGCAGTTGTCAGTTTCTGGCAAAAGAATTGCACTGTAGTGGTTAACCGCTTACGTATAAGCCTGCCTAGGAAAAGTGTGGATAAATGAACTGACCAGCTCAAAAATGACCTAAATTGTGTTGACTGGGCCGTTGGTCCGTTAAACCGCAATACAAACAATTAAACAGTTGGAATAGAAGTCTTCCTTCCTTAATCGTGCATGCACCACTCATTAAGATAATTGCTGTCACTCAGTCTTGAGTCTCACTGTTGGTTTTCTTTTGCTCCAGCATTTCAGTGGTTTCTTGCTGTCGAGTCCTCAACGTTGTCTCACCTCTGTGGTTCTTTGATTATTTGTGTTCACGGAGATGTTGCACTGATGAGTTAGGAGGCCTTCATGCGGACTGAACAAATTATTTGTCTAAATCGCGACAGAAGTAAGGGCGAGGATTGTGGCCACTTGTGTCTTTTTATTTTGGATGGCCATATGGCCATTTTGTGGGAAAGTGACTGTCCTTATGGCCTTCCTTTGTTTAGGTTTCCATTATGGTCTGGTCGCTTAATGTTATTGTTTCTTTCCCTTTGGTGTCTTTGATAGGTGGAGTAAGTTAATTGTATCGATTCCTGATCTTTGTTTTACTTCTACTTTGAGTTATCTCGGTTGATTAATCACAAGCTTGTGTTATTAGCATTTGGTCGACATATTACTTTGACTCCGCTTACTAATCATAAATTCATAACTTTGACAAGAGCATAACACCCGAGTGACGACCAGAAAAACCGCGAGATTGCCTTCATCATCTTGGGAATGGGTGTGACAGGCTTCGCGTCATACAAACTGTCCTCATCCCGCGTATGAGTTTTGTCTTTAGGACGAAATGGGCACAACAGAGTGGTTAGTACGGAATGGGCACAGGCAATTGCCTGATCAGTGTCTTTAGGATGAAATGTGTACAACCGACTATGTAGGACCACAGCTAGCTGGTTATATCTGATCCAGTGTCTTTAGGACGAAATGGGTACTTGTTAGTACCGAATGGGTAAACAGGCTGGTCAGTGTCTTCAGCGGCACACGTTTCCTTCCGTGTGTATACTCTCGTTTTATCAGTTAACAGTTACCTCCCTCACTCCGCTTGTGTATTGAGAAATTTGAGAAAGAGAAAGGTAGAAGTAAAACAAAGATCAGGAATTGATACCATTAACTTACTCCACCCATAAAAGACACCAAAGGGAAAGAAATACAAACATTAAGCGACCAGACTATAATGGAAACCTAAACAAAGGAAGGCCATAAGGACAGTTACTTTCCCACGAAATGGCCATATGGCCATCCAAAAATAAAAGACACAAGTGATACACACAGTAAGTAACAAACAACAACATAAATAAATCGCCACAGAAGAGCCGCCTTGGAACGGTCAGTGGAAGATTTCCACGGGGGGGGGGGGGGGCTTAAATCGATTTTACGTGGCCACAATCCTCGCCCTTACTTCCGTCGCGATTTAGACAAATAATTTGTTCAGTCCGCATGAAAGCCTCCTAACTCATCGGTGCAACATCTCCGTGAACACAAAAATCAAACAACCACAGAGGTGAGACAACGGTGAGGACTCGACAGCAAGAAACCACTGAAATGCTGGAGCAAAAGAAAACCAACAGTTAGACTCCGATGGGCCCGACCAGAGACAGAGCATCAGGCACCAACCAACATTACCACGCAATGGTTTTATTGTCACGCAAACAATATTAATCGTTGGTCCAAATTTTCTGTCAGTGTCGATTATTTTTGTCAGCTCCGGTATTTTTGGTCATCTGTAATCGAAGCTGACAGTTTTATCGCCAGCCTAGCAGAAAAAGAAACGTATTATTCGCACAAAAAATGTCCGTATTGGTTTTTGCGTGATAAACAGACAGCAGTGTGTGGTATATTTCTTTTTACTGTGCAATATAATAGCCAATATCACGTGGTCCTACTGATTTAGTATTATACATCTCTAAACGTGTCGAGCACAAGTTTCGCAGACGACGTATCCATAAACTCAATCCCGTTATAATGGGCTGTCCTAGAATGGGAATTTGGAGACTTTCAGCCCCACGAACTTGGGAAGCTTGGAGTGTGGTAGACCGCCCCCCTCTGGGGCTGTTGCTTTTTGCGCTGTAAATCATTTTACACCGAGGCGAATAAACTCTACGATAGTTCTCATCAGTTATATGATGCGGCTCTCTTAACTAGAGGCTATACTCAGCATAATCTCCGTCCTTACATTGATTCTGAAATTAATCATAAACGCCATTTCTTCAAAATATCCTTCATTAATAAGGGTATGGATTTTATAGATTTGCCCAGTATCTTCCGTGAGAGATCGGTGCTTTCTTCCATTCCTGCTTATTTTCAAAATACTGAAACACCTATAATTTGCTATAAATATAACAAACCTGTTAGATCTATCATTTTTAATTTCAATAAACTTGTTTCAGATCTTGATATTGATACTAATACTCCTGATTCATGTGATTGTAAAAACTCAAAGTATTGCTATCCTGCTGCTGGTCATGTAATTACTGGCAATTTGAAAATTATTCCTGATTCTAGGATAAGGAATATAATTTCTAAAGGACCGAAATATCGGTTTCCTTCTAAAATTGATTTCAGTAAATGTAGAGATGAAATCGCTGCTTCCTTGAATGAATTCGGTAATCGATGGTGTAAGCGAGAGTATGTTGAGCATAAAGCCCTTAAGGACTGGAAACTTAGCATTTTAAAACTAGTGAATAAACGCATTTCTTTCTATTCTCAAAATACTAACTTATTACCTCCTAAGCCCAAGACGTCTTTACGTCATCTTAAACTAGGTATTCAATAATTTCATAAGACGTTTGTTTTGGCCCCTGCTGACAAGGCCGCTAACAACGTCGTCGTTGTGTGACGGCTCCACTATGTTAACACGCTTAAGCAGGAGCTTGGTGGTACTAAGGCCTATGAACTTCAGCCTTTAGCTGAAGAGAGAGCTATAGTAGATAAACATGTTTGTCTTTCAGCCACCAAGTTTGCTGTGTGTGTTAACGAAGGCCAAGACAAGCTTCCTACGCCATACTGGTTACCAAAACTTCATAAAAAAACCTTACAAAGCACGGTTTATTGCAAATTCTAGCTCTTGCACTACCACTGAACTTTCTAAATTATTAACTTCTTGTCTTACTGCTATTAAAACTCATGTAATTAAATATTGTGATAAAGTCTTTGAAAGATCAGGAAGAAATCTGTTTTGGTCTCTAAAAAATTCGAATGAGGTTTTAAATAAATTGAAATCTAGACATGTTCGTGCTTCTAGTCTGTCTACCTACGATTTTTCCACTCTTTACACTACACTTCCTCATAATCTTATAAAAGAAAAGCTTAATGATTTTATTGAATGGGCTTTTCACAGAGAAGATTCTCTCTATCTTGCATGTAATGTCAGAAATGCATTTTTCACTTCTAAAGAGCATAAGAATTATACACTTTGGTCATGTCAGAAAGTGTGTGATGCCCTCACCTTTCTACTTGACAATATTTATATTAGATTCGGTACTAAGTTATTTAGACAAATTGTGGGTATTCCGATGGGTACTAATTGCGCACCTCTTGTGGCTGATCTGTTCTTGTATTGTTATGAAAGAGACTTCATTTTGTCGCTTTCCATTGATAACCAATCTGAAATTATTGAAGCTTTTAGCTCTACTTCTAGATATTTAGATGATTTATTAAATATTGATAATATCTATTTTGATGGTTTGATCAGTAAGATTTACCCCCTAGAACTTCAGTTAAATAAAGCAAATTCTTCTGATACCGAGGCCCCGTTTTTGGATTTACATCTATCTATTGTAGATGGATTTGTTTCGTGTAAAATTTATGATAAACGCGATGACTTTGATTTTGAGATTGTAAAATTTCCTTTTTTGGATGGTGATGTTCCTCGTGCGCCATCCTATGGCGTTTATATTTCGCAATTAATTCGATTTGCTAGAGTGTGTAGTCATGTAACTGACTTCAACACTCGTAATAAATTATTAACCGCTAAACTCCTTAATCAGGGTTATCGGTACCATAAACTTCGCAAAGCCTTTTCAAAATTTTATAGACGTCATTCTGATTTAATTTCAAAATTCAATATTGGACTTAAATCTCTTCTGCAACAAGGTCTATCGGAACCCGAATTTTATGGTGACTTAGTATATAAATTCAGAAAAATATATAACCGCAATGACTTCAGCACCGTATTTCGTAAAATCATTCTTCGGTATAAAAAGATTGGGTACAACATGGATATTATACGACAGACTGCATGCATGGTAGTTAACCCAATCACGGTTGGCAGCTTTGCTTCCCTCTTTAATTGCACGCCGGTGGGTCAGGCCTCAGATTCTATGACGGCTCCAACGTAAAGGCTTATTGAAAATTAGAGAGATAATGTTGGTTGGTGCCTGATGCTCTGTCTCTGGTCGGGCTCATCGGAGTCTAACTGTTGGTTTTCTTTTGCTCCAGCATTTCAGTGGTTTCTTGCTGTCGAGTCCTCACCGTTGTCTCACCTCTGTGGTTCTTTGATTTTTGTGTTCACGGAGATTTTGCACTGATGAGTTAGGAGGCCTTCATGCGGACTGAACAAATTATTTGTCTAAATCGCGACAGAAGTAAGTGCGAGGATTGTGGCCACGTAAAATCGATTTAAGCCCCCCCCCCCCCCCCCCCCCCCCGTGGAAATCTTCCACTGACCGTTCCAAGGCGGCTCTTCTGTGGCGATTTATTTATGTTGTTACTTACTGTGTGTATCACTTGTGTCTTTTGGTTTTGGATGGCCATATGGCCATTTTGTGGGAAAGTAACTGTCCTTATGGCCTTCCTTTGTTTAGGTTTCCATTATGGTCTGGTCGCTTAATGTTTGTATTTCTTTCCCTTTGGTGTCTTTTATGGGTGGAGTAAGTTAATTGTATCAATTCCTGATCTTTGTTTTACTTCTACTTTTTCTAGGGGATTCTCCCGCGATATGGCAAGCAAACAAATATTTTATTCTTTTGCATCCCCTCTCGATGGGGGTGGGCCCCACAGTATTGCGGGGATGAAAACATTGTCCTCGGCATCCCACTCGGTGGGGCCGACCCGGGGGATGGGTGCCCCCCACAGTGTGGGGATGAGAAATTTCCCAGAACCCCGCTTGTGTATACTACTTGAATTTATTCCCGACAAGAAAATCTGAAGACGGCCCTGATATGATTCTAGTGGGTCCATTGGGGTTCTAGTGTCTTATATTGTACGGAATTCATTTTCAGGCATGAACAAATCATGTGCCTAGTCATGTTACAATAAATAATTTGGTTAATGATAGGGATGTATTCATTCAATTACTTTAATGGTCATTCAGATGCTCGGTCTGTACAGGAGAATTTTGATTTGATAACTTCTTTCATTCATACTTCGGCCGAAAATCATATCCCCTCAAAAACTAGTAGGTCTGTATCTTCTATTCCCTGGATCACTCCAGAGATAAGAAGGAAAATTCGCAGAAGGAATAAGATTCATGCAAAGGCAAAAAAGACGGGAAGTGGTAAACTCCGGACAAAATTTGAAAACTTGAATGGTCTTGTCGCTTAATGTTTGTGTTTCTTTCCCTTTGGTGTCTTTTATGGGTAGAGTAAGTTAATTGTATTAATTCCTGATCTTTGTTTTACTTCTACTTTGAGACGTGAAATCAAGACTGATATAAAAAAAATCAGCATGATTTGTATGTGAATATCTTGGTAGGTGATGTAAAGGCAAATCCCAGAGACTTCTACAGATGTATTAATAGCCAGAAGAAAGACAGGCAAGGTATTCCGCCCCTTAATAAAAGAGGAGGGGACGGGGTTGCTGAATCAGACTTTGGGAAAGTAACTGTCCTTATGGTCTTCCTTTGTTTTGGTTTCCATTATGGTCTGGTCGCTTAATGTTTGTATTTCTTTCCCTTTGGTGTCTTTGATGGGTGGAGTAAGTTAGTTGTATCGATTCCTGATCTTTGTTTTACTTCTACTTTGAAAGGGCAGAGGAACTAGTTGGTCAATTCAATGATGCGTTTAATAAAACTGAGTTGACGGAGGTTCCATTGACTGGAAGATCGGCCCCATTCATGAATAATATTGTTGTGACAGCTGCAGGAGTGATCAAATTACTTCAAGGCTTAAACCCCAGCAAGGCCTTAGGACCTGATGAGCTTCATCCTAGAGTCCTGAAGGAACTAGCAAATGAGTTGGGTCCAGTTTTTGCACACTTGTTTCAACAGTCTCTTGATACGGATGAAATCCCCAAAGAATGGCTCTTAGCAAACATCTGTCCACTCTTCAAAAAAGGAGATAGGGCTCTTGCCCGTAATTATCGCCCTGTGTCTCTGACTTGTGTTCTGTGTAAATTGCTGGAACATATAGTCTGCTCGAACATCATGGCCCACTTGGACGAACATAAACTTTTGTCAGACAGACAACATGCATTTAGGAAAAGGCACAGTTGTGAAACTCAGCTAAGCACAGTTATTAATGACTGGGCAAAAATCTTGGACAAAGGGGGGCAGGTGGACACATTTATTCTGGACTTCGAGAAGGCTTTTGACACCCCTCCTCGCGAACTACTTAAATCTAAGTTATTTGGTTATGGAATTGGGGGAAAGACCCTCAAATGGATAGATTCCTTTCTTTGCTACAGAAAACAGCGGGTTGTTGTTAATAGTGAATCTTCGGAGTGGGCTCCAGTTTTGTCTGGAGTCCCGCAAAAGACCGTTCTTGGTCCGCTTTTGTTCTCCCTGTACATCAATGATATTTCCACTGACATTGACTCAGAAATAAGACTGTTCGCAGATGACTGTGTTTGTTACCGGGAAATTAGAGATACAGATGACTCATTGAAACTTCAGGCTGACATAGATAGATTAGGATGTTGGGCACGTAAATGGGGCATGAGATTTCAGCCAGTTAAATGCAATATTATGCAGATAACTAGAAAGAGATCTAATAAAGTTGAGGCTTCTTACACCTTAGAGGGAACGGTCCTCGAGAATGTGGACTCCATTAAATACATTGGAGTGACAATCTCACACAACTTGAGATGGAATACTCATATTAGCAACATGTGTACTTAGACAAATAGAACGCTTGGTTTCCTGAGGCGAAATCTTCATCAGTGCCCTCAGGATGTAAAAGAGGCAGCATATAAATGTCTTGTTCGCCCAATCTTGGAATATGGTAGTTGTATCTGGGACCCCAGTGGAGTGGTCCTTAACGATGAAATTGAGAAAGTTCAGAATAGAGCTGCTAGATTTGTAACAGGCAATTACTGCTTTGAAACTGGGAGTATGACTGGAATACTTGGAAAATTAAAATGGGAGTCTCTCAAGAAAAGGAGAAAAGACAGTAGGCTAATCCTTTTTACAAAGGTCTAAAGGGTGCTGCCAGCATTCCAACAGATGACCTTGTTCCCCCAACTAGACACTGTAGAAATCACCATTCGTTGGCGTTTCAGACCCTTAGCGCAAGAACTGACATTTATAAAGAGTCGTTCTTCCCCAGAACTATTAGAGATTGGAATGCCCTTCCCGATTCGATTATTTCGACAACTGAAGGTGCTGATGATTGTGTAGCTAAATTTACCTCTTTGGTTAGAGGTAGGGACTACCTTCTCACATCACATGTCCTGGTGTATGAATGTCATTTGACGTGTCACCAGTAACAATTCTGATTCTGATTTACAGCCTTTCATACGCATGCGAGCGTTTGCGATTCTCTGGCTCAATTCCATTGCTGCAGCGCATCATTGTTTCAGAATCAGAATCAGAATTGTTACCGGTGACACGTCAAATGACATTCATACACCATACATCATAGGAGTCTTAAAAGGAATTCAAATGCTTGCAAAAATGTTTAATATATCTAGTTTCATTCTTTCACGTTAGTATGTCCATTAGGGCTTTCCTGTTTTCTTAATAAACTTTAAACTTTATATCATATTTTACTTTTGAAAAGGGTCGCAAATGCGTTTTAACATTTCTTGTCACCATAAAATAGCTCTTGTCACTTCTTGTCACCTCTTGTCACTTCTTGTCGCCTCTTGTCACTTCTTGTCACCGAATAGGGAGACCGGCCATCTTGAATACTCTTCAGTACCTTAGCAACTCTACCACAGAGGTTGTTTGAAACTATGGTAGACCGATGACGTCATTTGGCAGCTACCTTAGATGTTCAGCTTTAACTTTGGTTACTAAGGTAGCTACCTTAGTTCCACCCGAAGTCGCTCAAAGAGGCGACTGTAGTCTTCGTTTTGATTGGTTAAAATTATTTGACAGTTACACATGATGCTGGTGGCAAGTAGTTGACAACAATGCTGCGAAAGAAACACAGACTGTTGCTTTTAATCGGAAGTATTTGGATTATCGGCATATTCCTTTTTGTTTTCAAATCTTCGGATGACAAGGTATCAAACACAATCAGTACCAAACACTAGACAAGCCTGTAATCGACGATCAATTTTGTACTTTCGCCCTTTGCACATGTTCTTTTCACACAACATCAACAAGCCAAGGACTTGAAGGGGCCCTTTTGTGGTTTTACGGCCCATTCAACAGCTAACGCCATGTTGGACCTATCAGTTGCTTTCACTGTTCCTGACAAGTCTAAGAGTGTATGTATTAAATGTACACCTGCGAGTATATAATGGTCAGATGCAAGGTTGGCAAAAAAGCAGGAAATACTTGTATTTCCCTGGACGGCGGGAAATACAGGGAATTACTGGGAAATATATATTTACATAGGTGGTACAATTGAGACTGATTAATATACCCCAACTACCTAGCTTGAAAGCAAAATTATTTCAAGTTCATGCAGGGCTTGAAAATTCCACTTGTCTGCTTGCAATGACAAAAAAAAAAAAAAAAAAAAAAAAATTGAAGGATGAGTAAAAAGTTTTTCTAGTCCTAATGACATTTACCAAAGTTAACATGCACTTAGTCATGTAGGACAAGTGAAATTTTGAAGAATTTTCCAGCCCTTTTTATATTGAAAAACTTTAAAGATCTATAGTCCCTTGCCTTCATAAAGAATATATATAATTTCTTTTCAAATGTGATTCTAAAATATTAGTTTTTAACTTTCAGCTATTTCCCTTGACTTGTAAATGCATGTGATTTTAATACTTAGGTGATTATCTGTAGATAATTTAAGACACCTTTCATGCTTAAATTAACTGTGTTCTTTTAATACCTGTCTCAAACAAACAATTAAATTATCACACCTTTTAGCATTAGGAGTATGATTACTTGACAAACTTGCAAACAAACCTTTTCTTGTGTAAACATCCTTAAAATTCAAATATCCAAAGAGTTGTTGAAAATCTCAAAAAAATTGAACTGTGTTGCACTAAAGCATACAAAACATGTAGTTCGATCCAATGGCAAACTCAAAGAAGCCAAGTGATTCTGATCTGGGTTTGCAGTGTTTGCCAAGGCATGTTCGTCCCAAATATTGGGATCATTATGGTATATTTTATCTTCTTAAGCATAAAAGGGATTTTAAACCTACATAAGAACAGATCACTTTTGTCTTTATATTTATGCTTGTGTTTGGTTGAGTAAAAGCAGACCTATGACATATATGTATGGGGAGGCATATTGCAAAACAGCTAACTGTCCATTATTTCAATTAAATAAAACAAATATTACTAGTGTTTTTCTATGAAATAACTTAACCAAAATCATATTTCCCACTATTTCCCAGTATTTCCCACTTTTGCTGAAATTTGGAGTATTTCCCAGGACGGTAATTACCGGTAAATACCAGTGGGAATTCCCGCCACTGGTATTTACCGGCCAACTGTCAGATGTGACCAGCGCAGTAGCCATAAGTAGAAAGAAAGATAAGAAAGAAAGAATAAGTTATATGGAGCATGGAACAGGTGTTTTTTTCACCGGGCCCCGGTATTTATACATTTTTTTTTTTTTTTATTTATACAATATTTTGAGAGGGTAACGCACTTAGCTAAAATAGCTAATCTACCTAGCGGCCCTCTTAAATCTGGTTTTCGCCCATCTCTGATTAACGATCAGCTCAATATGAGTGTAATCTTTAAAGGGCCGTAAAACCAAAAACAAAAATGTATGGAGCATGAAAGCATAGTGGTTAGTGCACCTGGTGCAGTGATGCTAGAGGCCCCTGCCCCTGGTTCGATTCCTGGCAGTGGGAATAAAATAATTGTGGTTTCAGAAGATGCTCTGTATGTGAATAGCTTGGAAGGTGATGTAAAGGCAAATTCCAGAGACTTCTACAGATATATCAATAGCCAGAAGAAAGACAGGCATGGTATCCCACCCCTTAATAAAAGAGAAGGGAACGGGATTACTGAATTGGACTCTGAAAGGGCAGAGGAATTAGTTGGTCAATTCAATGATGTGTTTAATAAAAATGAGTTCATCGAGGTTCCATTGACCGGAAGATCAGCCCCTTTCGTGGAACATATTGTTGTATCCTCAGCGGGAGTGATCAAGTTACTTAAAGGCTTGAACCTGTCGGTCTCGGGTTGTTTCGCCCGGGAGTCGTTTCGCCCATGAGTCGTTTCGCCCGTGGGTCGTTTCGCCCTGATTAGGTGGGTCGTTTCGCCCTTAGTTTTTTCAAGCCCTATTGATTGAGGTTATGCTTGTTTTGGTATGTAAATGGATTGATGGGGGTATTGGGAGTTCCGGAAAACATGGTTTTGCGCTCTTGTGGTGCAGCTGGACGACCTACTGACGGCTTCTTCGTCAGGTTTGAGCAACTGAGCTACCACCTTTAAGAGAAAGATATTCGAGCACACATAAGGCTAACAAGTCTTTGCAATAAAATGGGATCTATGGCTGTGTGAAAATGACTGTTTATATTAAAAAATGTGACATATTTTTCTTTCTCCTCAAAACATAGCCTAGATTTTGGATTAGAACCGTCTAATTGTCTATGTTCTAGAATCAGAAATAAGAGAAATAAAGTATTTGCGAAAACCCATTTTCACTGTATAAAGTTGGGTTTAGAGGGGACGTTATTGCATAAACTTGCTAACATGATGTTTTATTTACTTAACAGTTGTTCTTTCTGCACAAATAGCGGCGTGATATAACTGTTTCATTATTACGTTAATTGTGTTGACAGGGACGTTAAACCTCAATTCCAAAAAAAACAACAAAATATTTTTAAAATGTGGTGTCTGAATAAACGTTTACAAAAATGTCTCTTAAAGAGTAATAATCAGTATTACACCTTAAGTGCCATGTGTAAAATGTTGGTTTTACTTTTATACATACTCTATTGTAGCTCAACCTGGGTAGGAATAGAAAAAATAACGTTTTATACTTTCTTTTCATTTTTTCTCCATAATTTTATGCATAACAAAACACATATTTTACATTATAAATATATAAAAAAGGAAAACATTGAAATCATAGCATCACATAAACAAGTCCTTGGAATGAACACCCCCTAAACCCCACCTTATATAAGGAAAACTGGGGTTTACTGGGATATACATTATTTTTGTTATTTCTGCTACAAGACAAAGGTTGTGGGTGCTCGTTAGAACCGCCTCAACCTATGTTTGCAGTATAGATAAGAAAAAATACCACAGATTGTCATAATAAAAATAGTCATTTAAAGGTGCATTATTGAGCTATCTGGAAAAAAATGCTTCCAAAAATAAAATACATATAGCCGGTATTTTTCTTTAAAGCAATACAAATGAATGCATTTATGCAAAAATGCGAACAATTATGATGACAGGTAAACGAGTTTGAGAGGGATTCCCTAAATAGGTTTCAAACACTAGTTAGATCTATTTTTAGTTTGTGACAAAAATAGAATCCCCATATATGACGTTATGCGACGTTCATTTTTGGCCTTGTTGGCTTAGGCCATGCCTGAATCGGAAAAAAATATGACGCTGAATACCATGCCATAAGTAACGACATCCAGAGACGATACTGTCGCCATGTATGTGTAAAGTGACAGATTTATTTTTTAGAACAGAAATTCCGAACACATGTTCAGAGCGAAGGGTAAACACGAATGAAAACGATCATTTTCACAAAGTTCTAAAGCTGTATTTGGCTCCAAAAGTGTACACATGACAAAGGAGTATGCATTGAAGATAAAAACCAGAAAAAAAAATGAGACCCGGTAGCTCAATAATGCACCTTTAAAGGTGCATTATTGAGCTATGGGTAACAAATTCTTCAAAAAATAAAATACATATAGCCGGTATTTTTCTTTAAAACAATACAAATGAATGCATTTTATGCAAAAATGCGAACAATTATGATGACAGGTAAATGAGTTTGAGAGGGATTCCCTAACTAGGTTTCGAACGCTAGTTAATCTATTTTTAGTTCATGACAAAAATAGAATCCCCATATATGACGTTATTCGACGTTCACTTTTGGCCTTGTTTGCTTAGGCCATGCCTGAATCGGGAAAAAATATGACGCTGAATACCATGCCATAAGTAACGACACTCAGAGACGATACTGTCCTCATGTATGTGTAAAGTAACAGATTTATTTTTAAAACAGAAATTCCGAACACATGTTCAGAGCGAAGGGTAAACACGAATGAAAACGACCATTACCACAAAGTTCTGAAGCTGTATTTGGCTCCAAAAGTGTACACATGACAAAGGAGTATGAATTGAAGATAAAGGCCAGAAAAAAAAATTGAGACCCGGTAGCTCAATAATGCACCTTTAAGAGACTGATGTGAAAACATGCACTATGTCGCTCGGCTGTGTTATCGTACTTGTCTGTTTAATAGTTGCATTACGAAAACATGCTTAAAATACTGGAAAATTGTACCACCAAATAAAAAAAAAATCAAAATTGTTCTGATCAAAGATTCTTATATTTTTCATATTTCTGCTCGGGTGCTAGTTAGAAACGCCTCGGCGATGCGGTTCTAACGATCACCAACTATCTGTGTATTTTGGGCCGGAAATATGAAAAACATTGTGTTGCATGTTCGTTGTGTGTTTTGTGGGTAGTGCCCATAGTCTGCTATTTCTGCTCCAGTCATGTAATGTTGGTGTTCGTTAGAAACGCCTCGGCAAAGCGAATCTAACAATTACCCATATATCACATACTTCACACATGTTGACACTGCTGTTTGGATTTGTGATGCTAATCCTATGCAAAAAGGATCACTAGTACGACCTTTCTCTCTTTCTCTAAGTCTATCGGACGGCATTGTATCTGTCGGTATTCCATTACTGCTGCCTGTGAGTGGTGACTGCTGTAAGTTCGAGCCTTCATAAAATGACACCGACTTCCCTCGTAGCTTGGAGAAAAAATGGATTAGGCTTCATGAAGCTTCTGTGCAGAGCTGAAACAAACTGAACTTTAGTACTGGTATTAAATCGCTTCGGTCTAAGCCTGCCGGACCACTTCAGAACCCCTACCCCCCCCACCCCACCCCCCCACACACATCTACCAAGATTGTTCAAATTATAGCCCTGGGGCCCAAAACGGCCCTGCCCCAGGCCCCACTGGTTTTATATAGGCTTATATAGGGAAAACATATAAGAAACCAGAAAGCCCAGTTATTTGATATTTGGTGTGAAGCTTCATATAGTGAACCTCCACCAAGGTTGTTCAAATTAAAGCCCTGAGGCCAAAAATGCCCCCGTGCCAGGGCCCACTGGTTTTACATAGACTTATTAGCTCACCTGAGCCGAAGGCTCATGTGAGGTATTAGTATGCCAATGATCCGGCGGCCGTCGTCCTTTCACATTTTCAACTAAGTATATCTTTAAAGCCAGTTGGCCAATCATGATTAAATTTCATGAGACGCATTATCAGGTTGGGGGAAAAGATGCATTATGTTTTGGGGCAGATCAGATGGAAACTCTTGTTGCCATTGCAACATATAGCTCCCATAGACTTACAATGGGAAAAACTTAAAAAATCTTCTTCTCTGAAACCAATAGGCCCAGAGCTTACATATGAAGCATGTAGCAATGTCAAGTGGTCCCCTAAATAAATTGTGCCAATCATGCCCCTGGGGTCTAAACTGGCCACGCCCCGGGGTCCCTTAACCCCCCATGGGAATAAAGCTTAAAAAATCTTCTTCTCTGAAATCGCTAGGCACAGAGCTTACATATTAAGCATGTAGCAATGTCAAGTGGTCCTCTACATAAATTGTGCCAATCATGCCCCTGGGGTCTAGACTGGCCACGCCCCGGGGCCCCTTAGCCCCCCCATAGACTTATAATGGAAAAAAAGCTAACAAAATCTTCTTCTCTGAAACCACTAGGCCGTGAGCTTACATATGAAGCATGTAGCAATGTCAAGTGGTCCCCTACATAAATTGTGCCAATCATGCCCCTGGGGTCTAAACTGGCCACGCCTCGGGGTCCCTTAACCCCCATAGATTATAATGGAAATAAAAGCTTAAAAAATCTTCTTCTCTGAAACCACTAGGCCCAGAGCTTACTTATGAAGCATGTAGCAATGTCAAGTGGTCCCCTACGTAAATTGTGCCAATAATGCCCCTGGGGTCTAAACCGGCCACACCCCGGGGCCCCTTAGCTTCCATAGACTTATAATGGAAAAAAAGCTTAAAAAATCTTCTTCTCTGAAACCACTTGGCCCAGAGCTTACATATTAAGCATGTAGCAATTTTCAAGTGGTCCTCTACATAAATTGTGCCAACCATGCCCCTGGGGTTTAAACTGTCCACGCCCCGGGGCTCCTTAGCCCCCATAGTCTTATAATGGAAAAAGGCTAAAAATATCTTCTTCTCTGAAACCACAAGGTCTAGGTCTTTGAAATTTGGTGTGAAATTTCATCTAGTAGACCTCTACCAAGATTGTTCAAATTATAGCCCTGGGACCAAAAATGCCCCCGCCCGAGGCCCTTTGGTTTTACATAGACTTATAGGGAAAGCTTTAAAAATCTTCTTCTCTGAAACCACAAGGCCCATGTCTTTTATTAGCTCACCTGTCACATATTGACGAGGTGAGCTTTTGGGATCACTTTTTGTCCGGCGTCCGTCGTGCGTGTGTGCGTGTGTGCTTCAGTGCGGTCCGTCGTGCGTCAGTGCGTGTGTGCGTCAGTGCGTGTGTGCGTGCGTGCGTGCGTAAACTTTTTCTACAAATGACATCTCCTCCTCAACCACTGATCGGATTTTAACCAAATTTCACAGGAATGATCCTTAGGTGGTCCCCTTTCAAAGTTGTTCAAATGGTTCCGTTCCATTGCACATCTAGGTCACAGGAGCTAAAAATAGATTTTTAAAATGAAAACTTTAAAAATCTTCTTCTCTGAAACCGAAAGACCCAGGTCTTCGATATTTGGTATGAAGCTTCATCTAGTGGACCTCTACCAAGATTGTTCAAATTATGGCCCTTGGGCCAGAAATGCCCCCGCCCCGGGGGCCTTTGGGTTTACATAGGCTTATATAGGGAAAATCTTTAAAAATCTTCTTCTCTGAAACCACAAGGCCCAGGTCTTTGATATTTGGTGTGAAGCTTCACCTAGTGGACCTCTACCAAGATTGTTCAAATTATAGCCCTAGGGCCAAAACTGCCCCCGCCCCGGGGGCCTTTGGTTTTACATAGGCTTTACAGGGAAAATCTTTAAAAATCTTCTTCTCTGAAACTGCAAGGCTCAGATCTTTGATATTTAGTGTGAAGCTTCATCTAGTGGACCTCTACTTAGATTGTTCAAATTATAGCCCTGGGGCTAAAAATGCCCCTGCCCCAGGGGCCTTTGGTTTTACATAGGCTTATATAGGGAAAATCTTTAAAATATTCTTCTCTGAAACCGAAAGGCCCAGGTCTTCAATATTTGGTATGAAGCTTCATCTGTTGGACCTCTACCAAGATTGTTCAAATTATGGCCCTTGGGCCGGAAATGCCCCCGCTCCGGGGGCCTTTGGGTTTACATAGGCTTGTATAGGGAAAATCTTTAAAATATTCTTCTCTGAAACCGAAAGGCCCAGGTCTTCAATATTTGGTATGAAGCTTCATCTGTTGGACCTCTACCAAGATTGTTCAAATTATGGCCCTTGGGCCGGAAATGCCCCCGCTCCGGGGGCCTTTGGGTTTACATAGGCTTGTATAGGGAAAATCTTTAAAAATCTTCTTCTCTGAAACCACAAGGCCCAGGTCTTTGATATTTGGTGTGAAGTTTCACCTAGTGGACCTCTACCAAGATTGTTCAAATTATAGCCCCAGGGCCAAAAATGCCCCTGCCCCGGTGGGGTGGGGTGGGGGTGGGGGTCTTTGGTTTTACATAGGCTTATACAGGGAAAATCTTTAATAATCTTCTTCTCTGAAACCGCAAGGCCCAGGTCTTTGATATTTGGTGTGAAGCTTCACCTAGTGGACCTCTACCAAGATTGTTCAAATTATAGCCCCGGAGCCAAAAATGCCCCCACCTTGGGGGCCTTTGGTTTTACACAGGCTTATACAGGGAAAATCTTTAAAAATCTTCTTCTCTGAAACTGCAAGGCTCAGATCTTTGATATTTGGTGTGAAGCTTCATCCAGTGGACCTCTACCAAGATTGTTCAAATTATAGCCCTCAGACCACAAATGCCCCCGCCCCGGGGCCCTTTGGTTTTACATAGACCTTTATAGAGATAATCTTTGAAAATCTTCTTCTCTGAAACAGCAAGGCCCAGGTCTTTGATATTTGGTGTGAAACATCATCAAGTGGACCTCTATCACGATTGTTAAAATTATAGCCCTGAGGCCAAAAATGCCCATGCCCCGCGTCCATTTAGTTTTATATAGGCTTATGTAGGGAATATCTTTAAAAAATATTCTTCTCTGAAACCGCAAGGCCCAGGTCTTTATTTGGTGTGTAGCTTCATCTAGTGGACCTTTGCCAAGATTGTTCAAATTATAGCCTTTGTTGATATTTGGTATGAAGCTTCACCTTTTTAGACCTCCCTCAACATTATGCACATTATAGCCCTGGGGTCAATAATGGCCCTCCCCAAAGCCCACTTGTTACTCTATCATATGGATCAGGTGAGCGATCCAGGGCCATCATGGTCCTCTTGTATAGTCTTATATGGGGAAAACATATAAAAATCTTCTTCTCTGAAACCAGAAGGCCTAGGTCATTGATATTTGGTATGAAGCTTCATCTAGTGGACCTCTACCAAGATTGTTCAAATTATAGCCCTGGGGCCAAAAACGACCCCGCCCCGGGGCCCACTGGTTTTACATAGGCTTATATAGGGAAAATCTTCTTCTCTAAAACCAGAAGGCGTAGGTCCTTGATATTTGGTAGGAAGCTTCATCTGGTGGACCTCTACAAAGATTGTTCAAATTAAAGCCCTGGGGCAAAAAATGCCCCTGCGCCAGGGCCCACTGGTTTTACATAGGCTTATATAGGGGAAACCTTTAAAAATCTTCTTGTCTGAAACCAGGCGGCCCAGGTCTTTGATATTTGGTATGAAGCTTTATCTAGTGGACATCTACCAAGATTGTTCAAATTATAGCCCTGGGGCCCAAAATGGCCCTGCCCCAGGCCCCACTGGTTTTATATAGGCTTATATAGGGAAAACATATAAGAAACCAGAAAGCCCAGTTATTTGATATTTGGTGTGAAGCTTCATATAGTGAACCTCCACCAAGGTTGTTCAAATTAAAGCCCTGAGGCCAAAAATGCCCCCGTGCCAGGGCCCACTGGTTTTACATAGACTTATTAGCTCACCTGAGCCGAAGGCTCATGTGAGGTATTAGTATGCCAATGATCCGGCGGCCGTCGTCCGTTCACATTTTCAACTAAGTATATCTTTAAAGCCAGTTGGCCAATCATGATTAAATTTCATGAGAAGCATTATCAGGTTGGGGGAAAAGATGCATTATGTTTTGGGGCAGATCAGATGGAAACTCTTGTTGCCATTGCAACATATAGCTCCCATAGACTTACAATGGGAAAAACTTAAAAAATCTTCTTCTCTGAAACCAATAGGCCAAGAGGTTACATAATTATGAAGCATGTAGCAATGTCAAGTGGTCCCCTAAATAAATTGTGCCAATCGTGCCCCTGGGGTCTAAACTGGCCACGCCCCGGGGTCCCTTAACCCCCCATGGGAATAAAGCTTAAAAAATCTTCTTCTCTGAAATCGCTAGGCACAGAGCTTACATTTTAAGCATGTAGCAATGTCAAGTGGTCCTCTACATAAATTGTGCCAATCATGCCCCTGGGGTCTAAACTGGCCACGCCCCGGGGCCCCTTAGCCCCCCATAGACTTATAATGGGAAAAAAACTAACAAAATCTTCTCCTCTGAAACCACTAGGCCGTGAGCTTACATATGAAGCATGTAGCAATGTCAAGTGGTCCCCTACATAAATTGTGCCAATCATGCCCCTGGGGTCTAAACTGGCCACGCCCCGGGGTCCCTTAACCTCCATATACTTATAATGGAAATAAAAGCTTAAAAAATCTTCTTCTCTGAAACCACTAGGCCCAGAGCTTACATATGAAGCATGTAGCAATGTCAAGTGGTCCCCTACGTAAATTGTGCCAATAAAGCCCCTGGGGTCTAAACCGGCCACACCCCGGGGCCCCTTAGCTTCCATATACTTATAATGGAAAAAAGCTTAAAAAATCTTCATCTCTGAAACCACTTGGCCCAGAGCTTACATATTAAGCATGTAGCAATTTTCAAGTGGTCCTCTACATAAATTGTGCCAACCATGCCCCTGGGGTTTAAACTGTCCACGCCCCGGGGCCCCTTAGCCCCCATAGACTTATAATGGAAAAAGGCTAAAAATATCTTCTTCTCTGAAACCAATAGGCCTTGAGCTTACATATGAAGCATGTAGCAATGTCAAGTGGTCCCCTACATAAATTGTGCCAATCATGCCCCTGGGGTCTAAACTGGCCACGCCCCGGGGTCCCTTAACCCCAAAGGACTTATAATGAAAATAAAAGCTTAAAAAATCATCTTCTCTGAAACCACTAGGCACAGAGCTTACATATTAAGCATGTAGCAATGTCAAGTGGTCCTCTACATGAATTTTGCCAATCATGCCCCTGGGGTCTAAACTGGCCACGCCCCAGAGTCCCTTAACCCCCATAGACTTATAATGAAAATAAAAGCTTAAAAAATCATCTTCTCTGAAACCACTAGGCACAGAGCTTACATATTAAGCATGTAGCAATGTCAAGTGGTCCACTACATGAATTGTGCCAATCATGCCCCTGGGGTCTAAACTGGCCATGCCCCTTAGCCCCAAAGACTTAGAATGGAAAAAAAAGCTTAAAAACTCTTCTTCTCTGAAACCACTAGGCCCAGAGCTTACATATTAAGTATGTAGTAATGTCAAGTGGTCCCCTACATAAATTGTGCCAATCATGCCCCTGGGGTCTAAACTGGCCACACCCTGGGGCCCCTTAGCTCCAATAGACTTATAATGGAAGAAAAAGCTTAAAAAAACTTCTTCTCTAAAACCACTAGGCCCAGAGCTTACATATTAAGCATGTAGCAATGTCAAGTGGTCCCCTACATAAATTGTGCCAATCATGCCCCTAGGGTCTAAACTGGCCACGCCCCGGGGTCCCTTAACCCCCATAGACTTATAATGGAAATAAAAGCTCAAAAAATCTTCTTCTCTGAAACCGCTAGGCACAAAGCTTACATATTAAGTATGTAGCAATGTCAAGTGGTCCTGTACATAAATTGTGCCAATCATGCCCCTGGGGTCTAAACTGGCTACGCCCCGGGGCCCCTTAGCCCCCATAGACTTATAATAGAAAAAAAAAGCTTAAAAAATCTTCTTCTCTGAAACCACTAGGCCCAGAGCTTACATATTAATCATGTAGCAATGTCAAGTGGTCCCCTACATAAATTGTGCCAATGGGATCTGAACTGGCCACGCCCTTGGGCCCCTTAGCCCCCATAGACTTATAATGGAAAAAAAGCTTAAAAAATCTTCTTCTCTGAAGCTGCTAGTATTATTAGCTCACTTGAGCCGAAGGCTAATGTGAGGTATTGGTATGCCAATGGTTCGGCGTGTGTTCACATTTTCAAATAAGTATATCTTTAAAGCCACTTGGCCAGTTATGATTAAATTTCATGAGAAGCATTATCCAATTAGGGGAGAAGATGCAGTATGTTTTGGGGTAATTCAGATTGAAACTGGTGTTGCCATGGTAACATATAGCTCCCATAGACTTACAATGGGACAGACTTAAAAAATTTTCTTCTCTGAAACCACTAGGCCCAGAGCTTACATATTAAGCATGTAGCAATGTCAAGTGGTCCCCTACATAAATTGTGCAAATCATGCCCCTGGGGTCTAAACTGGCCATGCCCCGGGGCCCCTTAGCCCCCATAGACTTATAATGGAAAAAAAAAACTTCAAAAATCTTCTTCTCTGAAACCACTAGGCCCAGAGCTTACATATTAAGCATGTAGCAATGTCAAGTGGTCCCCTACATTAATCCTACCAAACCTGCCCCTAGGGTCCAAATCGACAATGCCGTGTTCCATTAGGAAGAACTTCAAAAAAAATTATGCTCAAAGACCATGAGTCAAACAGCTAACTAAAATGTTCCTCAGGTGAGCGGTTAGCTCATTGAGCCTCTTGAATAAGGAAAACCTTTTAAAAGCTTCTCATCTGAAACCAGAAGGCCCAGGTCTTTGATATTTGGTATGAAGCATCATCTAGTGGACCTCTACCAAGATTGTTCAAATTATAGCCCTGGTGCCAAAAACGAGGCACCCAGGGGCCAAATGGTTTTACATAGGCTTATATAGGGAAAACCTTTAATAAAAATCTTCTTCCCTGTAACTGCATGGCCCAGGTCTTTGATTTTGATATGAAGCTTCATATGATGGACCTATACCAAGATTGTTCAAATTATAGCCCTGGGGCCAAAAATGCCCCTGCGCTGGGGCCCACTGGTTTTACATAGGCTTATATTGGGAAAACCTTTAAAAATCTTGTCTGAAACCAGAAAACTCAGGTCTTTGATATTTGGTATGAAGCTTCATCTAGTGGACCTCTACCAAGATTTTTCAAATTATAGCCCTAGGGCCAAAAACGGCCCTGCCCCCAGGCCCACTGGTTCTATATAGGCTTATACTAGGGAAATCATATAAAAATCTTCTTGTCTGAAACCAGAAGGCCAAGGTCTTTGATATTTGGTATGAAGCTTCATCTAGTGAACCTCTAACAAGATTGTTCAAATTATAGCTCTGGGGCCAAAAACGCCCCCGCGCCGGGGCCCACTGGTTTTCCATAGGCTTATAAAGAGGAAAACCAGTGGACCTCTGCTTAGATTGTTCAAATTATAGACCTGGGTCCAAAAATTGCACCACCCTGGGACCTACATGTTAATCTCCTAGCTCAGGTGAGCGATATAGGACCATCATGGTCCTCTTGTTTTGTGATGGTACTCACTACTCACCCATCGGATTTTTGGTCATTGTAAATCATTAACAGAATGACAATTATTATGGATGAGATGACTCATTTTGTGGCATCTTATCTGGACCTACACTGTTTGCATACGTATGTGTGAACAGTTTACTCTGTATAAATCTTAGATTTATAACAGCTCAGTAAAGTCCCGGCCCCGCCCATTGGGGCTTGAAGAAATAGATGGGCTGCTTGAAGCCTCCACACAGAGCTGAAACCGACCGCACACAAGTACTGGTAAACCGCTTAGAGGTTCTAAGCTTGCCCATTTCATCTCAATGTAGGGTCAAAGTCCCACAAAATTGGAGGCAACATCTCTAAAATGACCTATACATGCAGTGTTGACGGGGATGTCAAACTTCAAAACAAATACAAGACGAAACAGTCTATATCCTCGCTCAGGACTTTTTTTCTCAGCCTATACTCAGACAGGGGTTTTATTATGACATGTCATTCTTTGTCCACTAAAGGTTAGGCGGCTGCCGTCACATCTTGATCTCTTTCATAGGTTACCTGTCTGAAAAGGATAAACCGCCTATGATCATACAATTTCGTCAATTTCAATTCTTGTTTAACCCTTCTCTTGCTGAATATTCATTTTTGCCACACCCATCTCTGACTTTGAACCAATCAGATTACTTGATGTAATTTATTCCTACAAATTCATAAACTGAATGTAAAACAGTGCAGATCCTGATCAGATGGCTTCTTCAGAAGCCATCTGATCTGGATCTACACTGTTTCCAAAGATAAGGGTTGTTGTGAACAGCAGGATAAGAGTTAATGGTCAAGTTCTAGAATTAGTCAATGAATATCGATATTTGGGTATAATTATTACAGCTTCTGGAATTATAGACATCAAAACTTTATCTCACAAAGGTATGAAAGCACTGTTTGCCATGAAACAGAAAATATCATCAAGAGAAATTAATGTACAGGTGGGCATGAAGCTTTTTGAATCTATGATAAGACCAATTATAACATATGGTGCTGAAATTTGGGCTACATCACATATTAAACTAAACAAGATTGATCAGAATGATTTGGAATCCTGTTATGGTAAGAATTGTTATGATTCCTTGGCTATTAGACATTACAAATATCATTTACGTGTACACAAGAACAGTACAAACTTGGCCGTTAGGGGCGAACTCGGGGCTTATCCACTAGATATGTATTTAATGGTTAATCTAGTTAAGTACTGGCTTAGATTGTTGCTTTGTGATAAGAATTCATTAGCGTATAAATGTTTAAGTGAGCAGATGCAAAGTGAAGATTCTAATTGGAGACTAAGTATTAAAAAATTTTAAACATAAGTGGTTTCCAGCATGTTTGGAACAATAAATGTACTTTCAGTATTGAGAAATTGGCTTCAGCTTTAAAAAGTAAGTTAGAAACAATGTATAGAATTTGGTGGAAATCAAAAGTATCCTAAGGTAGCAAATTAGAATTCTATAACTCTGTTAAGCATGAATTTTCATTGGAAAAGTATTTACTTTTGCCAATGGATTCTAAAGTAAAGAGTAGATTTACACAGCTATGAATAAGTTCACACAGTTCATGTGTGGAAACTGGGTGTTATAATAGACCTAAATTACCCAAAGAAGAACGGTTTTGTTTTTCATGTAAAGGTGTAATTGAAGATGAGAAACACTTATTGTTTCATTGCAAATTATATGATGGGTTGAGACAAAATTTAAATATGAAGATAATGGAAGTAACGGGTGAATCCTTACGGCAAGAAAACACTTTATTAAACTTTTTGCTACTTTCGATACTGACTTTACATGGTTGTTTATGAAGTATGTGTATGATGCTTTTGAACTTAGAAAAAACATATTAATGTAGTCCAGACTAGGTGACCCTGTATCTGAGTCACATTTTTATAGCTTTTATATCATTATATAGGGTTTCTAACTGTGTCACTTATGGATGTGAGGGTCTCTGACTCCCGTGTATATCTCGGTCAGACTGCTTTCAGGTGCTCCTTACGAGCAGTCTCAATAAGATCTACACAACTTGCAATTCATTATGCATCTTGTACCTGCGTGTGAGCAACTTATGAGCTGCAGATAAGCATCTTATACGCTCTACTATGATGGGAGTAATATGTTTGTGTTAGTGAACTTGCTTGTGCGTGCATAATTTGTCATGTCTTAACTTTTATTGGACAGGAGACAATAAAAATATCTTATCTTATCTTACAATTATTTTGACACTGACATGGGTGGGATGGGGGTGGGGGTCCTCCATTGCGCTACAGCTTGTTTGTAGAAATAAGTTTATGAAATGAAGATAGGACTTAAATGAACTTCCATGAATGTCAATGGTCAAGGTCATTCAATGACCTTGGCTCAAGGTCACAAGGATTGAATGACCATCAGAATTTCAAAGATCTCCTAAGAAACCACAAAGGCCAATTGAAGTCATATTTTATCAGAGGTGTAAAATTTCCCTCAAACTTACTCGCCCTTATTGTCTAAACTTTTCATTTAGGTGCTAAAAATGAAGAAAAAGTAAGGTCAGTTTTGAAAATCTTACTCGCCCTGCCTTAAAACTTACTCGCAAATGCGAGCGGGCGAGTGGAATTTTAAACCCCTGTTTATGTAGAACATCAATGCATCATGGGAACCAAATTTTATATAATTTTTCCTGGTCACATAACCAAGATGGCTACCATGCCCATGAAAGGTAAAAACCTTTTAAAAATCTTCTTCTCCAGCACATACATGTAAGTCAGATGACCTTGAAACTTGGCAGACAGCAAAAGGGACTCGAGCCCTACAAAAAAAGTTATATAAATATTGACCCTAGGTTGACCTTGACCTACCGGTATTTTACGGCAAGGTCAAATTTGGTCCCTAAGGCATTTGAATGGGGAAAAAGTAAAATTAAATAATGCTTGCTTGCAATACAAACATAGTTTTTGACATGGCAATAGGACTTATATGACTTATATGAACCTCCATGAATGTCAAAGGTCAGGATAATTCAATGACCTTTGCTCAAGGTCACAAGGATTGAATGACCATCAGAATTTCAAAGATCTTCTCAGAAACCACAAGGCCATTTGAAGTCATATTTTATGTAGAACATCTATGCATCATGGGAACTAAAGTTTATATACTTGGTCCTTGTCCCAAGACCAAGATGGCCACCATGCCTATATAAGTATGACTGGTGATCAGGAGGATGCAGGCTCGATACCTGCCGGTGTCGGCAACATTCTTTCAAGGAGATTGATCATGAAATCTTTTCTATGGTCATTCTCTTCCTTCCGCTGATTCATGAAGGGCAGATGTTTGTTTCTGGCGAAAGAATGCCCTGTACTGGTTAACCGCTTACGTATAAGCCTGGCCAGGAAAAGTGTGGATAGGTAAACTGACCGTCTTGTAAATGACCTAAAATAGTGTTGACCGGCCATTAAACTCCAATACCAACAAACAAACAAAGAATGTTGGGCACGAAAATGGGGCATGAGATTTCAGCCTGTTAAATGCAATATTATGCAGATAACTAGGAAGATAACAAAACTGAGGCCTCATACACCTTAGAGGGAACGGTCTTCGAAAATGTGAATTCCATTAAATACCTTGGTGTGACAATCGTACATGATTTGAGATGGAATATACATGTACACATTAGCAACATGACTGTGTACAAAGGCGAATAGAACACTTGGGTTCCTGAGGCGAAATCTTCATCGGTGTCCTCAGCATGTGAAAGAGACAGCATATAAGGGACTTGTACATGTAGCTCCAGATAAGGTGCTTTTTTCGTCCGAAAAGTACTGATATTTTTCTTATTTCTGTATGAAATCATATGTTGTGGGTACTCATTAGAAGCGCCTTGTTGAGGCGCTTCTAATGAGTACCCACAGCATATGTTTAATGCAGAAATAAGAAAAATAATATGTGGATTTGCCCTCTTATCTGGGGCTATGCTGAGTATCTTTTGCTTCCAACAACAAAGTTATAATGACCCTGTTATGTTCTGTTTTTCATTACAGACTGATGGCTCACAAGTTGACAATCTGGGCCATCTAGCATTACCAGCAGATGTTGAAAATGATGTGGAAGTTCCAAAACTTAGACAGGTTCATGAGTCCCGAAATAAAGGGTTAAATCTTGCAAGTTTAGACAAAGATTCAGTCATTCATATGCAACAGCCACAGGGTGATGGTTATGGTGATGAGGCAGATGATGTACCTTGGGAAGAGTTTAATGAGTCTGGGTATATCGATAAAACACGGATCAATGCGGGTGAAGATGCGTATGCTCGTAACAAGTTTAATCAGTTGGCTAGTGATAATACGAAGTCTAACAGAGATGTGCCTGATACAAGGCAAAGTCAGTAAGTGATGAACTCATTGTGTCCTGAAATCTTCCACTTTATTTATTGAAGTAGCCAATTTTCAATTTCAAGGGTGCAAGATTGAGTTGATTTGTTTGAGTTGATGTTTTACATCCCCACCAATACCATTTAGGTAATTTTGAAGTCATTACTTCCAATTTTTGTGGTACATGTACTTTTACCCAACAGTCAGAAACTGCTGTCGTTTATACCAAGCTGGATGTGCATCTGACTGGTGATCTGGAGATTTGGGGTACGAACCTCACCTGATCGGCAGTATTCTTGCGTGTAGATTGATCATGAAAACAGTAAAATTTCGCTATTAAGAACACCTGAAATTAAGACTAATTCTGCTTTAAAAAGCTTATTTAGAAGGGTGTAGTTATTTTTTCTTCGAATTTCCTGCACACAATGTCCTCTGGTCAGGGACCACCCTTGGGACTGTTCAAAAGTGGTCTTAAAGACCACTTTTGAACAGTCCCAAGGGTGGTCTTAATATAGGAATTAGACTGTATGTTCTATGCTCAAAGAATGTGCCCTGTACTGGTTCCCTGTACTGGTTAACAACTTAAGTATAAACTGTCCAGGAAAAGTGTGGTAAGGTAAACTGACTTGTTTGACATGACCTAAATAGTACTGACGCGGCTGTTAAACTGAAAACCCAACAATTAAAACATACAGTATCAACAAATTGAAAGAAATATAAAATTTTTTCCTTGTTAAATGATTAAGGTGTTGTTGTATTAGTTTAATGCCTTTGTTAGCTGTTACCCGTGTCCTGCTGAATAAAGTATTTTGCGACAGCCATTGCCGACCATTACCTATTGATTCAAATTGATTGATATAATGTATTTGTTCAATTCACAAACTGAATGACAGATAGTGTGGAATGAGATGCAGAAGCCATCTAATCTGGATCTACACCGCATAGGTAGGGGTTAACCGGACAATTGTTAACAATTGGGCTTCGTGCTCTGCTGCTTCTTCCATAGCAACAGATAAGGCGGGTAAACCACAATCTCATTATAACACTATAGAAGCCTCCGTGGTGTAGTGGTTATGCTAATCGTCTTGCAAACCAGGGCTTGCAGGATCGATCCCGGGCTTCTCCAGACTTTCGGATGAGCATTTAAACCAAGGTCCCGTCTCCATGTGACCTTAGTGGTTGGTGAGACGTAAAACTCAAACACTCACTCACTCTCTCACTCACTCATTATAACACTGTTTGTCAAAACATGGTTTTGGATATAACATGGTTTCAAGATGGATCCCAAAAATTTATAGACCATAATGGTCCTTTTTCTGTATATAACCTATACATTTTTGTTTGGATATAACACAGTTGTTTTACTAACACGGTTCTGCTTTGAACCCCATTAATAGTGCTATAAAGAGGTTGTGGTGATAATTAAAGGTTAATTTCTGTCAATTGTCCATAAAAACCTATGTTGTCGTATTCATTTGAACTGCCTCAGTTATTCATTTGAACTGCCTCACTGAGGCAATTCAAATGGTATCACAACTTAGGTTTTTATGGAATCTGATCAGGGCCTGCACTATTTGCAAACAGAAAACATAGGCCTACCTACCCTTATTTGACAAATGGACTTGTCCAGCATATAGCAATGGAAGAGTCCACTAGCATGCAATGGGTTAATTATCACCAAATACCAACTTTATATGGAGCTACAGTAAAACCGACATCAGTTGTCAGTTTGGTATTGTCAATATTATTGTAAATAAAGGTTATTTTTAAATTTATCTACGCAATTATATGTTATTTTTGGATGATCTAATTTTATTTTTGGTGATTCCCTATTAATGTGATGGTATCAGGCTAAAAAATACCATACCTGCACTGTATCGACGCTAGCCAAGTGGTAAAGTCACGGGCCTTTAGAGCTGAAGTATGCGGGTTCGAATCCCGCTGGGGATGTTTTTTCTTTAACATTTTGTATCAAATTATGGCATCTTGAATTTCAATTCTCTTGTACATGTACTTGCTGGTGTTTCTTTTTTATTCACTATTATAAATCAAATGTGAAGTTGATCTTTAAAATTGTGCATGACATGTATTGAACTTTAAAATAAATAGATAACCATTCACGACAAAATAACAATACAAAAATAATAAACAGAATTGAAAATTAAAAAAGAAATAATAAAAATGTAAATTCAGAAACTATTTTATAAAAAAATCATCAAGAAAAAAATAAATCATGCTTTTAATAGCTTTATGAAAAAAGGTTGTATGTGAGGATCGAGCCTGCGACCCTCAGGAAAGTATATAGGCGCTCCTCGCTACTAGTTGCGCTACGCAACTGATTACCTTGACACTGCAAAATTAAGTGCTTTTGTGTTAGGATATAACCCGTTACGTACCTGTGGAAAACACCGTTGTTTGTTATGATTTATAAATAGACGAGTATTTATCAACATTGAAACCATAACACCGACATATTACTGCAGTGTACCTGTATATTCTTCGTTCTGTCATCTTGCTTGCAGTTCCAACTGATAAACATTGACAAATTTACTTCTTTTTCTAAGTTTGATCAGGTGACCTTTTAAATCTAATCATATAATTATCCGGTTAAAACATCATCATTGTGAGAATATTACCTAAACTTAAAACTTACCAGCAGCCTCAGTGACAGTCTTCAGGCATAAATTGATACATTCCCCTAACCCTTGTAATGCTGAACAGGACAAAACAGTATATATCCAGATCGGAAGGCTTCTACACGAGTATCATGCAGTTTGTGAAGTTAGCAAATATCAAGTAATTTGATTGGTTGATAACCAGAAATCGGTATGGATAATTAATTTATTCAACAGGATAAGTGTTAAAGATTTTTTAGAGTTAGGTGTAAAAAATATTATAAATATATGAATGTATAGCTAAATATGGCTTTCAAAAAAGTATTTAACAATACAAAAAATAATTAAAAAAAACAAACAAACAAACAAAAGATCACATGCTCATAAAATAGTTTGTGCAAAAAGAGAAATCAGCCGGGGCACAGCATTTCCTACAACTTAACATATGTGCCCAGCAAAGAATCAGATCAGCCTGCGCATCCATCTAGTCTAACCAGAGACTTCTCTTGCTGCATGAAGGAACATTGGCCCTTAGCAACCCTAAAAGTTTACAACGAAGGCTCTGATCAGACTGCACAGATGCGCAGGATGTCTGAGTCTTCGTTGGGCGCACATGTCTTATTGTAGGTTTTGTCGTGCACTGGCTCAGATGTAATAATAAGCATGAATTGCATACTGAGCTGTATTTCATTTTAATAATGATACATGTAATTGTACGTACTCACTGTATGATTGACTCATTATGACTTCAGGTGTAGGTCCTTACATTATCCCGAAGATCTCCCGGCAACCTCAGTCATTATTACTTTTCATAATGAAGCTCGCTCAGCTCTCCTCAGGACTGTGGTTAGGTAAGTTGCACTGAATTTATACACCTTTGTAAAGTTGTTCAAAGCACCTCAGCTGTTGGCGAGATGGTTAGTGATCATGATGTGAAGTGTTCTTGTAAGTACAATATCTAATACAGTGATATTTTTGCTAAAAAGTGGGTAGTTTTTGAATTTGCTGTATTTTCCATCACATGAACAAGTCCGTGAAATGAACACCCCACTAAACCCCAGTTTATGTAGAGCACTATGCCGCACTGGTGTATGCTATATGGAACAGCTTGATGAAACTTAACATGTAATAAAATTACGAATGCTAAAGGTGGTGGCCAAGGACTGCTTCTCTGGCTATTTAACCCTGGCCCACTCAGGGATTTTGTAAATTTTGCTGATTTTCACTGTTGCACCTGACAGCAACTTCAACTAGCCATTGTTTCATAATGGATGGTCTGTTTTACACAAAACTCGGTATGAATGTTCATTGGGCAGTAACCTTTCAAATGCAACCTTTCATGACTTGATCATTGTTATCCCCCGCCGAAGGCGGAGGGATATAGTTTTGGCGTTGTCCGTCAGTCCGTCCATCCATCCTTCCGTCCGTCCGTCACACTTTGTCCGGAACCGTTTCTCAGCAACTATTGCATGGAATTAAATGAAACTTGAAATAAATATGTATTATTATGCTGTGGTGATGCACGCGCAATTTTTTTTTTGATTGACTTTTTACATCCAGAGTTATGGCCCCTTGAATGATTGAAATTCTGGATTTTTCGTCGTCTCACTTTGTCCGGAACCGTTTCTCAGCAACTATTGCATGGAATTAAATGAAACTTGAAATAAATATGTATTTTTATGCTGCAGTGATGCACGCGCAATTTTTTTTCGGATTGACTTTTTACATCCAGAGTTATGGCCCCTTAAATGATGTAAATTCTGGATTTTTTCGTCATCTCACTTTGTCCGGAACTGTTTCTCAGCAACTATTGCATGGAATTAAATGAAACTTGAAATGAATATGTATTATTATGCTGCGGTGATGCACGCGCAATTTTTTTCTGGATTGACTTTTTACATCCAGAGTTATGGCCCCTTAAATGATCGAAATTCTGGATTTTTCGTCGTCTCTCTTTGTCCGGAACCGTTTCTCAGCAACTATTGCATGGAATTAAATGAAACTTGAAATAAATATGTATTATTATGCTGTGGTGATGCACGCGCATTTTTTTTTCCGGATTTACTTTTTACATCCACAGTTATGGCCCCTTAAATGATTGAAATTCTGGATTTTTCGTCGTCTCACTTTTTTGTCGGGAACTGTTTCTCAGCAACTATTGCATGGAATTAAATGAAACTTGAAATAAATGTGTATTATTATGCTGTGGTGATGCACGCACAAATTTTTTTCGGATCGACTTTTTACACCCAGAGTTATGGCCCCTTAAATGATTAAAATTCTGGATTTTTCGTCGTCTCACTTTGTCTGGAACAGCTTCTCAGCAACTATTGCATGGAATAAAATGAAACTTGAAATAAATATGTATTATTATGCTGCCGTGATGCACGCGCAATTTTTTTTTTCTCAATTTTGGCCAGATATATTTTCTTGCCATTCTACACGAAAAAAACCCATTCGGCGGGGGATATCAATTCTTCGAATTTGCTTGTTGTCATGGTAATGAGGGGGCATCTCAAAGTTGGCAAAAAGTGTGATTTCACATGAATTTTTGACCAAATCTTAATCTTCACACAGCTGTCAAGGCAACAATTAAGGGGTTTGGCACTGGCCATTTTCACTGTTTGTAGCATGTTTTATCAGCATCACTTTTGAGGCATATTTGACCCCAGACACCCTCAGATATAAATTTTAGCGGCTGGTTGGGCCATACACCCAAAATTTTTCTGATGTGAGGGGGGTCGCCCCCCTTCAATCCCCGTCAAAAATATTTTTAGTGCAGAGGCACGCGAAAAAACAGGTCACTTTTTAAGCCAACAAATCGTAAAGCAAACATAACTATCCAGCGGTAGAAAATGCAGATTTTAGGTTGTTCTGGGGCTTAAAATGGGGGGAGGCGGTGCAGACACGTAAAAACACATATCTGAGTGGGAAAGGGTTAAGTTCTTCAGTTATTTGCAATGGTGTATTTGAAAATTAGTTTGTTTTTGCCTATAGTTTCTTATCCAACTGCAATTATCTATTTTGAAAAGCAGGAAATATGGAAGACTTAAATGCATCTAATGGGCCTGCAGTAGCAGGATAGGTATCATGAGGTGTTTGCAATGCTTTTATCTTTGATACTCCAACAGTTTGTGTTATAAGCATTGTGTTGTATTAGACTCATGATAGATTTTATAATATTTGTTTTACGTTTTCTGCTGCCTTTTTGCAGTGTTTTCAGGAAAAGTCCAGCTCATTTGATAAAAGAGATTATTTTAGTGGATGACTTCAGTGATGATCGTAAGTGTTAAACAATATGTACCTTTCTTACTTAAAGTACCTCTCCTCTTAAAGATCGGGAGACATATTGTTTGTTGCCATGGTTGTCTGTCCACTGTTTGTCCATCTCTCTGTCACAAAATGTGTCTACTCTGTAATGTGAAAAGATATTTTTACAAAACATTACACAATTATTAAGCAAGTATGTTACTATAACTTTGAATCTTAGAATTTACAGTATGTTACTATAGTTATAAATCTTAGAATTTACAGCATTGCATGTTATTATAACTGTAAAAGAAGCCTCTGTGGTTTAGTGGTTATACTACTCCCCTTGTAAACCAGGGGTTGCAGGATCAATCCCTGGCTTCCACAGACTTCCAGATGAGTCTTTAAACTGAGGTCCCATCTCTGTATGACCATAGCTGTTGGCGAGATGTAAAACTCACTCACTCACTCAGATACTCACTCACTCACTATAACTATAAATCTTCCGCCCCCGCCCATAGGGGCTTGAAGAAATATATGGGCTGCACGATGCTTCCACGCAGAGCTGAATCCGGCCCGCACACTAGTGCTGGTAAACCGCTTAGAGGATCTAAGCCTGTCCAGGAAACACGGTGCGAGACGGACCGTCCATGCTAATAAACCCTATTGGTTTCATTGGGCGACAGGGCTTGAGATGTCATTTCATCTCAATGTCGGGTAAAAGTCCCACAAAATTGGAAGCAACGTCTCCAAAATGACCTTTACAGTGTTGACGGGGACGTTAAACCTCAAATCAAACAAACAAAATAACTATAAATCTTAGAATTTACCGTTTGTTTCTATGTTACAATAACTATAAATCTGAATTTACAGTATGTTAATATAACTTTGCATTGTTGTTATTGTAACTATAAATCTTTGAATTTACAGTATGTTAATGTGTTGCTATTGCTATAAATCTTAATTTAACAGTAATCTTTGAATTTACTGTTTGTTGCTATAATCATAAATCTTTGTATATACTGTATGTTTCTATGAATTTACCATGTAACTATAAATCACTATTGTATTTGTTGCAGCATCTGATGGTATAGAACTAGCTAAAATGAAGAAAGTTAGAATACTGAGAAATGACAAAAGAGAAGGTAATAACTACAGTTTTTGAAATCAACATTTTTGTTGCTGATGATCAATTAAACATCAGTCACTGAAACATCAAGAAATGTTTATTATGATGTTCTTTATTACATGTTTTTGGATATCATGGAACAGGAAGCTAATTGGTAAAATGTATAGATTACCTGTCAAAGACTGTTGGACACTGTGATGGTCCAGATATAGATAACAAATTCATCCTTTAACCCATTTCAGGCCGGAAACCCCTAAAGGGGTACCCTGGCAAACAGTGCAGGCCCAGATCAGATGCCGCAGAACGCGGTGTCTGATCAGGACCTCCACTGTTTGCTAAAAGTTAAGTCATTTTCCAAATAAATTTTGAAGAAAACACAACCTGACACCCCTAAATTTTGAAATGGACTCCTGATATATATAAGGAGGAAGATTCCATTTGGTACAAAAAGGGTTAAAAGGACAAATCCTTGTCCTGCTGAACCATGACAACCCTTACCCAGTGTTCAATCTAGGATTTGGGGTTTGGGGGCCCACATGGCCCTCAGGCCTTGGAAAAGGGGGCCTTTTAGAAATTTAGGGGCCCTTAAATCATATGTCACGGGATGGCTATGGGGTCAAGGCGTTTCACGGACGAACTCAGTGACGGACGGACATACGGACGATCGGACGTGATAACTCCCGTCCCTATATATATAGTATACTCACGCAGGATAGGATCCTCGGGAAACCTAGGACCTCGAAACTCGTTAGAATCTTAGTCCTTAAGTGAGTTTCCAGACATTTTTTTTATAGAGGATTGATCCTAACCAGCGCGGAGTACCAACCTTTAATACGTATTTTTGACGATTAAGAGCACATGACTTGTTTAACGATTTAATTAATTTAATTTACTTTTTACACTAAAATGATCAATTACTCTGTATCATCTCTGTTCTGGTGCTACCCCCCTAGTCGACGACTATAGAACCTTCGTCCAGTCTGAGAAAAATGATGAATGATAAATTTCAAGTTAAATGTCAAGCACATGCACATGAATATAATATAATAAATGGCCTTTACTTATTCGACGGGTACGAATACGGACAGACGAGACGACATGCAACACAGAATGTTAAAAGGCCACAATTAAAGCTAATACAAAAAAAAATAATTAAGAGAGATATCTTCAAGCTATCTTAAGCTCAAACAATCTTCAGCTCGAGCTTCAATACTCTCGGCGAGGCGTACCTGCGTTGCAGACAGTCATTACACGCGGACCATGACTTTTCCTCTACACTTGCAGTACACTACCCCGACGTACACGGGGATATAAACTTCAAGACAGATCCCTGTCTTGTTCCTAAATATCGTCGACCTCGGCGTCGCCTCGGCAACGACAGTACTATAAATATCCTGTAACTCCCGTACAGGATTCAAATTTCATGCATGAATAAACATTTATCAAAGAAGAACTCACATAGAAATGTTTAATAAAAATTTAAATCTCCTCTCCACTTTCGTGCTCTGTGGAGTAGCCAATCTTTAGTCCTTTTCCTTTAGTCAGTGATTTGACCTGACGATGCAAGGGACCACGCTCCTGGTCATTATGGGATAGGTTAAATGTAACCGCTCAAGTCCGTATAAAGGCTAGCTAACAGCACAGCTTAATTCTCCGGTCCACAGTAGACCAACATCATAATAAAAGAAATCTGAACAGTAACTAACGGGTGGGCACTTTCCGGCAAGGCTTCAGACTGACATTCGCACGGACAGACTGACGTTGCAACGACGTCACAACTTCTAAAGATCGAAGGTGAACAAGAGCAGAATATTTAAGACAGAAAAACAGTCACAAAAACAAGATTTTGTGATGTTAAACTCAGAAAAATCTCAAGAGAGCTCCAATTTACATAGGGCTCCTTCCATGGTCGGTGGTCCGCTGCGGTTCGACTCCCGGTCTGTAGGCTATACTCGAGTACTTTTTTTCTCTTAGAACAATCAACAATGGCGATCGCTTCTTTGAGGTGAGAGCTGCTTAGGGATAAGAAAATGCATGAACATAATATGAGATGTGCAGATTACCTATTACTTAGCTGTATCTCTAAAAAGGTACTCGAAGATGGACGGTCTTCAGTGACGGTGCCTTCAAAAACCTTGCCGCAATGTGTCGGTTTGACCCGCCGCGTCTCCTTTTTATTTCGACCAGGAACGCTGCCCAACAGTCTCACAACAAGTTGGAATCGTTGGTGCGGTTGATTCCGACTTCTCACGACCAACAGCATCCAACCAGATGTTGGAACCGTCGGGTTTTGTGAATGAACCCGAACTTCGGGTTGGTCCGGCTGAGTGCCGAAGTCCCAACAAAGATTCCGTCACCAGCCAAGTGACGTCATTTCAAGCTAAATAGTAATAATTATGAGATATTAAAATTTTAAACGAATTTTCCCTTAAATAAAGTGTGTAAGTCCATGCCTGGACCCAGAAACTTTATCATATGGATATTTTGTTACATTTAATATTTCGCGCCGCGGTTTCTCCCCATTTCGCATTTCTTGACGACATAAGCGGCTGATCGATTTTTCTGTTAAAAATAGAAAAGGTCAATGACCTGTGGAAGCTCAGGAAGCAAATTAACTCGAAGATATGGGGTAATTACGACGTATCAGAGGGCATGTTTGGCCTTCAAAGAGGTTAGTTCTTGTGCATGTGAGGTCGTTTCTCGCTACCTTCCTCCGTTTTGGCTCAATTTCGCCACACGTCCAGAAATCCAAAGTGAAAGTAGGCATCGTAATTGAGAGCACATGTTGCCATTGGTTTTCGTGACTCAAGAAAGCCAATCCGTCTCACAGCCCCCTGCAACTGTGTGCAGTGTCCTCACAAACACAAGTACCAACAACTCTGCCCCCTTACAAGGTTCCTTCGACCACTGGCATGTAGACTGGATCTAAGACACTTCTGTGTTAATGTGTTTTACTGCCCATCAATAGTTAAGGTTATATTGGGACGGGACCCTGGTTTAAATTCGGAAAGTCCCGAGAAACCAGGAATCGATCCCACAACCCTGGTTGTGAGGCGAGTAACTTAACCACTGCCACTCAGGCTCATAATACACAATGTGACAAAACAGAAATTTATCAGTGTCGGCGATGCCAAAACAACTGGTAGATTCTCGCTTGTGCTCTTCAGACTCATTAAGATGAGTCGACACTACTACCACTGAACTATTGGGCTCAAGTTTCTTCTGCTCGAGGTTGAGTATATGGACAATTAATTGGCAGTAAGGCGGCCAATTCCAAAATAAGACACCAGCACATAATCAACTGGAACGACTGCCAATTTCTGAACACAGTACCTCAGCTCATGGTGCCAGGAGTAAATCTGACAAAAGGGACCTATGAAATTTGGTTAGGTTCTGTTACATCATACGCCCCTCCTGTCTGGCTTAGTCATGCCACCATGTATGCCTAGGTAAATTACAACACAAACAGATATAAAATTCTGCTCCAAACATTTCTCTTTAATATGGAAACATTTAAGTTTATTTGAAAATCAGTTCCTTCTATACCGCTTGGGGGAAGGGGATCTGCCCCTACGTACTGGAGACCTTGACCTCCTCCTGGTGCGTAGAAAATCCAGCAGGGACCTCTGCACCTTGTTGTTGTCCTCTACTGCCTTGTTCAAGGTCTTCAGAACATCTACATGTAATTGAGCCACAGTTCTGATGTTTGTTATCTCCTTGGAGATCTCCCTCAGGAGGTCAATCTGGATAGTAGATGTGTCAGACGACGACGATGAGGCTGCTGACGGTGCTGGAGAAGCTGGTCTGGTGGGAGACGCTACAGGTGCCACAGGTGAGGGAGGTGGTGGTGAAGAAGGAGTATGGGCCGCAAAAACCGCAGGCACGGATGCGATAGGCCGTTCCGCTGTTGTTGGAAACACAGACTCCATCTCCTGGGCATCCAGGGTGACAAGATCATCAAAACAAGGATACTCCTCGGCAACAAGGGGTTCCGTCACAGTCGGGGCAGTGATGACAAGCAGGTCGTCCATGCCGTCCGCCACCATCCTACTCCTTCCAGCCCGCCTTGACCACTCGCGCTCCGACACTTCGTTAGACAACGCCTTATAATCGTGGCCCTCCCTTAAAAACACAGAAGATTCACCACTGATCACGATAAATGATTCTGATCTATGTGAACCCTCCAACCTTTCCACATTCTGCTTGTGCGTTTGATGGTTCTTGTGGCCCTCCAAACCGGAATAAGTGTCAGTGAAAAAAGAACACAGGCTACACATGAATGGCACATTTCCTCGTTCCACATGTTCCCGGTATATGTGGGTCTTTATCCGATTTCTCTGATCAATCTTCCCACAGCGTAGGCACTGATAAGCTAGTCCTCTTTTATTGACAAGGGATTGAGTGGCCATCTGAAAATCAAGTGAAAATTGTATAAATATGGGTATTAAAAGACGCCTACAATACTTGATCTGTTCGCTTAGAGGTCTTACATCCCCATAACATCGTATAGGTCATTTGGAGACATTTTCAAATTCCGGGGGACTTTCACCCGACATTGAGATGAAATGACATCTCAAGCCCTACCGCCCAATAAATCTAATAAGGTCAGCATGCACGGACTGTCCCACTGGCATCACTTCTCCCGGGGAGGTCCAGAACCTCTAAGCGTATAAATATCTGAAATTTATGGCTTGTCCACAGGTCTGATTGATTTGGACACTTTAACTGCCCAAGGTGGAGCTCGGTTGCCTTCATACTTCTTTAACTTGTTGTGATGCACTATTCGACTAGTGCCATGCTTATCAAACTGAACTTGAAAATTCAAGGGGTTAAGCCTGCAAACAACAACATAAGGTCCAGCGTAGGTAGGTTCTAATTTGGGGCATCTGCCCGGTTTGCTAACTTCCGACAGATACCATACAAAATCGCCTGGCGCGTACACAGTTTGATACACATTAACATCGTACCGGTCCTTTTGCACACTAGCGGCTTTCCCTATGTTTTTACGAGCTACTTCATGTGCGGTTTGCATTCTGTCCCTTAACCGATCAACATAGTCACCATATGATGTTATCTCTTCCTTAGAGCCTATTGTGCCACCATGCATCAATTCAGCTGGCAATCTGACCTCGCGTCCTAACATTAAAAGATTTGGAGTTAATTGGGTACTTTCATTTGGTGTAGACCTATAGGCAGCAGCTAAACAGCCTAAATTTAAATCCCAATCTGTTTGCTCATCTTTAAGGTAAGCCTTGATCATTCGGATAAGGGTTTTGTTAAACCTTTCTGTCTGACCATTACATCGAGGATTCCTGACGGAAGTCCTGCTCTTTTTAATTTCCAACATCTCACAAAGTTCTTGAAATATAATGCTTTCAAAATTGCGACCTTGATCTGAAAGCAGCATATTACAAATTCCATAGCGAGCAAATACTTCATTCAACAGTGTCCGGGCACACGTTTTGGCCGTTTGATCTGGTAAAGCAAAAATCTCAACCCATTTGGTAAAATGGCATGTAGCCACAAGTATGTAGCGATTTGATCTTGGTGTTTCAATCAAAGGCCCTAACATATCGACTGATAGGCGATCAAACACGCCACCCACTTTCATATGACCCAATGGTGCTCGTGGTTTATGAACTGGCAATTTGTTGGCAGCACATGTGTCACACTTCAGAACCCAGTTATTAATGTCGATTTTCATCTCAAACCAGAAATACCTCTGTTGAATTCTCTCCCTTGTTTTCTTCTGACCTAAATGACCACCCTGTAGGCTGTCATGCATTTGACGCATTATTTCAGGTCTCAAGCCCTTTGGAACTATAAACTGTAAATATTTACCTGTTCCATCCTTTTTCCGAAATTCTTTGTATAAGAGCCCCTCAGTTAGCCTCAAAGAATCCCATAAAATCCAGTAATACCTTGTTTCTGGTGATTCCCTGGTTGCCTCATTTCCATGGGGACGGTTACCACTTGAGTACCACTTATAAACAGGTCCTATATTGGGATCGTTTTCCTGCATTTTCCTCATCTGTGACTTACTAAAGACAGACTCAGAAAATGTAATACCTTGTAGGTCATTTGATTGATTCTTACCTGCGGACTCTGACCTAGTTTCACGTATGTCAGTCACCAAATTTGGTGCTATCTCCTCCAATTCTCCACTGGGTAGTTTGGATAAGGGGTTCTTATCCAAACTAGGCGGATTGCATACCTGTTTTCTATTAGTCTCATCATCCGAAACAGGGGTTTCCCTCAATTTGTAATTCCATAAATTCGAGCCTTGCATTTCAATAGCCCGTTTTTTACACCTTTTGCAGGGCCCACACTTTAAAGGCTCCATGGTATCTATCTCTGAACACTTACAATCCCAGGGGTCAAAACATCTTGACATTACATCAGCATTTGCGTGCTTACCTCCCCTTCTGTACTCTATAGTGAAACAATATGCCGACAATATTTCCAAAAAACGACATATTCGACCTTTAGGTTCCCGGAATGAACAAATCCAGACAAGTGCCTGATGATCAGATCTGACCGTGAACTTTCGCCCAAGAAGGTACTGTCTGTAATATTCAACAAAATATCGGACTGCCAGTAATTCTCGATCAGTTACACAGTAGTTGCGCTCAGACTTACCTAAGGTTCTGCTCCCATAAGATATTACTCGTTCCTCTCCATCCTGGATTTGGCTTAGCACTCCTGAAATGCCAATGTTGCTGGCATCACAGTCAAGAATGTACTCGCCTTGATTCTGTGGAAATGCCATAACCTCAGGTCCAGTCAGAGCCATTTTTAGATCATCGAAAGCCCTCTGGCAGGCATCTGTCCATACAAAGACTTTACCTTTCTTTGTCAAGTCTATGAGAGGCCTCATCCTGTCTGAGTAATCTTTAATAAAGCGTCTGTAATAGGACCCCAACCCAAGAATTTGCTTCACCTGTGTGGGAGTAGTGGGCATTGGGAATCTCAATATCTTGGCTACATTATTTGGGTTAGGTAACACCCCGTGTTCCGAAACTATGTGTCCCAGAAAAGTTACCTCTGTCTTTAGTAAATGGCATTTGTCTGGGCCCAATTTCAGACCTGTTTCCTTGAGTCGGGCTAATACTTTATCTAACCTAGAAATGTGCTCATCAAAGTTCTTGCCAAAGACACATACATCGTCTAAGTATATAAGACATATGAACCATTGTAAGCCCATCAGAGCTCTCTCCATTACCCTCTGGAAGGTCGCGCCCGAGTTCATCATTCCCATCGGCATGGTAACATGTTCATAAAGGCCATACTTACTTACAAATGCTGTTTTAGGGACGTCCCGTTCGGCCACTGGGATCTGGAAATATCCAAATCGCAGGTCTAACACACTGAAGAGCTTTGCCCCAGCAAACGCGTCGAGGCAATCTCTGGTATTTGGTATAGGGTAAGAGTCAGGCTTAGTTACTTTGTTAACTGCCCTGTAATCCACGCATGGCCTCACCTTTCCATTGGGTTTTAGGACAAGGCAAAGTGGTGAAGCCCATGGGGAATTTGACTTCCTTATTATCTTCTGCTCTTCCATTTGTCTTATCACCTTTTCCTCTTGATCAGTCAGAGCAAGGGGTACTCGCCTAGGTCGCTGTTTAATTGGTTTAGCATCACCCGTATCAATAATATGCTCCCCCAAATTGGAAAACCCAAGATCATATTCGTGCTTAGAGAAGACATCCTGATACTTTACCAATAAGTGAGCTATGATCATTTTCTCCTTTCTGTCACGGCCACTAGATGCCTCGCTGTACAGTTCCGCAAGGTGTGGTGGTATAGTAGGAAAGCTGTGCTCACCTACCTCTACTTTAGGCGGTGTGAGAATATCGGTCTCTTCATAAGAGCAGAAATCATCGTGACATTTTATTCGCCTAATACAGCATAGATTATTTACCTCCTTTTTGTCCTCCATCTCCATGATAGTCTTAATGGCGGTATAAGGTTCTGCATACCCAAGGGTGCAGTCTTGCCTAATAGATATATCCTCATCAAATGGATTCAAAATTCTTACCTTTTGTGATGCGCTACTATTAATATCCACAACTGTGGAAGTCATCAGTAACGGGTAAGTTTCAATAAACTCAGCGCCAGGCTCGATCACCAATTCGCAGCTTTCTTGATAATGGTCAGTGACCCTACGTTCAATGAAAACGTCTATTATTTGCTCGCATCTACCATGTATCAGATAGTGGTCGGCTGAGGTGACCCGCCTACTAACCTGTGACATTCCTACCTGGATGCACGGTATTGTGTGACCATTCAAAAGAATCTCACCTTTGCTCAACAGAATATCTGCAGGCCCACTCTGCTGTTTCTGCAGAATATCTACTCCAAGTAATCCATCATCGGCTATGTCGGCCACTACAATTTCGACACGGAGGCATAAGTCTCCGAGTTTCAGGTTAAAAGTAGCCTTACCGTATTCTTTCAGGGGTCTCCCACTCGCCCCTACTAAACTCATTGATTTGCTTAAGCTAGGTCGCAGTCTTTCAGGTATTTTGTCATATACTCTCTTTGACAACAACGTTTTGCTCGCACCAGTATCAGCCGTGAAAAGTAATCTGACATTTTCAACACATCCCTCAACATAAACACCGTCTGATTTGGGAACATGTTGTTTCATAGTTATCTCCCCATTGTTGTAATTTTCAGTTTCTCTATTCTGAGAAATGTGGCCTTGTTTTGAATGTCGCTGGGTCTCCTCTTGGCCACCAGAGTTGACCCCTAAAAGTTTAAAGTGTCATTATTTACCTGAGGCTGGTTCCCATACTGGGTTTCATCACGCCTCGGCCTTACCTCTGTCCTTCTTCTTGAATTGTCTCCCCTTTGATCATGCCCTTGGTTGTCTTTCTTATACAGACAATTTCTACTATAATGTCCATAATTCAAACAACTGTAGCATTGAACATTACTCATAGGCCTCTCAGGCCTTTGATTAGACGTAAAGCCTGTTTGTTCTTTGGCAGGTGAATTATTTCTATCATTCTCTAATTGTGATATTTTCTGAAGTATCTCATACATCCACTTCTCAATCTTACCTTTGTCTGCCTCTGGGATCTGCGATCTAGGTTCCTGTGCTTTTTTCTGTTGGGAAGCATTTCTTGGTTCTCTCCCTTTGTTAATGTTCCCCACCTGACTACCAACTGACCCCGCACCATTGTTTGCTTTGCGGATAGGCCTTCTCTTTTTATTACTCACCTGCTGTTCGGTCTCATTCTCAAAACAGTCGGAATCAGAGTCCGAAAGATTAATATTTCTCACCTGTCTTTTTATTTTCTTATCTGATCCCTCATATGTGGAGGGCTTCCTCCTCGTTTCCTCGAAATCTACTACAAAAAATACAGCCTCGTCAATGGTTTTGGGCTCCTTAACGTACTCCACTTGGAAACGGGCTTTATCATCATACAACCCGTCTAAAAATCGCCTAAGCAAGTCTTCTTGCCTGGTCTCAGAATCTCTTTTAGAATAAGCTTTGTCATAAAGTCTTTTGAGCTCTGCCGCATATTCCTCAGCAGTCTCACTTACCTTCTGGTTTCTCTTGCTAAATTGTGCCCCATATGTCTTTTTCGTTTCAACAATCCTGAAACGGCTATTAAGCTCAGACACTAAGGTGTCATAGTTACCTCGAATGGATTTCTGAAGTTGTCCAAAGACGAACTCACCTGCTGCCCCCTGCAGACGGGGTAGCAATTCGACGAGCTTTTCCTCGTTACTCCATTGTTTCCTCTCGGATATTTCTGTGAAGCGGTTAAACCAGACCTTCCATGATTCCTTACCTGTAAAGTTTGGTAATTTTACCGAGCCATATCTCACACAAGATTGCGCGCCTCTATTTGAGCCGCTGTCAGAGGCCCTACTAATGCCTATTTCCTCACCTGGTCCTGAAGAATCAGAACAATCACTCGAATCCCTGATCTCATGTCTTCGCTGCCTCGCAGTTCTACTTAGTCTACGTCTCTCAGATAACCTGGTCGGATTATTCCTTACATCTCTAGTCTGACTCGGCCCAGACCGCAAATTGCTCGCCAAGTCTCGCAAATTATCATTAATAGATTTATTAGACTCCCTAATCGATTCTACTATGGACGTTGCCATTTCCTTCATAGCCGATCTAAGCTCTAAAGTCTCAGCAGTGGGTGGTGCAAATACGCCCCGATTTTGCAAGTCTGCATTAATACAAGGGTTTGAATAAGTTAGATTACCTTCTGTTCTTCTTCCTTCTTTTTCTCTATGTGACTCTGACTCTGTTAGGTCCTCACGCTGGTCTGGTAACCTACAAGCAAACGTGAATAAACTAGAGTTTTGTTCTCTATTCTCGCAAACATTTTCAGAAAGCTGCGCTTGTTCTGCGATACCTTCGGTCTCAGTCTCGCTTTCAGAAAACTTGGACAGAGTATCTGTCTCATCTCCTCGTTCACGATTCCGCAGGCCTCTTTTCCTACCTGCCATTTCTTTTCCTTTTATAACAATAACGAGGTTTCGATATAGCAATGTAGCTTAGAATAGTCTAAAGTTCAAATATAACACTTCAGGCAAATTTTAAAATGTAGATCACTATGATATAAAAAGATCTGTCCGTTGTACCGCCCAACTTACTGTCACGTTGTACAATACCTACTACTCTGTTTCCAGTCGTAGTCCGAATCTCTGGATCTCCTGCGTCAACTGCACTGTTGTAGTAACTCGGAGATCCCACTTCTCAACACCAGTTTTATGTCACGGGATGGCTATGGGGTCAAGGCGTTTCACGGACGAACTCAGTGACGGACGGACATACGGACGATCGGACGTGATAACTCCCGTCCCTATATATATAGTATACTCACGCAGGATAGGATCCTCGGGAAACCTAGGACCTCGAAACTCGTTAGAATCTTAGTCCTTAAGTGAGTTTCCAGACATTTTTTTTATAGAGGATTGATCCTAACCAGCGCGGAGTACCAACCTTTAATACGTATTTTTGACGATTAAGAGCACATGACTTGTTTAACGATTTAATTAATTTAATTTACTTTTTACACTAAAATGATCAATTACTCTGTATCATCTCTGTTCTGGTGCTACCCCCCTAGTCGACGACTATAGAACCTTCGTCCAGTCTGAGAAAAATGATGAATGATAAATTTCAAGTTAAATGTCAAGCACATGCACATGAATATAATATAATAAATGGCCTTTACTTATTCGACGGGTACGAATACGGACAGACGAGACGACATGCAACACAGAATGTTAAAAGGCCACAATTAAAGCTAATACAAAAAAAAATAATTAAGAGAGATATCTTCAAGCTATCTTAAGCTCAAACAATCTTCAGCTCGAGCTTCAATACTCTCGGCGAGGCGTACCTGCGTTGCAGACAGTCATTACACGCGGACCATGACTTTTCCTCTACACTTGCAGTACACTACCCCGACGTACACGGGGATATAAACTTCAAGACAGATCCCTGTCTTGTTCCTAAATATCGTCGACCTCGGCGTCGCCTCGGCAACGACAGTACTATAAATATCCTGTAACTCCCGTACAGGATTCAAATTTCATGCATGAATAAACATTTATCAAAGAAGAACTCACATAGAAATGTTTAATAAAAATTTAAATCTCCTCTCCACTTTCGTGCTCTGTGGAGTAGCCAATCTTTAGTCCTTTTCCTTTAGTCAGTGATTTGACCTGACGATGCAAGGGACCACGCTCCTGGTCATTATGGGATAGGTTAAATGTAACCGCTCAAGTCCGTATAAAGGCTAGCTAACAGCACAGCTTAATTCTCCGGTCCACAGTAGACCAACATCATAATAAAAGAAATCTGAACAGTAACTAACGGGTGGGCACTTTCTGGCAAGGCTTCAGACTGACATTCGCACGGACAGACTGACGTTGCAACGACGTCACAACTTCTAAAGATCGAAGGTGAACAAGAGCAGAATATTTAAGACAGAAAAACAGTCACAAAAACAAGATTTTGTGATGTTAAACTCAGAAAAATCTCAAGAGAGCTCCAATTTACATAGGGCTCCTTCCATGGTCGGTGGTCCGCTGCGGTTCGACTCCCGGTCTGTAGGCTATACTCGAGTACTTTTTTTCTCTTAGAACAATCAACAATGGCGATCGCTTCTTTGAGGTGAGAGCTGCTTAGGGATAAGAAAATGCATGAACATAATATGAGATGTGCAGATTACCTATTACTTAGCTGTATCTCTAAAAAGGTACTCGAAGATGGACGGTCTTCAGTGACGGTGCCTTCAAAAACCTTGCCGCAATGTGTCGGTTTGACCCGCCGCGTCTCCTTTTTATTTCGACCAGGAACGCTGCCCAACAGTCTCACAACAAGTTGGAATCGTTGGTGCGGTTGATTCCGACTTCTCACGACCAACAGCATCCAACCAGATGTTGGAACCGTCGGGTTTTGTGAATGAACCCGAACTTCGGGTTGGTCCGGCTGAGTGCCGAAGTCCCAACAAAGATTCCGTCACCAGCCAAGTGACGTCATTTCAAGCTAAATAGTAATAATTATGAGATATTAAAATTTTAAACGAATTTTCCCTTAAATAAAGTGTGTAAGTCCATGCCTGGACCCAGAAACTTTATCATATGGATATTTTGTTACATTTAATATTTCGCGCCGCGGTTTCTCCCCATTTCGCATTTCTTGACGACATAAGCGGCTGATCGATTTTTCTGTTAAAAATAGAAAAGGTCAATGACCTGTGGAAGCTCAGGAAGCAAATTAACTCGAAGATATGGGGTAATTACGACGTATCAGAGGGCATGTTTGGCCTTCAAAGAGGTTAGTTCTTGTGCATGTGAGGTCGTTTCTCGCTACCTTCCTCCGTTTTGGCTCAATTTCGCCACACGTCCAGAAATCCAAAGTGAAAGTAGGCATCGTAATTGAGAGCACATGTTGCCATTGGTTTTCGTGACTCAAGAAAGCCAATCCGTCTCACATACTTTATAAAGTTGGCAAATTATCTTCCTTTTGGCTGCATGATTAAAAACCGAGACAAAACAAGTTATTCATCAGTCAGAATCCATTTTGTTTGTCTCTTACTACTGAATCAGTCACATTTGGCCATTACATCAGTTAATTCTTGGGTAGAAACCAGTACTAAGTAATGTGGATAAAGTGTCTTACTCAAGGAAACAATGCACTTGTTTTATTTGAATGAAATGCAATTTTATTTATCTCTGTAAGACAAGAACTCTAGAATAAATAACACCCGCTTCAGTATTTTGCAGTATTTTGTTCTGGTATTTAACATAACCAAACGGCATACATGAATCAAGTATACAGGAAAAAAACATGGCAGCCACATTGCAGCATCCGCGGTAAACAAAACATCAATACAGGTATGAAAGTTCAGTGATTTTGCGACATAAGTTTTGTGGTGAACTCAATAATGCACATCAGACAGCCGAAGATCGTTGGAAAAATGCAAAAACGAACTCTACAAGAAGCATTCTGTAAATTCTACAGTTGTGACAGACAGGTCCATGCAATGATTTTCAGTGTGCAACTCATGTAAAAAGCGGGCCCATAGCACAAAATGCTGCAGCCTAGATTGAACACTGTGTTACCTTTGCAAAATCAGATGGCTGATCAGGAACTACACTATTTGTCATTCAGTATGCACATTTGAATTTATTCAGCAGGACAAGGTTTAAAATAATTCCCCAAATGAAAATTAGATAAATCACTCTGTTCTATTCAGTTTTAATGGAGGTATCGTATCTAACATCACTTTTCCAGTTTTTGTTTTTTTCTGCAGGTTTAATGAGGTCTCGTGTGAAAGGAGCAGATGTAGCTACAGCTCCCGTATTGACATTCCTGGACAGTCATTGTGAATGTAATGCAAACTGGTTAGAACCTCTATTAGCTGAAGTGAAGAAGGTAAACACTACATCTATCATTAAGCTTATCCAACCTTGTCTTTTTTAACTGACAAGCAAACAGTCTGCAAATTTCCCTTAATGTTGACCCGGGACTGAAAGCTGAAAAGCATTTCAAGATCTCGTTCGGATCGTTTTTAGGCTGAGCAGGCTAAATTCTTCATGGGTGTCCTACCAGAAAGTTCAAGCGAGTTGCCTATGTCAGCAAGGTGATGGTCTCTTTTTGGACAAGTTTTTCAAAAACCTGTCCTTTAAAATAGTTATGTTCAGGCAGGCGGGCATTGGGTGGGCTGTTTTTTGAAGAAAAAAAAAATCTGTACATATAGTGTTTAGTCTATTATTCAATGTTTGGGGGCCCGGTGGGCCCACAGACCTTTGAAAAGGGGGGCCATTAGAAATTTAGGGGGCCCTTAAATAAGCCTCTATAAAGTTGCCCGATTCATCTTTTGTTCTTGGCTGCATGATAAAAATGGAGACAAAACAACCTAGAAATCTATTTTGTCTATCTTCTAGTATGGCGTTGGTCACATTTGGCCATTACCTCAGTTAATCCCTGTGTAGAAACCAGTGCTTTGCATGTGTATTAAGTGGCTTGCTTAAGGACACAACACATTTGTTTTATTTGAATAACATGCAGTAAAATTTATTTCTGGAAGTTAAGAACTGTAGAATAAAGTATTTTGCGGTATTTCTGTGGGGTATTTAGCATAATCCTACATGAATCAAGTGTACTGAAAAAACATGGCCACATCCGCAGTAAACAAAACCTTGATATGGTTTTAAAAAATCAGAACTGTTACTTGTAAAATAGATTAAACAAAATGTATTCCCGAGTTATTTCAATTGTGAAACATACTGTTTGTGACGAACACAAAACAGAAAAAAAAAAAAAAATTGCAAAAAAATCACAAAAATGAACTGGAAGAAACAGTCACTGAAATCTACAGTTGCCCCCAACTGGACCGTGGATTGATTTTAATGCACCACAAATGTAAAAAGTGGGCCCAGGGCACAATGACACAGCCTAGATTGATCACTGTCCATAATGCATAATTTCCTATTCCTTAACTGAAATCCCTAATGCATGGTTGCCCTTTTCAAAGTGATGATGCCATCATTGATGGTGTTTCAGAGTATCTTGAACATAGATGGGCTAAATGCATTGAAGTTCATAGAAAATGTTGAAAACTAATGCATAAATGATGACCACTCCTAGGGAGGTCAGGAATTTTTAAAGTGCCATCTCATATAGAAAAAGGCTGGACTTGCAAACGTTGAGGGTCCTAATCAGATGCTATGATTTTGCCATTGCCCTGTTTTGGGGATTCCAAGGCTGGCTCAATTAATTCTACAAAAATGATTATTATTACAGATTTTCTAATACACCACAACCTCATTATAACACTGTTCATTATCAGGGCCTGACATTCCAAGTTTCAACCACTTGCCCTGCAGTCCACAACAACGAGATAAAATGGCTGAGACTTGCCCAGCCAATATTTGGACTTGTCCTGGGCTGCTGGGCAAAGGAAATTTCAGGCCATGCATTATAACAGGGTTTTGGATGTAACACAATTTCAAGATAAATCTCCAAAATGTATAGGTTATATAGAAAAAATGGTCATTTTCCTATATAACCTATACATTTTTGTTTGGATATATAAAACGGTTGTTTAACTAACATGGTTTCCCATTAATAGTGTTATAAAGAGGTTGTGGCGTAACCAGTTATTTAATTTTTGTGTCTGTTACATTACCATAGTTACCGTCTCAGACACCGCAACTCATATAAAATTTGATCAAGTACAATTTACTACCCAATGTTGTGTCTAAAAATAGCTTGATGAGTGGCCAAAAGTGTAGACCCTGATGAGATGTCACATTCAGCGGCATCTCATCTGTGTCTACATTTTTTTCTTAGACCTTTCTGTCCAAATATTACCGTAAAGTATAAAATATAGTAAAAGTCATTTGCAGACAGACAGTAAAGTTATGACTTTCTGTCCAAATATTTCGGTAAAGTATAAAATATAGTAAAAGTCATTTACAGACAGACAGTAAAGTTATGACCATATCTTCAGTGAATATTAATCTATTTTCAATCACCACGTCAGGACAGTCAGTTGTCTTTTCAGCTCTGATTAGCCAGCCTTAGTGTGCCTACTTTAGTTTGTGTCACAGAATTCCCCAGATGTAGCTTAGATAGTTTATCATTCAAGTCTTGAATGCCTGACATTCAAGAATTATATAAAAGAAAAATAATGGAAAATATTTTGAAAAGGGTTGTGATTCTTTGCGAAGCCCAGATTCAGTACATGATAGTTACATAAAAAAGAAAAAACAGTAAAATTCCGCTATTAACCCATTTTGTACCAGAAACCCCAAAACGGGTACCCTGGCAAACAGTGCAGGCCCAGATCAGATGCCGCAGAACGCGGCATCTAATCAGGGCCTCCACTGTTTGCTAAAAGTTCAGTCATTTTCCAGATGAATTTTGATGAAAACATAGCCTGTCACCCCTAAATTTTGAAATGAACTGCTGCTATATATAAGGAGGAAGATTCCATTTAGGACAAAAGGGTTAAGACCAGTTACAATTAGAACTAATTATGCATTTAAAAGCATATTTATAAGGTTTCAGCTGTTCTTTCGTAACATTTCTACACCCAGTGACCTCCAGTAAAGGACCACCTTTGGGGCTGTTCAAAAGTTGTCTTGAAGTCCACTTTTGAACAGTCCCAAAGCAGGTCTTAGTATAGGAATTTCATTGTACACTGTCCTGTGTTTTTGTCTGTCTTCAAGAAGAGTTTATCTATTCCAGAATAGACATAATGTTGTCAGCCCTATTATAGATGTAATAAACATGGACAACTTTGAATACATTGGAGCCTCAGCTGATTTAAAGGGAGGTAAGTATTTTATCTTATATGTTCTCATAACTTTAATACTGTATTTTGCTAGGTATAGTACACAGTTTTAAAATTAAAAAATCAGCACATTTAATGCATCAGGACTCTACCATTTTCAAAATTTCCCTAGATTTGTTGGTAAATTTATTACAATAAATTACATCATGTACATGTATTTTGATTGGTTGATAGTCCAAATTGGGTGTGGCAAAATTAAATTATTCAGCAGAACAAGAGCACTTTTGGATTTTTTGAGTTAAATTTTTGCAACCAATGCTTTCATTTACCCATTTTAACCCATTTTTCTGCTGGAAACCCCAAGCAGGTAAAAGGGGTAATTGGCAAACAGTGCAGGCCCAGAATGCGGCTCTGATCAGGGCCTTCACTGTTTGCAAAAAGTTCAGCCATTTCCAAATATATATTGACGAAAACATGAACTGATACCTCTAAATTATGAAATGGACTCCTTCTATATATAAGGAGGAAGATTCCATTTGGTACAAAAAGGGTTAAGCTGAAACAGTATCTTCCTCATTATATGGGCCCCGTCAAGCAATTTTGGTAATTATCGCCTATGCCAGCAGCGAAGGTTCAGGCGAGCCTGCGCATCCGCGCAGTCTCGCCAGAACCTTCGCTGCTCGCTCGTACAAGCAGTGAATCAAGAGGAACCTTCAGACAGAAAGCCATATCCCTGGCCCCTCTGAATGGCTGGGCAGGGGCAGTTAAAATTTATCATGACGGAATGTTCGAAGACACAAATTCGCTTGGCGGGGCTCATATATTATAGTCAGAGTATAGTTTGATACTTATGGGTATCAGGATGAGTCATTTATTTGAATGGGAAATTGCGCAACATTTTACAACTGATCAAGGCCTGCATGGTTTGCCAGTGTCCCATTTCGTGGTTTCCTGTCTATTGGCAAGCTGTACTGTCCTGCTACAATTCTTGTTTTCTCTTTGTCCTTCAGGATTTGACTGGAACTTGATATTTAAGTGGGATTACATGAGCAATGATGAGAGAAACCACAGACTGGAACATCCTGTAGATCCTATCAGGTACCATAAAAATCTGAAAAATTCAGATACGTTGAGGACTTGCTGTAATTCTCCAAGAAATTTAACAAATTTATTTCACGATCCAACAAGGAGTCCAAAAGGTGCAGACGATATGGCAAACAGTGTAGACCTTGATCGGACTGCTCCTTCAGGAGAAGTCTGATATAGATCTCAACTGATTGCTTTGGCCTATCTGCACCAACGCTTAGGACCATTACAGTAAGTTTGTCCTCAAACTGCCAAGGCATTTGCAGATGTCTGTTTCAAATATTGTTTTCTTATTTTTCAGAGAAAATAAGGCTTGGAATTACATTTGGATTTTCTGTTGGACAGACAATTCACATGAAATGTCAAGGCCTTTTCTTGCTGAAAAATAATTTGTAAAATAAAATGGCCACCTAATAGTTCTGTAGTGCTCTCTTAACCCTTGTCCTACTGTCCAGGACAATCCCTACCTTTGCAAACAGTGTAGATCCAGATCAGATGCCTTCTGAAGAAGCCATCTGATCAGGATCTACACTGTTTGTCACTCATTTTGTGAATTTGAACAAAAAACATTATATCATGTAATCAAATTGGCTGCTTGTCAGAAATGGGTGTGGCTAATTAAATTATTCAGCAGGATAAGGGTTAATGTTGGGACACCCATAGCTCCATATAAGGTGCTGAGTAATGAAACTTTGTTTGTACATTGATGTCTCACCGGCCCCGATAGCTCAGTTGGTAGAGTGTCTGCTCCGGGGAACGGGAGGTCACGGGTTCGATCCCGGGCCGCGACATCCTTACGGGTACTTCTGGTTATGCCTTCCTAGACCACAAATATGTAAACAAACAGGTGAGTGTTCCCGATATATGATTTTTAGTCATTTTTGAATACATATTTTGAGAAATCGGGCAATGCTATTCTCAACAACTTTCATTTCTGCATCAGAAAAGATGGTTGTGAACAAGAAAAGGCAAGCGGTCAATTTTTAATTTAATTTCTCCCTGAGGAAGGTAGTCAAATATTTCTGTTTTGACCTGTTTTCTAGTGCCGAATGAAGGCAATTTCAGCTACCCGGAAGATGCGAAACTAATCCAACATGCCAAATAACATGTAATTCAAACCACTTTCATGTTGAAATACATAATTTGCGAAATTTCCACGGATTTTTTTCCAGGAGGTTAAATATTTGTGTCGAGTATGACTTAAGAGGTCCCATTACCCCTTACGGGAGCATTACCCCTTACGGGGTCAGTCCCAATACTAGCATGTAGGATCATTTTTAGTCATTACTGATGATGTACAAACTTAATCGGAGCAGCTTTGTTGATGTTGCACTGATGAGTTAGGACGTTTAAGGAGCGTTCCCACTCGCAGCAGTTTTCCTGGACAGGCTTAGACCTAAACAGTTTACCAGTACTCAAGTTCGGTCGGTTTCAGCTCTCCACAGAAGCACTCCAAGCCCCGATGGGCGGGGGCGTATAGTAAAATGCGTATTTAATATGAAATTTATTCTACTGTACGAGCATATCAGATAAATGCCTTGAAAATATAGCAATATCAGGTTTTCAGCAATATGTTCGAGTACATGAATTTGGATATGTACGAGCAATTCATACGAGGGCACGAATTTCAATTTTAAGTTATCGTTTTGAATAAAGTTAATAGTATTATCAGTCGTACCGAGCAACTGCAGTGTCTTCAGGGCTTTGATTACCCGTTTGTGTGAATTATTGAATGAAGAAACGCATTTCGATCAGACAACCATTAGTTGGCTTTTTCTGTCCCCGTTAGGGGTAATGCTCCCGTAAGGAGTAATGGATCTTCGTAAGTCATAATCGACACAAATATTACAGCTCCTGGAACAAATTCTGCGGAAAGTTTGCAACTTATGTATTTCAACATGATAGTGGTTTGAATTACGTGTTATTTGGCATGTTGGATTAGTTTCGCATCGTCCTGGTAGCTGAAAATGCCTTCATTCGACACTAGAAAACAGGTCAAAACAGAAATATTTGACTACCTTCCTCAGGGAGAAATTAAATTAAAAATCGACCGCTTGCCTTTTCATGTCCACACCCATCTTTTTTGATGCAGAAATGAAAGTTGTTGAGAATAGCATTGCCCGATTTCTCAAAATATGTTTACAAAAATGACTAAAAATCATATATCGGGAACACTCACCTGTTTGTTTACATATTTGTGGTCTAGGAAGGCATAACCAGAAGTACCCGTAAGGATGTCGCGGCCCGGGATCGAACCCGTGACCTCCCATTCCTTGACGAGGTGGTTCTAATGAATTCCAGTAACCTAGGTTTGTATGGAGAATTAAGGAAAATTATCCTTCTATTATCACAAAATATGCACCTTATCTGTTGCTATGTTGAATCCCTATGAAAGTTTTCCTGTTTCCCTGATAACTTAAGATATAAATATATTTAGGGATAGTTAGGGAGATTTTCCAAGTTTTACCTTGAAAATTTATGTTATATGCACTCATTGGCATTGACTTCTTATGAGTATGCACAACATACCTTTGTTTAAAGAAGATAGAAATGATACATCTAAATCCTCTGTATTGGCTCTCTGATTAACCGCAGTGTCCCAAACTACTCCTATCTCAAACAGTTTTATGGTCCCAAACTACCCCTATCTCAAACAGTTTTATGGTCCTAAAATATTCAAGTCATTGAAGTTTGGCTGTAATAATGTTTAAGTCATCTAAACATCACGAAAACATGCCTATATAAGTTTGACCCCTTTGAACCCTACTTTTATACAGTAAAACTGGGGTTTTCGGGGGTATACTGTATTTTTCTTATTTCTGCTCTAAAATATAGGTTGTTGGTACTCGTTATAACGGAGGCGTTTCAATCGAGTGCCCACAATCTATTTTTTGAGCAGAAATAAGAAAAATATCACAATTTTTCATCTTAAAATTTTCATTTTTTCAGCGATAAAGGTGGCAATGTATTTGTATAGGAGTGTTTGCGTAATGAAAGCAGTTTGAAAGTATAATAACCTTTTTTAGGTTTCGCCATTTTAGGTGTGAAAAGAAATTTCCATTCTGATATCTACTTTATGTGATTGCCAGAGTGGTAGAGCTGGCTAATCGGAGATGAAAAGCTAATCGATTATCAGTACTGTCATTGCGATCAATAATCGATTAGTAATCGCTAAGGGTTTTGCCATAATTTTACCAGTCTGGCTTGCTGTCTGGGAATGACTCTTACCATACGTCGTACTTTGCCATATGTATATTTGAACAGACAGACCTGAGCAGTGTAGACCCAGATGAGATGCCGCAGAAAGCGGCGTCTCACCAGGGTCTGCACTGTTTGTCATTCATCCAGCTATTTTAGTCATAACTTTGGGTAGTGAGTTGTACCTATCAAGTAATCGATTAAAAGCAAATCAGAAATGATAATCATTTTTGTGGAATTTATCGATCAATTAATCGATTGTACGATTAATCATGGCAGCTTTTCGGAGTGGCTCAATCAGATGCAAGTTTGATTAGTAACCAAAAGGTTGTGGATTCTGTGCCAGGTCAGGCAACATTCTGTCATGGAGCTTGATCATGAAGTAGTTTCTAATGTCATTTTCTCCCTTCTGCTGATTCAAGAAAAGCATTGTAGAAAACACAAAGAAAAAAAACGACTGTTTTAGTTGTCATGTGTGATGCTAACAGTAAAATCCACTCCTCAAGACCACTAATTGGCACTGCAAAGCATAGCTCATGATTGACAAAAGCAAGTATGGCCCAGTCATCACTTTTAAGGTCATGTTGAGCCCAGTCCTGGGCAGGTTTAGTCCTTCTAATCCAGTAACACCCTGTGTCCTGTAATAAGAGAGCACATTTGGGAATGTTCAAAAGAGGTCTTACAGTTTTCAACAGTTCCAAAGGTGATCTTAACATAGAAACAGTACTGTATTTCAGAACCCCCATGATAGCAGGAGGATTATTTACAATAGACAAGAGCTGGTTTGATGAGCTTGGAAAATATGATATGGCCATGGATGTTTGGGGAGGGGAAAATCTAGGTTAGTATAAAACATATTCTAATTGTTAGCAATAGTTAAAAAAGTTATTAGGTTAAGATTTTGATAAAACACCTATTCTGTATACTTGCCCTTTGTTTGCAAAGCAAACATTCTGAGCAGACAGATGAAAACTAGTACCTTCACCATATGTTTGTATGAAATACTATACTCAATATAATTATGGCATATGCTCAAATAAACACACATCAACACTTCGGTAGGATACAAGATACAAGAATTTATTGCGAATATTCGGCACATGTAGGAGCACATAAAGAGGCATATTATAATTGATAAACCAAGTAGACAATCAAGGAAAGAATTCATAATGACAGAGGCATGAAAAAAAACACAAAAAAAAACTGGAATACCCAGTGTAAATGATATCTGGGTGATATCATCATGATCCTAAGTATTGGGACAGACAGTCCTAACCAAACAGTGCAGGCCCAGATCAGGAGCAGTCTGGTCAGGGTCCTCACCAGGGCTCGAGAAAATGTCGGTTTTCCGGTTCTGGACCGAATTTGCCTTGAATAAACCGATTTTGACTTCAGAAGAAGATTAAAAAATCGGTCCATAATTCTATAACATTTTTAAAAAATCGGTTCGAAAAATTTCGCTAAATCATTATGTTGTAATAACAACAACGCTAAATCATTATGTTGTAATAACAAGCTGACCGTTTGCCACTGATAATCCAAGCATGTATACAAAAAAGCCTACAACACAAGGTGTAAGACCGGTTCATTATCTAACTAGGTGAAAATTGGACAAGTCCACGTCGGGTTCTTTGATCTTATCGCAGCAATATTTGACCCGTGTTTCAAAATTATTAAACCGTGAACACTGGCCTCAGGTGTTATCGGCAAGCTGGCAAGGTGAGAAAATTAGGTCAATCAATGCAGGACATACGCTAGTTTGTTTACACAAGTCATTAATTTATGGCTTACTATAGAACTGGTATTTGAATATAATTTTTTTTTTTTTTTTTCACAGGGCGCAATTTTCAATACACACCTGTCATGCCTGAACATTGTGTGTTATGCCTTCGAGGGAAAATGCCTTATTACACACGTTCTAAACGATATTTTTATTTAAGAAATACGCTCCATTGAAACCAATAACATAAACCATGTGTGTATTAGGCCCTTGAATGAATTAAAATGAAAACGCATGACGTGATTTTGCCGATCACGTGGCTTCAATATTGGTCATCATTTGTAGACAAAGCGGGCTTGTGTAATCGTGAAATATGTATTTATATTCTTTAAAACTCAGTTCGGCCATGTAAGATTTTCAATGACTCTGGTTCGGTCATGTTTTGGTTCGAGATTAAAGAAATGTTTTTCGATTTTTTAACCCGTTCAAAGCGATTTTTTTTTAGAAAATGAATGACATAAAACAGGTGTGTGTGTTACATCCTTGACTGCATTAATGTGCATTATGTAAACGGAAACCGTATGACGTCATTTTCCGATCACGTGGCTGCAAATTCGGTCGCTATTTGTAAACAAAGCAATTTGGGCAAAATAAAATGCATGAAATAAGAGAAATATTTTAAAGGTTTTATAGTTAACATCGAACTGGTCTTTGACTGCCCCACATCGGTTGTTTCCCTTTAGCGGTCATCAGGTTCTGAGTGACCCGGATATTGGGAAAATGAAAGTAGATGAAATCTGGCGTAGAAAATGAAAGTAGATGAAATCTGAACAATGTGAGCAATAATTGCTGTTTATAATCGAGATACTGGTGCTCATATCCGTTGACAAGTGTAAGAGCAACATTGGTATGACATTGGTTACGCTAATAACACATTTTGAAATTGCGAATCGCCCAGGACGTTTACGGAAATTACCGAAACCGATCGGCAATTTCCGTAATTTTTGGCGAAACCTGGCTGGACCGATTTGGATTCTTCAGTTTCTCGAGCCCTGGTCCTCACTGTCTGCCACTCCTTGCTGTGTCATGAAACAAATTTGTCAATGACTTTGTCGTAACTTCAGAAGAATTACAGCAATCCTTCAAGGTATCCCATTTTTCAGGATCCCTATGGTTGTATAAACTCCTTGAGATTTTTAATATAACGCCAAAGCATATTATGCACTCTAAACTCTTCTCCTGTTTATGTATGGAACGAAGTTATCACATGCAAAAATTGCCAGATTCTGCACAACATCATTGTTTTACCGCAAAGATCCTAAATATTGGGACAGAGAGTCCTAACCAAACTTTGCAGACCCTGATCAGGAGCAATATGATCAGGTTCTACACTGTCTGTCATTCTGTCTGCACCACCTGCTATGCCATGAAACAAGTCTGTCACAACCTCAGGAGGATTATAGCAAGCCCTCACGGTGTCCAAATTTTTAGGATCCTTAAGGTAGTATTAACTCCCTGATGAGATGTTCAACCCTAATCCAGCCGAATAAATCAACCTGCCACACCTATTTATGCCCACCAGCTAGTCAAATTGCTTGAAATAATGTATTCATTCAGATTCGTAAAAAGAAAATTAAACTGTGCGGATCCTGATCAGATGGCTTCCACAGAAGCAATCCGATCTGAATCGCAGTGTTTGCAAAGGTCAGGGTTGTCCTGCTCAGCAGGTTAAGGGCTAACCCATTTTGTACCGGAAGCCCCAAAATGGGTAGTTGGCAAACAGTGCAGGCCCAGATCAGGCGCCGCAGAATGTGGCATCTGATCACGGCCTACACCGTGTGCAAAAAGCCCAGCCATACTCCAAACAAATTCAAAAGAAACCACAATTCGACACCCCTGAACCTAGAAATGGGCTCCTGCTATAATGCTATACATAAGATTTGAGGTTTAACGTCCTCGTCAACACTGTAAAGGTCATTTTGCTTCCAATTTTTTGAGACTTTTACCCGACATTGAGATGAAATGACATCTCAAGCCCTGCCGCCCAATGATACTAATAGTGTTTATAAGCATGGACGGGCAGACTCGCACTGCTTTGCTTGGGCAGGCTTAGATCCTCTAAGCGGTTTACCAGTACTTGTGTGCGGGTCAGTTTCAGCTCTGCGTGGAAGCATCATGCAGCCCATCTATTTCATCAAGCCCCAATGGGCGGGGGTGGAGACATAAGGTGGAAGATTCCATTCAACACAAAAAGGGTTAATACAGTGCCAAAGCCTATTGTACACTATAAACTTTTCTGTTCATGTATGGGATTAAGTTATCATGTGCAAACATTGCACTAGTATTGTTTTCCCACAATGATCCTAAGTATTGGGACTGACAGTCCTAGCTAAACAGTGCAGACCCATATCAGAAGCAATCTGATCAAGTTCTACACCATTTGCCATTCCGTCTGGACCCAGTGAAGGAAGTGAAGAGCACAAAATTTTGCAGTGCACAGCTGAAAAAAAGTGCTTAAAGGTCACTCTAGCATATCAGCTATTACTCTTTTTGCCAAAGTGTAACACACTGTTGCTTTGTTTGTGATAAAGAAGTCTTTATCTTGTATTATGTTTGCTCATTATGCATATTTTGGCCATGTTGGGAACAACAGAACAAATCCAAAGTTGGCATGTGGAATCATAGGGTCATGTCTGAATGTGCGCACAATTGAAGTTCTTTAAGTTAAATTGTTCTTAGTATAATGTGCTATAACTTAACTGAATACAATAACAACATTTTACCCTCTATGTTTTTTGTGCTTCATTACCTTCACTAATCTTTGCACTCAAGGGGAATTGAGACACTTTCAGGGGAGACAATTCCTGCAAAAGTATTTTTGTCTCCCATGTCAATAGGGGTTAACTCTTAAAGGAAAGAATTTGCTCCAGAGGAGCTAATTCATCTGCAGCAAATTCTTTCCTTTAAGAAAAGACCCCCTTATTTCATGGGACAGAGTTTATAGAAAGCAAATTGGAAGTCCCAAAAATTGTCTCCCTTTAGAAATGGGGGAAACGTCTACCAGGTGTATCCATTTCCCTTATTGCTTTCCTGCTTTACACTGGCCATGATCATTGCCATTAAACTGAAGAACAAGACGTTTTTGCTTAGGTGTTTTAGTTATGCTGGCTCATTTTCCCTACATAAATGTTTGTTGAAACCTGGCTTTTTTTGTTGCAGAAATTTCTTTTCGTGTTTGGTTGTGTCATGGATCATTAGAAATTATACCATGTAGCAGAGTGGGGCACGTTTTTCGGAAACAACATCCTTACACATTCCCGGGTGGAAGTGGTACTGTATTTGCAAGGTAAATAAGATTATGCTCTGATTCACCCTTTTTGTACTGAATGGAATCTTCCACTTTATACAAGCACAAGTTGTTTCAAAATTTAGGAATGTGAGGTTGTGTTTTCTCCAAAATTTATTTGTAAAAAATAGTGGAACTGTTTTCAAACAGTGCATTCCCTGATCAGATGCCGCATTCTGCGACATCTGATCTGGGCCTTCACTGTTTGCTAATTAGCCGTTTTGGGGTTTCCAGTACAAATGGGTTAATGATCAGCTTGATATAAGTGAAACTAGAGCGCGCAGTCGATGGCAAGCCATCGCAAATCCCCACATTTTCTCCACAGTAGGTCAAAATTTAACCTTTTGACCCCTCCCCAGGGCCCCTGGGGGCGGGGACAAAAAAAAATGTGCTCTTGTGCAAGCCATTCATGTAAGCAACTCGCATACCAAATTTGGTTGAATTCCGGCTAACGGTTTAGGAGGAGATAGCCGGACGGACAGACAGACAGATGGACGGAGGCGATAACAATATCCCCACTTTTCGTTGAAAAACGTGGGGATAATAATCTTGTAAGGGCAGTAAAATCCACCAAAATGTTTAGGTTAGTAGAAAAATACCTGCTTAGAATATGCAAATCTGCTAAGTAAAACATTTGCATAGGCATTTTTTTTCAAACAAAAAGACCTTTACAAAACTCAGTTTCATCAAATAACAAAAAAAGTCATCCTGTCCCTTCCATTGGTTCAAGAAGGGCAACTGTCAGTTTCTGGTGAAAGAATTTGCACTGCACTGGTTAACCGCTTTAGCATAAGCCTGCCCAGGAAACTGATAAGGTAACTGACTGGCTCAACCTGACAATAATAGTGTTGACTGGGCTGTTAAAACTTCAAAACAAACAAATGACAACAAGCAAAAGCTGCTCATGTTTTTTGCAGCAAAAATGATATGTTTGTTTACCATACTGAATGATGGTTGAAGCTTTAACATCTTTTTTAACCCTTATCCTGCTAAACATGACAACCCCTACCTTTGCAAACAGTTTGGATCCAGATCAGATGGCAGGATCTTCACTGTTTGCCATGCAGTTATTGAATTGAATGAATACATTATTTTGTAAGTAATTTGGTTGATGGATACTCAGGAATTGGTGTGGCTAGATTGATTTATTAAGCAGAATAAGGGTTAACTGGTGATTTGTAGGTGTGAAACTACAGGGATAATTTTCCTTATTTCGTGGTAGAAACATATGTTGTGGGTACTTGTGAATCACCTCAATGATGTGGTTCTAATAAATACCCACATTGTGTGTATTTATGATAAACAGGAAAATAACTTCTTATAATGAAAATAACCCTCTTCTCTCTTGATGTCTGCAGAAGGTGCAGCTGACCCCATCTCTTGATTCACCACCCTTGTGAGGTCTAGGGACTAGTTCAGTTGGTCAAAGGTCTTGGTGAAGGGTTGTCTAAGGACGTGCCACCAGTAAACAATTCTGATTCTGATTCTGAACTATCTTTCTTACTCCTCCTTATTTTGGAGAAATGTTATTTGAAATCAAACAGACAGTAGTTTTTATGGCTCATAATATAGAACAGAAATCATTTTTCATTCCAGAAACACACGCCGAGCAGCTGAAGTATGGATGGGTGACTATAAAGATTTTTACTATGCTGCTGTGCCTTCAGCTAAAATGGTTAACTTTGGAGAGTAAGTTATTACTCATATTTTTTTTTTATTTCACCATCAAAATATAGTGTGAACACGTTTAGCATTGTCCCAGTGAGGTGATTATAACAAGTGCCTGAGTCAAGAATATAAGAATCTTATATGGGCGTTAGGGTTGGATGGAAAAATCCCTCCCGAGGGTCACTGTCTGGCATCACAAGGCTTGCAGAGTGATTCCGGACAGTGATCCCGAGGGACGGATTTTTCTATCCGCCCCTCACACCCATATAGGATTCTTTTTCTTGCATACCTTCCATTTTTAGCGCAGATTTTTAATGCTGCAGTCACTTCGGTTATCAACGTATGCCATATTGTGATGTCACTACAGGAATGTTTAGTGCCGTCACGTAACGTGCATGACGTCAATCTTAATGACGGTTCATACAAGGTCATATTCAACAAGTACATTTATCAAACGCGCGGGAATATTCGATATTGGGTAGGAACACCAGGGTCAGAACATAAATTTCTATCCCAGGGAAAAATCACGGATTTCCTTATCTGGTGTGCAAGAAATAATTATGTATATGCCTGCCCAGGAAATGTGTTGTTAGGTAAACAGCTCAAAATGACCTAAATAGTGTTGACTAGGCATATAACTCCAGACTAGATTTCCATCATTGTATTTGGGTACCTCCATTCTATTAAATAGGATGTTCAGTCCATATTAGAAGCCTCCATGGTGTAGTGGTTATGCTACTCGCCTTGTAAACTAGGGCTTGCAGGATCGATCCTGGGCTTCTTCAGACTTTTGGATGAGTCTTATAACCGAGGTCCCATCTTTGTATGACCTGATCTCACTCAGTCCATATTCATTAACAGAATGGCCTCCCTGGTGCAGTGGTTAAGCTACTTGCCTCACAATCTAGAGTGGCTGATTTGGTTCCAGGCTTCTCCAAACTTTTGGATGAGTCTTTAAACCAAGGTGCCATCTTCATATGACCTTAGTTGTTGGTTGGATGTAAAACTCAAAATACACAAACACATACTGTGCCAGGCTACAGGGTTAAAATGGTTATTGGCTCTGCCCCTTTTCTTGAAATATTTCAACACAGTAGATCTGTACCTTTCTTAGAAGCCTCCGTGGTGTAGTGGTTATGCTACTCGCTTTGTAAACCAGGGTTCGCAAGATCGATCCCAAACTTTTCCAGACTTTCGGATGAGTCTTTAAACTGAGGTCACGTCTCCGTATGACCTTAGCTGTTGGTCAGACATTAAACTCAAGCACTCAACACTCTGTACCTTTCATTTGTCACAAATGATATGCAATACTCTGTAACTTTTGGACCAAAGTATGCAGGTACTGAGGGTTTTGCCTACCTTTGATTAATGATTTGTTGGATAAGAGTGAAATGTTCTTTAAGGGCCATAAAACCCAAGTAAAAAAACTCTTACTTTCTGTGTTATCATTTTCATTGTCAATATTTAACCCATTTAGTACCAGAAACCCCAAAACGGGTACCCTTGCAAACAGTGCAGACCCAGATCAGATGCCGCAGAATGTGGCATCTGATCAGGGCCTACACTGTTTGCAAAAAGTTCAGACATTTTCCAAATAAGTTTTGAAGAAAAACACAACCTGTCACCCTTAAATTTTGAAATGGACTCCTGCTCTATATATAAGGAGGAAGATTCCATTGGTACAAAAAGGGTTAATAAGCAATTATCATAGTTTAAACATTGAGTGCATCAGCAGACTGAAAAGAAGTAGATTTTGTATTATTTTTTTCTCTGCAGTATTTCAGAAAGATTACGGTTAAAAGAGAAGTTAAAATGCAAGCCATTCAGCTGGTTCCTAAAGAATGTATATCCAGAGTTAAAGTAAGTATGAAAAAAGTTATGTAGAATCTGGTGGACTGAATTGTTGAAAACACCTTTGGTTTTGGCATTTTTGTTTACAGTCAGATAAGAACTAGGACACCATGTGTCATTTGGGATCTGCGACAACTCACCGACAGACAACTCACCGACACAACGTTTCACCGACAACTTTTTCTCAACGACAGACACTTCACCGACACGACAACTGGCCGACACGACAAGTCGACGACAAAAATTTAGAAAACTCAACGAAACTCACCGACACTTACATCGACACTCACCGACACTCACCGACACTTGGTTTTCCAAGTCAAAATAAGTTTAACTCCGAACGGTCGCCATCTTTGTTACAAACAGGAACGACAACTTTTGGGAAACAATGTGAATAGAATAGAATATGCCTAATAAAAAGGAATTTTATTTGTTTTTTTTTCTAGTAATTGAAAAATAAATAGACAGACTGGAGCAACATATTTCTAACCATTTCTAACCATAATTTACTGATATTTCACCGTATTTATAGTTCTTCAAATATGATAGGTGAAGTTATGTGCCAAGCCCTCAAGATAGTCAAGGAAGTGTTTCCCTTCAGTACGTTCTGCAAATGTGGAGACAATTGAAAAAATACGTTTGTTTTTTGTGATACTGCTTTTTCTCGGCACAGAAATATCTTCACCAATAAGTGCTGCCCGACGGATCATTTCGCATCTTGCCTGTTCGCTTTTCAAGGACACTATGAATTTATATATGTCGGGGTGAGAAACACCGACTATGCTGGCAAACCTGTTATGCCAACCTTCCAAAAAGTTATTTGTACGGGGGTCATCAGAAAGGACACGTTCATAGACGGACCACGTGGATGGAGGGAATTTACCATCTTTCCATCCCAAATAACCCAAACACGCTTAACCCGATTCGAATAGATATGTACGTACAAAGGATTACGAAGAACAAACATACCTCAATACTCGCAGAATCAGGGCTGTGGTTGTGTGGTTTTGTAGTTTTTATGTCATCAGAGTCCTTTATTATTCGCCCAGTGCAGTCCGGCAGATGGCAAAGCCAGTATGATTTTGCCCCTCTTTCTCGATCCAACTTGTAAATGTACCCCTCGAAGACGATTTTGTCTTTTCCTCTCTGAGATTTCATGAACGTAAATGTCGCCATTTTTCTCAATAATGAAAGTGTATATAAAACCAAGACCCGTTATATACATCAGGCAAACCGAATTATATAATCAATGTGACTAGAAATTAATCCCTTTTGTCCGTGAGTTGTTGTGTCGGTGAGTTGTCGCTGTCGGCGAGTTGGTTTGTCGGTGAGTTTTTTGGTGTCGGTGAGTTTTTTTTTTGGGGGCCATGTCGGTGAGTTGTCTGTCGGTGAGTTGTCGTGCAGTGGTCATTTGATGTGCTTAGTATCATAACATGTTTACAAAATATGATCCCCTGCCACAGTAAATGCCTCAAACTACATGTAGAAAACACTTAAAACTGACCTTTAAACAATATTTATAACTTGGTCTAATTTTCATGAATTGTTCACTGAGGCAAAGGGCATTTGAGGGCAAGAGATGTGGCCTGCCTCTCTATAAAGGGCTAGCTGGAACACTATCTTGATTGTCAGTGTCTATTCATGTCTGTATCACAGCTGTATTATTGTTACTCATGGGAATATATCTCTTCCTATACTGATACACATTTTGACCTAATATCAAGATGACTCAGTGACAAACAGTGTCCAACCTGACCAGACTGCACTTTCAGGCTGCTTCTAGGAACATGCTGACATTTGATTACAAGTTCTCAAATCATGAATTTATTTTTGATGTTTTAATGTCACATTAACTAAGGCCTTCATTACTTTGAAAAAGGAGCCTAGGGGCCGGGGTTCAGTTGTTCAAAGCCTCATTAGCTTAACGAGCTTGTTAGTTGTCAAATTGTTAACTGTTCTATTAAGTATAATACCAAACATTTTGTTATTCCTTACGAAAACACGCCTATATCATTACATTGCAAATTTTACTGCGCAAAACTGAAAATTTTCAGATACAAAATTGCGATATTTTTCTTATTTCTACTCAAAAAATAGATTGTGGGTACTCGTTAGAACTGCCTCATCGAGGCTGTTCTAACGAGTACCCACAATCTATATTTTTCTACTCGAAAAATAGATTGTGGGTACTCCTTAGAACTGCCTCATCGAGGCTGTCTAACGAGTACCCACAATCTATATTTTTTGAGCAGAAATAAGAAAAATAATGTTTACCCCTGTAAACCCCAGTTTTACTATATAAAAGTGGGGTTCAAGGGGTCAAAGTTATATAGGCATGTTTTCGTGATGTTTCACTGAAAAAATGTTAGCAGCTTTTGCAAATCTCATTTTTTCAGCAAAAATAAATTGTACTTGCTAGAACAGTTAACAATTTAACCAATAACGAGCATGTTAGCTAACAATGGTTTGAACAACTAGGCCCAGAACTTTTTTACAAATTCTAAGTCTTGCACAAGGATATAGCTGTCCATGGTAGTGTTCTAAATAGACCCAGAATCACATTTCAAATCCTTTGTTTGTTTGATTTGAGGTTTAAAGTCCCCGTCAACACTGTAAAGGTCATTTTGGAGACGTTGCTTCCAATTTTGTGGGACTTTTACCCGACATTGAGATTAAATGACATCCAAAGCCCTGTCGCCCAATGAAACCAATAGGGTTTATTAGTATGGACGGTCCGTCTTGCACCTCGGTTCCTGGACAAGCTTAGATCCTCTAAGCGGTTTACCAGTACTAGTGTGCGGGCCAGATTCAGCTCTGCGTGGAAGCATCGTGCAGCTATGGGCGGGAGAAGAAATACCATAATAAGAAATTAGGTTAAGCCTTGTCCTCCTGAGCCCGGATATGCCTTATTTTCCAAACAATGAAGATCCAGATCAGATGGCTTCTGACGAAGCCATCTGATCAGGATCTACATTGTTTGCCATTCAGATTGTGAATTTGTTGCAATAATTTGCATCAAGTAATCTGATTGGTTGATAATCGGTAGTGGGTGTGGCATATATGAATATTCAGCAGGACAAGGGTTAAGAGTGCTTTAACCCTTCAAGTGCTGAGGAAAATTCTAGAGGAGATGGTGCCTCAAAAATCCTGAAAATTCGGACACCTTGATGACTTGCTGTAATTCTCCTAAAATTTTAACAAATTTCTTTCACAATCCAGTAAGGAGTCCAAAAAGTGCAGATGGAGTGGCAAACATTGTAGGCCCTGATCAGATGGCTCTTTCAGGATCAGTCTGATCTGGGTCTGCACTGTTTGCATGGCCTATCTGTCCCAATACTTAGTTACATTACGATAATCACTTTTTTTTCTGAGGAAAAAAAGGCTTGATTTTGTTTGATTTGAGGTTTAACGTCCCCGTCAGCACTGTAAAGGTCATTTTGGAGACGTTGCTTCAAATTTTGTGGGACTTTGGCCCGACAATGAGATGAAATGACATCTCAAGCCCTGTCGCCCAATGAAACCAATAGGGTTTATTAGCATGGACGGTCCGCCTCGCGCCGCGGTTCCTGGACTAGATCCTCTAAGTGGTTTACCAGTACTGGTGTGCGGGCCGAGTTCAGCTCTGCGTGGAAGCATCGTGCAGCCCATATATTTCTTCAAGCCCCTATGGGCGGGGGCGAAAAAAAAAAAAAGGCTTGACATTACCTGAATCCTCGTTTATGTTAAACTGTATTTTCTCCGAAAACAGAAAAAAATGAAATGCTGTGTGCTAGAGAGATTAACACTGGAAGGGTTAATGTTGTCAGTCTCTTCAATTTAAGATAATTGTTTATCATTTGTTGGTAACCCAACAGGTTAGGAAATCATCCAAGGTCAGTGAGGTTACAACATAGCTGCCAAGCTAAACTAATCAGCTAGTCACAGGGGCTCATTCAAGGAGAGTTTGATTTGACATTTTCCCCACAATTCTTTATTTAATAGCTCAACTGTTTGAAAGTACCCAACAATGTTTCTTTTTGCTCATGTACATGATGCAACACTGAAATCTAACAAGAACAAGGTACATTATTTTCATATTTGACAGGATAATAGATTTCAGTCCAAATTGTATTAAGCACTACATCCACTCGGGTCCCTAACCGTCATGTCAACATCATAGACTTCAAATTTTTCTCTTACTAAAATTTTATATGGGCCCCATCAAGCGATTTTGGTACTTATCGCCTATGCGAGCAGCGAAGGTTCAGGTGAGCCTGCGCATCTGCGCAGTCTCGCCAGAACCTTAGCTGCTCGCTCATACAAGCAGTGAATCAAGAGGAACCTTCAGACAGAAAGCCATATCCCTGGGGCCCCTGGCCCCTCTGAATGGCTGGGCATGGGCAGTTAAAATTTGTCATGACGGAATGCTCGAAGACACAAATTCGCTTGGTGGGGCCCATATATTTTAATTAATAGAAATCAAACTTCAAGTTCTTAATTTAAATTTTATTCCCAACTAGTTTTGGTTAAAATTTTACATAGAAATTTTTGGACACTCATTTATCAACAACCACAAGTCAAGATTCATGGTGATAGATATTGGTCTAAAGTTTTATTCAGCACTACCCACTCATTTCTGACTTTGAGATCATGGTCACAGGTTTAAGATACAGTGAAATTCCGCTATTAAGACTGAAACTGCTTTAAAAAGCATATTTCGGATGCTTCACTAAATTTTTCTTTGTTATTTCTGCCCATTGTGTCCTCAGGTCATGCACCACCTTTGGGACTGTTCAAAAGTGGTCTTAAAGACCACTTTTGAACAGTTCCAAAGGTGGTCGTAATATAGGAATTTTACTGTATTTCTTTTGTTTCTAGGCAAGGCATGAGCATGTAAGCTAAACTGTCAAATGATAGGACTAACCCTTATCCTGCTGAATAAGTTAATTAAGTCACACCCATTGCTGACTATCCACCACTCAAATTATTTGATAAAATGCATTTGTAAAATTCACAAACTGCATGACAAACAGTGTAGATTCTGATCAGATGGCTTCTGGAGAAGCCATCTGATCTGGATCTACACTGTTTGCAAAGGTAGGGGTTGTTCTCTTCAGCAGGATAAGGGTTAAATTAAACTTCAAGTAATCTGCAGCCTCTGATCTGGCTGCTGTTTGAAACAGTGCAAATACATATTAGAGACGATGAGTGTCAGATATGCTACAGTATTAAAGAACCTTTTATACAAGAAATTGTTGAAGTTTATTGGAGATGACGCTTGTATGTTTGACAGGGTCCCACCTATTGGGGGCTTGGAGAAATAGATTGGGCTGCATGGTGCTTCCATGCAGAGCTGAAAGGGACTGCACATGAGTACTGGTAAACTGCTTAGAAGGTCTAAGCCTGCCAAGGCAAAACTGTCCATGCTTATAAACCCTATTGTTTTCATTGGGTGACAGAGCTTGAGATGTCATTTCGTCTCAATGTCAGGTAAAAGTCCCACAAACTTGGAAGCAACATCTCCAAAATGACCTATACAGTGTTGAAGGGGACATTAAACCTCAAACAAACAAATCAAACAAATACATGCATGGCCATCTAATAGGAACTGATTTTTCCAAAGCTCTGCACACGTGCATACTACATGTGTGCAAACAATGCAGATTCTGGGGAGACTGCATACTCAAAAACATCTTAACACGGTTCATTAGATGGATCCCAGAAATATGGAAACTATGTAGATGATATTGATAAATTGTCAATTTCCTAAATAATTCAATACACTTTTGTTTGAATATAATATGATTGTTTAACTAGCATGATTCTGCTTTTAACCTTACACACTATATTTGAAAGCTCACAGAAACCTTGGCTATTTGTCTGGGGCATAAGTTAGGAAATAACTTCAATAAAATTATCATTCTATGAGTTTGCATTTTACAGGGATACATCATCAGAACTTTAAATTTGCAATTATAATAACTACACTTTACCTGTTCAAATAACTTCCGATACAGAGATCCCCATTCTTAAGCGCTTGTTCATTTTTATGTCCCTGCCATTTGAAGAATGGTGGAAGGGCGCATTTCTATTTTTTTTTTTAAATTATTGTTTGCACAAAAAAGCAATGCTATATGTGGTATTAAACCAAATGTTTCCTTTGAAAAGTAAAGTTACATGTTGATGTTGACTGATGAATGCCTGACAGTATGTCACTGAATATATTGTCACATCATTTTTTGACGCTACCCAATCAGAAGCTATGTTACATTTGTAACTGCATTGTCATACCCTTTCCACTTAGGCTGGCTCAGGTGTTATTCCTTGACTAGATAATCAGATTCTCCTCTGAATTGGCCCTCTATAGCATTGAGCATTTCAGAAATCACGAAGCACATATACCACAATCTCTTTATAATACTGTTACTGGGGCCCAAAGCAGAAACTGTGTGAGTTGAACAACCATGCTGTAGCCAAACAAAAATGTTTAGATTATAAAGAAAAATGACCATTTATGGTCATTTTTCTTTATAGTCTATACATTTTGGAAGTCCATCTTTAACCAACCCATTGCATGTGGGAAACCCCTAAAGGTGTACCATGGCAAACAGTGCATGCCCAGATCAGATTGTGGCGTCTGATCAGGACCTGCACTATTTGCTAACAGAATTTTCCATCAAAAATAGAATAAAAACAAAAAAGGTCTGTCACCCCTTATATGATAATGGACTTGTCCAACATATAGCAGTGGAAGAGTCCACCAGTATATGATGGGTTATACCTTGTTTTATCCAAAGCCGTGTTATAATGAAGAGTGCTATAAAGGAATTGTGGTTATATTAAACCTCACAGTCTTTTTAAAAGATTAAAGATGTATTTTCTATTGCATTGTGTTGCATCTTGATGCTGCTATGGTGGTTACAAGGCTTAAGTATATTAATTTTCCGGTACCCTTAACCCATTTTGTACCAGAAACCCCAAAACGGGTACCCTGGCAAACAGTGCTGGCCCAGATCAGACTCCACAGATTGCGGCGTTTGATCAGGACCTTATCTGTTTGCAAAAAGATAAGCCTTTTTCCAAATAAATTTTGAAGAAAACGCATGCTAAATTTTGAAATGGGCTCTTGGTTTATATAAAACGGAAGATTCCATTTGGTACAAAAAGGGTAAAAGTATATTGTTGCTGATTCAAGCCTGTAGTTATCTTGACATCATAAATTATTTTCCTCATTTCACTATGAAACATACCTGTCATCAGAGGTCTGTAGTGACTATTTGGAAAATCTAGCACAACTCACCTTTTTTTGGCAGTTTTGTTTGTTTTAGAGTTTAACAGCATAGTCAACACTATTACAACCATATCGAGCCTGTCAGTATACTTAAACACACTTTCTGGCCGGGCTTATACATAAGTGATTAACCAGTACATTCTTTTCCCAGAAACTGACAACTACCCTTCTTGGATTAGGGGAAGGGAGAGAATGTTGCCGACTTGGCAGGTATTGAACCCGAGACCTGATCGCCAGTCAGACAGGCATCCAAGGTATGAGGCCAGCTTCTTGGCAGTTAAAAGCTTGTACAGTGGTTCTTAAGTTACATTAACCCTTATCTTCTGTTCAGGACAACCCCTATCTTTGTAAACAGTGTAGATCCAGATCAGATGGCTTCTGAAGAAGCCATCTGATCAGGATCTACACTGTTTGAAATTCAGTTTATGAATTTGTAGCAATTAATTACATCAAGTAATTTGATTGGTTGATAGACAGAAATGGGTGTGGCTTAAATGAATATTCAGCAAGATAAGGGTTAAAAATAAATATATTTGAAAAATAGTTATCTATCACACTCATGATTGATCTTTTAAAGGTTAACGAAAAGAGTATGTGCATAATGACATGAAAACCTTTCCTGCTGAACTCAACCACCCCTACCTTTGCAAACAGGCTCTACACTGCATGTCATGTAGTTTGTTGATTGAATGAATACAGTATATCAGGCGATTTGATTGGTTACCAGTCACCAATGGGTGTGGCTTAATTTATTCAACAGGATAAGGGTGTATTAATATCTGTTGTATATTGACTTGAGAATACTGACTTTTATTTATTTTTCTTTGTCTGAATTTTATCGAGGGCGCTGTTAAGCTGAGTTTGTCTCTGCATAATTTTAGATTTCTTATTAATTTTGCTTTTTCATTAGCACTCGTATTCTAACGGACTGATGGCAGGTATGATATTTGAGTTTTGTCATGTCTTGTGAAACTTACTAAACTAAAAATGCAGCAGATAGTAGTTCCTGATAAGGGTAGTGGCAATGATAATCATGGGATATTTTTTTAACCCTGAAGATGCCAAGAAAACTGCTTTTGAAAATGTTGTCTGCTTATGTCGTCTGCTGAATCCTCTAATGCAACTTTTTTTCAAACATGCTTTTGCATACAGGCATACAGTGTGAACCCTGAGAGGAGCAGTCTGATCTGGGTCCACACTGTTTGCAACAATGGCTTTAAAAAAAAAAGAAAAATCAGCAGACGACAAAGCAGACAACTATTCTTGTGATTGGCATCTTAAGGGTTAAGGGATAATTTTCCGTATTCTTTGTTAGAAATATACAGTAAAATTCTTATATTAAGACCAACTTCGGGACTGTTCAAAAGTGGTCTTAAAGACCACTTTTAAACAGTCCCAAAGGTGGTCTCTGACCAAAGGATTTTGTATGCAGAATATACAGAGAAAGAATAACTGCAACATACTAGATAAGCTATTAAAAAGGGAATTAGTCTTAATTTTAGGTGGTCTTAATAGAGGAATTTCACTGTATATAGATCTAATATGGGTACTTGTTTGAATCGCATAATCGAGGCTATTCTGACAATTACCCACAAAGTGTACTGGGCCTAAGCAAAGAGGGTCTTCACTGTTTACCATTCCATCTGCACCATGTAGACTCCTTGCTGGATTGTGAAACAAATTTGTTTATAATTTAGGAGAATTTCAGCAAGTCCTCAAGGTGTCTGATTTGCATCTGTTTGGACTGACACCGTATTGATGAATTAAGTCAGCAAAACAAATATTGCAAGGACTACATACCGTGTACTTCAAAATTAAGAAATTCTGTCCAAATGTTTGGGGTTTTTAAACTCTTCAGAGCCAATGGTTATAAGCTGATAACATTTGTTGCCCATCAACCATCATCTATCAGGACTGTATTTACCTAAGGTTTGGACACCTCAACTCATTACCATACTTGTTCTAAAATTTAAATGTCCAATTTACTGCCCGATGTTGTGTGTAAAAATAGCTGAACCAGTGGCAGACAGTGTAGACCCTGAAGAGATGCCAGATTCTGCAGTATCTCATTTGGATCTGCACTGCTCAATCCTTTCTGTCCAAATACATATGGTAAATACAGTATTTTTGAACTAATATCTCATTAACCTGAGGCTGATCTCATCTGTAATATACTTGCCGGGGCATTCATGACCTTGGGCATTCCATGCAAGTTACCTGCTAACTTGCTTACTATTGCAGCATCACCCTTTTTGTACCAAATGGAATCTTCCTTCTTATATATAGCAGGAGTCCATTTCAAAATTAAGGAGTAACAGGTTGTGTTTTCTTCAAAACTGATTTGGAAAATGGCTGAACTTTAAGCAAATAGTGGAGGACCTGATTAGATGCCGCATTCTGCGGCGTGTGATCTGGGCCGGCACTGATTGCCCGGGTACCTGTTTTGGGGTTTCTGGTACAAAATGGGTTAAAGAGCTCCTAGACTTACAGAAGCAACTCCTCTAGTTTTGATTGGATTTTTATTAAACATGCAGATAACTTTGGGGGAAAAAACTTGCAGATAACTAGAGCAGATACAAAAGCTCTGACAAATTTGACTTCTTGAATAACAACAGGCACAGGTTAGAGATCCAGGGTCATCCTATTCCTCTTGGAACAGTTAACAAGGAGTTGTAGATAGTTGTCATTTAAAATCTGTTTCAATGTTCGAAATTAACATAAGCATGTTGCAAATTGGCTGCCCTGAAAAATGTTCGCAGCAAGTACTTTCTGCTTAGGAATGTCCATTTATTTTGTTTGATTTGGGGTTTAACGTCCCCGTCAACACTGTATAGGTCATATTGGAGATGTAGCTTCCAATTTTTTTTACTTTTACCCGACATTGAGATGAAATGACATCTCAATCCCTGCCGCCCAATGAAACCAATAAGGTTTATATGCATGGACGGTCCAACTTGCACCACTTTTCCTGGGCATGCTTAGAACCGCTAAGCAGTTTACCAGTATTCGCGTGCTTGGAAGCATCATGCAGCCCATCTATTTCTTCAAGCCCCGATGGGTGGGAGCAGTTAGGAATGTCCAGTATACGATACAAATTTTCAGGTGAATGGCTACACCTACTATTTTCAGAATATTAGAAGAGGGACAACTCTCAGACCTTTCTTTAGCTGTTAAATAAACTGAGACCCTCTGAAAAGGGGTCTTACTTTTGCAAATTCTTTCCTTTAACAGTAGACCTCTAATGATAAGCATTGTACCATTTTTGTTTGCTGACAAACTTGCTGCTTTCAACTGCTAACTTGCTGCCTAAATTTTTTGATGAGCAGCAAGTACTTACTGCAACTGCATAACTCCAGAAAAGGCTTTTTTTTTCATCCGAAAAGTACTGATAGTTTTCTTATTTCTGCACGAAAACCTATGTTGTGGGTACTCATTAGAAGGGCCAGTTATGGTGTGCCTTCTAATGAGTACCCACAACATAGATTTTTTTGTGCAGAAATAAGAAAATGGTGAGGCACTTCTAATGAGTACCCACAGCATAGGTTTTTGTGCAGAAATAAGAAAAATAATATTTGGATACCCCCTATATCTTCTTGCATAACCCACCTCAAGATCTCATCTACATGTTTGCAGTCTGATAACATTTTTTCATGGAGATTATGCATGAAACTTTGTGTTCATTATTTCCTATTTCGGCTGTTTCAAGAAGGGGAGCTGTCAGTTTCAGGCAAAAGAATGAGCACTCTGCCTTACTATGTAGTGTTTGAGATGTCATTTCATCTCAGTGTGCGGTAAAAGTCCCACAAAATAGGAAGCAATATCTCCAAAATGACCTAAATAGTGTTGTCGGGCTGTTAAACCTCAACACAAACAAAACAAAACCTTATTATGTATAAGCCTAGCCAGGAAGTGTGCATTTAAGTAAACTGACTGGCTTGATATAACCATACTATTGTTGACTGGGATGTTAAACCCCCTACCTTTTCAAACCGTTTAGATCTAGATCCGATGACTTCTGAGTTTGTCATGCAGTTTGTGAACTGAACAAATGCATTATATCAAGTTATTTGATTGGTTGATAGTAAAAAATAGGTGTGGCTAAATTAATTTATTCAGCAGGATAAGGATTAAGCCTTTGCTGGTCATGTATGCAGTAAGTACCTTTTTTAATGAGCTGGCTTATATGTATGGATGTGATTTATCCCATGCATATTAAAATTATGTGAACTGTCTGAAATTCAAGATTTACTTATTTATTTGGCAACCATTGAAGAGTGAACAACATGGTGTCAGAAGCAATGTAAGTGAACTCCAAAGGTGATTCACTTACTGGTTTTACATTATTTTCCATCCATTATTTGACAGAATATTTTCATTACTTTCATTCTTTTATTTGACAGAATATTTACATTATTTTCCATCCATCATGTGACAAAAAACATTATGTCAAAAACATATCAAGGGATGTATAGATTAGTTTTTAAGTCATTTCAGCTCTGTGGCAGTTTGTATTATACATGTGTTTAGAATGTGTTTTTGCAAAGTGTTGTGTCCTAACCCTCAATGTTCATCTGTAGGTGTAATAACATCATTGATTCATTGTAAGGGATAGTCTTCTTTTAATGTTTTCTGCCAGAATAGTCAAACTTCAACAGCTCAAATACATTGGGGACCATGTGTTTGAGATAGGGTTAGTTTGACGTAATGAGGGTTAAATATAGTGCTAGGTAAGGGGGCATTATGAGGATTCTTTTCCATCTTGTATAAAATAAAGGAATGTTGTGTGTACACAATAGAATCACCTTATTGAGGCCATTCTAACATTACGATAACACACCCATGCGACATAGTGCATTTTTTTCACATCTCCCAAATGGCTACTTTTCTGATGAAAATACGTGATATTTTTCTTATTCATACTGCAAACATAGGTTGTGGGTGCTCGTTAGAACTGCCTCGCTGAGGTTCTAAAGATTACCCACAACCTAAGACATGGATTGAGTGAGTGAGTTTAAGTTTTACGTCCCACCAACAACTAAGGTCATACGGAGACGGGACCTCGGTTTAAAGACTCATCCGAAAGTCTGGAGAAGCCCGGGATCGATCCTGCGATCCCTGGTTTACAAGGCGAGTAGCGTAACCACTGCACTACGGAGGCTTCTACCTAAGACATGGAGCAGAAATAAGAAAAATAATGTTTACCCCCATAAACCCCAGTTTTGTCTATAAAGTGGGGTTTAGGGGGTGTTCTTTTCACAAACTTGTTAACGTGATGATGTGTGCATACAACATACCCTTTCAACATAAAACCTGAATTATTCTAAATATATGGATATCTAGTGCTGTGACAAGAATTCTCCTGGAACTAAAAAAGCAAGTTAGAATTAGCCATGGTAAACAAGTCATTAATGTTTGAGTTATTGAGGTTTTACTGTACATTGCCGGCCCCTGCCCATCGAGGCTTGAAGAAATAGATGGGCTGCAGGATGAAACCGACCCTCACACCAGTACTGGTAAACCGCTTAGAGGATCTAAGCCTGCCCAGGCAAAGCCATGCGAGTTGGCCCGTCCATGCTTATAAACCCTATTGGTTTCATTGGGCGGCAGGGCTTGCGATGTCATTTCATCTTAATGTCGGGTAAAAGTCCCACCAAATTGGAAGCTACGTCTCCAAAATGACCTTTACAGTGTTGACGGGGACGTTAAACCTCAAATCAAACAAACAAACAAAACTGTACATTGCTTGAAGCCGGCGTTTTGAAATACTACCGTAAGTCATTTGGGGAAATAGAGCCACATGGCATATAGCCTCATTGTTTTCAAAAGGAGACAACTTTTGAGACTTACTGCTTGCTTAACACCGAAATCTGAAAAAGGGGGTCTTCTCTTACAGAGGAAATTCAGGAGCAAATGCTTGTCTGTAAGAGTACAGTAGACCATTGTTGATAGGGCTGAGAAAAATGGTTTTGAAAGAGTTGCCTCCCCTGAAGGTGTATCCATTTTCCTTTTTGTAATATCCCAAGTGTTTGTATGCAAGGTTAAATGCATTCTCCATTGATTTACTCACATTGATGTCACTTTTCAGGTACGCCACAACCTCTGTTTAACTCTTACCTTGCTGAATATTCATTTAAGCCACACCCATTCCTGTCTATTAACCAATCAAATTACTTGATGTAATTTATTGCTACAAATTTATAAACTGAATGCCAAACAGTGTAGATCCTGATCAGATGGCTTCTTGAGAAGCCATCTGATCTGGATCTATACTGTTTGCAAAGAGAACAGCAAGATAAGGGTTAACACTATTGTTTGGATCCAAAGCAAAAACCATGTCAGTCGAAAAGCCATGTTATATCCAAACAAAAATGTACAGTTTACAAAGAAATAAGACTGTAAAATACAAAAAAGACCCCCCCCCCCTCCCCGCCCCGCCAAAAAAAACCCCCACATGTCTGCTTCACAGTATTGCTTGGCTCTTCCAGAGTTATTAATTTTGCTGATTGATTCATTTTTGGTTGCACTTTTGATAATACCGTATTTACTGTATGGATTCAGACAGACAGGCCTGGCCAAACAGTGAAGAGCCAGATGAGATGCCACAGTATATGGCATCTCATCAGTGTCTACAGTGTTTGCCACTCATCCAGCTTTTAAAGTATTTCTAGACACAACATTGGACAGTAGATTGTACTTGTTAACCCTTGTCCTGCTAATCCCGGATATGCCTTATCTTTGAAACAATGTAGATCCAGATCAGATGGCTTCTGACGAAGCCATCTGATCAGGATCTACATTGTCATTCAGTTTGTGAATTTGTTGCAATAATTTGCATCAAGTAATCTGATTGGTTGATAATCGGTAGTGGGTGTGGTATATATAAATATTCAGCAGGACAAGGGTTAAAATTTTAGAACAAGTACTGTAAAGAGTTGAGGTATGCCAATACTAAGGTTAATACGATAGATGCATTTAGCTTCATCTTCATGCCTGCTGCATATTATTAGTATTTTTCTTATTCCTCATATTTTCTGCTTCTTGTATGATATAACATTCAGCCATTCAATGTTAGTCATAAGATTTAACCCTTGTCCTGCTGAATATTCATATATGCCATTCCCACTTCTGATTATCAACCAATCAGATTACTTGATGCAAATTATTACAACAAATTCACAACCTGAATGACAAACAATGTAGATCCTGATCAGATGGCTTCTTCAGAAGCCATCTGATCTGGATCTACATTGTTTCAAAGAAAAGGCATATCCGGGTTCAGCAGGACAAGGGTTAAACATAGTTTAGCTATGTACCCCGGCCTCGGTAGCTCTTTCAGATGCCCGTCTGACTAGTGATCAGGAGGATGCAGATTCGATACCTGCTAGGGTCGGCAACATTCTATCGTGGAGATTGATCGTGAAATCTTATCTACGGCCATTCTCTCTTCTGCCCATTCAAGAAGGGCAGATGTCAGTTTCTGGCGAAAGAATGTGCCCTGTGTACTGGTTAACGGCTTAGGTATAAGCCTGCCCAGGAAAAGTGTGGATACGTTAATCGACCAACTAAAAAATGACCTAAAATAGTGTTGACTGGGCCGTTAAACTCCAACACAAACAAACAAACAAAATCTATGTACCAGTGTGTTGAAACAATGCTGCTGAAAATAGCATAAAGTGTAGACGCTGATCAGTGGTTCTGTTTTCACCGGCAGAAATGATAATGCAAAAATATTTTTAGTTATTTTTGAGAAATCAGCAAATTGTAGTCTATACTATCATATGAAACTTCAGCTTTAAGCTCATGTCTGTTAAATATTTGTAGAAATAGTGCAGTTAAACTTTGTGACAGAAAATGTAATTATTTTAAAAACATCCATAATAGCCCAGAATTGGGATTTGTTTGCCAATTTTATTTGGCTTCAAATCAAACAACCAACATATGCCTATTTCAACCCATTTTTATGCAAAACCCCAGAAAAGGTCACTGCAGGCTTTCAAGTAGTCCTACTTTTTCCTACTTTTTCCTACTTTTCCTACTTTTTTGGTCTCTTCCTACTTTGTTCCTACTTTTTCCAGAAAAACTCCTACTTCTCCTACTTTTTTGATTTGTTCAAAAACTAAAATCCCAAATAAATTAATAAACAAATAAAGCATTTAAAATAAGACATCTATCTCAAACTATTTGTAGAATGTATCTTGTTATATGACATATGTACTGATGATCCTCGGCATTCATCTGCTGTTTTCAGCTGTACCACTAATTGGAATATGTTGATGTAAAGCAAAACTGCTATGACCATCAACAGTTTTGTCTTATTGAACATGACAAGATTTTGTTTGCTGTCAGTAGTGTAGTGATGCTTTAACTAAATGACCAACTGGAGCTCTGTCTTGTTAAGAATGGTAGAAAATCCACTACAGCAATGCTTTGATGCCCTAACTGCTGTGACAAACTGTTTTGTCTTGTTTAGCATTATAGAAATTCATTGCAGCAGTCCAGTGATGCCTTAACCGCTGTGACCAGCTATAACTCTGTCTTGTTAGCATGACAAACATTCACTTCAGCAGTGCAGTGCTGCCTTAACTGCAGTAACCAGCTTGAGCTTTGTCTTGTTTAGCATGACAAAAATTCATTGCAGCAATGTTTTGATGCCTCGTCTGCATTGCCCAGCTAGAGCTATGTCTTGTTAAGCATGACAGGAGTTCATAGCAGCAATGCTTTGATACCATGGCATTGATGCCTTACTAGAGCTCTGTCTTGTTTAGCTGCTTTGACACTTTAACTGCAGTGATCAACTAGAGCGCTGTCTTTAGCACAAGAGGAATTCATTTCAGTAGTGCTGTGATGCCTTAACTGCAGTGACAAATTAGAGTTCTGTCTTGTTAGCTTGATAGAAATTCATTGTAGCAGCCATGCTGTGATGCCTTAACTGTGGTTACCATCTAGAGCTATGTCTTGTTGAGCATGACAGAAATACATTACAGCAGTGCTCTGATGACTAAACTGCAGAGACCCACTGGAGCTCAGTCTTGTTGAGCAAGACAGAAATTCATTGCAATGCTGTGATGCCTTGACTGCAGTGATCAACTAGAGTTCTGTCTTGAGCATGAAAGGGATACACTGCAGCAGTACTGTGATGCCTTAACTGCAGTTACCCACTAGGGTTCTGTCTTGTTGAGCATGGCAGCAATTTATTGCAGCACTTCTGTTGAGCATGGCAGCAATTTTTTGCAACACTTCAATGGTACCTTAACTGAGTTACCAACTAGAGCTCTGACTTTTTGAGCATGACAGAAATTCATTGCAGCAGTGCTGCTTAAATTTGTCTTAAATGCAGTGACCAACTAGAATTATTGTCTTGATAACTATTAAAGTAATTGCCATGCTTTGATGCCTTTAACTGCAATGACCATTTAGAGTTCTGTCTTATTGAGCATGCCAGGAATTCATTGCAGCCCTGCTGTGTTGCCTTAATTGAAGTGACCAACTGGAATTCCATCTTGTTGGGCATGAAAGGAATTCATTGCAGCAGTGCTGTGTTTCCTTTATTGAAGTGACCAGCTAGAGCTGTGTCTTATTTAGCATGACAGAAAACCATTGAAGCAGTGCTAGGATGCCTTAACTGCAGTGAAAAATCTGAGATCTGGCTTATGGAGGATGACGGGAATTCAAAGCAGCACTGTCTTAACTGCAGTGATGTGCCAGCAGGAAATCTTCCTTGTCTAGCATGACAGAAATTCATTGCAGCAGTACTGTGATGACTGGAATGACCAACTAGCATGACAAAAATTCATTGCAGCAATGCTGTGATGACTGAAGTGACCAACTAGAGCTCTGTGTTGTTTAGCATGACAGAAATCCATTGCAGCAATGCTGTGATGACTGAAGTAACCAACTAGAGCTCTTGTCTTGTTTAGCATGACAGAAATTCATTGCAGCAATGTTGTGATGACTGAAGTGACCAACTAGAGCTCTGTCTTGTTTAGCATGACAGAAATTCATTGCAGCAATGCTGTGATTACTGAAGTAACCAACTAGAGCTCTGTCTTGTTTAGCATGACAGAAATTCATTGCAGCAATGCTGTGATTACTGAAGTAACCAACTAGAGCTCTGTCTTGTTTAGCATGAAAGAAATTCATTGCAGCAGTGCTGTGATGTCTGGAGTGACCAACTAGAGCCCTGTCTTGTTTAGCATTACAGAAATGCATTAAGCCTTGACTTCAGTGAGCAACTAAAATGCTGTCTTATTTTGCATGACAGGAATTCATTGTAGCAGTGCTATGTTGCCTTCACCTGGACATCTTGTAGCTGATGCTTCTCACAAATTTAAATTTTCAAAATTCATCAATTCTTTTGAATTAATGTTTTGACATGTGTCAATATCTAGATATAGATATCTGCCAGAGGCAAACTCTTGACAAAAGCATTTGAAGTTCAGGCTCTACTAGATGGGTTGGCCATTAACATTTTACAGGTGCCTGCTAACTTTGATGTAAAAACATTAGACTATTATGCACAAAATAAAACTGCCCAAAATGGGCAAAAAATTTGGACAGTTTGACACTTAAGTATATATTCGTGAGTCCAAATGGACTTTATTCCGTTATTTTGGTACTTAAGTGGCAAAAATTGTCTCTTAGGTGGCTTGCCGCTTAAGAGAATTTGCCGCTTAAGTAGTCAATATGCCGACGCCTAGCCACTTAAGTATCCATTCGTGAGAACGTCCGTGTCCATTAGCTCCTACTTTTTATATCAGGTTCCTACTTTTCTCCTACTTTTCTCCTACTTTTTGATATCTCAGGCTCCTCAGACATCACAGAATGTGGCTTCTGATCAGGGCCTTCACTGTTTTCAGAAAGTTCAGTCATTAATATATCAGTTTCTGAATTCCACTCAGGCTGGTACCATTAAATTTCAAAATAGACTCCTGCGATATATAAGGTGGAAGATTCCATTCAGTAGAAAATGGGTTAAATACCATTTCAAGTCAGAAAGAATTCTCAAAGACTATGGTTGGATTCAGACAGTTTTCAATCCATATATGCATAGTGGCCCATTTTTAGTGTGCAGGCAAATGCTGCAGACCTGGATCAGATACTGCAGACCTGGATCAGATTCTGCAGAATGCAGTGCAGCATCTGATCTGGGTTAGTAGTGCTTGCTTTAAAGTTTTTCAAAGCATCATTAGCTTTACCCATTGTATGCGGGAAACCCCTAAAGGTGTACCTTGGCAAACAGTGCAGGCCCAGATCAGACGCCGCAGAATGTGGTGTCTGATCAGGACCTACACTATTTGCAAACAGATTTTTCTGTCAAAAATAGAATAAAAACGGAAAAATAGGCCTGACACCCCGATATGACAAATGGATTTGTCGAACATATAACAATGGAAGAGTCCACTAGCATAGCTTGTTACAATTTGTCAAAATACATTGTATTAATGTTCTAGTAAGTACAATAGCCAATACTCTGGTATTTTGCTGGATATGATAAAGCTACTCCTATTTTTTAGCAAAAATATTAGCGTACATGCCATATTAAATTATCAAAGTTTTAAGGATACAGTCAACCCTCTTGATACCGACATTCGATATAACGATGAGACGGGTTATACCGACTAATTCAATGCAACAGATCCTTGGCTTAAGATAAAGATGGATTGATGGAGATATTCTAATTCAAAACTATTGTGATTATTTAATACTCCAAGAAACAAATGCTGGGATTATTTGTTAGAATCTCCTCAGCAAGGCAAATCTAACAAATGTCCATAACATTGGTTCTTGGACTAATCAATGGAGAAAATCCATTATTACTCATTATACCATTGGGATTCTTTTTAGCGACCAATTCGCTATAGCGGCAAATGTGGAACAAATGCTATCGTTAAAGTGAGTGTCCTCTGTATATTAACTAGTGACATTGTTAGTTTTGAACAACTGGTCCCAGGATTTTTTGTAAAACTTAACAATGTAAGAAATATAAAAGTCATGCCTTAATATTGGAAATAGACATGTTCTAAGCTCTTAAGGGGAATGGGAACACCTGGCAGATATTTCTGCCATTTTTCAAAGGGAGACAACATTTCAGAACTTCCTGTTCGCTTTTCTATAAGCCTTGTCCCACTGAAAAAGGGGTCTACTCTTAAAGGAAAGAATTTGCTCCTTAGGAGCAAATTCTTTCCTTTAAGAGTTGACCCCTATTGACATGGGAGACAAAAATATTTTTGCAGGAGTTGCCTCCCTGAAGGTGTATCCATTCCCTTTAAGTAGATGATTCTGTTCATCATAAATGAGATAAAATATAACTTTTTGCATATATTTACAGGGTACCTGACAGAGAAGATGTAGCATTTGGCAGTATTAAACAGGAGGCCATGTGTGTGGATACCATGGGCAACTTTGCTGATGGAGTGCTGGGAGTCTTCCCTTGTCATAATGCTGGTGGAAATCAGGTGAGTGAGTGAGTGTTTGAGTTTTACGTCCCACCAACAGCTAAGGTCATACGGAGACAGGACCTCGGTTTAAAGACTCATCCGAAAGTCTGGAGAAGCCCGGGATCGATCATGCGACCCCTGGTTTACAAGGCGAGTAGCGTAACCACTACACCACAGAGGCTTCTAATGTGGAAATCAGGTAATGAAAACAATAAAATCTATTGGAATGGAACATGTTGGGAGATGGTTTCGTTTGCTGTAGATGGGTATATAAAATTTAGTAGGTCAGCCAGAAAAAAGAATTATAATATTTTTATAATAGTCATGAATACCTCGTTGCACAAGGAGGCAGATTTCCTTGAAATCAACTTCTTTATAATGATTGTACTGTTAGAACATAGAACACATAAACTGGGAAATTATTTTAGTCATAGCAAGAGATGAGGTAAGTATTTTGTGATAATTTTAGGATAATTTTTGTCAGTTTGCCTTAAAAGCCTGTGTTATAACAAAAGCTATCCTCAATTATCACAAAAAAAGTAACCTTATCTGTTGCTATGTATAGTGCTAAACCAAGAATATTTACACAAACTCTCACACTGTCATTGGCCATAGCACTTTGGTCATTTATCGTCCCTTCATGACTCGGTGAATTGTATCTTGAGTTTAGGCAAGGAAAATATCAGATAGTCCTGAACTAAGACTTAGACTGTTTGGTTTAACCTTTACCCTGCTGTAGGCGACAAGCCCTATCTTTGCAAACAGTGTAGATCCAGATCAGATGGCTTCTGAAGAAGCCATCTGATCAGGATCTACACAGTTTGACATTCAGTTTATGAATATGTAGAAATAAGCTGCATCAAGTAATCTGATTGGTTGATATAACAAAATGGGTGTGGCTTAATTGAATATTCAGCAGCTTAAAGGTTAAACATTGAATTCCAGTATTATATATACAAACAGTGTAGACTCTGATCAGATGCCATGTTCTGTGGCATCTGATCTGGGTCTACACTGTTTGTCAATGTTCCATTCCACGGGCCCAAATGGATTTTACATATAACTATTTTCAGTCAGCACGCTGACATCGCAGGGTCAAGAATATCGTAGCTATAAATATTGTTACCTGAAATTTGTATTGATACTATTTGCACATGGACATTTGCATTGGTCAAAAGGAGCAAATTCTTTCCTTAAGAAATTGCCCTTTTTCAAGGGTTCAGTATAGAAGTCTTAATAAAAGTTGCCTGCCTTGTAAAAAAAAAAAATAAAAAAATAACAAAACAAAAAAAAAAATGAATAGTTGCAAATGGGAAAAATGACCTCAGTTCTGTTACCTGATCCTGCCCGTGCTCAGAATTGTTTCACCATTCGTCCAGTCTGCTACTTTATTTTTAAACCGGCCCCGATAGCTCAGTTGGTAGAGTGTCCGCTCCGGGGAACGGGAGGTTATGGGTTCGATCCCGGGCCGCGACATAACAAAGTCATTAAAAATGGTACTAGCTGCTCCTCACTTGGCACTCAGATTTACAGGGTAGAGCTAGGACTGGTCGACCCAGTGTCAGAATAATGTGACTGGGTGTGGTATCATGTAATGTGTCTGGGACATGATACTTCAGTGAGGCAGCACTATAAAAGTGAGCATTGAGCTCCCTGTCACAACCAGACACCGTCGTGATATGACTGAAAAATTGTTGAAAGCGACGTTAAACCCAAATTCATACACACACACATACTTTATTTTTAAGCCATAGTCAATCAGATACATGTTAGGCAAGTTGAGTTTTTTTATTTGTACAAAGAAAAAGAATAAGAATAGAGAAAATAGAGGGAAAATAGTGGGAAGATGGTGAAATAGAAATTAGTTCATCTGTGCATCTGTTTTTCTAACACATTCAAGTCATTTTCATATATCTTGAACCATTTTGTCATGATGTGCAGCTTACATTATCATATGTCCTTCAGGAGTTCAAGATGACCAAAGATGGTGGTATCCATCACCTTGACCTCTGTGTGACCTTGACTGCCAATGTACCAGGGTCAGTTCTCAAATTGTTCCAGTGTGCTCCTGATAACCAGATGCAGGTGAGTAGTTTGAAAAGATCAAGGTCCAGTTGTTCCAAACTACACCACAACCTCTTTATAACACTAATAATTGGATCCAATGCAGAAACCATGTTACTAAAACAACCATGTTATATCCAAAAAAAAATGTATGGATTATATAGAAAAATGACCATTTATGGTCATTTTTCTATATAATCTATACATTTTTGGAATCCATCTTGAAACCATTTTATATGCAAAACCGTGTAACATTGTAATAATGAGGTTGTGGTGTAATAATGTCATTAGTTAACATATTGTTAAAACTTTGTTGATTAAATATCGCATATGTTTACATTTTTGCTGAAAAAATCTGATCAGCTGTGCAAAAGCTACTCATATACTCGAGCACTTTGAAAACGCAACATCATAAGGAAAATGTAAATATTTTTAAACTCACCAATTTTTTCAAAAAACGAATTTCATCACAAACAATATTCATCAAATGACTTTCGTTTGCCACAATCACATTAGAGCTGTCCCTTCACATTAGCAGTCTACACTGCGGCAAACACACCATGTGTCAGTCAAATCTCCAGCCACATCAATATCGGGTATGCCCACCTGCACGCTGAGAGCATTCACGTAACCTGGACCGCATTGAACAACACAAACGTCGCACAGTACGTCGGGGGATGTTATCCCACTCTTGCTGAAGGGCTATTGCGAGCTGCCTCACAGTCTGTGGCGCGTTTTGACGTCCGTGTACACGACGTCCCAATTCGTCCCAAAGGTGTTCGATACAATTCAGATCGGGTGATTTCGACGGCCAAGGGAGAACATTGATGCCTTCTTGACGTAAAAAGTCCTGCGTCAACCTTGCCGTGTGCGGGCGGGCGTTATCGTGCTGAAATAACATAGGGTTACGTTGACGTCGCAACAATGGAACAAGCTCTGGCCGAAGAATCTCATCGACGTAACGTCTGGCGTTGAGATTTCCATGAATTATCAATAAACGCGAGCGAAAATTGTAATTGATGGCGCCCCAGACCATGACACCACCGCCTCCAAACCGGTCTCTTTCAACAACGCAGTTATCAGCAAACCTTTCGCCGTCACGTCGATAAACGAGTACCCGCCCGTCGGTTTGGTACAAATTGAACCTGGACTCATCGCTGAAGACAACGTCGTGCCAGTTGACACGTCTCTGGTGATTAAGTGCAAAGTTCATGCGAAGCTGGCGATGACGTCGTGTAGTATTGATCCGTGGTACGGACGCCGGCAACGAACACCAAACTCCTTAAGTCGTCGGGACACTGTCATGCAATGAATACGTCGCCCTCGGTTGCCAATGACGACGGAAGCTGTTTGCGCGGCCGTCTGGAAACGATGCCGTAGGTGGAGTTGACGGATGTAATTATCCTGACGTCTTGACGTCACGCGCACTTGCCCAGGCCTGGGGCGGTCATTAACAGTTCCTGTTAACCTGACACGTTGAACGAGACGATATATTGTGGTTCTGTCAACATTAAAACGCCGAGCAATGTCCTTCTGTGAAATGCCAGCATCCAAAAGGCCTAAAATCCGATTCCGATTTTCGTTATTTAGCCTTGGCATGCTCAGTTTTGTAAATTTATCCAAATTTCAACCAAAAACCGATTTGAAGACAACTTTTGAAGAGATTGAATGAAAGATATCGGTTGTACATGCGGAATTGACCATATAAACAAGGTCATATCTCGGTGTGCACGTGCTACGATATCACGTGTAGTCGACCGATATTTTATCGATCTGACCACCTCATATGATTTTATTTATGGTGTATGGAAGCATATATCTGCTAATATGATTTTGGATTAGGCCATTTCAAAAATATTTAAAAAATATAATGTTGCGTTTTCAAAGTGCTTGAGTATATATTTCCAGCAAAAAATACCAGAGTATAATTAGTTACAGTTCAACCTGTATTAAGCAACCACCTATGGGATATTCAAAAAGTGCTTGCTTAAGACAGGTGCTTGCTTAACACAGGTGAATTTTAATGCATTTTCCTTTTTCGGGAACTGAACACCTGCTTGCTTATCACAGGTTGCTTGCTTAATAGAGGTGGCCACTAAGACAGGTTTTACTATACTCTGATTCTTGACGGGGAACGTAAGATTACATTCCTTGCCTGAAAGAGATATTAGCCTGAGCCAATATCACTTTCAGGCAGGGAATGTGATCTCATGTTCCCAGTCAAGAATCAAAGTAACATATTTGTTATACTGCATAGCTTTTTCCTGACATTTTATACATTGTTGCAATGTTTTCCAAAGAATTCTTTGTGGATGTTGCAAGAAGTGCATTTACATGTGATGCCATGAAACACGCCTTCCTGCACATACGAGGGTAGGCTGAAAAGTTCTGAGCCTGACCAAGAAGCAGGCATCGAACAGCCATGAAATTTTGTATTCATTAAATCCAAACCTTTATTACTTGATTTGACTCAAATGAGCTCAAGTTTACCTGCAATAACGTAGAAATTCTAGACTTTGAAAATTGATACTAGCACGTTTTTGAGAAAATGGACAAAATCTGGTATCGTGGTGTCATCAAGTACCTCCATAAAAAGGGGTTAGCTCCTAAGGACATTCATGCCAATATGGTTGCTACATTAGGGGATGATGCTCCTTCGTATGCAACCGTGAAAATGTGGGCAGCAAATTTTAAGATGGGCAAGGACAGCCTTGAAGATGATGACCAGTGTGGACGACCCACAACGGCAACAACTGAGGAAACCATCAGCCAAGTACACAGGGCCGTGATGGATGACAGGGGTTTAACTGTGAATCAATTAGCTAACGCTGTTGGCATCTCCCGTGAACGAGTAGAGAACATTCTACACAGTGAATTAGGAATGTCGAAGGTTTCTGCCAGATGGGTGCCACGGCTTTTGACGCCTGACCAGACTGAACCTGTCACAAGCCAACTTGGCTATTTTTGAAGCAGACCAAGATGGTTTTCTTGACCGTTTTGTCACTCAGGATGAGTGTTGGGTTCATCACTTTGAGCCAGAGACCAAAAGACAATCTATGCAATGGAAGCACCCTGGCTCACCCCCTCCAAAGAAGGCAAAGGTCGTCTTCTCTGCAGGGAAGGTGATGGCATCAGTGTTCTGGAATGCCAAGGGTATAATATTCATAGATTACCTTCAAAAGGGCAGAACAATTAATGGGGAGTATTATGCAGATCTGCTAAAACAATTGCGGAAAGCAATTAAGGCTAAACGACCCGGAAAATTGACAAAAGGGGTCTTGTTCCATCAGGACAATGCGCCTGCTCAGAAATCGGTTGTCGCAATGGCTGCTGTGCATGACTGTGACTTCACACTTATCGATCACCCTCCGTATTCACCTGATCTAGCTCCATCAGATCATTTCCTGTTTCCAAACATGAAAAAGCACTTGGCTGGGCAGCATTATCGGTCAGACGAGGAGGTGATAGCTGCTGTGGAGGAGTTTTTCAGGGACCAAGATGAGACCTTCTATACCACTGGGATCCAAGAATTCCATCATCGCTGGAGGAAGTGTGTGGACAGGAAGGGAGACTATGTTGAAAAATAAGGCACTTTCAGCATGGACAAACCATTGGATCTTGGTCAGGCTCAGAATTTTTCAGCTTACCCTCGTTAAATGTTTATTATGGTGCTCAGTGGGCAAATTTTAACATGGTGTTAGAACGAGAGTTTTTTACCATTTTTGTACCAAATGGAATCTTTTCTCCTTATATATAGCAGGAATCCATTTCAAAATTTAGGGGTGTCAGGTTGTGTTTTCATCAAAATTTATTTGGAAAATGACTTTACTTTTAGCAAACAGTGGAGGCCCTGATCAGATGGGTCGTTCTGCCGCATCTGATCTGGGCCTGCACTGTTTGCCAGGGTACCTGTTTTGGGTTAATGGATTACAAACAGTCAAAAGTTTATTGGCTAATCATTTTGCTTTTATCGTTCGAACAAATTAACCTGAGACTGGTGAACTCTATTAACATAATTTCACACATGTCTGAATGCATGTATTTATCTTCGCCGTCTTTAGAAAATGGCGATATTGTTATTCAATACATAGAGGTCGATAAATGGATTGCAATTCACGTGATACTGAAAATGCACTAGAAGTTAACGAAAGCCGACGTATTTGGCGATAACATTGACAAATTTATTCAATGCATAAAGGTTAGTCTCAGGTCAAATTGTTCGAACTATATTTTTATTAACTATAAAGTAAATCCAAGACGGTGGACATTGCATTTCAGTGAAGGCAAGCGTGAATTCTCCTAAAATTTTAACAAGTTTGTTTTGCGATCCAGCAAGGAGTCCAACCATGGAGACGGAATGGGAAACGAGCAGTCTGATCTGGGTCTGCACTGTTTGCTTAGACCTGTCTGTCCCAATACTTAGGATCATTACGGTGGGCGCAAAATCAAAACACAGAACATGCGTCACTTTGCACATTTTCTGCCATGCAGATTTGTCTGCTTCAACAAGACAGAAGGAAGCCTAAGATAAAAATTGAACTTCATGGATGAAACTGTCATGCAAAATAAATGAAAAACTGTTTTTATTAAATTTTGTGCTGTGTTTGAAGAAAAAGCTATGCAATATAGGGAAATGTTTGGACATAGATTGACTATTGATATAGATCTACATTTAATTTAGAGTTTAAAAATTGTTGAAAGATGGTTAAGAAGTTCCTGATTGATATATACATGCATATACACATAAGCCTCTGTGGTGTAGTGGTTAAGCTACTTGCCTCATAAACCAGGGGTCGTGGGTTTGATCCTATGCTTTTCCAGACTTCCAGATGAGTCTTTAAACCCAAGTCCCATCTCCATATGACCTTAGCTGTTGGTGGGACATAAAACTCAAACACAAACACACACACATTTATGTACATGTATTTATGATGTAAATTTTGAAAATAAATTTGAAAAAAGAAAATGCTTACTACTCCCACTGATGTTTACATGTATGTTATTATTTTCAGAAATGGGAGAGATACCAGGATGGCACAATGTTACGGAATAAATTCAACAATCTATGCATAGACAGTGTAGAAGTTCAGCGTAAAGGTCTCATCGCTAATCACTGTGATCCAGATGCTCACTCACAGATCTGGGTTTTCTCAGCATCTACAAGCTAGATCTGCCTCGTCCACGCTTCTACCTCTTTATAACACTGTTTCTTAGATATTAACCTGTTTTGTCCAAAACAGAATTTTCCAACTTATATATACAGTAGAACTTCAATGGCTCGAACACCAATGGCTCGTTTACCATGGATGAGTCGAACCCGTTCTTGAGCCCCTAGGGAAATCCTCGACATAAGAAATAGTGTGGGATAATTTAGAAGATTTTCGTCTTTTATCTTGCAAATGTATGCTGTGTGTACTCATTAGAATCGCCTCTATGAGGTGATTCTAATGAGTACACACAGCATACATGTTCATTATAAAACACCGAAAAGATATCCAAAAGTATATTGTATACCTCCTGGCAGTCTCCCTCGGTGGCTCGAACTTCTCCTGTCTCGAACATTTAAGTTCGACTGTAGCAGGATTCCATTATGAAATCCAGAGGTTTCAGGTTAAGTTGGTTTTAGAAATTTACTTTTAAGATGGCTGAACTTGGAAATAGTGGAGACCCTGATCAGATAGTATATATAGCAGCATCTGATTAAGGCCCACACTGTTTGCATGTGTCCTGTTTTGTTGTTTTGTCATCCAGTGAAGGCTCTGATAAGAAGCTGCTTTCTGTGGCGTCTGATCTGAGCCTGCACTCTTTGCCAATGACCCTATTTGCTACATGGCCCCCACCCATAGGGGCTTGAAGAAATATATGGGCTGCATGATGCTTTCACGCAGAGCTAAATCTGGCCCGCACACTAGTACTGGTAAACCGCTTGAGGATCTAAGCCTGTCCAGGAACCGCGATGTGAGATGGACCGTCCATGCTAATAAACCCTATTGATTTCATTGGGCGACAGGGCTTGAGATGTCATTTCATCTCAATGTCGGGTAAAAGTCCCACAAAATTGGAAGCAAAGTCTCCAAAATGACCTTTACAGTGTTGACGGGGACGTTAAACCTCAAATCAACCAACCAACCCTATTTGCTTCAATGAACAATGTTATAAAGAGGTTGTTGTGTGATATTTAATTATCTAGTCAGCTTTAAGCATATCATTGAAAAATGGTGCCGGTTTAAAAAAAAAAAGCTTTCAGTTTTATTTAGTCTCTGCACAATTTTATTTTCTTTCTCATTTTTCTGATGTAAAGCTTTAAAACACCATTAAACATACAGTTAAATTCCTATAAAAAGACCATCTTTGGGACTGTTCAAAAGTGGTCTTAAAGACCACTTTGGAACAGTCCCAAAGGTGGTCTCTGACTAGAGGACACGGTATGCAGAAAACACGAAGAAAGAATAACTGCAACCTACTAAATAAGGTTTTAAAATCACAATAAGTCTTAATTTTAGGTGGTCTTAATAGTTGAATTTCACTACTTTTTCTCCCCTGTTACCATCAAGTGAGCCATATCAGATAAAGACATATCCTTGGACATCTGTGCCAAGCAAGGACTCAGATCAGCCTGGGCCAACCACCATGCACACAGTCCGTCGCAAACCTGCTGATCTGGAAGCCTGCTGATTGGGATCTATTCTTGTTTCCATTCTTCTTCTAAATCCATGATAATAATTGAAATCCTAGTGGCTGAAAATGGGGGAGGATTGTAGTAGTATATTGAAATATTCAGCATGGTGATGGTTGAATAATGGGCAGTTTGTCCCATTATGTAGTATAATTATGGTTAATTTGGCAGGTTGAAAGCAACTAGCAATGTTTTCCCTTAGACTAGAGGTGGCTCTGTTACCCTGGGTAATAAGACATTTTTGGAAACTGGGCATCTGGTTTCATTATCATGCCTCATAATTTGTGCCAAAAATCCCCTAGATGGACATTAGAGTTAGCATGATTTCCTCGTCTGTACACGTCTCCTGTCTGTAGTATTCTGTCAGATTCCCAAGGGTTGGAATTATAAGGATGTCTAAACCCCAGGGTCTCACTGCCACCCACTCCCTCTGTCATGGTGGGGAGAATGATAGGTGCATAAGGGGAACAATGTAAGATGTAAACTGTGCAACAACAGACCAACTTTGTGACAGGGTCACATGACAAAGCCACAAACAGGCTTGCACATCCCACAAACACCATTTTTGCTTGCATTTATTGTACAAGGGTCATTCAATAAATAGCGGGACTTCGTCAATAAATCAATAAAACAAGAACACATCAAACATACCTGGTTACTTTCCTTCTAATAGGATCCCTTCTTCCGGATGACGGATTCCCATCAGCCCAGCAGGTCTCGATTGCCCATTGCTAGGCAGCCAGAGTTCATGAGTCTAACTTGCCTGGCCACTTCAAGTTGAAGAGTAGCGCAAACCAAGAAGAGGTTCTTTTAACTTCTGAAAAAGGTCAAAGTCTGGGGGCTCATATCATGAGAGTAGGCTGGGTGAGGTAACATGTTCCACTTCTATGACGCAATCAGTGACGTCACCTGTGATTTATGGCATGCGGCCTTGTCATGAAGTATGAGAGGCGTCACATTAAGTAATGTTTTATGCTTTTTTCTGATCGCTGACCATAGTATATCCATCAGAAACATTCGATAATACTCCTGGTTAACTGTTTGACCCATTGGTATGCGATGGCCAAATAATATTCCTGTGTTATCATATGCGAATATCATCATCATCTTCAAATGTCCCTGTTATCTTCTGAACTTAATTGGTCTAATTGAGGCTGGTGTGTGCCACTCGGATGACTGTTTGTTTTAATTCTGTCATTTTAATTCTGTCTCGTAACTTCTCTTCCAGGTTTCATCTATTGCTACTATGCAATTTAGAAAGCTGTCACCCTCATTTTCAAACCTCTCTAATGTTTGTGCTACATGGGTGCACGCTCATTTTTTGCTCGTCAGACAAGCAGTGCATACCCAACATGCGGCGATGTGTCTCATGCTCAACTTATCTTTCATAATGGTATGAACCTAACCGTGACTTATCCCCAAGTCATGGGCTATCTCTTCACATGTCAGACGTCTATCGGTATCTATGATTCGGTTTACTTTTTTCACATTTTCTTCGTCCGTTGCTTCCACTGATTGACCAGGACTGTGCCTACTTTCAACACTATCCATACCATCTTTAAAGAAATCTGCCCACCTGTAAACCACAGTACGTGATAAAGCCTGTACCCCGTATACTTTCTGTAGCATTCTTAAAATTTTTATGACAGAGGTACCCTTATAAAACTCAATTTTAATATAAGCTCTTTCCTCGGCGCTAAAGCTGGCCATGCCGCTTCGAAGGACTGCGTGATGTGACGTCACATGAAGTGACGTCTTGATGCACACACCTGATGTTACCGTGGTAAAGCTAATTGGCTGTGCCAGGTGTGTGCGCAGTTTCATTAAAAACAGGTAATTGGTTGTAAAGTTATACAAAAAATCCCGCTTTTTATTGGATGACCCTCGTGTGTTCACCTCAGTGGTTGCACGCTGCAAAAACTTCTCAGACTTCATGGATGTGCAGGTTGGTATGATTCTGTTGTATTAAAACCTTTGTTCACACCTGCTACTTCATTGGAATTTGCTCAGCTGGGCCCAGTTGTTCAAAACTAATGTTGTCAATTAATGTACCGTTAAAACATCCCCAAATTTTGGCAGATTGTTTTCAGAAAAAGGTGAGTACGGGTAGCTTTTGCAAATCAGATATTCCAATATTTTTGCTGAAAAAAAGGTGAGTAGCTTTTGCATTTGCAAAAGCTACTCACATTTTTTCAGCAGAAATATCTGCACCAGTCACTATTAGACCATTTTAACATTTTACCCCTAACAAGTTCATTAAGTTAATGATGCGTTGAACAACTGGGCTCTGATATCAGTCTTTGTAGGATACAAGAAAAGACAAAGGCCTCATTCTTTTGTAATCTGTCCAGTAGAAGAACTGTAGGATAGAAAATACAATTGACCTTTATATCTCTACATTCATTTTTTCCCACCAAAATCAAAAATAATTGCTCATAAAACCAAAGACGAATTTAGTGTCCATATACTTGCCTGTTTAGCTTAGCTCACTTTTATAGAGCAAAAATGTTGTTATATGCTTGCTAGTTCTTGATAAGCAATCTTCATTACAATCTTAGCCAATTGTGTGTCATTAATATTTATTTATATTGTGTTATATAGATAATGAAATCCTTATAGTAATCAAATCAGTATTCTACCTGTTTTCTCAGTTTCTTTACATAGTCTTTACTTGCTCAAAACAGCTTAATTCCTATTTCATGTCTTATTTATTTTCTCTTGCATTGCTCCAGATTAGAAGTGCTGATAGGGGTTAAGAAGGAATAAGTTTTTACCAAATGGAATCTTCCTCCTTATATATAGCAGGAGTCCATTTCAAAATTTAGGGGCGACAGGTTTTGTTTTTCTTCAAAATTTATTTGGAAAATGGCTGAACTTTTTGCAAACAGTGTAGGCCCTGATCAGATGCCGCATTCTGCGGCAGCTGATCTGGGCCTGCACTGTTTGCCCTGGTAACCATTTTGGGGTTTCCAGTATTAAATGGGTTTAAGATGCAGTGTTATGGATATTTGTTAGAATCAAAGCAGTAAGACAGTCTAACAATTACCTACAACATGTTTCCAGTTAAAATAAGAAAAATCCCTAAACCCTTCAAATCCTACAGCAGACAGCAATCAATGTTTTGTCTCATTATTTTTCAGTGAAAACAGAAACAGTGAAGACCCTGATAAGACTTCTCCTTCAGGAGCAGTCTGATCTGGGTGTGCAGTTTGCTTGAGCCTACCTGTCCAAATAATTTGGATAATTACGGTTCTCTTAAAGGGAATGGGAACACCTGGCTAATTTTGTTGCCATTTTTCAAAGGGAGGCAACTTTTGGGACTTACTGTATTTTATCTATAAGCTCTGTCCCAAGGAAAAAGGGGTCAACTCTTAAAGGAAAGAATTTGCTCCTCAGGAGCAAATTCTTTTCTTTAAGAGTTGACCCCTATTGACATTGGAGACAAAAATACTTTTGCAAGAGTTGCCTCCCCTGAAGGTGTTCTCAATTCCCTTAAAGCACCTTACACAAATTGCACACTTCTTATCCGGAGCTGTTAAATGTTAGAACTGTCATGGTCTTTGTCTCTTAACACAGTGATAAGTCTTCATTTTATTTTACGGTATTTGATGTAAGTTTATTAAGATGTTGATTTAAAATGTAGGATGCTAAATGAGAAATTCAGTTGAGTGCATGTAATTCAGATGTTCATCATTCATCATTTATATCTCATGTTAACAATTCCATGTACCGTATTTCGGCGTGTATAATACGCACTTTTTTCTCTCAGAAATATGAAATCAAAACTGGGTGCGTGTAATGTAACGGAACACAAAACTTCCAACATTTTTCCAAGCGTTGTCGAAGTTTTGCGGTCGCGAAATCTAATGACAATCGCGAATTTACTACAAAAAATTCTTGTTAGACCGACGTCAACGATACAGATAGTTTTGGATACCAAGCAAGCCCCTGAATATATTTTCTTACCTGGAAACTGTAATTACTTATTTTTGCTTCAGAAATTTGACTTTATTAACGTAATAACGAATGAAAGAAAGACCTGAATCTATATATAAATTTGATTGACAGCTAAGTAAGGGAAGCAACTGTGCGTAACTTTAATTTGAGCCAGGGCATTAATTTCCTGCAATTTAACACGTGCGTCCCCGCGAAGAATCAGACCCGCCTACACACCCATATAGTCTGACCAAATTTTTTTTAGCTTTCCTCAGATTGCACATTGAACACTGATAAGACTGCGCAGGCTGCTCTGAGTGAATGGTCATTGCTGGGCGCATATGAAAATTATAAAGATTTCTCTTCCTGGACAAAAGAGCAAGCCTTAGAGCATTCAGCAAAGTTTGATAAGACTGCACAAATGCGCTGCGCTGCTCTGAGCAGACGGACTGTGCAGGGCGCACATGTAAATTCAATAGATTTCTCTTGCTGCACGAAGGAGCACAACGAAATTTGATAGGGTGCGCAAATGCGCAGGCTGCTCGGAGCAGACGGTCTTTGCAGGGCGCACATGTATTTTGTAGAGATTTCACTTGCTGCACGAAGGAGCACAACGAACTTTGATAAGACTGCGCGAATGCGCAGGCTGCTCTGAGCAGACGGTCTTCGCAGGGCGCACATGTAAATTGTAGAGATTTCTCTTGCTGCACGAAGGAGCATTGGGCCCTTACATGTAGCTATCGTTACAGCGCACAAGGAACTGATCAGACTGCGCGACTGCACAGGCAGCTCTGAGCAGACGGCCCTCAATGTGAATTGTAGGAAATTATTCCAAATTATAACTGCTTGTAAATAAGAAGAGTCACTTCAGTATAAAAATATTCCATTTGCCTTTTTGTATATAATTAAATGAATGCTATCAACAGTGATTGGTGTTTATTGCACTGAGGTGTGAATTTCACAACAAACGGATTTAGAATACTGCAGTTGAGAAGGTGCTAATTATTGGACGTGTCAAGCGACTCAGAACTGTGGAAAACTGTGCCCAATATACACACATTTTGTAATCCCCAAGGGGGTGTCATAACAAAGACTTATTTTAACACTCTGGGTCTTGGAAATTATTTTTTTGTCAAATAAAACTATTTTGTCATTATTTTTTATCACAAGATAGAGAGAACAGTACCCTTAGAAATGACCCTTGTCACACTTCAATTATGTCTTTTGGCGACGAGATTGGGGAAAAACTTACGATAATTTGTCTTGTATTCCCACAAAGAAAAAAATTACAGAACACATTTACACTTGTAATGTCACATTGCCATACACCGAATTCGTTTAAGTCTGGAACAGGGAACCAACTTTTACCTGTGGGGCATCTGGGTAAAACTGAAGCGTGTTATATATACGAACTTATTTTTTTCCCGCCGATCAGACACTGAAAATTGGGTGCGTATTATACACGAGTGCGTATTATACACGGCAAAATACGGTAATGAATGCTAAGCTGACCCCACTTTTGTAAAGAAAATTAGGATACCTGTGGTTATATGGTGTTTTTACTGTTTTTCAGTTAGAAACACCTCAATGTTGTTATTTAACCCATTTAGTACCAGATACCCCAAAACGGGTATTTGACCAACCATGCAGGCCCAGATCAGACAATTCTGCGGCATCTGATCAGGGCCTCAGCTGTTTGCTAAAAGTTCGGTCATTTTCCAAATACATTTTGATGAAAACACAACCTGACACCCCTAAATTTTAGAATGGACTCCTGCTATATATAAGGAGGAAGATTCCATTTGGTACAAAAAGGGTTAAATGAGCACCCCAAATCATTTTTTGAGAGTAAAACAAATACGGAACATAAATCAAAGAAAAAAGATCACAAAGTTTCATCTGACTAGAGCCATGGAAGTCAGCATTACATTGCATAGGTATGTTATATTAGTGAGCATTCCACATATCATGGGACATTTCAGAGCTCTAGAGAAGCCAGAATATGGAATTTTAGGCTTTTTGGTTTCCTTTTACTAAAAACTATGTATACAAGACATTAACATGGTTGAATGGTCTGAAGACATTGGATGTATCCAATATATTTTCAGTCATTTTCAAAAGGGAGACAATTTTCATGAGTTCCTGAATGCTTTTATGTCAACTGATTTCCTCAAGAAAAGAAAATCATAGAGGAAAGAAGCTGCTTCTCAGGAGTAAATTTTTCTGTTTTTGTTTGTTTCATTTGGGGCTTAACGTCCCCATCAGCACTCTATAGGTCATTTTGGAGACGTTGCTTCCAATTTTGTGGGACTTTTACCTGACATTGAGGTGCAATAACTTCTCAAGCCCTGTCGCCCAATGAAACAATAGGGTTTATAAGCATGGACGGACTGACTCGCACCGCTTTGCCTGGGCAGACTTAGATCCTCTAAGCAGCTTACCAGTACTCGTGTGCGGGTCGGTTTCAGCTCTGCATGGAAGCATCATGCAGCATTTTCTTCTGTTTAAAGGGAATGGATACACCTTCAGGGGAGGTAACTCCTGCAAAAATATTTTTGTCTCTCATGTCAATAGGGTTCAACTCTTAAAGGAAAGAATTTGCTCCTGAGGAGCAAATTCTTTTCTTTAAGAGTACGTAGACCCCTTTTTCAGTGGGACAGGGCTTATAAAAAGGGAACAGGAAGTCCCAAAAGTGGTCTCCCTTTGAAAAATGGCAGAAAAAATATTGAGTCTTCATTATTGCAAGCAAGAGACCATTTTGAAATTTATGGGTGTCTGGTTGCTTTACTCTTAAGGAATTTAACCCTTTTTGTACCAAATGGAAACTTCCTCCTTATATATAGCAGGAGTGCATTTCAAAAGCTAGGAGTGTCAGGTTGTATTTTCATCAAAATTATTTGGAAAATAACTGAACATTTAGCAAACAGTGTAGGCCCTGATCAAATGCCGCGTTCTGCGGCATCTGATCTGGGCCGGCACTGTTTGCCAGGTACCCATTTTGGGGTTGCCGGTACCAAACTGGTTATTGCAAGCAAGAGTCTACTTTGAAATTTATTGGTGTCTGGTTGCTTTACTCTTAGGAATTTAAATAGAAAATGGCTGAACATTTTGACGACAGTGAAGGCCCTGATCAGAGATCTGAAGATGAACACACAATCATCAAAATAATGATTTATCTGGAGCTCTGACAAGGTCTTTTTTGCACAAGCCATATTTAACGAGAAATGTTTGACCTGCAACTAAGGTTTAGACCATCCTTCACATTAGAACAGTTTGAGCAGACCTTTCCTTCTCTACATGAACCTTCTATAGTACTATAGTGCTTAGACCAGCCAATGGTTGGGCTGCAAATCAAACTGTAAAGATGGACAGGCTGATCTGAGTCTTCATTTTTGTCATCTCATATGACAGATTATAGTCTCATGTTATAAGACAGGTAGTCTTAGATAGGTAGTCTTAGAAACAGAAAATTTTAACTGATAGAAATATTTGGAAAAGAAAATGCATGTAGTTCCTTTCAAATGTTGACAATGAGGGATTTTTTCATTGAAAATCTTTGTAAATGTACTGATATGTGGCACAAGATTAAGAGGAGTAATGGAGCAATGTGATACACTTTCTTAGTCCTCCTAGAAAAAGTATTATTGGTACATAAAGGAAATAAATATTACCTCAGAGAAGGAAGCTCTTTCAAAAATATTTTGTCTCCTATGTCAATAAGGGTCTTCTTTAAAAGGAAAGAATTGGCTCCTCAGGAGTAAATTCTTTCTATTGAAAGTAGACCCCTTTTGCAGAGGGCCTCAGTGGCTCAGTCGGATGCGCGTCTGACTGGTGATCAGGAGGACGCGGGTTCGACTCCCGCCGGGGTTTGGCAACATTCTTTCGTGGAGATTGATCATGAAATCTTTTCTACGGTCATTCTCTCCCTTCCGCTGATTCAAGAAGGGCAGTTGTCAGTTTTTGGCGAAAGAATTTGCACTGTACTGGTTAACCGCTTACGTATAAGCCTGCCAAGGAAAGTGTTGATAGGTAAACTGACCGGCTCAAAAATGACCTAAATAGTGTTGACTGGGCCGTAAAACTCCAAAACAAACAAACAAAACTTTTGCAGAGGGTTGAGTTTAAAGAAAAGCAAATAGGTCACAAAATGTATCTCCCTTTGACAAATGGCAGAAAAATCAGCCTTATGTATCCATTTCCATTAACAGTTTATTTTTATTTGATACACCACAACTTGTCTATGACACTGTTTTCAGACCCACAAACAGGTCTGTGTTAGCCAAACAAAAGAGTATGTTATAATGAAACAAAATATATAGATTATGCAGAAACTGACCATACATTTATGGAAACAACAATCTGCCAACCTTGTATGCCCAAAATCTTGTAAAGTTCTTACTCTTCTTATCTAAAGCTGAGAATAGCATTATGTGTATTGCTCATGAATTGTAAAATGAATGCATGTTGCACTGCCCAAATGTAATGTGTTCATTCATATGTAAAAACATTCCATTTTTGTTATGCCCCCGCCTATTCGGAGAATAGCGGAAGGGCATTAAGTTTTACCCCTGTCCGTCCGTTCGTTTGTCCGTCCGTCCCGACATCGTGTCTGGGCCATAACTCCTAAACCGTATGGAATATATTCATGAAACTTCACAGGTGCATTCATCACACTGAGACGATGTGTCATGAAAAAGGAAGACAACTCTTGCATTTTTGGTTTTTGAATTATCTGCCCTTGACTTAGTACCATATAGTAAACCGTGTCCGGGCCATAACTCCTAAACCGTATGGAATATATTCATGAAACTTCACAGGTGCATTCATCACACTGAGACCATCTGTCATGAACAAGGAAGACAACTCTTTCATTTTTGGTTTTTGGATTATCTGCCGATGACTTAGTACCATTTAGTAAACCGTGTCCGGGCCATAACTCTTAAACCGTATGGAATATATTCATGAAACTTCACAGGTGCATTCATCACACTGAGATGATGTGACATGAACAAGGAAGACAACTCTTGCATTTTTGGTTTTTGGATTATCTGCCCTTGATGCATATATTTATGCCCCCAACTTTAAAAAAGTTGGGGGGCATATTGCTTCTGGCTTGTCCGTCCGTTCGTCCGTTCGTACGTCACGCTTTCTTGTGCATAGCATATCTTTAGAACCGTGTATGCTAGTGTTTTGAAATTTCATATATGGGTTCCTCATGAAAAAATAGTTGACCCGTATTTTTTTTCTTGTCCAAATTATCTCCCCTTCTTGAATTATTTCCCCTTTAATTAAATAACATAGAATTCTCGTTAGCAAGATATCTCAAAAAGTATTTGAGCTACAGCCTTGATATTTGGTATAGTGATTGGGACTAAGGAGGAGATTACCTGATTAAATTTTCAACCAATTCTATAAAATTTTGTTAGAGTTATGGCCCTTTGTAATTTTTTGCCACTCAATTGTGTTGCTTTCTGGTGCATAGCATATCTTTAGAACCGTGTATGCTAGTGTTTTGAAATTTCATATATGGGTTCCTCATGAAAAAATAGTTGACCCGTATTTTTTTTCTTGTCCAAATTATCTCCCCTTCTTCAATTATTTCCCCTTTAATTAAATAACATAGAATTCTCGTTAGCAAGATATCTCAAAAAGTATTTGAGCTACAGCCTTGATATTTGGTATAGTGATTGGGACTAAGGAGGAGACTACCTGATTAAATTTTCAACCAATTCGATAAAATTTTGTTAGAGTTATGGCCCTTTGTAATTTTTTGCTACTCAATTGTGTTGCTTTCTGGTGCATAGCATATCTTCAGAACCGTGTATGCTAGTGTTTTGAAATTTCATATATGAGTTCCTCATGAAAAAATAGTTGACCCGTATTTTTTTTCTTGTCCAAATTATCTCCCCTTCTTGAATTATTTCCCCTTTAATTAAAAAACATAGAATTCTCGTTAAGAGTTTCATTGATGATACTTGGTACATGCTTGGAACTAGGAGTGAAATTTTTATGCAGGCATCCATGTTTGACCTTGACCTAGATTTCATGGTTTGGTGACTTTGCGCCTCCACAGGCGCGACATAGCCTTCGGGGGAATTCTTGTTGTATGTTTTTGAGTCTTTAACAATATTTGTTGAATATTTTGCCATCTAAGGACAAGCAAAGGTTGGGGGCATTGTGTTTTACAAACACCATTTCTAGTTTATGATTGATTTGAAGTACATTTGTAATATTTTTTACGAATGGCATTTGGCGGGGGCAACCGTGTCCTATGGACACTTTTTCTAGTTGATTTATAGTTGAATAGAATAACAATGATAGATCTAGTCTCTTTGTCAACCCATAAAGCACCAGTCAAAACTGGAGCAGATGGTATTTTAGACATATTTGTTAATGTTATTAACCCTTATCCTGCTGTTCACAACAACCCCTATCTTTGCAAACAGTGCAGATCCAGATCAGATGGCTTCTGAAGAAGCCATCTGATCAGGATCTACAGTTTCACATTCAGTTTGTGAATTTGTAGGAATAAATTACATCAAGTATTCTGATTGGTTCAAAGTCAGAAATGGGTGTGGCTAAATTGAATATTCGGCAGGATAAAGGTTAAGACAAAAGCAGGAAGACATTTCAGATGATGGTGTTCAGGAGACCACAGGTTTCAGCCCCACTGTGTCTGGCAGCATTCTGCTGTGAAGATTGATCATGAAGTATATATTTCTCCTAGGTTATTCTGTTCCTCCCATTGATTCAAGAAGGGCAGTTGTCAGTTGCACACTTTACTGGTTAATCACTGTGTAAGTCTGTTCAGGAAATACGTGATTAGGTGGTTGAATGCCTCCACATGACCTAGATAATAATAACCCATTGTATGGTAGTGTATTTCCATTGCTATATGTTGGACAAGTCCATTTGTCATATAAGGGATGTCAGACCTATTTTTTTTTGTTTTATTCTCTTTTTGACGGAAAATTCTGCCAGCAAATAGTGCAGGCCCTGATCAGTCGCATTCTGCGGCATCTGATCTGGGCCTGCACTGTTTGCCAAGGTATCCCTGTAGGGGTTTCCCGCATACATTGGGTTAACTGGGCTATTGACCTCCAAACCAAAATCTACAGATAATTCATATGGACTGCCAAATAGAAGTTCTTACTGATCACAGTGTGACATGCTGATCTTACTGATAATAATAATAAAAAAAGTCAAATGTCATCTGCTTTAAATTTTCTTGGTGGTTTTAGGGTGAAATTAGTGTCTCTTTATGCCAAAGATAAAGTGCTGTTTAATTTTGGTCAGGGTAAATGATTATAATGAGTGATTTTAATTTTGGTCAGGGTAAACGATTATAATGATTGATTTTTATATAGAATGTTTGATGTGTTATTCATAGATGAGCTGATCCATGATTTTTATTGTTGTGGAGAAAGGAGAGACTGCACATACATCATAGTTGTAGGAATAATTATACATATAACACATGACTGTGGATTCCATATTTATTACCTTGTGTATTCAGACAGGCCTGAACAAACAATGTTGACCTAGATGAGATGCTGCAGAATGTGGCACCTCATCAGGGTCTACCCTTTTTGCCAGTCATCCAGCTGTCAAACATTAAGTTGTACTTGTTCAAATTTTAGAACAAGTATGGTAAGAAGTTGAGGTGTCAGAATACTTAAGGTGAATGGATACACCTCCAGGGGAGGCAACTCCAGCAAAAATATTTTTGTCTCCCATGTCAATAGGGGTCAACTCTTAAAGGAAAGAATTTGCTCCTCAGGAGCAAATTCTTTCCTTTAAGAGTAGACCCGTTTTCCAGTGGGACAGGGCTTATACAAAAGCGAACAGGAAGTCCCAAAAGTTGTCTCCATTTGAAAAATGGCGGAAAAATCTGCCAGGTGTTCCCATTCCCCTTATGGTTAACATGATATAGGTGTAGCTCTAATTACACATATTACATGTGTAATTAAAAATATTTACAATAAAGAGAAATCATTGACTATAAAACATTTTCTTCTCATATCATAATTGCTGGTGCTAAAGGAAAGAATTTATGCCACTCAAGAGAGTGGCATGTTTGCAAAATGCATCTTTCTCTGAGAAAAAGTGGAGTAGCATTAATTGTTCATTTAATGCTACTCCACTTTTTCTCAGAGAAAGATGCATTTTTTTTTTGTGTGTGCAAGATTTTCTTATTGTCTCTGGCAGTAAATTATACTGACTGCAGTCAGACTGTCACTTCTTATAAACCCTAGCGGCTTCTGTGGGTGGTATGGCTTAAGATGCCATGTCATAAAATTGGAAGCAATGTCTCCAAAATGATCTAAATAATGTTGAGGACGTTTTAAAACCTCAACACAATCAGCCATGTTATGAGGAAACTTTTTTGTGGGGTTTGCGACCTGGTAAGACATCATTATAGAAACTAGAGCTATTGTACTATCCAAGCACCAGACACACAGGTGCTGATCAGATTGCACATATGTGCAAACTGATCTGCACCTTTTTTTTGTTCGCAAATGGCAAATGAAGGGTTTTCTTATGATGAGTTCATCTGTGCTTCTACTAGGAAGTTTCCATCAATGGACCACAGATGTGCCTATACAGATGTTTGCAGGATCACCAAGTGCACAATGTGTACGGTCTCTTTTTCTCATGGGTTGGCTCAAAAACATGGTGACCCTCATTATTTCAAACACTAATACAGCTCCAGCATCCTTATAACACTCACTTATACACCCAAGCATCCTTATAACAGTATTGTAGGGGTGTAAAGCAGAAACCATGTTAGCTGAACAACTATGTTACCAGTATATTCAAACAAAATTGTATAGATTATACAAAAAATTGCCATTTATGGTAATAGTCTGTATGATATACACAGGGATATCTCAAACTACTGCTTCTCTAAAACTAAATTTTCGGCAATTGTGGTTTAATTATAAATTATTTATATGTATTCCTTACATTTCACCTCTTTTCATCTCGTACTTCTATTATCTCAGACCAAATACATTTGTATTCTGTTATCCTCGAAATAGTGAGGGTCTACTATATTTGTATAAAGAAATAGTTCAGACTGATCTGGGACTGTACAGATCTCTATGGTGTGTGGTAATGTAGTTATATATTGTTGCTGACATGTCTTTGTTGTAAATACATGTATGCATATATTTTTGTATGTGAACTTGCAGCTTTGGCTGTAACTGCTGTACGTTTCCTTCCAATAACTGCCCAGTCTGGTCAGTGTTTGTTGTGTGCCATATGGATGGCAGTTGACCAAAAGCTTCTCCATGGAGACAGGGAAGACCTAGATTGGTACATCTTCAGTGTGTGCACATGAACCCTTAAAAGATCTTAATCCTTATCCTGCTGAATGGGCCTCCGTGGCCTAGTGGTTAAGAGCTCTGACTCTTGATCATTAGGTCTCTCACCGCTGTGGTTCGAGCCTTGCTCGGGTCACATGTGAGACGCCATGTTCTGCAACGGAAGGTCAGGTGGTTTTTCTCCGGGTACTCCGGTTTTCGCCCACCTCTGATTAACGTTCGGCTCGATATGAGTGAAATAATCTTGAAAGGGCCGTAAAACCAAAATAAAAAAAAAATCCTGCTGAATAATTCATTTAGCCACACCCATTTCTGACTATTAGCCAATCAGATTATCTGATATAATTTGTTCATGCAAATTCACTAATTAAATGACGGTGTGGATCCTGATCAGATGGCTTCAAACTGTTTGCAAAGGTAGGGGTTGTCGTGAACAGCAGGATAAGGGTTATGTCTGCCCAGCTAAAGTGGTGCAAGGCAGACTGTCCCTGCTTATAAACCTTGGGGGTTTCTTTGGGCGGTATGGGTTGAGATATTTAATCTCAGTGGCAGGTACAAGAATGTAATATCTTAAGACAGCAACATGACCAAAACATATTCTTGTTTTTCATAGCACATATTTATATCATAATTTATGAAATATTCTATATGTGAATAACGAAGGCTCAAATGAAATTATACAATACTGTTATCTTGTCAGAGCTGTACCTGCTTGCACATTAATTGGGGGTTAGAGGATGATGGAGACAATGTTCAGACAGACCTATAGGAAAGCCAAAATTTGTTTGCTTAAGGGGAATGGATACACCTTTAGTACATGCAACTTCTGTAAAAGTATTTTGGCCTCCCATGTTGATAGGGGTCTACTCTTCAGGGAAAGAATTTGCTCCTCAGAAGCAAGTTCTTTCCTTGAAGAGTAGGACCCATTTTCCTTGGGGCTGAGAGCCATCTTTTTTTTGAACAACCACATGGATGATCCCTTCAAAAGTATCTTGGTAGAAATGTATGTGTATCTTTACCCATTTTGTACCGAAAACCCCAAAACGGGTACCCTGGCAAACAGTGCAGGCCCAGATCAGACGCCGCAGAACGCGGCGTCTGATCAGGGCCTACACTGTTTGCAAAATGTTCAGCCATTTTCCAAATAAATTTTGAAGTAAACACAACTTGTCACCCCTAAATTTCAAAATGGGCTCCTGCCATATATATATAAGGAGGAAGATCCCATTTGGTACAAGAAGGGTTAATTGAGTTAGAACCTGCTTTAAGATGCCATTTTACAGCTTTTTCATAGCTGACTATAAACCCTTCAGGTGCTGCAGAAAATTCTACAGCAGACAGCAATCTATCATTTTTCATTATTTTTCAGTGAAAACAATGCTCAACATTGCATGATTCACATGTAATGTCAAGCCTTATTATTGCTGGGTTAAAAAACAAATACTTTGTAAATGCTGTTGGCTTTGCGTGCTAAACCTTGATTGGTTAACACTGGTATTGACTGAGAGCTGTGAAGCCCCCGCCCATAGGGGCTTGAAGAAATATATGGGCTGCATGATCCTTCCACGCAGAGCTGAATCCGGCCCGCACACTAGGACTGGTAAACCGCTTAGAAGATCTAAGCCTGTCCAGGAACCGCGGTGCGAGGCGGACCGTCCATGCTAATAAACCCTATTGGTTTCATTGGGCGGCAGGGCTTGAAATGTCATTTCATCTCAAGGTCAGGTAAAAGTCCCACAAAATTGGAAGCAACGTCTCCAAAATGACCTTTACAGTGTTGACGGGGACGTTTAACCTCAAACCAAACAAACAAAACTGAGATCTGTGTCACTGTTGAGGTACTATGAAAATTGATCATAGGCATGCTAGACGCTTACATGCCAATCACTTTAAATGTTTTGCAAACATTGTAAGGAGCAGTCTAATCAGGATCCATACTGTTTGTCTGTATGCAAAATACAGTTGAAAAGGTTGCAAGAAGATGCAGCAGATGGTATAAACAGACAACATTTTAGATGCAGTTTTTGATGGTGTCTTAACCCTTATCTTGCTGAATATTCATTTAAGCCACACCCCTTTCTGTCTATCAACCAATCAAATTACTTGATGCAATTTATTGCTACAAATTCATAAACCGAATGCCAAACAGTGTAGATCCTGATCAGATGGCTTCTTCAGAAGCCATCTGATCTGGATCTACACTGTTTCAAAAGATAGGGGTTGTCGTGAACAGCAAGATAAGGGTTAAGGTCTTAAGAACACCTAGCAGATTTTTCTGCCATTTTTAGCTCACCTGTCACGTAGTGACGAGGTGAGCCTTTGGGATCACTTTTTGTCCGTCGTTCGTCCGTGCGTTCATCCGTAAACAATTTCTTCAAACAACATCTCCTAAACCACTGATCGGATTTTGACCAAACTTCACAGGAATGATTCCTAGGTGGTCCCCTTTCAAAGTTGTTCAAATGGTTCTGGTCTGTTGCACATTTAAGTCACAACAGCCAAAAATAGTTTGTTTTTTTTTCACTGAAAACTTAGAAAATCTTCTTCTCTGGAACCACAAGGCCCAGGTTTTTGATATTTGGTATGAAGCTTCATCTAGTGGACTTCTACCAAGATTATTCAAATTATAGTGCTGGGGCCAAAAATGCCCTCGCCCCAGGGCCCTTCGGTTTTACATGGGCTTATATAGGGAAAATCTTTAAAAATCTTCTTCCCTGAAACTGCAAGACCCAGTTCTTTGATATTTGGTATGAAGCTTTATTTAGTGGACCCCTACCAAGATTGTTGAAATCATAGTGCTGGGGCCAAAAATGCCCCCCCCCCCCCCCCCCCCAGGGCCCTTTGGTTTTACATGGGCTTATATAGGGAAAATCTTTAAAAATCTTCTCTGAAACCGCAAGGCCCAGGTCTTTGATATTTGGTATGAAGCTTCATCTCAGTAGACCCCTACCAAGATTGTTCAAATTATAGTGCTGGGGCCAAAAATGCCCCTGCCCCGGGGCACTTTGGTTTTACATGGGCTTATATAGGGAAAATCTTTAAAAATCTTCTTCTCTGAAACCACAAGGCCGAGGTCTTTGATATTTGGTATGAAGCTTGATCTAGTGGAAACCTACCAAGATTGTTCAAATTATAGTGCTGGGGCCAAAAATTCCCCCACCCCGGGCCCTTTGGTTTTACATAGGCTTATATAGGGAAAATCTTTAAAAATCTTCTCTGAAACTGCAAGGCCCAGGTCTTTGATATTTGGTATGAAGCTTCATCTTGTGGACCTCATCCAAGATTGTTCAAATTATAGCCCTGAGGCCAAAAACGCCCCCACTCCGGGCCCTTTGGTTTTACATAGACTTATATTGGGAAAATCATTAAGAATTTTCTTATCTGAAACCACTAGGCCTAGGTCTTTTATATTTGGATTGAAGCTACATCTAGTGGACCTCTACCAAGATTGTTCAAATCATAGCCCTGAGACCAAAAATGTCCCGCCTCGGGCCCTTTGGTTTTACATAGACTTATATTGGGAAAATCTTCTGTGAAACCACAAGGCCTAGGTCTTTGATATTTGGTGTGACATTTCATCTAGTGGACCTCTATCAAGATTGTTGGTGCCAAAAATGCCCCTGCCCTGAGACCCTTTGGTTTTACATAGACTTGTATAGGGAAATCTTTAAAAATCTTCTTCTCTGAAACTGGAAGACCCATGTGTTCGATATTTGGTATGGAGCTTCATCTATTGGACCTCTACCAAGATTGTTCAAATTATAGCCCTCGGGGCCACAAATGCCTGCGCCCCGGGGCCCTTTGGTTTTATATAGACTTATATAGAGATAACCTTTGAAATTTTTTTCTCTGAAACAGCAAGGCCCAGGTATTTGATATTTGGTGTGAAGTTTCATCTAGTGGACCTATATCAAGATTGTTTAAGTTATAGCCCTGTAGCCAAAAATGCCCCCCCGCCCCGGGGCCATTTGGTTTTACTTAGGCTTATGTAGGGAATATCTTTAAAAAATCTTCTTCTCTGAAACCGCAAGGCCCAGGTCTTTGATATGTGGTGTGTAGCTTCATCTAGTGGACCTTTGTCAAGATTGTTCAAATTATAGCCTTTGTTGATATTTGCTATGAAGCTTCACCTTTTTAGACCTCCCTCAACATTATGCACATTATAGCCCTGGGGTCAATAATGGCCCACCCCAGGGCCCACTTGTTACTCTATGGATCAGGTGAGCAATCCAGGGCCATCATGGCCCTCTTGTTCAAAGGGAGACAACTTTCGTGACTTCCTGTTTGCTTTTCTATAAGCTCTGTCCCACTGAAAAATGAGTCTACTCCCGTCCCTCCGTCCTTCCGTCCGTCCGTCCGTCACACTTTTTTGTCCGGAACCGTTTCTCAGCAACTATTGCATGGAATTAAATGAAACTTGAAATAAATATGTATTATTATGCTGTGGTGATGCACGCGCAATTTTTTTTCGGATTGACTTTTTACATCCAGAGTTATGACCCCTTAAATGATCGAAATTCTGGATTTTTCGTTGTCTCACTTTGTCCGGAACCGTTTCTCAGCAACTATTGCATGGAATTAAATGAAACTTGAAATAAATATGTATTATTATGCTGTGGTGATGCACGCGCAATTTTTTTTTAGATTGACTTTTTACATCCAGAGTTATGGCCCCTTAAATGATTGAAATTCTGGATTTTTTCGTCATCTCACTTTGTCCGGAACTGTTTCTCAGCAACTATTGCATGGAATTAAATGAAACATGACATAAATATGTATTATTATGCTGCGGTGATGCACGCACAATTTTTTTCTAGATTGACTTTTTACATCCAGAGTTATGGCCCTTAAATGATCGAAATTCTGGATTTTTCGTCGTCTCACTTTGTCCGGAACCGTTTCTCAGCAACTATTGCATGGAATTAAATGAAACTTGAAATAAATATGTATTATTATGCTGTGGTGATGCACGCGCATTTTTTTCCGGATTTACTTTTTACATCCAGAGTTATGGCCCCTTAAATGATTGAAATTCTGGATTTTTCGTCGTCTCACTTTTTTGTCGGGAACTGTTACTCAGCAACTATTGCATGGAATTAAATGAAACTTGAAATAAATATGTATTATTATGCTGTGGTGATGCACGCACAAATTTTTTTCGGATTGACTTTTTACACCCAGAGTTATGGCCCCTTAAATGATTAAAATTCTGGATTTTTCATCGTCTCACTTTGTCTGGAACCGCTTTTCAGCAACTATTGCATGGAATAAAATGAAACTTGAAATAAATATGTATTATTATGTTGCCGTGATGCACGCGCAATTTTTTTTTCTCAATTTTGGCCAGATATATTTTCTTGCCATTCTACACGAAAAACCCATTCGGCGGGGGATATCAATTCAACGAATTTGCTTGTTAAGCTTAAAATCAAAGCAAATCAAAAACTGTACGTGATCACAGAGTATGTTCACCTGAGCATTTTATACAGTCAACCCTCTTTATACCGACATTCGTTATATCCGCAAAACTCGTTATAAAGACAATTTCAATAGAATGAATCATTAGCTCAAGGCTTAGCCTCGTTTTTGGATGATGTGGGCTTCCCTCTGGTTGGAAATGTCCCAATCGAATCCATAGTCATGAAAGTTTTTGTAATTTAGTACTCTAAGAAACAAATGTTATAGATATTTGTTAGAATCGCCTCACCTAGGTGATTCTGACAAATGTCTAAGAAATAAATGTTATAGATATTTGTTAGAATCACCTCACTGAGTCGATTCTAACAAATGTCTATAACATTTGTTTCTTGGAGTAATGATGTGGAAAAGACCTTTTATAACCTATGGGATTCTTTATAAAGGCAAATTCATTATACAATAATAGGGAACAAATAGTGTCATTATAACGCGGGTCCTCTATAGTTTGGGTGGGAATATTTGGGTTAGAATGAAAACAAATCAGTCTGCATAGATTTGTGGGATCAGCGTATCAGTTTGTTTGACTATAAGGAAGGCCTATTAATTTGGTAATCTTTATCATCTGATGCTTGCAATTGTATTATGTTTCTTAGCTATATATATATAATAACACTGCCCACCATTCATTTACAATCTTTGTGCATCATGTATACTGTTTGCCCACCTACAATAGTCTTCTTTGTTTTATCTTTTTGTCATAACTCATGTGGTGTGCCTGTCTGTCAGTCAGTTGGTTTTGGTGTTGTATGTGGTGGTGGTTATGGGTGGTGGGTGGGTATTTTGTACAGTGTGTGTGGGGGGGGGGGGTCTGCTTTTACCAAAAGTGGGGATTATGTCCAGTGGGGATTTTGTCCAGGGGTGGTGGATTCCCCAAATGATATTGGCTTATAATAGTTGGACAGCAGGTAGGGGTAGAGTGGTGAATGTTTTTACTTCTTCAGTTTCTGCTCGTTCATTCTCTTTTTCTTATTCTTCCCTATACTTCTCTTTAATCTTCCCTAGCATTTCTTCTCATAATATCTTGACCTTTTTTCTTGGAGACAAAGAAAAAGTAACCCATAACAATTAAACCCAAACACAAACCATTCATGGGCATGACCTTCAGGGATGACTAAATGTTGGATGACCTTAACCTTAAGATGCCAAACACAACAATTGTCACCTGCTTTGCTGTCTGCTGGTTATGTAAAAGTCATCATTGCAAGCAGTGTGGACCCAGATCAGACTGTACTGGGTCCACACTATTTGTTGTATGCCCAAATACATGTATTTTTGAAAAATTTGCTGGAAGATGAAGCAGAGAACACAAGCAGACAGCATTTTCAGATGAAGTTTTTTCTTGGCATTTTCAGGGTTAATCTGATTATTACTAGTTGCTAACCTTCTGTAAATTTTGGGACGGTTGGGTGAGGCAAAGTTTTTGTGTATCTTGCGTCACTGGGGCATCCATCTGATATTGGCTTACAGTTGGACAAGGCCTGCTATCACTGCAGCAGGTAAGGCAAGAGGGGGATGTTGTTATTTCTTCTGTTGCTACACTCCATTCATTTTCCTCTTTCTCATATGTCCCTCACTTTCATCTCCTCTGCTGTCTCTTCTATCTCTTTCCACCCTCTCTGAGAGATGACACAAAATGACCCTGAAGGGTTGTGTCGTTAAACCCAAAACAATAAATCTGTAAATTTTGAGATATGAGCCCCATCAAGAGAATACCTGTCCTCTGGATTGCAGCCGTGTGGTACACAAACCAGCCACAGGCTGGAGAGAGTCTGGAAATTTTAGATATAAGTATTGTACCATAAAAATCCTAAAAATTGAGACACCTATATGACTTGTTGTAATTCTCCTAAGATTTTAACAAATTTGTTTCGTGGTCCTGCAAGGAGTCCAATAGGTGCAAACGGAATGGCAAACAGTGTAGACCCTGATCAGACTGTTCCTGAAGGAACAGTCTGATCTGGGTCTGCACTGTTTGCTTGGGCCTGTATGTCCAAATACTTAGGATCATTTTGGTATTATGCTAGCAGCAAGCATAAAGATGCTGATTAGACTGTGAAGATGTGGCGCATATTTCACCATGAAACTGATGCTTATTAGAAAGATTAGACTCTTGATTGTGTTGGAGGGAACAACCTGTCTTCCCAAAACATTGTACAGTGGTGAAAATAGACATTCCATGAAAATTGCCTGCCTGACAGAAGATTCACATATAATGTCAATCAAGCCTTACTTTCACTGCAAAGTTAGAACAAAATACTTTGAAAATGCAATCTTCTTGATAAGATTATGGCTAGAGAGGTTTGTACTCTTCAGTAATGTGCTTACATGATACTGAACAGCAGTAATACTTCCGTAAAAATCCTAAAAATTCGGACACCTTGAGGACATGCTGTAATTCTCCTAAAATTTTAACAAATTTGTTTCACTATGCTGTAAGGAGTCCAAAAGGTGCAAACAGAATGGCAAATAGTGTAGTCCCTGATCAGACTGCTCCTCGAGCAGTCTGAACTGGCTCTGCACTGTTTGCTCGGGCATATCCGTCCCAATACTTAGGATAATTACGGTATACTTACATGATGTGAAGAGCAGTAAAACTTCACATATGACAGTGAGTGGCAATTCAATGTTATTTATGTTTTAACAGAATAGCGGTGAAGGTTTCACATGATTTACCTCCTTTCAGCAAGTGTACTCTCACCTGGAAAAATGTGTCACCTTTTATCGACAGCCATTTTACATGAAATGTCAAGCCTTGTTTTCTCTGTGAAAAAATGACACCTGATCTAGAATTTTTCACTGAATCACTGAAAAGGATTGAATCTTCAAACAGAATGGCTAATAGTGTAGACCCTAAATAGACTGCTCTTATAGCCTATATAGCAACTGGATCAGGATCTACAGTGTTTCAGTCCCACCCTTTGCTCCTGCCCATCGGGGCTTGAAGAAATAGATGGGCTGCATATGGCTTCCACGCAGAGCTGAAACTGACCACACATGAGTACTGGTAAACCACCTAGAGGATCTAAGCACGCCCAGGCAAAGCAGTGCGAGTCGGCCTGTGCATGCTTATAAACCCTATTGGTTTCATTGGGCGACAGGGCTTGAGACGTCATTTCATCTTAATGTTGGTAAAAGTCCCACAAAATTGGAAGCAATGTCTCCAAAATGACCTATATAGTGTTGACGGGGGCGTTAAACCTTTAATCATGCAAACAAAATAGTTCCACCCTACATTCAAGGCTAATTAAAACATTCACCAAGGCCGCAAAAATGCTCACCTGACCCTGAGGTTATAAAGCTTATTTTCATGCTCAACTTAATTGAGAATGAAATTTGTAATGTTCATAAAAAGTAGAATGCATAAATGAGGCTATCTTCCTCCAAAGTTTAGCAGAGAATGTTGTTTATTTTCCTTACAAATTTTAAAATGCCAAGAATGATTGGCATTTTAAATTTGGGAGCTAGACAAATTTAATGCTCAAGTGAGTTGAGCACGAAAAAGTTTATAAACAGCTCTGTCTTCATTGTTGGGGTGTACTGATTAGGAATTCACTTATGTAATAAGCTAATCATTGATGATTTATTGTTATTAATAATGCCATTTTAGATATAATGCCATTGATTTTGTATTTAATTTATTGATATATTTTACCAATGAAAATTTGATCCTAATAAAGTGCAATTGTGACATTTTATTTGTAAAATTGTTTATATTTTCCACCAGTCTGGCCTGATGACTCACTTGAATGTATGCCTGTTTCTATTTCCACCAGTCTGGCCTGGTGCCCCACTTAAATGTATGCCTGTTTCTATTTCCACCAGTCTGGCCTGGTGCCCCACTTAAATGTATGCCTGTTTCTATTTCAACCAGTCTGGCCTGGTGCCCCACTTAAATGTATGCCTGTTTCTATTTCCACCAGTCTGACCTGGTGCCCCACTTAAATGTATGCCTGTTTCTATTTCCACCAGTCTGGCCTGGTGCCCCACTTAAATGTATGCCTGTTTCTATTTCCACCAGTCTGGCCTGGTGCCCCACTTAAATGTATGCCTGTTTCTATTTCCACCAGTCTGGCCTGGTGCCCCACTCAAATGTATGCCTGTTTCTATTTCCACCAGTCTGTCCTGGTGCCCCACTTAAATGTATGCCTGTTTCTATTTCCACCAGTCTGGCCTGGTGCCCCACTTAAATGTATGCCTGTTTATATTTTCCATGAGTCTGGCCTGGTGACCCTCTTGAATGTATGCCTGTTAATATGCCTCTGATTAGTAGAACTGAGTAAGCCAAACAGGTTTGGACCTCTGTCAGAGGATAAGAGAAGCAAATCTTTGACTGCTGATGAAACTAAGTCAAATTTTGTGAAAGGTTTGAAACTTTGCAGTATAAACATAAATGGTATTAGAGGAAAAATTCTTGAACTTTTAGCTTTCTTCGATACATCTCAACCTCATATTGTTGCTATTCAGGAAACAAAGATTGACAGTTCAATTACTACATCTGAGCTTTTCCCTGAAACCTGTCAGTACTGTGTCTACAGAAAAGATAGGAACTCCCATGGCGGTGGGGTGATGTTGTTCATTCACAGAGACATTCCTCACATGCCTTTCATGGAACTGGAAAATGACACCGAATCGGTCTGGGTTAAGGTTTTTGCAAATAAAACTTCCCACTTCGTAGCAAGTTGGTATCGACCACCAAATGGTAAATCGAAAACTTCCATTCGTTTAAAGACCAACTGGATGGCATCAAATCGCAGCATAAGGGTAAACAAGAGGGCCATGATGGCCCTGGATCGCTCACCTGATCCATAGTGTAACAAGTGGGCCCCAGAGAGGGCCATTATTGGCCCCAGGGCTTTAATGTACATAATGTTGAGGGAGGTCTTAAAGGTGAAGCTTCATACCAAACATCAACAAAGGCTAAAATTTGAACAATCTTGTCAAAGGTCCACTAGATGAAGCTACACATCAAATATCAAAGACCTGGGCCTAGCGGTTTCAGAGAAGAAGATTTTTAAAGATTTTCCCTATATAAGCCTATGTAAAATCAAAGGGCCCCGGGACAGGGGCATTTTTTGCCCCAGCACTATAGTTTGAACAATCTTGGTAGGGGTCCACTAGATGAAGCTTCATACCAAATATCAAAGTTCTGGGCCTTGTGGTTTCAGAGAAGAAGATTTTTAAAGATTTTCCCTATATAAGCCTATGTAAAACCAAAGGGCCCCGTGGCAGGGGGGGATTTTTTGTCCCAGCACTATAATTTGAACAATCTTGGTAGGGGTCCACTAGACGAAGCTTCATACCAAATATCAAAGTCCTGGGCCTTGTGGTTTCAGAGAAGAAGATTTTTAAAGATTTTCCCTATATAAGCCTATGTAAAATCAAAGGGCCCCGGGACAGGGGCATTTTTTGCCCCAGCACTATAGTTTGAACAATCTTGGTAGGGGTCCACTAGATGAAGCTTCATACCAAATATCAAAGTTCTGGGCCTTGTGGTTTCAGAGAAGAAGATTTTTAAAGATTTTCCCTATATAAGCCTATGTAAAACCAAAGGGCCCCGTGGCAGGGGGGGATTTTTTGTCCCAGCACTATAATTTGAACAATCTTGGTAGGGGTCCACTAGACGAAGCTTCATACCAAATATCAAAGTCCTGGGCCTTGTGGTTTCAGAGAAGAAGATTTTTAAAGATTTTCCCTATATAAGCCTATGTAAAACCAAAGGGCCCGGGGCAGGGGCATTTTTGGCCCCAGCACTAAAATTGGAACAATCTTGGTAGGGGTCCACTAGATGAAGCTTCATACCAAATATCAAAGTCCTGGGCCTTGTGGTTTTAGAGAAGAAAATTTTTAAAGATTTTCCCTATATAAGCCTATGTAAAACCAAAGGGCCCCGTGGCGGGGGCATTTTTGGCCCCAGCACTATAATTTGAACAATCTTGGTAGGGGTCCACTAGATGAAGCTTCATACCAAATATATAAGACCTGGGCCTTGTGGTTTCAGAGAAGAAGATTTTTAAAAATTTTCCCTATATAAGCCAATGTAAAAGCAAAGGGCCCCGTGGCGGGGGCATTTTTGTCCCAGCACTCAAATTTGAACAATCTTGGTAGGGGTCCACTAGATGAAGCTTCATACCAAATATCAAAGTCCTGGGCCTTGTGGTTTCAGAAAAGAAAATTTTTAAAGATTTTCCCTATATAAGCCCATGTAAAACCAAAGGGCCCCGTGGCGGGGGCATTTTTTGTCCCAGCACTAAAATTTGAACAATCTTGGTAGGGGTCCACTAGATGAAGCTTCATACCAAATATCAAAGACCTGGGCCTTGTGGTTTCAGAGAAGAAGATTTTTTAAGATTTTCCCTATATAAGCCTATGTAAAACCAAAGGGCCCCGGGGCGGGGGCATTTTTGGCCCCAGCACTGTAATTTGAACAATCTTGGTAGGGGTCAACTAGATGAAGCTTCATACCAAATATCAAAGACCTGGGCCTTGTGGTTTCAGAGAAGAAGATTTTTAAAGATTTTCCCTATATAAGCCAATGTAAAACCAAAGGGCCCTGTGGCGGGGGCATTTTTTGTCCCAGCACTATAATTTGAACAATCTTGGTAGGGGTCCACTAGATGAAGCTTCATACCAAATATCAAAGTCCTGGGCCTTGTGGTTTCAGAGTAGAAGATTTTTGAAGATTTTCCCTATATAAGCCTATGTAAAACCAAAGGGCCCTGGGGCGGGGGCATTTTTGGCCCCAGCACTATAATTTGAACAATCTTGGTAGGGGTCCACTAGATGAAGCTTCATACCAAATATCAAAGACCTGGGCCTTGTGGTTTCAGAGAAGAAGATTTTTAAAGATTTTCCCTATATAAGCCAATGTAAAACCAAAGGGCCCCGTGGCGGGGGCATTTTTCGTCCCAGCACTCAAATTTGAACAATCTTGGTAGGGGTCCACTAGATGAAGCTTCATACCAAATATCAAAGTCCTGGGCCTTGTGGTTTCAGAGAAGAAGATTTTTAAAGATTTTCCCTATATAAGCCTATGTAAAACCAAAGGGCCCCCGTGCGGGGGCATTTTTGGCCCCAGCACTATAATTTGAACAATCTTGGTAGGGGTCCACTAGATGAAGCTTCATACCAAATAACAAAGACCTGGGCCTTGTGGTTTCAGAGAAGAAGATTTTTTAAGTTTTTGGTGAAAAAAATCTGTTTTTGGCTCCTGTGACCTAGATGTGCAACGGACCGGAACCATTTGACCCATATTCAAACTTGACCGAGATATTGTCATGATGATCATTCTGAGCAAGTTTGATTAAGATTGGACCAAAATTGTGGCCCCTAGGGTGTTCACAAGGTTTTTATATGATTTGACCCGCTGACCTACTTTTTAACCCGATATGACCCATATTCGAACTGGACTGAAATATTGTCACAATGGTCATTCTGAGCAAGTTTCATGATAATTGGACCAAAACAGTGGCCTTCAGAGTGTTCACAAGGTTTTTCTATGATTTGACCTACTGACCTACTTTTTGACCGGACATGACCCATATTCGAACTTGACCAAGATATTGTCATGATGATCATTCTGAGCAAGTTTGATTATGATTGGACCAAAATTGTGGCCTCTAGGGTGTTCACAAGGTTTTTCTATGATTTGACCCGCTGACCTACTTTTTAAGCCGACATGATCCATATTCAAACTTCACTAAAATATTGTCACAATGATCATTCTGAGCAAGTTTGATGATGATTGGACCAAAATTGTGGCCTCTCGAGTGTTCACAAGGTTTTTCTATGATTTGACCTACTGACCTACTTTTTTACCCGACATGACCCAAATTCGAACTTGACCGAGATATTGTCATGATTATCATTCTGAGCAAGTTTGATGATAATTGGACCAAAACTGTGGCCTCTAGTGTGTTCACAAGAAAAAGTTTACGCACGACGGACGACGGACGACGGACGACGCACGACGACGCCGGACATCTTACTGTCACAAAAGCTCACCATGACCTTCGGTCAGGTGAGCTAAAAACTCCCGGCTGTACATGTTCTAGGTGACCTCAACTTCAGAGACATTGCTTGGCCCGACAGGCTCAGCAAACAAGGCACAATGCTGAGTCAGTCGGAAGGACAAATATTAATTGATATTATGAACGATCATGGCCTTGAACAAATTGTTAACTTCCCCACTCGTGATAAGAACACATTGGATCTGATCCTTACGACTTTGCCAGGACAATTCAAAGACATTCATTCCCCAGATAAACTAAGTGACCACGATATTGTCTCTGGATATTTAAAAATTCACATCCCACCAATAAGGAAACCTCGGAGGAAGGTATACTCATATCAGAAAGGTGACTATGAAACTATGAGGAAGGATGCACTCAGATTTGCAAAGGAGAAATACTTTAATGGTCATTCAGATGCTCGGTCTGTACAAGAGAATTTTGATTTGATAACTTCTTTCATTCAGACTTCGGCCGAAAATCATATCCCCTCAAAAACTAGTAGGTCTGTATCTTCTATTCCCTGGATCACTCCAGAGATAAGGAGAAAAATTCGCAGAAGGCATCACGATAACGCGTCCGTGAAACGAAGACCCCCCTAAACCCCACTTTATACAGAGAAAAGTGGGGTTTACGGTGGTATATATTATCTGTCTAATTTTTTCTCAAAAACATAGATTGTGGGTTATCGTTAGAACCGCCTCATTGAGGCGGTTCTAACGAGCACCCACAATCTATGTTGAAAGCAGTAACAATAAAGATGTAATCATTTTTACCTAAAATTTATCTTTTTCTGACACCATGTTGGACGCCATTATTTCTTACGGACATGTTTTCCTAATGAATAAGATTCATGCAAAGGCAAAAAAGACAGGAAGTGGTAAACTCCGGACAAAATTTGAAAACTTGAGACGTGAAATCAAGACTGATATGAAAAATCAGCATGATTTGTATGTGAATAACTTGGTAGGTGATGTAAAGGCAAATCCCAGAGACTTCTACAGATATATCAATAGCCAGAAGAAAGACAGGCAAGGTATCCCGCCCCTTAATAAAAGAGGAGGGAACGGGGTTGCTGAATCAGACTCTGAAAGGGCAGAGGAACTAGTTGGTCAATTCAATGATGCGTTTAATAAAACCGGGTTCACGGAAGTTCCATTGACTGGAAGATCGGCCACATTCATGAATAATATTGTTGTGACAGCTGCAGGCGTAATCAAGTTACTTCAAGGCTTAAACCCCAGTAAGGCATTAGGACCTGATGAGCTTCATCCTAGAGTCCTGAAGGAACTAGCAAATGAGTTGGGTCCAGTTTTTGCACACTTGTTTCAACAGTCTCTTGATACTGGTGAAATCCCCAAAGAATGGCTCTTAGCAAACATCTGTCCACTCTTCAAAAAAGGAGATAGGGCTCTTGCCCGTAATTATCGCCCTGTGTCTCTGACTTGTGTTCTGTGTAAATTGCTGGAACATATAGTCTGCTCAAACATCATGGCCCACTTGGACGAACATAAACTTTTGTCAGACAGACAACATGCATTTAGGAAAAGGCACAGTTGTGAAACTCAGCTAAGCACAGTTATTAATGACTGGGCAAAAATCTTGGACAAAGGGGGACAGGTGGACACATTTATTCTGGACTTCGAGAAGGCTTTTGACACCCCTCCTCATGAACTACTTAAATCTAAGTTATTTGGTTATGGAATTGGAGGAAAGACCCTCAAATGGATAGATTCCTTCCTTTGCTACAGAAAACAGCGGGTTGTTGTTAATGGTGAATCTTTGGAGTGGGCTCCAGTTTTGTCTGGAGTCCCGCAAGGGACCGTTCTTGGTCCATGTTTGTTCTCCCTGTACATCAATGATATTTCCACTGACATTGACTCAGAAATAAAACTGTTCGCAGATGACTGTGTTTGTTACCGGGAAATTAGAGATACAGATGACTCATTGAAACTTCAGGCTGACATAGATAGATTAGGATGTTGGGCCCGAAAATGGGGCATGAGATTTCAGCCAGTTAAATGCAACATTATGCAGATAACTAGGAAGAGATCTAACAAAGTTGAGGCTTCTTACACCTTAGAGGGAACGGTCCTCGGGAATGTGGACTCCATTAAATACCTTGGAGTGACAATCTCACACAACTTGAGATGGAATACTCATATTAGCAACATGTGTACTAAGGCAAATAGAACGCTTGGTTTCCTGAGGCGAAATCTTCATCAGTGCCCCCAGGATGTTAAAGAGGCAGCATATAAAGGTCTTGTTCGCCCAATCTTGGAATATGGTAGTTGTATCTGGGACCCAAGTGGAGTGGTCCTTAACGATGAAATTGAGACAGTTCAGAATAGAGCTGCTAGATTTGTAACAGGCAATTACTGCTTTGAAACTGGGAGCATGACTGGAATACTTGGAAAATTAAAATGGGAGTCTCTCAAGAAAAGGAGAAAAGACAGTAGGCTAATCCTATCATACAAAGGTCTAAAGGGTGCTGCCAGCATTCCTACAGATGACCTTGTTCCCCCAGCTAGACACTGTAGAAATCACCATTCGTTGGCGTTTCAGACCCTTACTGCAAGAACTGACATTTATAAAGAGTTGTCTTCCCCAGAACCATTAGAGATTGGAATGCCCTTCCCGATTTGATTATTTCGACAGCTAGAGGTGCTGATGATTGTGTAGCTAAATTTACTTCTTTGGTTAGAGCTAGGGACTAACTTCCCACATCACAGGTCCTGGTGTATGAATGTCTTTTGACGTGTCACCAGTAACAATTCTGATTCTGAATTCTGATTCTAATATTTTCCATGAGTCTGGCTTGGTGACCCTCTTGAATGTATGCCTGTTTATATTTTCCATGAGTCTGGCCTGGTGACCCACTTGAATGTATGCCTGTTTCTATTTCCACGAGTCTAGCCTGGTGACCCACTTTATAATCTATGCCTGTTTATATTTTCCATGAGTCTGACCTTGTGACCCACTTAAATGTATGCCTGTTAATATTTTCCATGAGTCTGGCCTGGTGACCCAATTGAATGTATGCCTGCTTATATTTTCCATGAGTTTGGCCTGGTGACCCTCTTGAATATATGCCTGTTTATATTTTCCATGAGTCTGGCCTGGTGACCCTCTTGAATGTATGCCTGTTAATATTTTCCATGAGTCTGGCTTGGTGACCCTCTTGAATGTATGCCTTTTTATATTTTCCATGAGTCTGGCCTGGTGACCCACTTGAATGTATTCCTGTTTATATTTTCCATGAGTCTGGCCTGGTGACCCTCTTGAATGTATGCCTTTTTATATTTTCCATGAGTCTGGCCTGGTGACCCTCTTGAATGTATGCCTGTTAATATTTTCCATGAGTCTGGCCTGGTGACCCTCTTGAATGTATGCCTGTTTATATTTTCCATGAGTCTGGCCTGGTGACCCTCTTGAATGTATGCCTGTTAATATTTTCCATGAGTCTGGCTTGGTGATCCTCTTGAATGTATGCCTTTTTATATTTTCCATGTGTCTGGCCTGGTGACCCACTTGAATGTATGCCTGTTTATATTTTCCATGAGTCTGGCCTGGTGACCCACTTGAATGTATGCCTGCTTATATTTTCCATGAGTCTGGCCTGGTGACCCACTTGAATGAATGTCTGTTTCTATTTCCACGAGTCTAGCCTGGTGACCCACTTTATAATCTATGCCTGTTTATATTTTCCAGGAGTCTGGCCTTGTGACCCACTTATATGTATGCCTGTTTATATTTTCCATGAGTCTGGCCTTGTGACCCAATTGAGTGTATGTCTGCTTATATTTTCCATGAGTCTGACCTTCTGACCCACTTAAATGTATACCTGTTTATATTTACAATGAGTCTGGCCTACTGACCCACTTGAATGTATGCCTGTTTCTTTTTCCACGAGTCTGGCCTGGTGACCCACTTTATAATCTATGCCTGTTTATATTTTCCAGGAGTCTGACCTTGTGACACACTTAAATGTATGCCTGTTTATATTTTCCATGAGTCTGGCCTGGTGACCCACTTGATATATGCCTGTTTATATTTCCACGAGTCTGGCCTGGTGACCCACTTTATAATCTATGCCTGTTTATATTTTCCACGAGTCTGGCCTGGTGACCCACTTAAATGTATGCCTGTTTATATTTTCCAGGAGTCTGGCCTGGTGACCCAAATGAATGTATGCCTGCTTATATTTTCCATGAGTCAGGCTTGTTGACCCTCTTTAATGTATGCCTGTTTATATTTTCCATGAGTCTGAATTGGTGACCCACTTGAATGTATGCCTGTTTCTATTTCCACGAGTCTGGCCTGGTGACCCACTTTATAATTATGTCTCCCCCGAAAAAAATTTTTTCGGAGAGACATATTGTTTTCCCCCGGGCGTCTGTCTGTCTGTCTGTCCGTCTGTCCGTCTGTCACACTTTCGTGTCCGCTCTGTAACTTGAAAACCGTTAGAGCTATCGTCACGAAACTTCGTATAAATATTAATCAGCATTAGACGACGTGCAGTGCGCAAGAACCATAACTCTCGCATTTATACTTTTTGAATTATCTCCCTTGGAAGTTTGTTGGTATGTATATATGTATGGGCAAATCGTGTCCGGTCAATAACTTTCTTATTTTTTGATGGATTTTAAAATTACTCGGCAGAAATATTAACAACCATAAGACGATGTGTGGTGCGCATGAGGCAGGTCGGTACCTCAAAGGTCAAGGTCATACTTAGAGGTCAAAGGTCAAAAAAGGGGCCTTTTTTTCGTATTTGGTCAATAACTTTCTTATTTTGAGATGGATTTTAGAATTACTTGGCATAATTATTAACAACCATAAGACGATGTGTGGTGCGCATGAGGCAGGTCGGTACCTCAAAGGTCAAGGTCATACTTAGAGGTCAAAGGTCAAAAAAGGGGCCTTTTTTTCGTATTTGGTCAATAACTTTCTTATTTTGAGATGGATTTTAAAATTACTTGGCATAATTATTAACAACCATAAGACGATGTGTGGTGCGCATAAGGCAGGTCGGTTCCTCAAAGGTCAAGGTCATACTTAGAGGTCAAAGGTCAAAAAGGGGCCTTTTTTTCGTATTTGGTCAATAACTTTCTAATTTTGAGATGGATTTTAAAATTACTTGGCATAATTATTAACAATCATGAGACGATGTGTGGTGCACATGAGGCAGGTCGGCACCTCAAAGGTCAAGGTCATACTTAGAGGTCAAAGGTCAAAAAGTGGGCCTTTTTTTCGTATTTGGTCAATAACTTTCTTATTTTGAGATGGATTTTGAAATCACATGGCAGAAATGTGAACCAATATTAGGCGATGTGGTGCGCGCATGACCCAGGTTGGTACCTCAAAGGTCAAGGTCATACTTAGAGATCAAAGGTAAAAAAAGGGGCCTTTTTTCGGGTTTTGTCAATAACTTGCCTATTTTTAAATAGAATTTGAAGTTACTTGGCAAACATGTTAACTATCATGGGACGATGTGTTGCATGCATGATTCAGTTTGGTACCTAAAATGTCAAGGTCATACATAGAGGTCAAAGGTAAAAAAGGGGCCTTTTTTCGTGTTTGGTCAATAACTTTCTTATTTTTAGATGGATTTTGAAATTGCTAGGCAGAAATGTTAACCACCATGAGATGATGTGTTGCACGCATGACCCAGTTTAATACCTGAAAGGTCAAGGTCATACATAGAGGTTAAAGGTAAAAAAAGGGCCTTTTTTGTGTTCTGTCAATAACTTTCTTATTATGCCCCCAACTTTGAAAAAGTTTGAGGGGCATATTGGTTCTGGTTCGTTCGTCCGTTCGTCCGTCCATTACGCTTTTGATCATAGCATAACTAAAGAACCGTGTATGCTAGGGTTTTGAAATTTCATATATGGATTCCTCATGGAAAATTAGCTAACACGTTTTTTTTTTCTCGTCCGGATTATGCCCTCTTCAAGAGTTATTGCCCTTTGAATTTTTTTTTTTTAATAAAATCTTGTCAGCAAGATATCTCAAAAACTATTAGAGCTAGAGCCTTGAAAGTTGGTGATTATATTGATGGTGATGAGTATATGAACTGATTAACTTTTGACAAAATTCCGAAAAATACTTTGTGAGTTATGGCCCTTTGTCATTTTGGTAATTTGTGCCCATTGTAATGTATGCTAAAAGTGATGCATAGCATAACTTTAGAACCATGTATGCTAGGGTTTTGAAATTTCATATATGGATTCCTCATGGAAAATTAGCTGACACATATTTTTTTTCTCGTCCGGAATATGCCCCTTTCAAGAGTTATTGCCCTTTGAATTTTTTTTAATAAAATCTTGTCAGCAAGATATCTCAAAAACTATTGGAGCTAGAGCCTTGAAAGTTGGTGAATAGAGTGTTGGTGATGAGTAGATGAACTGATTAACTTATGACAAAATTCCGAAAAATACTTTGTGAGTTATGGCCCTTTGTCATTTTGGTAATTTGTGCCCATTGTAATGTATGCTAAAAGTGATGCATAGCATAACTTTAGAACGGTGTATGCTATAATTTTGAAATTTCATATATGCATTTCTGATGGAAAATAAGCTGACGCGTATTTTTTTTCTCGTCAGGATTATGCCCCTTTCAAGAGTTATTGCCCTTTGAATTTTTTTTAATAAAATCTTGTCAGCAAGTTATCTCAAAAACTATTGGAGCTAGAGGCTTGAAAGTTGATGAATATATTGGTTGTGATGAGTAGATGAACTGATTAACTTTTGGCAAAATTCCAAAAAATACTTTGTGAGTTATGGCCCTTTGTCATTTTGGTAATTTGTGCCCATTGTAATGTATGCTAAAAGTGATGCATAGCATAACTTTAGAACCGTGTATGCTAGGGTTTTGAAATTTCATGTATGGGTTCCTCATGAAAAATTAGCTGACGCGTATTTTTTTCTCGTCCGGATTATGCCCCTTTCAAGAGTTATTGCCCTTTGAAATTTTTTTAATAAAATCTTGTCAGCAAAATATCTCAAACACTATTGGAGCTAGAGCATTGAAAGTTGTTGAGTATATTGATGGTGATGAGTATATGAACTGGTTAACTTTTGACAAATTTCCGAAAAATACTTTGCGAGTTATGGCCCTTTGTCATTTTGGTAATTTGTGCCCATTGTAATGAAATCTAAAAGTGATGCATAGCATAACTTTAGAACTGTGTATGCTATGGTTTTGAAATTCCATCTATGCATTCCTAATGGAAAATAAGCTGACACGTATTTTTTTCTCATCCAGATTATGCCCCTTTCAAGAGTTATTGCCCTTTGAATTATTTTTAATAAAATCTTGTCAGCAAGATATCTCAAAAACTGTTGGAGCTAGAGGCTTGAAAGTTGGACCATGAGTCATGTGCAAGACCAAGGTCCATACCTCCAATGTCAAGGTCATACCTAGAGGTCAAAGGTATAAAAAAGGACAGTCAATAACTTCCTTATTCTTTGATGGATTATGAAATTACTTGGCAGAAATGTTAACCATCATGAGATGATGTGTTGTACCGCAAAGGTCAAGGCCATACTTAGAGGTCAAAGGTAAAAAAGTGTTTTTATCCCCACGTTTTTCAAGGAAAAAGTGGGGATATTGTTATCGCCTCCGTCCGTCTGTCTGTCCGTCTGTCTGTCCGGCTATCTCCTCCTAAACCGTTAGCCGGAATTCAACCAAATTTGGTATGCGAGTTGCTTACATGAATGGCTTGCGCAAGAGCACATTTTTTTTGTGTGCCCGCCCCCAGGGGCCCTGGGGAGGGGTCAAAAGGTCAAATTTTGACCTACTGTGGAGAAAACGTGGGGATTTGCGATGGCTTGCCATCGACTGCGCGCTCTAGTTTTTTGTTTACGGCCAATAACTTTTTTATTTTTCTATGAACATTTTTAAAGTTACTATGCAGAAATGTTCATCTTCATTAGATGATGTGTTGCACACAAGACCCAGCTCAATACCTCCAATGTCAAGGTTATACTTAGCAGTCAAAAACGGGGGAGACATCTGTGTTTTTGTAGAAAAACAAATTCTAGTCTATGCCTGTTTATATTTTCCAGGAGTCTGACCTTGTGACACACTTAAATGTATGCCTGTTTATATTTTCCATGAGTCTGGCCTGGTGACCCACTTGATATATGCCTGTTTATATTTCCACGAGTCTGGCCTGGTGACCCACTTTATAATCTATGCCTGTTTATATTTTCCATGAGTCTGGCCTTTTGACCCACTTAAATGTATGCCTGTTTATATTTTCCATGAGTCTGGCCTGGTGACCCAATTCAATGTATGCCTGCTTATATTTTCCATGAGTCAGGCTTGGTGACCCTCTTTAATGTATGCCTGTTTATATTTTCCATGAGTCTGAATTGGTGACCCACTTGAATGTATGCCTGTTTCTATTTCCACGAGTCTGGCCTGGTGACCCACTTTATAATCTATGCCTGTTTATATTTTCCAGGAGTCTGACCTTGTGACACACTTATATGTATGCCTGTTTATATTTTCCATGAGTCTGGCCTGGTGACCCACTTGAATGTATGCCTGTTTATGTTTTCCATGCATCTGGCCTGGTGACCCACTTGAATTTATGCCTGTTTATATTTTCCATGAGTCTGGCCTGGTGACCCACTTGAATGTATGCCTGTTTATGTTTTCCATGCATCTGGCCTGGTGACCCACTTGAATTTATGCCTGTTTATATTTTCCAAGAGTCAGGCCTGGTGACCCACTTGAATGTATGCCTGTTTATATATTCCAAGAGTCTGGCCTGGTGACCCATTTGAACGTATGACTGTTTATATTTCCATGAATCGGGCCGTGTGACCCTCTTAAATGTGCCTGTTTTAAATTTTCCACGAGTCTGGCCTGGTGACCCACTTGAATGTATGCCTGTTTATATTTCCAGGAGACTGGCCTGGTGACCCACTTGAATGTATGGCTGTTTAAAATTTTCCATGAGTATTGGGTGGTGACCCACTTAAATGTATGCCTGTTTATATTTCCATGATTCTAGCCTGGTGTCCCACTTGAATTTATGCCTATTTATATTTTCCATTAGTCTGGCCCGGTGACCCACTTGAATGTATGCCGGTTTATATTTCCATGAGTCTGGCCTGGTGACCCATTTGAAAGTTTGCCTGTTTATATTTTCCATGCATCTGGCCTGGTGACCCACTTGGATTTATGCATGTTTGTATTTCCATGTGTCAGGCCTGGTGACCCACTTGAATGTATGCCTGTTTATTATTTCCATGTGCCAGAGCTGGTGACCCACTTGTATGTAAGCCTGTTTATATTTCTAGGAGTCTGGCCTAGTGACCCACTTGAATGTATGCCTGTTAAAAATTTTCCGCGAGTCTGACCCATTTGAATGTATGCCTGTCTTTACATGTATTTCCATAAGTCAGGCCTGGTGAACCACTTGAATGTTTATGAGTTGTTATGTAATCAGCACAGTATCTACTTTGGACCCCAACAAAAGTTTTTTTATAAAGAGGTTGTAGTGCACACTTTGGTTCTGGTGCTTGCCTTATAAACCAGGATTCATGTTTTTGATCCCTGGCTTCTCAAAACTTTCGGATGAGTCGCTAAGCCGAGGTTCTGTCTAGGTATTTTGGTGGGATGTACAACTCCAACACACACATACACCAGCAATGGCCAAAACTCCCACAGTGCAGGGCTACTATTCATGGTGGAAATCACATATTTCAACAAACATGTATTCAATCAAATTAGATATTGCACAGACATAACAACCTGCTTTTAGAGAGTGGAATCATTGAGTGGTTAGAGCAATTCAAACTGTGATGATTACATGTGAGTCCCACACAGTGTATGTGTGTTTGAGTTTTATGTCCCACCAACAGCTAAGGTAAAGACTCATCTGATTGTCTGGAGAAGCCCAGGATCAAGTGCGACCCCAGGTTTATGAGGCGAGTAGCTTAACCACTACACCAAGGAAGCTTCTAACCCACCCAGGGTAGTGACTAAAAACTATTCATCCAGCAGTGTAGGAGAATCTAACTAATTTCTGGAACAGTTAAAGGCAGGAGACTTTATCCCCCGGATAGGATCTGTCTTTAACCCATTCAACCCTCTAGGTTGGTACAACCCATGCAAACAGTATAGATCTTGATGAGATGGCTCAAAATGAGCGAAGCAATCTCATCAGGATCTATACTGTTTATCATCCTGTCAATTTAACTAATCACGGAACACATCAAAATTCAAAGATGGAAGTGATAATGAAAAACCAAAACAGAACTATCCATATTCACCATTTATTAATCAACAAAGAAAGATATCACAGCCTTTAGCATTGATGCAGTACTTAACATGATGAGTGATACATAACAACAAGTAAAATGGCTAACAAGATGAATGAATACACCTAAGAAAATTTTCAGTTTTTTGTGGTAAAACTTCAATATATTTAAATACGTGTGTTTTCGTAATGTATGTGATAATTTTCCTTATTAGGAACATTTTATGGAAAATGTAGCTGAATTCTTCTTTATATTGTGGCTGCTCATAAAGGAAAAAAAATCTGCGTTCTCCAGAAGTATTCCTTCTTCTAAGAGTTTGTTTGTTTGATAAGAGGTTTAACATCCCCGTCAATACTGTATAGGTCATTTGGGAGACCTAGCTTCCAATTTTGTGGGACTTTTACCCGACATTGAGATGAAATGACATCTCAAGCCCTGTCGCCCAATGAAACCAATAGGGTTTATAAGCATGGACGGATGGACTCGCACTGCTCTGCCTGGGCAGGCTTAGATATTCTAAGCAGTTTACCAGTATTCATGTGCGGTCGGTTTCAGCAGTGTGTGGAAGCAACTGCATGGAAACATCATGCAGCCTATCTATTTCTTCAAGCCCTGATGGGCAGGGGTACTTTTCTTCTAAGAGGTGTCACACTGAGATAGAAGGCAGGCAATTCTATCCATGCTAGAGTAACTGCACTTGGAGGTGCATGCATTCATCTTATAATAAATAAAATGTGAAGAACACATCAAGAGCAAATACTGGAAAAAGATAATGTTGATCAGCGATTACCATATTTACCCCAAGTATTCAAACACCCCAACTCAATACCATACTTGTTCTAAAATTTGAACAAATGTAATTTACTGCACAATGGTGTGCCTAAAAATAGCTGGATGAGTGGCAAACAGTGTAGACCCTGATGAGATGCCACATGGTGCAGCATCTAATCTGGGTCTACATTGTTAGCTCAAGCTTGTCTGTCCTAACAAACAATATAAATATGGTATCCTCATTTTGAAAAGGATAGAAAAACGGCATCTGAATGGGGGCATTATTTCCCATGCTATACTGACAAAAATTCAAAAGAACTTCAGAGGACTCCAAGTGAAATTTACCATTTTGGTGGCATTTTTGATATTTCGATGAGAAAGTTTGAATTATAAGGAATGAATTATCATTTTTGTGGATTTTATTGATGTGTCAACTCAGGCAAATCGCTCACAAACTTAGCATAAAGCACTTCGGGTTTCATGCAGTTTGTGAGTGATTCGCCGGAGTTTACACATCGATAAAATTCACAAAAATGAAATTCATTCCTATAATAAGCTTGATAGGCTAACATTGCTTTAAACAATGATACTGTGTACTGTGCACATGCCCAGTCATTAATTTGTTTATTGTCCACATCTTTGTTTCTATGAGATTTGTTTGTTTGATTTGAGGTTTACTGTCCCCATCAACACTGTAAAGGTCATTTTGGAGACGTTGCTTCCAATTTGGTGGGACTTTTACCCGACATTGAGATGATATGACATTTCAAGCCCTGCCGCCCAATGAAACCAATAGGGTTTATAAGCATGGACGGGCCAACTCGCACAGCTTTACCTGGACAGGCTATTTCTATGAGGTAGCTGCTAAAGTTAAACTCAATAAAATTTCACTTTGTACAGAGCAAACCAAGCTTGAAGTATTAAAGTACTGAAAACAAGGGACAGAACTGACACTGTCACTGAAGCAACCTGTTATGCATGATAATAGAGCATGATTCTTGTTACAACAAAGAAAAAAACATTTATTAAGAATCTTAGATGCATTGAACATTGCTGATGACACTTCTTTTTATTTTGCATTTCTAAAACATTTCTGTAGCCTTATACGACGACAAAAAAAAAATCAGGGCCTAACAAGCAGAAAAGATCCAAGAAGTAAAAGGATACAAAACATATTTTCGACCATCTTCTTCAAGGGAGACAAAACCAATGACACTCCTTTTGCATTCTTATAAACTACTGCTAAGCCTGTTCAAATTAGGCCCACCTCCGATTAAGGATCGGCTTGATATGATTAAAATAGTCTTGAATGGGCAGTAAAACCAAAACAAAACCAAACCATTCAAATTAGGGGTCTGTGTTTAATCATTTTGTATTGAATTGAATCTTCTGCATTATACAGTCGAACTTCAATGGCTCGAACACCTTTGGGACCTCGAAAATCTGTTCGAGACAGGGGTAGTTCGAGCCACTAAGGTGACTGCCAGGAGGCATAACGAGACACTTTTAGACATCTTTTCGGTGTTCTATAATGAAAATGTATGCTGTATGTACTCATTAGAATCGCCTCATCGAGGCGATTCTAATGAGTACACACAGCATACATTTGCAAGATAAAAGACTAAAATCTCCTTAATTATCCCCCACTATTTCTTATGTAGAGGATTTCGCTAGGGGCTCAAAAATGGGTTCGACACAGCCATGGTGAACGAGCCATCGGTGTTCGAGCCATCGAAGTTCTACTGTATATTGAAAATTTAGGGGTTAAGAATGAGTTGTGAACAGTTCCAAGGTGTTCCCAATACAGGCATTTCACTGTATATGATTTGCATGAAGCTTTGAAAAAAAATTGCATTCGCTGTTTCTATTTCTATTAAAACTGTACAAAATAAAATCTTACCATAAAATCTTTGAAAAAATAAATAGCCATGGTACAATACATACATGTGATATCTCCCGATTTCGTCGGGATATCCCGATTTCGAACCCCATCTCCCGGTCTCCCGTCCGACGGCCCTAATCTCCCGACACGACAATTTTCCTATAGTAGTTTTCCGCCGACCGACCAATTTAGTGTTAACCACTGTAAAATACCTATGTATTTACGCTAGGCGGTATGCAGGAAAATTGCAATACACACCTGCACAAGTATAATAACGCAATATGAAAAGAACGTACCGGTAAATACAATTATTACAAGAGGCTCAATGAGCCTAAACCGCTCACCTGAGGAAGTTTTAACAATTCACAGACTTGACTACTAAATCTGCTAATAGAATCCAGCCCATTGACCCTTACAGGATATAAGTCATGATTATTGCATTGCATTCCAAGTTTGAGACTTCTAGCTTCTATAGTTCCTGAGAAATCTTTGACGAAAATTTAACATTGGTCAAAATGGAGAGAAAGAAGAATGAAAGAACAGATGAACAAATAAGCTGAGAAAGCCCAATGTCTCTTACACAAAATAAGTCATCATTATTCTATTGAATACCAAATTTGATGCTTCTAGCTTTTATAGTTCCTGAGAAATCTTTGATTAAAAATTTAACATTGGTCTATTATCTCTATATGGAGAGAAAGAAGAACGAAGGAACAAATGAACCAGACTAGCTCCAAAACCTAATGCAGCCTTTCCCCTTGCCCAATGGTGCTACACATAAAATTTAAACAAGATTGATCGACTGCCTTCTGAGATATGCTTCATTGAAAGTGTGGACGACGGATGGACGGACGACAGACGACGGACTCCGGAGCCTTAGTATACTATCGGCTCACTGGAGCCTTTGGCTCAGGTGAGCTAAAAATTCAAGTCGCTATTTCTGTCACAACATTTTCCCTACGTTAAGTCTATGGGCAAATTTTTTTGTCTCTCAAGGTCACGTAACTCCGAGGTCAATATTCCGATTCGGCCCAAAATCGAACTTAACCGAGATTTTATGCCTGTCCTCGTTACCTGCAAGTTTGAAGCTGATATGAATAAAAATAAAGTTGCTATCGTGGTCACAACGTATTTTTTTATGCTCAAGGGCAGGTTACAAGGCAAATATTCTGATTCGGCCCAAAATCGAACTTAACCGAGATTTTATGTCTGTCCTCATTACCTGCAAGTTTGAAGCTGATCTGAAAAAAATTCAAGTCGCTATCGTAGTCGCAACATTTTCCCTAATTAAGTCTATGGGCAAATTTTTTGTCGCTCAAGGTCACGTAACTCCGAGGTCAATATTCCGATTCGGCCCAAAATTGAACTTAACCGAGATTTTATGCCTGTCCTCGTTACCTGCAAGTTTGAAGCTGATATGAATAAAAATAAAGTTGCTATCGTGGTCACAACGTATTTTTTTATGCTCAAGGACAGGTAACTCCAAGGCAAATAATCCGATTCGGCCCAAAATCGAACTTAACCGAATTTTATGTCTGTCCTCGTTACCTGCAAGTTTGAAGCTGATCTGAAAATAATTCAAGTCGCTATCGTAGTCACAACATTTTCCCTATGTAAAGTCTATGGGCAAATTTTTTGTCGCTCAAGGTCATGTAACTCCGAGGTCAATATTCTGATTCGAACTTAACTGAGATTTTATGCCTGTCCACGTTACCTGCAAGTTTGAAGCTGATCTGAATAAAAATAAAGTTGCTATCGTGGTCACAACGTATTTTTTTATGCTCAAGGGCAGGTAACTCCAAGGCAAATAATCCGATTCGGCCCAAAATCTAACTTAACCGAGATTTTATGTCTGTCCTTGTTACCTGCAAGTTTGAAGCTGATCTGAAAAAAATTCATGTCGCTATCGTAGTCACAACATTTTCCCTATGTTAAGTCTATGGGCAAATTTTTTGTCGCTCAAGGTCACGTAACTCTGAGGTCAATATTCCGATTCGGCCCAAAATCGAACTTAACCGAGATTTTATGCCTGTCCTCGTTACTAGCTACAGTGATGACAACATTTTCCCCATGTTAAGTCGATAGGCAATTTTTCGGGCGCTCAAGGGGACGTAACTCTTGAGTGAATTATCTGATTCGGCCCAAAATCGAACTTGACCGAGATTTTATGCCTGTACTGGTTATCTGCAAGAATGAAGTTGATCAGAAAAAAATTGACGGAGCTAGAGTGATGACAAGCTTTTTCCTATGTGAAGTCTATGGGAGCTAGATGTTGCCATGGCAACCAGAGTTCCACTCAGATCTGCCTGAAAACCTAATGAAGCCTTTCCACTTGCCCAATAATGCGACACATGAAATTTGATCAAAATTGGCCAAGTAGTCTTTAAGATATACATTTTTGAAATTCCCATTAACCCTAATGCAAAAACACACAAGGGCAGGTAACTCCTAAGGGAATGATCCGATTCTGCCAGTTATCGAACTTGACCGAGATTTCATGGCTGTGCTGGTTATCTGCAAGAATAAAGCCAATCCGAAAATAATTGAAGCAGCTACGGTGATGACAACATTCTTCCCATGTTAAGTCAATAGGCAATTTTTTCAACGCTCAAGGGCACGTAACTCCTGAGTGAATAATCCGATTCAGCCCAAAATCGAACTTGATCGAGATTTCATGCCTGTCCTCGTTATCTGCAAGAATGAAGTCGATCAGAAAAAAATTGACGGAGCTAGAGTGATGACAAGCTTTTTCCTAACGCTCAAGGGCACGTAACTCCTGAGTGAATAATCCGATTCAGCCCAAAATCGAACTTGATCGAGATTTCATGCCTGTCCTCGTTATCTGCAAGAATGAAGACGATCAGAAAAAAATTGACGGAGCTAGAGTGATGACAAACTTTTTCCTATGTTAAGTCTATGGGAGCTATTTGTTGCCATGGCAACCAGAGTTCCAATCCGATCTGCCCGAAAACAGTATGCAGCCTTTCCCCTTACCTGATAATGCTTCACATGAAATTTGATCAAGATTGGCCCACTGGTATCCGAGATATACTTCTTTGAAAGTGTGGACGACGGACGACGACGACGACGGACGACGACGGACGACGGCTCGTGGTATACTAATACCTCACATGAGCCTTCGGCTCAGGTGAGCTAAAAATGCAACCCGCAAACAAGCCGCAAACAATGTGATAAAAAGCGAGAAATTCAATAAGGAAGAAATGTGATGTTTGCATACATTTATTACTGATCACCGATTTGCTCAAGTTGCCAACGCAATTAAACCGTTTACACCCGAGGCGGGCCTTATTGATAAGCCGACAATTAACAATGTGACAAGGTGTGAAAACTAGTCAATCAAGATGTTCCAGTAATAGCTTATTTAATCCCTTTGTAATTGACACCTGTAGACGCTAAATATTATTCCCGCCAAAACAGAGCAAAGCAGACGCTGTTTTTTTTCTACGTGTCTGTAAACCGTTATTCTTTTATTAATCATAGAACTGGGTAATTACTTAGTGACATTTTCTATTTAAACCGGAGAAAAATATTTTTGCCGTTTTTAACGCAAGAAAGAAATATGCCCCATGTGACACCAATGAAAATTCGTGCATGCTTTTATGGTCTTTGACAGGTGAACGCGCTAAATATTTTTCCCGCCAAAACAAAGCAGAGCAGACGCTGGTATTTTCTAAGCATCTGTATGTAGTTTTTCATTTATTAATAAACATAGAACCGGAGTTTTGCAGGGTGAAATTTTCTATTCAAATCTGTTTCATTTTCAGCCTGCGAGAAAAAAATATTTTTGCCGTGTTTTTAATGGATCTTTTATGAAAAAAATATGCCCCCAAGTTAAAACAATAAAAATCATGCATGCTTATTAGTTCCGACTAAGTTCCGAGGCACGTTTTGGGGATTGATAAGAGAAGGGGTGTAAGAGTATGAGTAATTTTTTGCTATGCGGGTATATTGAACGTTGTTTTTTTCTGCCAGGTGCTAGGTGGGTATTTAACACCAATCTATTGGTCAGTGCTTGTTCTTTGATGTTCTTCCGAGAAATTGTCTCTATTAAAATACAAAATGGAAGTTTGTCGTCTGCTGCTTTCTTTTTCCAAGCTTTTATAACATATTTTTGCAGAAAGGCAAACAGTGTGGACCATCATCTGAATGCTCTGCAGTCTGATCTGGGCCCACACTGTTTTCAAAAAAGATTTTTAATGCAGATGACAAAGCAGACAACAATTGTCGTGTTGTTAAGTTATGGGTGAAAAAGTGCTTCAGAGGTAAATTTTAACCAAAAATAACATCACTTTTTACCGCGGAAAAATCTCCCGATTTGGGACCCCAATCTCCCTATCTGAAAATCAAAATCTCCCTATTTGGGTCCAAGAAAATATCACATGTATGCAATATAACTCATGAATAGATATAGCAATGTCAAGCCATGAATAAAAACAACAATACATTTGTGCTTTTATAATTACACCACAACCTCGTTATAACACGGTTCATTATAACACGATTTTGGATATAAAACGGTTTCAAGATGGATCCCAAAAATGTTTAGATTATATAGAAAAATGACCATAAATGGTCATTTTTCTATATAATCTATACATTTTTGTTTGGATACTAGAGCTGTCAGTGAAACTGACTAGGGCCCCGGCAGCGCTATCAGAGGAGTAGGAAAATTTGTGGATGGACAGACGGACAGACAGACAGACAGACGGACGACAGAGTGATTACTATAGGGCACCCACACTTTCAGTGCGGGGCCCTAATAACATGGTTGTTTAACTAACACGGTCTCTGCTTTGGACCCCATCAACAGTGTTATAAAGAGGTTGTGGTGTACTGCAAAAACCAGGAGCACACTCCCATCGGTGCTTGGAGAAATAGATTGGGCTGCCTGGTGCTGCCATGCACAGGTGAAACTGCACATGAGTACTGGTAAACTTCTTGGAAGGTTTAAGCCTGCCCAGGCCAAGTGGTGTGAGTCGGGCCATCCCTGCATATAAACCCTAATTTTGTTTGGGCAGTAGGAACTGAGATGTCATTTCATCTCAATGCCTGGTAAAAGTCCCACAAAACTGGAAGCAGTGTCTCCAAAATGACCTCAGTAGTGTTGACCGGGGACATAAAACCTCGATGCAACAAAAACTGCAAAAATCCAAATATCTTGCACATTACAGAATGTAGTTTACATTCATCTATATACAGAGAAATTTCAATGGCTTGAACACTAACCCTTGTCCTGCTGAATAAATTAGTTTAACCACACCTATTTCTAACTACAAGCCAATCAAATTGATATAATGTATTCCCTGAAATTCGCAAACTGGATAACAAACAGTGCAGATCCTGATCCAGAAGCCATCTGATCTGGATCTGCACTGTTTGCAAAGGTACAGCTTGTTGTGATCAGCAGAATAAGAGCTAACGGCTCATTTTTTTTATGGCTGTTTTGAACGTATAATTGATGAAGTTCTTTTTAGACACTTTAGGGAGTTTTTACTTATTTGTATCTTGAAAATGTATTCTGTTTGTTCTTTCTGAATGTACTCATTAGAATCGCCTTGATGAGGCGATTCTACTAAGTACACACAACATACCTTTACTTCACACGCCATAGAGAAGATACACCTAAATTAGTCCTTTATGTCCCCTGGACCGGTGCAATGAGTAACCCTTGGTAGCTAGAACTACTAGATCTAACCCCTGTCTCAAATAAATTTTCATGGCCCAAAATGTGTTGGAACCATTGAAGTTTAACTGTAGTGTTCATCATGTAATAACACATAAATGGACTCAGTGAAATATGGCATATAAACAACACAGTTCGTGGACGGAAACAGTAATGTGGATATCTGAAATCTTATCTTGTTTGGGCAATTTTGAGTGAAGGGGGATGCCTACAGCATCAAGGAAAATAACACCTAACTTGAAATTTGCCTTCTTTTTCACTTAATACATCTAGCAAAAAGACAGAGAACCACTGAAAATCCTGCCTAACAAAAAATTCTCCCTTTGAAATATGACAAAAAATATTTAAGGATTCTTGTAAATCCCAAACAGGGCAATTCTGGCAACCAACGACATCATGTCAACAAGTCTGTGAAATGAATACCCACATAAACCCCACTTTATATAGATAAAACTGGGGTTTACAGGTGCATACATTATTTTCTTATTTCTGCTCCAACACATAGGTGGTGGGAACTCGTTAGAACTGCCTCAATGAGACACTTGTAATGAGCACTACAATCTATGTCTGAAGTATAAATAAGAAAAATTTCACTAGTTTTTGTTAGAAAATTAAACATTTTGGAGATATGAAAGAATGCACTATGTCACATTGGTGTGTTATCGTAATGACATTCGTTGTGTTTACCATGTACAGAATTAGGTTGTATGAGAAATGAGCCCGGTAAGGAGAAAACAGATCTTCAGGGTCGATGACCGTGTAAGACACACACCAGCCTCCTCATCCACACCTCTTGAAATTGCAGATATAGAAACTAGAGGTATTGAGCCATCCAAGCAGTGAACATAAAGGTGTAGATCAATCTGTATGCATCACGATAATACACCCATGCGGCACAGTGCATTATTTTCATATCTTCAAAGTGGTTAATTTTCTGATGAAAATTTGAATTATTTTTCTTACTTATACTCCAAATATAGGTTATGGGTACTTTTTGAACTGCCTCATAGAGGCGGTTCTCATGAGTACCCATAACCAATGTTTTGGAGCAGAAATATGAAAAATAATGTTTTACCCCTGTAAACCCCAGTTTTCTCTATATAAAGTGGGATTTGGAGGGGTCTTCTTTACATGGACTTGTTAACATAATGGTTGCCCAGGCTGATCTGTACCTTTGCTGTTCTGCTGCATGTGACTATCTTAATGTGACTGCATATTTCTTGTATATATTTTTTATAAGGGAGGCAACTTTTGTTGTCATTAGGATAATACACCTATGTGTAACAATTGAATATTTTTGCCTCTAGATATGGCATGTTTTCTGGTGAAAAATTGTGATTTTCTTCTCCTTATTTTCATTCAAAATAGACTGTGTGTCATCAATGAGGCAGTTCTAACGAGTACCCACAACCAAAGTCTTTGAAATCAGAGGTGTAATGTATACCCCTGTAAACACCAGTTTTCACTTTATTACATGGCGTTTGCAAGGGTGCTCATTTCATGGATTTTGTGAAATAATGGTGATATTTGAGCAATACCGACGAGGTCTGACTGGCCTAAACTAGCTAGTCTGGCTTACAAAACACTTCATTATTTTCAGTTTGGAGATGTATTGCTTGCTTCCAAAGGACAACCTTTTAATAGAACGGGATACATGTTCTCATGCCATGAGCCCTTCAAAAAGGGTCCAACTCTTAAAGGTTAGAATTTGCTCCTAACTCTCTTAGAGCCAACTCTAACTTTTTAATTAGTTCTGTATTGATAAGGGAGACAAAAACATTTGATAACACATCAGTGTGACATAATGCATTCTTTTGTATCTACAAAACAGTTAATTTTCTGAGAAATTTTTGTGATATTTTTCTTATACTCCAAACATAGGTTGTGGATGCTTGTTAGAACCGCCTCATTGAGGCGGTTCTAACGAGTACCCATAACCTATGTCTAAGAAGAGAAATAAGAAAATGTTTACCTCGGCCTGTAAACCCCAGTTTTTTCTATATAAAGTGGAGTCTGTGGGGGTATTCATTATACACACTTGTCAACATGATGTAAAAAAATATTTTTGAAAGAACTGCCTACCTTGAAAGTGTATTCATTTACCTTAATCATTTAAATGATGAACTATCTGGTGGCTACTATATCTGTTCTTAGACATATAATACATTCTAAAACATTCATAACAATGAAATAATAAAATAAAAATGTAAAATGATTTTAACAAAATTCTGCCATCATAAAACAAAGTATTAAAAAGACTTATTATAAAAGCCAAAGCAGGATAGTACCTAATGATACTAATGAACTTTTTGTTCTTAAAAAAAATTATTTAAAAAAAAAATGACTAAACAGGTTAATGGAAACACCTAAAAAATCAGCTACCAGGGGCCAGTTGTTCAGAACTAATGATGTTGTTAGGTAACTTTCATCATTAAATATGGCAAATATTCTGAAATTTTTGCAGAAATGTTGTGAGCAGCTTTGATCATTTAATATGACAAATATGCTTATATTTTTGCAGAAAAAAATGTGAGTAGCTTTTGCATTTTCAAAAGCTGCCCTCATTTTTTTCAGCAAAAATAACACTATATTAGAAGTTGAACTTGCAAAAACACTTGACAATTTGACTGATAACAAGCTCTTTAAGCTAACGATGCTTTGAACAACTGGCCCTTGAGCTAAAAAATTGGATTTTTATGAGGAAAATTTGGGATATTTTTCCATATATCTCAATCAAACATAGATTGTGGGTCCTTGTTAGAACTGCCTCGTTGACAAGTACCCTTGGGCAAAAATAAAGAAAACTAGATCTGCAGTCGATGGTATACCATCACAAATACCCGCCTTTTCTATTAATAACACTAATGACTATGTATTAGCTAGCCAAAACTACATGTAAGTTAAAACTAGAAATGTGTCAATACAACACAAATGCCCCCGCCCAAGGGCCTACCTCACACCCCCCCCCCCACCTTAAGTCACGGGGCGGGGTTATGGCTGAATGAAATCTTTTACCTGTATCTATCATCATTCCAAATATGTAGCAAATCCATCACATGATTCAGGAAATATGAACTCTCAAAAATGTAATATAAACTAGAGCGATGACCAAGTTTTTCTAAAAATAGCCATAGTGACCTTGACCTTTAAAGTTGAAATGGCTCGAGATATTGTCATAAGGAACATTTGTGTGAAGTTATATTGAAATCGGTGAAGAAATGTAAACGCTAGAGGGATGACAAAGTTTATCTAAAAATAGCCACAGTGACCTTGACCTTGAAAGTGGAACTCGCTAGAGATATTGTCATAAGGAACATTTGTGTGAAGTTATATTGAAATGAGTCAAGAAATGTAAGAGATAGAGCGATGACAAAGTTTTTCTAAAAATAGCCACAGTGACCTTGAAAGTGGAACTCGCTAGAGATATTGTCATAAGGAACATTTGTGTGAAGTTATATTGAAATTAGTCAAGAAATGTAAGCGCTAGAGCGATGACAAAGTTTTTCTAAAAATAGCCACAGTGACCTTGACCTTGAAAGTAAAAATAGCTCAAGATATTGTCATAAGGAACATTTGTGTTAAGTTATATTGAAATCAGTGAAGATATGTAGGCACTAGCGCAATGACAAAGTTTTTCTAAAAATAGCCACTGTGACCATGACCTTCAGGCTATGACCTTAAAAGTCGAACTTGCACGAGATATTTCTATAAGGAACATTTGTATGAAGTAATAATTGAAATTGGTGGTACAAATACCTTAACCAAAGTCTTAAACATTAAAAATTTTCTAATTCTGTGACCTTGACCTTGAGGTCATGGGTATGGGTGGGGATATTGCTGAATAAACCATTGGACGTATATGTATCATCATAGTAAATATAAATCAAATCCATTGTATGGTTATGAAAATATGAGCTCAAGTTCTACCTGGTACAAATACCTTAACCTGGGTCTTAAACGTTAGAAATTTCTAAGTTTGTGACCTTGACCTTGAGGTCATGGGTATGGGTGGGGGTATTGCTGAATAAAACTTTGGACCTATATCTATCATCATACTAAATATTAACCAAAAGTATTTTATGGTTTGGAAAATATGAGCGCAAGTTCTACCTTGTACAAAAACCTTAACCTGAGTCTAACAGGATTACGTACGTACGTACGTACACACTTTCGTACAGAAGGACGTACATTCGGACACCCGTACGCACGTACACCCGTACGCACGTACACACGTACCCACGGACGCACGTACGGAAAACCGAAAAACTCTATGCCCCCGGCATCATCCGATGCGGGGGCATAAAAAGTTGCAAAGAACATTCTAACTGATAAGCAAAGTTTCAGAAGTGTAACTCTTATAGTTTAGAAGATATGGCAAAGTCATACTTTTTGACCTTTGACCTTGGATTATGTTGAGGTCCATCTAAAGTATCCCAATTTATTCTATATTCTAACAGCCATCCAATAACCAAGTTTCAGAAGTGTAACTCCAATAGTTTAGAAGATATGGCAAATCATAATTTTTGACCTTTGACCTTGGGGTCATGTTGAGGTCAAGGTCACACCAAAAGTATCCAAATTTATTCTTTATTCCAAGGGCCATCCAATAACCAAAGTTTCAGAAGTGTAACTCCAATAGTTTAGGAGATATAGCAAATCATAATTTTTGACCTTTGACCTTGGGGTCATGTTGAGGTCAATGTCCCAAAAAAGTTGCCCACTGCCATCTACATTCCATGTACTATCCACATGCAAAGTTTCAAAAGTGTAACTTCAGTGGTTGCAGAGGAGATCCAATCACAAGAAACGTGACGGACGGACGGACGGACAGACGCCGGAGTGAACTGTGGTACGAAAACAATATACCTGATTTTTCTTCGAAAAAGCAGGTATAATAATTTATCCATAGATGCCACTTTTCACTATGTAAAATGGAGTTTACACGGTTGAACATTACACACACGTTAACATGATACATTGCTGACTGCCACTCTCATCCTGTGCCCAAGCTCAATAATAAAATAATGAACACCTCCAGAAAAGGAGTAAAAACGATAATTAAGGGATAGTTTTTCTTATTTCTTGTTAGAATCATATGTTGTGGGTAGTTGTTAGACTCACCCTCGATGAGGCCATTCTAAAAAGTACCCACAAAATGTTATGGAGAAATAAGAAAAAATATTTTCTTATATCTTGTTAGAACCATATGTTGTGGATACTTGTTAGAATTGCCCTCAATAAGGGGATTCTAACATGTACCCTCAACATGTTATTATAGAGAAATAAGGAAAAAATATTTTCTTATTTCTTGTTAGAACCATATGTTGTGGGTACTTGTTAGAATCGCCCTCATGGGCGATTCTAACAAGTACCCACACATATGTTATCATGGAGAAATAAGAAAAATTATCCCCAAATTATCCTTGTTATCTCTCCTTATCTGGAGCTTTGTAATGGCAACAAAAAAAATAACAAAACAATAAATAAACGTATAAAATTCCCTATGTGTGTATTATTATCATAATACTGGTACTGTCAATGGCTCTGATGAATAAATGGGGTAGCCAAGGGGTGGGTCAGCCGCTTGAACTGTCAGGTTACGCAAAACAGTTGGGTGGGCCTGGATACTGTATCTCTCTTCATCATCATTGGTCAGGTAGAGAAGTTCAAGCCCCAGGTTGGCCCACTGACCCCTCACAACCTCTGGATTTAGATGTCCAATATTTACTTGCATTGACTGTAGTGTGAGTGTTCTGCTGCTGTAGGTGTTCTGCAATAAAGCAAGAATTTAAATATTCCAAAAAATATTGTTAACACTGGCAGGTTGACTGTACCTGGCTGTAGGCTTAAAAACTCGTCCTAAATCTGAACTTAGGCTGTTCCTGTAGCTCTTAAATTCCTATAATTTAAAGCAAATGGTCTAGACTCTGATCAAATGCTGTGTTCTGCAGCATCTGATATGAGCCTACACTGTTTGCCAATGTCCTGGGACCCCAGGCATATATGTTAACCCTTGTCCTGCTGATCCCGGATATGCCTTATTTTCCAAACAATGAAGATCCAGATCAGATGGCTTCATCAAACAATGATCTGGATCTACATTGTTTGCCATTCAGATTGTGAATTTGTTGCAATAATTTGCATCAAGTTATCTGATTGGTTGATAATCGGTAGTGGGTGTGGCATATATGAATGTTCAGCAGGACAAGGGTTAACAAATTCAACTTCCTGTACTTGTAAGTCCTTTATTTTCATTGTGCTCTTTCTAATAAACACAACAAAAACCTTTAAACTGCCTGTAGTTTTATGTTATTGGTCAGTAATAATCACATGGACAACATCAGTACAGGGGCTGCAGTATTGTTAACTTTACATTGCTGACAAACAATCAACCAAAAAGTAATGTACCATTACTGTACAGGCGCAACAAAATGATCAAATACATAAACTACTTGTGATAAACATACTGCTCAGTCCAAAAGTATGAAAAGAGCCAAAAGTTATGAATAATTTTCATATTAATCCATTTTGAACTAAAAAGGATCTTCCTTACTATGTATATCTGAATTCCATTTTGAAATTTAGGGGTGTCAGGCTGGGCCGTTTTTAGAAATTTGTTTAGACAAGAATTTCACCAAAGGCTATGGCACGCCTGTGGGGGACTCTTACATTAGGGTGAAAGTAAGGGTGGTCGCAAATGTTGACGGCTTGACGAATGGACGGGAAGTTCAACTCCTATGTCGCGCCATGCTTAAAGCAGACGCGACAAAAATGGCTGAACTTTTTGAAAGCAGTGAAGGCTCTGATCAGATGCCACTAGTCTAGGCCTGCACTGTTTGCCAATGTTCTGTTTTCGGGTTAAATCTTTGTTGTCAAATTATAACCAGAACCTCCATAATTCACCTGAATTTGGCTATTAAGTGGAATGGGAACTCCTAACACATTTTTCAAAGGGAGACAACTTTCAGGACTTCCTGTTCACTTTTCTATAGGCTCAGTCCCACTGAAAAAGGGGTCTACTCTTAAAGGAAAGATTTGCTCCTCAGGAGCAAATACTTTCCTTTAAGTTTTGATCTCTATTGACATGGGAGACAAAAATACTTTTGCAGGAGTTGCCTCCCTGAAGTGTATCCATTCCCTTTTACAGGAAACTCCGGAACAGGTATGATGGCAAACAGTGCAGGCCCAGATCAGATGTCCCAGAATGTAGCATGCCACAGAATATGTGTCTGATCAGGACCTTCACTCAACCTTTTCTAAATAAATTTCTAAAAACAACACAACCTGACACTCCAAAAATTTCTAAATCCTGTTTTAAGTGAGAAGCCACCTTTTCAGTACAAAATGGGTTATTCCTTATCTTGCTGTTCATGACAACCTTTGCAAACAGGGTAGTTCCAGGTCAGATGTCTTCTACACTGTTTGGCATTCAGTTTGTGAATTTATAGGAATACATGGTTTGAAGTCAGAAATGAGTGTGGGTAAATTAATTATTCAGCAGGATAAAGGTTAACAATGATAAAAAGAAAATGTGTCTTGAGACATATTGCCTCTGCAAAGACCCAGCTACTGTGTACACACTCTGACAGTCAGAACACAGCATATCAGGACCCAGTTATTAAAACTAACAATGTTATTTGTCAACAAATACTTAAGACTGATCATTTAAATTGGTAAATATACTAATATTTTTGCTGAAAAAATGTGAGTAGCTGTTGCATATGTAGCTTTGCACATGCAAAAGCTACTAACATTTTTTTTCTGCAAAAGTGCCACTGTATTACGTATAGTCCTTACTAGAACAATTAACAATTTCACCGCTAATGAGCTTGTTAAGCAAACAATGCTTTGAACAACTGGGCCCAGGTCTGTTTCAAGTAACTTCCGGACAACAGCATCAGTATAGCGCACAGCAAAGATGCACAGGATGATCTGAGTCTGTAGCTCATATTGTGATGGGTATTTATCAGACGACATTTGTTCAAAGTGCATTGTTAGCTTAACGAGCTCGCTAGTGGTTGAATTGTTAACTGTTCTAGCAAGTACAATATCTAATATAGGGTTATTTTTGCTGAAAAACTCAATTTTTTCAACAAAAACATTAACATTTTTGCTATATTAAATGAGAAAAGTTTTAGCAATTCATTAACTAACAAGAGGCTCAATGAGCCTAACTGCTCACCTGAGGAACATTTTAGTTAGCTGTTTGACTCATGGTCTTTGAGCATAATTTTTTTTTGAAGTTCTTCCTAATGGAACACGGCACTGTCAGTTTGGACCCTAGGGGCAGGTTTGGTAGGATTAATGTAGGGGACCACTTGACATTGCTACATGCTTAATATGTAAGCTCTGGGCCTAGTGGTTTCAGAGAAGAAGATTTTTGAAGTTTGTTTTTTTTCCATTATAAGTCTATGGGGGTTAAGGGGCCCCAGGGCATGGCCAGTTTAGACCCCAGGGGCATGATTGGCACAATTTATGTAGGGGACCACTTGACATTCCTACATGCTTAATATGTAAGCTCCGGGCCTAGTGGTTTCAGAGAAGAAAATTTTTTAAGTTTGTCCCATTGTAAGTCTATGGGAGCAATATGTTGCCATGGCAACACCAGTTTCAATCTGAATTACCCCAAAACATACTGCATCTTCTCCCCAAATCGGATAATGCTTCTCATGAAATTTAATCATGATTGGCCAAGTGGCTTTAAAGATATACTTATTTGAAAATGTGAACTGACGCCGGACCATTGGCATACCAATACCTCACATGAGCCTTCAGCTCAAGTGAGCTAATAATACTAGCGGTTTCAGAGAAGAAGATTTTTTAAGCTTTTTTTCCATTATAAGTCTATGGGGGCTAAGGGGCCCAAGGGCGTGGCCAGTTTAGACCCCAGGGGCATGATTGGCACAATTTATGTAGGGGACCACTTGACATTGCTACATGCTTCATATGTAAGCTCACGGCCTATTGGTTTCAGAGAAGAAGATTTTTTTAACTTTTTTCCATTATAAGTCTATGGGGGGGCCGGGGCGTGGCCAGTTTCGACCCCAGGGGCATGATTAGCATAATTTATGTAGGGGACCACTTGACATTGCTACATGCTTAAAATGTAAGCTCTGTGCCTAGCGGTTTCTGAGAAGAAGATTTTTTAAGCTTTTTTTCCATTTTAAGTCTACGGGAGCTAAGGGGCCCCGAGGCGTGGCCAGTTTAGATCCCAGGGGCATGATCGGCACAATTTATGTAGAGGACCACTTGACATTGCTACATACTTAATATGTAAGCTCTGTGCCTAGCCGTTTCAGAGAAGAAGATTTTTTAAGCTTTTTATTTCCATTATAAGTTTATAGGGGTTAAGGGACCCCGGGGCGTGGCCAGTTTAGACCCCAGGGGCATGATTGGCACAATTTATGTAGTTTACAATTTACACTTGACATTGCTACATGCTTCATATGTAAGCTCACGGCCTATTGGTTTCAGAGAAGATTTTTTTAGCTTTCTTCCATTATAAGTCTATGGGGGCAAAGGGGCCCCGGGCATGGCCAGTTTAGACCCCAGGGGCATGATTGACACAATTTATGTAGAGTACCACTTGACATTGCTACATGCTTAAAATGTAAGCTCTGTGCCTAGCGGTTTCAGAGAAGAAGATTTTTTAAGCTTTTTTTTTCCATTATAAGTCTATGGGGGCTAAGGGGCCCCAGAGCATGGCCAGTTTACATCCCAGGGGCATGATTGGCACAATTTATGTAGGGGACCACTTGACATTGCTACATGCTTAATATGTAAGCTCTGGGCCTAGTGGTTTCAGAGAAGAAGATTTTTTAAGCTTTTTTTCCATTATAAGTCTATGGGAGCTAAGGGGCCCTGGGGCTTGGCCAGTTTAGACCCCAGGGGCATGATTGGCACAATTTATGTAGAGGACCACTTGACATTGCTAGATGCTTATTATGTATGCTCTGTGCCTAGCGGTTACAGAGAAGAAGATTTTTTAAGCTTTTATTTCCATTATAAGTCTATGGGGGTTAAGGGACCCCGGGGCATGGCCAGTTTAGACCCCAGGGGCATGATTGGCACAATTTATGTAGGGGACCACTTGACATTGCTACATGCTTCATATGTAAGCTCACGGCCTAGTGGTTTCAGAGAAGAAGATTTTTTTAGCTTTTTTTCCATTATAAGCCTATGGGGGATAAGGAGTCCCGGGGCTTGGCCAGTTTAGACCCAAGGGGCATGATTGGCACAATTTATGAAGAGGACCACTTGACATTGCTACATGCTTAATATGTAAGCTCTGTGCCTAGCGGTTTCAGAGAAGAAGATTTTTTAAGCTTTTATTTCTATGGGGGGTTAAGGGACCCCGGGGCGTGGCCAGTTTAGACCCCAGGGGCATGATTGGTACAATTTATGTAGGGGACCACTTGACATTGCTTAATGCTTCATATGTAAGCTCTGGGCCTATTGGTTTCAGAGAAGAAGATTTTTTTTAGTTTTTCCCATTGTAAGTCTATGGGAGCTATATGTTGCCATGGCAACAAGAGTTCCATCTGATCTGCCCCAAAACATAATGCATCTTTTCCCCCAACCTGATAATGCTTCTCAGGAAATTTAATCATGATTGGCCAACTGGCTTTAAAGATATACTTAGCTGAAAATGTGAACGGACGATGGACGCCGGATCATTGGCATACTAATACCTCACATGAGCCTTCGGCTCAGGTGAGCTAATGATGCCATTAGTTTTGAACAACTGACCCCAGGGGACAGTTGTTCAAAACTAATGATGATTTTAGTGTATTGTTAATATTTTGATCATTTAATATACCTAATATGCTAATATATTTGCTGAAAAAATATGACACATTTTTTTGCCATAAATATCTGTGTATCGGATAAACAGTTATCATTTTGACCAGTAGTGAGCTAATTAAGTTAACGGTGGTTTGAACAACAGAACAACAGAACCCAGATGATTTTATATAATAAGATGTTCTCACCTGTGTATTGTTATGCCCTAGTGAGAAGAGATTTGGCCTGGATTCCAATATGGCCGCTGTCCACTCAGGATCTTTCTCAAGGCCAATGTACCAGTCTCTGTCGTACTCCTCCAGGTACTCTTGTAGCTCAGCGTTAGTCGTAGCCTCCCCCAGCAACATCTGATCCAACATCAACTTAAAACCATATCTGCAACGAATAATGATTCTTTTGTTGTTAATTCAGAATTTAACCCATTGTATGTGGGAAACCCCTAAAGGGGTACCTTGGCGAACAGTGCAGGCCCAGATCAGATGCCACAAAATGTGGCATCTGATCAGGGCCTGCACTATTTTCTAACAGAATTTTCCATCAAAAATAGAATAAAAATGAAAAAATAGGCCTGGCACCCTTTATATGACAAATGGACTTGTCCAACATATCCACTAGCATATAATGGGTTAATGACCCAGTCAACATTATTAAGATCATACTGAGCTGGTTAAATAATGTACCAAACCTTTTGCTGGGCTTAGTCTATGTGGTCAACCAGTACAGTGTATATTCTTTCACCAGTAACTGACAACTGGGCTTCTTCAATCAAAGAAAGGTTGTAGAATCATTTCAATCTCCATGAAAGAATGTAGATATGTAGGTGGTCCATGGATCCAGCTATCAATTCCTTCCCAAGATAATCAGTGCTAACCATTTCTTGATGGCAATCAAGGGCAAGTAACCCTGGTATAAACTGATGAAAAATGTTGAGCCAAAATCCCAAGCAAGCTCTGTCAATATCATTCTATATGAGAAATTTGATCAAAATTCATCAATTCCATCCCAAAGATATATTGAGTTAAAAAAAAAAAAATGGTGTTATCTACAGACAGATGGACAAACAGACAATGTGAAAACTATATACCCCTATCCTTTGTATGCAAGGAGGAATAAAAAGTAATTTAATCTGGAACTATAGTTTGCTATGGGACTTTTTTTCCAAATATACTTAGACAGAGTTAAGAATCGGGAATCTTGAACATTCTGGGTCCGGCTGTTTAAAGCATTTTAGCTTAAAGACCATGTGTTAATGGTAGAAATCCTAAAAATTCTAGAAAGCAAAATAGATAGCACAGCTTTACTGCGAAAAGTCTTCACTTTTGAGAAGTCTATTTGCCTATCAAACTAGACATGTGTCCAAAATACACAGATGCCCCCGCCATATATCTTTGTCGATATGGCTTGTACCCATCCTCTAGAATGGCCCGGGGGTGTCCGGAGGGACCCAAAGTCTGTGTCTTGGAATGTGTCATATAATAATTTACAACAAGGCATCGCATGCGATTCAAATCCCCTTGCACAAGACAACTTCGTGTGTGGAAAACACTGAACTGGCAAAAGTCCAACTTGCTTGAGATATTATCATATGCAACATTTGTGTAAAGTTTGTTTAAAATCCATCAATAAATGTAGGTTCTAGAGTGATGACAATGTTTCTCTAAAAATAGCCATAGTGACCTTGACCGCGAAAGTAGATCTTGCTCAAGATATTATCATAAGCATCTTTTGTGTGAAGTTATATTAAAATCTGTTAATAAATGTAGGCGGTAGAGCGATGACAAAGTTTTTCTAAAAATAGCCACAGTGACATTGACCTTGAGGTCATGACCTTGAATGTCAAAGCAACTCAAGATATCATCATAAGAAACATTTGTGTGAAGTTCTATTAAAATCCATCAATAAATGTAGGTGCTAAAGCGATGAAAAAGTTTTTCTAAAAAATAGCCACAGTGACCTTGACCTTGAAAGTCAAAATCGCTAGAGATATTGTCATAAGGAACATTTATGTGACATTATATTGAAATTGGTGAAAAAATGTAAGCACTAGAGCAATTACAAAGTTTTTCTAAAAATAGCCACAGTGTCCTTGACCTTGAAAGTCAAACTCGCTCGAGGTATTGTCATAAGGAACATTTGTGTGAAGTTATATTGAAATCCGTGAAGAAATGTAGTCACTAGAGCGATGACAAAGTTTTTTCTAAAAATATCCACAGTGACCTTGACCTTGAAAGTCGAAATCGCTTGAGATATTGTCATAAGGAACATTTGTGTGAAGTTATATTGAAATCGGTGAAGAAATGTAAGCGCTAGAGCAATGACAAAGTTTTTCTCAAAATAGCCACAGTGACCTTGACCTTGAAAGAGATATTGTCCTAAGGAACATTTGTGTGAATTTCTATTGAAATCCGTGAAGAAATGTAGTCAATAGCGCGATAACAAAGTTTTTCTAAAAATAGCCACAGTGACCTTGACCTTGAAAGTCGAAATCACTTGAGATATTGTCATAAGTAACATTTGTGTGAAGTTATATTGAAATCGGTGAAGAAATGTAAGCCCTAGAGCGATGACAAAGTTTTTTCTCAAAATAGCCACAGTGACCTTGACCTTGAAAGTGGGCCTCGCTAGAGATATTGTCATAAGGAACATTTGTGTGAAGTTTTATTGAAATTGGTGAAAAAATGTAAGGGCTAGAGCAATGACAAAGTTTTTCTAAAAACTTAACCTTGAAAGTCTAAATCGCTTGAGATATTGTCATAAGGAACATTTGTGTGAAGTTATATTGAAATCGGTGAAGAAATGTAAGCGCTAGAGCGATGACAAAGTTTTTTCTCAAAATAGCCACAGTGACCTTGACCTTGAAAGTGGGCCTCGCTAGAGATATTGTCATAAGGAACATTTGTGTGAAGTTTTATTGAAATTGGTGAAAAAATGTAAGGGCTAGAGCAATGACAAAGTTTTTCTAAAAATAGCCACAGTAACCTTGACCTTGAAAGTTGAACTCGTTTGGGGTATTGTCATAAGGAACATTTGTTTAAAGATATATTGAAACTAGAGCTGTCAGAGGATCTGACTATAGCCCCGCTTCAGCGCTGTCAGAGAAGAAAGTTATTTAAGCTGCAGAGAAAACAGTTATGAACAAGAAATAACTGTTGAAAATTTTACATTATCTGGAAAAACTCTAAGAGTTGTGAGCCCTTGTCCCTCATTTCAATGAGCATGATACATTACCAGAATGTCCATGTTTATACTAAATTTCATCTTCCATTTTTCAATGTTCAAAGGGTAATAACTCCTAAAGTAGGCAAATCAGAGTCAGGGTTCCTGCGCTCTGCACATTGTCTCATGGTGCTTTACACTTGTGTGAAGTGTCATGAAAATATCTCAAATGGTTTGTGAGTTATGGAGCCGACACAGTCAAAATTGCCCTTTTAAATGTTCAAAGGGCAATAACTCCTAAAGTAGGCAAACCAGAGTTATGGTTCCTGCACTCTGCACATCATCTCAAGGTGCTTTTCATTTATTTGAAGTTTCATGAAAATATCAGAAACGGTTATGGAGCGGACATAGTTAAAATTGCCATTTTTTAATATTCAAAAGCCTATAACTGAAAAAGTAGACAATCCAGAGTTTGGGTTCCTGCGCTCTGCACACGTAATATGGTGCTTTACATTTGTGTGAAGTTTCATAAAATTATCTCAAACGGTTTTTGGTTTAAACATATTTTATTCGTATTCTACAAGTACAATACAAAGCAAATATGACTGAAATCATACAAAAAGGGATTCAGAAGAAAGTCAGAGACTTATTTGAATCTGTTTCCCTAAACATTTGCGATAATACCATTGAATTAAATCTATATAATTGTCGATGCAAAACAGTAACTATTGTAAGTACAGAATTAGCGACTATGTTCAAAGCTATTTTGTAGCATTTTTACATACTAAAAATGGTTAAGGTGAAGGTAGCGTTGGAGGGAGGGGGGGGGGGCTCCACGGGGAATCCATCAGGGTAAAAAATAACAAAGAAAAAACAATACAGCTTCTGCCGCTCTCATGTAAAAGGTCTGAGACATTCAAATCAAAGGTGTTTTATCAAGTACCAATAAAACTATTTCTTCAAAGGCGGAACGTATAGGTTTGTCGTTCTGAAGGTTGGATATAACTTAGGTTACGGTCGTATGGTTAACTTTGCGAGGTAGTTCTCTAAAAACAAAATAAGAGTAACAAACCAAAATATTTAGGTGTATTTGTTGGAGAATTACCGGTTCGGGAGATTATCACAGAAAAGAGCCTGGTTAGACAAGTAAACTTGCCGTAGATTTAAAAAAGACATATTCTAGCCCCACACTCTGTTCTCGGACTAACATCAAAAAGGAAAAAAAAAGAAGTGAAAGTGTGTCTAATACGGTAGGAAAAGATACGTGCATTCATCGCCTAATTATGGTTGGTTTGGAATCTTTTAGTTTTTAAAATAAAGTTATGGACAAGGAGGACGATTTGTTTGTTCTCGTTGTAATTTAGTGTTTGGTCACCATAAAGTAGAGTATCGAGAGTTGGTTGACAAAACTGATAAACTGATCTTAACATTTCTTCTCTAAAGTTCGCATATCGTGGACAGTGAAGAAGAAAATGTTCGGTGTCTTCGACGAGACCACATACACATAAAGCACTTGGGACAATGTTTCTTGAGAAGAGGTGTTCGTTTAAGGAGCTGCATTTGGTTCTAAGCCGGCTGTGATAAATTTGTCTGAGACGTTTCCCTGCGTTGAAATGACGAGGCGTAGGGATTAAGTTAGTATTGAGTTGACGTTTAAGTGATGCTAAACTGGAGCTGTTTCTGATCTCCTCAGACAGAGAGTTCCAAGTTCTTATCGACTTTAACGGTTTTTGAGTTATCGAGCAAAGACGGCTAAAATTGATATTTTTCAATATTCAAAGGGAAATAACTAAAAAATTAGGCAATCCAGAGTTATGGTTCCTGCACTCTGCACACCATCTCATGGTGTTTAATGTTTGTGTGAAGTTTCATGAAAATATGTGAATGGGTTTTAAAGTTATGGAGCGGACACGAAAATTGTTAACAGACACAGACAGACACACAGAAAATACGAAAACCAGAGTTATGGTTCTTGCGCTCTGCACATTGTCTCATAGTGCTTAACATTTGTGTGAAGTTTCATGAAATTATCTCAAACGGTTTTCGAGTTATGAAGCGGACACTGTTAAAATTGCCATTTTTCAATGTTCAAAGGGCAATAACTCCAAAAATAAGCAATGCAGAGTTATGGTTCCTGCGCTCTGCACATCGTCTCATAGTGCTAAACATTTGTGTGAAGTTTCCTATAAAATATCTCAAACGGTTTTCGAGTTATGAAGCGGACACAATTAAAATTGCCATTTTTCAATGTTCAAAGGGCAATAACTCCAAAAGTAGGCAATCCACAGTTATAATTCCTTCGCTCTGCACATTGTCTTATGGTGTTTAACATTCGTGTGAAGTTTCATGACAATATGTTAAGCAGATACAAAGTTATGGAGCCAACACAAATTAACGGAATCACGGAATTACGGAATTACGGAAAATGTTCAAAGGGCAATAACTCCAAAAGTAGGCAATCCACAGTTATAATTCCTTCGCTCTGCACATTGTCTTATGGTGTTTAACATTTGTGTGAAGTTTCATGAAAATATGTTAAGCAGATACAAAGTTATGGAGCCAACACAAATTAACGGAATCACGGAATTACGGAATGACAGAAGGACATGGCAAATCCAATATAGCCCCACTTTTTCAAAGCGGGGCTATAATCAGTGAAGAAATGTAGTCGCTAGAGCGATGACAATGTTTTTCTAAAAATAGCCACAGTGACCTTGACCTTGAAAGTCCAAATTGCTCGAGATATTGTCATAAGGAACATTTGTGTGAAGTTATATTGAAATCGGTGAAGAAATTCAAGCGCTAGAGCGATGACAAAGTTTTTCTAAAAATTGCCACAGTGACCTTGACCTTGAAAGTGGAACTTGTTGATATTGTCATAAGGAACATTTGTGTGAAGTTATATTGAAATCGGTGGAGAAATGTAAGCGCTAGAGCGATGACAAAGTTTTTCTAAAAATAGCCACAGTGACCTTGACCTTGAGACCATGACCTTGAACGTCGAACTCGCTCAAAATATTTTTATAAGGAACTTTTGTGTGAAGTTATATTGAATATGGTGAAAAATGTAGGCGCTAGTGCGATGACAAAGTTTTTCTAAAAATAGCCACATTGACCTTGACCTTGAGGTCATGACCTTGAAAGTCGAACTAGCTTGAGATATTGTCATAAGGAACATTTGTGTGAAGTTATATTGAAATCAGTGAAGAAATGTAGGCGCTAGAGCGATGACAAAGTTTTTCTAAAAATAGCCACAGTGACCTTGACCTTGAGGCCATGCCTTATAAGTCGAACTCGCTCAAGATGTTTTTATAAGAAACATTTGTGTGAAGTTATATTGAAATTGGTAAAAAAAATGTAGGCGCTAGTGCGATGACAAAGTTTTTCTAAAAATAGCCACATTGACCTTGACCTTGAGGTCATGACTTTGAAAGTCGAACTCGCTCGAGATATTGTCATAAGGAACATTTGTGTGAAGTTATATTGAAATCAGTGAAGAAATGTAGGCACTAGAGGGATGACAAAGTTTTTCTAAAAATAGCCACAGTGACCTTGACCTTGAGGCAATGACCTTGAAAGTCGAACTCGCTCAAGATATTTTTATAAGGAACATTTGTGTGAAGTTATATTGAAATTGGTGAAAAAATGTAGGGGCTAGTGCGATGACAAAGTTTTTCCAAAAATCGCCAGTGACCATGACCTTGAGGTCATGACCTTGAAAGTCGAACTCGCTCGAGATATTGTCATAAGGAACAATTGTGTGAAGTAATATTGAAATCAGTGAAGAAATGTAGGCGCTAGAAGGATGACAAAGTTTTTCTAAAAATAGCCACAGTGACCGTGACCTTGAGGCCATGACCTTGAAAGTAAAACTCGCTGGAGATATTTTTGTAAGGAACATTTGTGTGGAGTTATATTGAAATTGGTGAAGAAATGTAGGCGCTAGACCGATGACAAAGTTTTTCTAAAAATAGCCATAGTGACCTTGACCTTGAGGTCATGACCTTGAAAGTCGAACTCGCTCGAGATACTGTCATAAGGAACAATTGTGTGAAGTAATATTGAAATCAGTGAAGAAATGTAGGCGTTAGAAGGATGACAAAGTTTTTCTAAAAATAGCCACAGTGACCGTGACCTTGAGGCCATGACCTTGAAGTAAAACTCGCTGGAGATATTTTTGTAAGGAACATTTGTGTGGAGTTATATTGAAATTGGTGAAGAAATGTAGGCGCTAGACCGATGACAAAGTTTTTCTAAAAATAGCCAGTGACCTTGACCTTGAAAGTCGAACTCGCTCGAGATATTGTCATTAGCAACATTTGTGTGAAGTTATATTGAAATCAGTAAAGAAATCTTGGCGCTAGAGCAATGACAACGTTTTTCTAAAAATAGCCACAGTGGCCTTGACCTTGAGGTCATAACCTTGAAAGTCGAACTCGCTCGAGATATTGTCATAAGGAACATTTGTGTGAAGTTATATTGAAATCAGTAAAGAAATGTTGGCGCTAGAGCGATGACAAAGTTTTTCTAAAAATAGACACAGTGACCTTGACCTTGAGGCCATGACCTTGAAAGTAGAACTCGCTCGAGATATTTTTATAAGGAACATTCGTGTGAAGTTATATTGAACTTGGTGAAGGCGCTAGAGCGATGACAACATTTTTCTAAAAATAGCCACAGTGACCTTGACCTTGAGGGGGGTTGTGTGTGTGTGTCGGGATGGACCCAAAGTCTGTATCAGTCAATGCATCTTATCATAAGGAACAATAATATATGTGGTTAAGGGGTGGGGATATGGATAGTTTCTGAGATATAAAGACTGTAATGAAGCAAAGGGGGTGGGGCATGGCCCAGGGGTGACACTGTAGGGACCCAAAGTCTGTGTCATGGAATGTGTCATATCATAAGGAACAATAATATATATGGTTTAGGTGTTCGAATCTGATTAATTTTCAAGATAACTAGACATTTTGACAGTTTTGCATACAAATTCCTAAATGACAATTTTGACCTGTTATGCAATCTGACCCCGGGGCCCACCCAGGGGCATGACCCTGGCTCAACTTGAACATGAACTGATCTGAGTAAATGTCATACCAAATTTCAACTTTGTAGCACAACAGGTAAAAAAATTATGAGCTCCAATGTGAGCCCGAGGTTTCAGCTCGACATTTCCGCTCGACATTTCAGCCCGAGGTGGTTACGAACGTGACATACAAACCTACGCACGTAACATCACGGCGAAACGCTATATGCCCCACTCCTGCCAAGGCAGGCGGGGGCATAATGGTAAAAGTTTAATGTTATGTCAACTAGTAATTTTGTAAACATTGAAGAATTGTGTCCAGATTTTAATCTACTGTAAAAATCCTAAAAATTTGGACATTTTGAGGACTTGCTGTAATTCTCCTAAAACTTTAATAAATTTGTTTCACGATCCAGCAAAGAGCCCAAAAGGTGTTGACGGAATGGCAAACAGTGTAGACCCTTATCAGACTGCTCATTCAGAAGCAGTCTGATCTGGGTTTGCAATGTTTGCTTAGGCCTATCTGTCCCAATACTTAGGATCAATACGGTAAATACTGGCTCACTACAGCAACCTCTAAAGTTTACCTGAAAGCCTGTTTGACCAATGAGAGCAGTTCTTTATTTTCTGACAACCAGTCCATCATTGCATTAAATGGGACATCACCCATGTAGCTTCTGTACAGAAAACTGGGGCCACTGTAACCTGAAACAGTGACGGAAGATTATACAATATCTGCTTACATTGTAATTAAGGATGACACGATTAATCGTATAATCCATTAATCAATCAATAAGTTTCACAAAAATGATTATCATTTCTGATTTGCTTTTAATCGATTACTTCATAGGTACAATTTACTACCCAAAGTTATGCCTAAAATAGAGGGATGAGTGGCAAACATTGCAGACCCTGATGAGACGCCGCATTCTGCGGCGTCTCATCTGGGTCTACACTGTTTGCTCAGGCCTGTCTGTTCAAATATACATATGTAATGGGCAACATATGGTAAGAGTCATGCTCAGACAGAAAGCCAGACAGGTAAAATTATGACAAAAACCTTAGCGATTACTAATCGATTATCGATCGCAATGGCATGACTGATAATCGATTATCTTTTCAGCTCTGATTAGCCAGCCCTATATGTAATGAACATACAGTCAACCCTCTTTATACTGACATTCGATAATGTGACAAAACTTGTTATAACCACAATTTCAATGAAAACAAATTCTTAGCTCAGAATGAGAAAAAAGATAGAAATATTCAAGAATATTGTAATTAATTAATACTCCAAGAAACAAATGTGGATATTTGTAAGAATCGCCTCAATGACCAAGAAACAAAAGTTGTGGCTGTTTGTAAGAATCGCCTCAGCGAGGCGATTCTTACAAATGACAACAACATTTGTTTCTTGGAGTAATTAAGGGAAAAGTCCTTCGTTACCGTCCATGCTAATAAACCCTGTTGGTTTCATTGGGCGACAGGGCTTGAGATGTCATTTCATCTAAAAGTCGGGTAAAAGTCCCACAAAATTGGAAGCAACGTCTCCAAAATGACCTTTACAGTGTTGACGGGGACGTTAAACCTCAAATCAAACAAACAAACAAAACTTATTATCCTACTCCTTATTGGGATTCTTTATTGCGGCAAATTCGCTATAGTGGCAAATTATTAGGGGAAATATACTGTTTTATCATATGCCGTCGCGTCTTAGAGTGTAATATCGCCATGTATTATTTTCAATAATCCACTAGTGGATTAAATATGCAAATTAGCTAGATACGCCCCGTAACGTTACATGTACGACGTCCTTAACAACGTCGCGTTTACTAATGGCGGAATATTGACATTTTTGTAAACAATCGTGAATAAAATGTGTTTTAAATGTCATATGGTCAATAGAATCTTGCATTTGTGCTCATGTATTATTGAATTTATTAAACTCGTTGAGGAAAAGGGATAAAATGCTTGGCAAAGCCTCGCATTTTATACCTTTTCCTCAACTCGTTTAATAAATTCAATAATACATGAATTCTCATGTAAGATCCTCTATGTTATAGCGAGGGTCCACTGTATAAAGAAGTGTCTACTTTCTCATTCCCAGGAGAAATACATGCACTTTTCAAAAACAGTAACTGCTCCCAAGCAAAGCATATCTTGACTTTAACCAATTTTAGCCAGGAATCCACACAATGGGACATTAGCAATCAGTGTTGGCACAGATTACACACTGTTAAACAGCATCTGATCAGGGACTTCACTGTTTGCAAGACGTTCAGACAGAATCCAAACAGATGTCTTGAAATAACTCAACCTGACACTGCTGAATTCTATTTAAAGTGGGGAAGATTCTATTCAAAACAGGTAAAAAGTAATTCCCGGTAAAAAGGGACTAAGACTTGAAGAAAATCATTCCCCAATTCGAGATGTCTACCTATGCTAACCATTGTCCTGCCAAACCAGAACATGCACAACCTTTTGCAAACAGATCTGATCAGAATCTACGCTGCTTGAAATTCAGTTTGTGTATTTGCAAGAATAAATTACATCAAGTTATCCGATTGGTTGAAAGCCAGAAATGGGTGTGGCTGGATTAATGTATTCAGCAGGATAACTTCAAGAGCTAAATGGTGGCTTATTATTAAGGAGGATCTAATTCATAGTAATTCCACAGCAAGATGAATATTTGATTGTAACAGTTATATTAACCCATTTAGTACCAGAAACCCCAAAACGGGTACCCTGGCAAACAGCGGAGGCCCAGATCAGACGCCGCAGAACGCGGTGTCTGATCAGGGCCTACACTGCTTGTGAAAAGCTAAGCCATTTTCCAAATAAATTTTGAAGAAAACAGAGCCTGATATCCCTAAATTTTGAAATGGACTCCTGCTATATATATAAGGTGGAAGATTCCATTTGGTACAAAAGAATTAAACTAAGACATGCAAAACAGTACTTAACTTATCTTCCACCAGTGAATAATTGAACAAATAAACCACAACTTTAGAACACTATTGTTGGTGTCAAAGCAGAAATCGTGTTAGTTGAACAATCCTTTTATATTCATATAAAAATTATAGATTACCTGGAAAATGACCATTTATGGTCATTTTGCTGTAGATGTAATCTATACAGTAAAATTCCTCTATTATGACCACCTTTGGGACTGTTCAAAAGTGGTCTTAAAGACCACTTTGAACAGTCCCAAAGGTGGTCCATGACCAGTGGACACTGTGGCCAGAAAACACAAAGAAATATTAAGTGCACCCTTCAAAACAAGCTTTCAAAAGCAGAATTAGTCTTAATTTCAGGTGGTCTTAATAGCGGAATTTCACTGTATATTTTTGGGATTCAACCGTTTCGAAAATCGTGTTGTAATGAACAGTTATAAAGAGGTACATGTATATGTGAGCCTTTCAATTCCTTCGAATGACATGAATAGTCTCCTGACTTGTTTTCAGCATTTTGTGAACAGTGGAGGCTCCAGTAAGGGTACAAGTAGGTACAAGTTTTCTCAAACCTTTGCTTTCTGAACATGTGAAAGTATGATCATTGTGATCTATCATGTATTTATAATGTCTTCCTTTGAATACCTTCAAAAAGGTAAGGAAGTAATTCAAATTTCTTATTTTGGGTACTCATTATCCAAACCCGATCACAAACTCGGTAATATTTTACCACTGGTACCCATTTATAGTACTGTAGTTTGGTGCGATTTCAGTAGCTTGGTAAAAATGGATAAAAAAGGAACTTTGGTGATTAACTGGTTTCAAATGTAGTTTATAGGCTGGTCTCAATTAAAGTATTACTTGCCTGACTTTATGGGCCATGCATTCTCATTTTAGTTGGGAAACTTGACTGTCATTGTATTATGAAACCTATAGACCACCATGGCAGCAAGTCCACCCAAGTATATACATGCAGAAGTTTCGACAGTGGGTGTCAGGACTGTTATATAATGTCCAATATTGGACCCCGAGTATCGCCATAAAATGAATCTAGTGTATCTTTAGTTCCTATATTTAAATTTTCAAGAGTCCTGTTAGTCTGTTGGTTTGTCTTACCAGGGGCCAGTTGTTCAAAACTAACAATGACCTTAGTTAATGTATCATTAAAACTTTGATCATTTAATATGGCAAATACAGTAAAACCTGTCTTAGTGGCCACCTCTATTAAGCAAGCAACATGTCTTAAGCAAGCAGGCTTTCAGTTCCCGAAAAAGGAAAATGTATGAAAATCCACCTGTGTTAAGCAAGCACCTGTCTTAAGCAAGCACTTTTTGATTATCCCACAGGTGCTTGCTTAATACAGGTTGGACTGTATGCTAATATATTTGCTGAAAAAATGTAAGCAGCTTTTGCAAATGCACATTTTTTCAGCAAATATACCACTATATTACATATTGTACTTACTAGGACACAATAATTTAAACACTAACAACACACCGTACAACCGGCTGCGTCGAAGACAGATTACTGTCTCTAAGACAGATCGCAGAAAACGCTTCATAGAAAGGGTAGGTGAAGTTTTTTTGTTTGTATAAATCGAGAAGGCAATCTGTTGACTTTTGCTGCTATTGGAGAAGAAACTAAATGTCTGGAGATACCGCAGCAAAATTCTGACTATATTTCAAAGCCAGATAAGGCTTTTCCAGTTCTTGAAAAATATTTTCATCGAAAATTTTATGAATTTTTGTTTTCGGCGTCAAGTGTACGTCTACGCAACAAAATAGGTTACATTCACTTACTCATGCTAAAACTTCGATTATTCAGCAGCATTTCCGCAAAATTGGACCGTATAACTCGGTTAAATAAACAAACTACGCCCCACTAAAGAGACCAGGTGTCCAAAAAAATGCTGTCTCTAACTACAGATTGTTTTTTATTTGACTGTCCACAATCACAGATCAGACATTTCGAAGGCTTACAATGATGACAGATCAAACGATTTCGGTTACATCTTCAACAAAGACGAATTCTGGATGACTTAACACCGGCAACTTCGGTGGAAGCTATTTCATGCCATCTCCAGGGCATTACTTGTAATAATGCTGCAATTGAGTGACATAGAGGCTGCTCTATAATCAACACACAAATTGTGCAATCAGTAGAAGCCTCCGTGGTGTAGTAGTTATGCTACTTGCCTTGTAAACCAGGATTCCAGGGATCGATCCCGGGCTTCTCCAGACTTTCGGATGTGTCTTTAAACGCGGGCCGGATTCAGCTCTGCGTGGAAGCATCATGCAGCCCATATATTTCTTCAAGCCCCTATGGACGGGGGCGACACTCGTGTTGTAATTAGTTAGGAATTCGATATTGAAAGTAAACAGCTGACGTTCATGCAAATATCTGGTTGTGCCATTTTTAGCTCACCTGTCACGTAGTGACAAGGTGAGCTTTTGTGATCACTTTTTGTCCGTCGTGCATGCGTCCATCCGTGCGTCCGTAAACAATTTCAAATAAGTAACCAGAATTCCAATCTGATCTGCCCAAAAACCTGATGCAGCCTTTCCCCCTACCTGATGATGCTTCTCATGAAATTTGATCAAGATTGACCATGGGGTATAAGAGATATACTTATTTTACCGTGGCTGAGTCGAACCCATTTTTGAGTCCCAAGGGAATATCTCTACATAAGAAGTAAATAAGAAATAGTGTGGGATAATTAAGGCGATTTTCGACTTTTATGTTGCAAATTTATGCTGTGTGTGCTCATTAGAATCGCCTCTTCGAGGCGATTCTATTGAGTACAAATAGCATATATTTTTATTATGGAACATCGAAAAGATGTCCCAAAGTTACCCCCGTTATGCCTCCTGGCAGTAACCCTCAGTGGCTCGAACTGTCCCTGTCTCGAACAGATTTTCATTGTTCCAAAGGTGTTCGAGCCATTGAAGTTCAACTGTATGTAGCAATGTCAAGTGGTCTCCTACACTAATGATTTTCTGGTACACAGGTGAGCGATATAGGGCCATTGGGCCCTCTTGTTTTAACATCAAACGCCATGTATTTTTATTGCACGAACAAGGTTGCACAATGCAATAATGAACATTAAATAGGTCGTTATGCAAATGGTGCACTGCACTGTCGTTAACCAGTGCAGGCCCAGATCAGACACTTCGTCCATTTCGATATTTAGGGGTGTCGGGCTGTGTTTTTTATAATTTACTCAGAAAATGGTTCAGCTTTTTACAAACAGTGTAGGTTCTGATCAGACGCTGCATTACCGCATTCTGAAGTGTCTGATCTGGGCCTGCACTGTTTGCAAATGTACCTCTTTAGGGGCTTCTGGTACTGAATTGGTTAATACAGACGCACGTACCATCTTGTGTACATGGTCGCCTCTGCACCATTTGCATAACGACCTATTTAAGGTTCATTATTGCATTGTGCAACCTTGTTCGTGCAATAAAAATACATGACGTTTGATGGTAAAAAATGGCACAACCAGATATTCCCACGAACGTCAGCTGTTTACTTTCAATATCAAATTCCTAACTAATTACAACACAGAAATCGCTGAGTCGTGTGACATCTAGGAAAGAAAATGTACAGGCAGAAGAAAATTAAACAAATAACGCCTCAGATAATTACTGATTGCACAAGAGAGTGAGAGAGAAAGAGAGAGAGAGTTGTACATCTCACTAACAGCTAAGGTCACCTAAGGAGACGGGACTCGGTTTAAAGACACATCCGAAAGTCTGGAGAAGCCCGGGATCAATCCCGCGAATCCTGGTTTACAAGGCAAGTAGCATAACTACTACACCACAGAGGCTTCTACTGATTGCACAATTTGTGTGTTGACAGGAAATATAAATGATTATAGAGCAGCCTCTATGTTACTCAATTGCAGCATTATTACAAGTAATGCCCTGGAGCTAGCATGAAATAGATTCCACCGAAGATGCCGGTGTTAAGTCATCCAGAATTTGTCTTTATTGAAGATGTAACCGAAATCGTCTGATCTGTCATCAATGTTAGCCTTCGAAATCTCTGATCTGTGTTTGTGGACAGTCGTATAAAAAACAATCTGTAGTTAGAGACAGCAATTTTCTTGACACCTGGTCTCTTTAAGGGAGCGTAGTTTGTTTATTTAACCGAGTTATACGGTCCAATTTGGCAGATATGCTGCTGAATAATCGTAGATTTAGCATGAGTAAGTGAATGTATCATAATTTGTTCCGTTGACGTACACTTGACGCGGAAAACAAAAATTCATAAAATGTTCGATGAAAATATTTTTCAACGAACTAGAAAAGCCTTATCTGGCTTTGAAGTATAGTCAGAATTTTGCTGCGGTATCTCCAGACATTTAGTTTCTTCTCCAATAGCAGCAAAAGTCAACAGATTGCCTTCTTGATTTATACAAACAAAAAAACTTCACCTACCCTTTCTATGAAACGGTTTCCGCGATCTGTCTTAGAGACAGTAATCTGTCTTCGACGCAGCCGGTTGTACGGTGTGAACAAGCTTGTTGAGCTAACAATGCTTTGAACAACGGGATCCTGGTCACAAACTCCCAAGACAAGTTCTGTCATGATAGGGCTCAAGTTAATCCTTATCTTGCTGTTCACGAGAACCCCCATCTTTGCAAACAGTGTAGATCCAGATCAGATGGCTTCTGAAGAAGCCATCTGATCAGGATCTACACTGTTTGGCATTCAGTTTATGAATTTATAGCAATATATTACATCAAGTAATTTGATTGGTTGATTGACAGAAATGGGTGTGACTTAAATGAATATTCAGCAAGATAAGGGTTAAAAGAGGTCCGTGTGTAGTTTAATTTCAAAGGAAATAATTGCTTACCCTGATTATCAAATATAGAATAACAAGCCATTGTGAGTTGAGCATAACAATTTAACAAAGCATCGTCACTGAGCACTTCCTTTAGGATCTTTTCTCCTGACTGAGCACTTGAAGACCAGTCTAGACAGGCTAATACATGTTTATACCAGTCCTTCGGAAACTTGCTCACTAATCTTGATACTTGCGAATTATCCAGTGGCAGTTCTCGCCAAGACTGTGGTAAACTTAACTGAGAGGAGTAAGGACTTTTAAAGTCAGGAGACCCTGGTAGGTTTGTCTGAGGTTTATAAATTGTATTATTTCCGAATGATTTTACACCAAATTTATTCTGTGTGACAGGTTTAGGCTTTGTAACATCATATGCCGGCAAGCCTATATCTAACTCATCAAATAAATCCTCAATTTCTGGACTTTTATTCCGCACAGGAGGAGGTGCAGGTTTGTGAGTCACTTGTTTGGTCTTCTTAGGCTTCTTAGTTAGTGTACCATCATCTGAGAAAATACTGTCAGTGAAACTATCTAAAGATCCCCATGAAGAGGCCATCATCTTTTCTTTTTCTTTAGATATTGTCAATGGAGGCAGTTTGTTTGGCCTCTCTTCCTTCACAAAATCAGGAAAAACTGGAAACACAGGATCTTTTTTAATCTCTTTCTCTATAACTGCCTTTGTTGTTGTGTGATTCTGATTTATTTCTTTTAATTCATGTTTCTCTGTTTTAGCAACAAATGACAACTCTTTATCAAACTTTTTAGAATTTTTATCTGTTTTCTTTTTCAACTGATTGACATGTTTTAGTAAAACCCAAACAAGACTTTTAAGGAATGAATTCATTGTGAGTTCTGTAGCACTTGAATTATCAATTATTCCTGTTAGAACATTTCTTGCATCAGAATATGCTTTCAGATAACAAGCATCTGCCGGTGTCAAGGTATGTAGTAAATATTCGTTGGGGCATCCAAGTACAGATCCATTTTCTGGCCGTTCAAAAGCAAATTCAAATATATCATCAATTCTGGCAGCTTCTGCAGTGTGACAGGATGTCTCCTGGAGTTCCAGCCCTTTGATATTGATGGTACAATAGTTAGCCCCTCTTTCTAGGACCATTACCCACACTAGTCTGTCTTGAAATCTTACCAAGTAATGGTTCCCAGGGCATGGCTCACCTGAAACAAACAAAAAGTATGTAATTCAGTGCCAATCACGACATTTGCAGATGCCATTTGTCTGTGAAAATAAGGCTTGATATTTCATGTGAAATGTCTGACAATTCATTATGTAATGTCAAACCTTATTTGCCCTGAGAAATAATTAAAAGAATAAAAAAATTGTCATGTGCTTTAAAAAGTTACATGGTGCTTTAAGGGTTAAAATACTGAAAGAAAAGATCAAAATTTTGGTTGGCTGTAACAGATGTTCCTAACTGCTGCTCTCATGGAATAGAATTTGCCCCGCTTTGGAGCAAGTTCTTTGGCCCCCTTTTTGAAGATAGATCCTTTTTTTTTTTCTAAATTTTCCTTGTTGTGCATAATGTTTCTTCTGGCAACTGAATATGTTATACATGTATATCACTTTTTGTATGTTATATGATTTAAAGTTTATAAATACTCAGCTGCTGGATGTTCTAAGCATCATTAGCTCAACCCATTTTTAGCTATCAGAATAAAATCTTCCTCACTATACACAGTAAAATTCTGGACCCCCCACCCACCCCCACCCCATCAGAGCTTGGAGAAATAGATCGGGCTGAATGGTGCTTCCATGCAAAGCTGAAACTGACCCCACACATACTGGTAAACCACTTAGAAGGTCTAAGCCTTCTCAGGCAAAGTGGTAGGAGTCAGACCGACCATGAAAATAAACCCTATTGGTTTCATTGGGTGGCAGGGATTGAGGTGTCATTTCATCTAAATATCGGGTAAAAGTCACACAAAATTGGAAGCAACATCTCCAAAATGACCTTAATAGTGTTGCAGGGACGTTAAACCTCAAATCAAACAAGCAAAACATTAAAATTTGCTAAAAAGACCAAGTAACATTAAGAACGTGTTTTATAAACATATTTAATATAGGAGATGATTAGTATAAGCATTTATGCTTGTTTTCAAATCCTGTGGAACTTTTTTTTTTTTCATACAACGCCTAATTGTATTCTTGTAATTCAAAAGAAGTTAATAAATAGTGTTTACACCAATATAGAAATGAAGGCATTGATCAAGAATCGATACAATTAACCCACAGCTCCCATCAGAGACACCAAAGTTTAAGTTTCATTTTTTTTTCTTTCTTTGTGTTTTCTTTTGTACGTCCAGTATCTACAAGAGACCGCCTTTTTGGTCCATTTCAAAATTCAGGGGTGTCAATTTGAGTTGTTTTTAGAAATTTATTTAGAAAATGGCTGAACCTTCTGCAAACAGTGAAAACCCTGATCAGATGCTACATTTTGTGGCGTCTGATCTGGGCCTGCACTGTTTGCCAATGTCCCATTTACAACCTGTATAAGAAGAATGAATACACATTTTACATTTACCATTTTGTTTTTTTATCCCATTTATTACAAAAAAAAACTCAAAATGGGTACCCTGGAGAATGTGGTGTCTGATCAGGGCCTCCACTGTTTGCGAAAAGTTCAGTCATTTTCCAAATCAATTTTGATGACAATACAATCTGACACCCCTAAATTTTGGAATGGACTCAGGCTATATATAAGAAGGAGTGAGTGTTTGAGTTTTATGTCCCACCAACAGCTAAGGTCATATGGAGATGGGACCTCGTTTAAAGACTCATCTGAAAGTCTGGAGAAGCCTGGGATCGATCCTGCAACTCCTAGTTTACAAGGCGAGTAGCCTAACCACTACACCATAGAGGCTTCTATATATAAGTGGGAAGATTCCATTTGGTACAAAAAGGGTTAAGATAGGACTGTCATGACTTCTTGCTTGCTATCCTGTGCACTGAGCCCCTTCAAAAATGGGGACTACTTTTAAAGGACAGAATGGGCTTCTGAGGAGTATAATTTTTTTATTGTTGTTTATCAGTCGACCCAAAGTTACTAACTACAGAAGCTTCCCACCTGCTATTGTTCATGTGACTATTGCTGACCATGTTCAAAATCCAGGTACCAGCTATTAATAGCAGTGCTAGTCTTCTCTCAGAGTGTTGTGCAAAAAATAAAATCTAGACTTGGCTTATGTACTGGGTCACTGGCACGCAGTTCAGACCCAAATCAGATGCTGCATAATGCAGCATCTGATCAGAGTCTACACTGTTTGCTTAATATACTGGAATTTTAGAGTCAAACAAGCCAGTTTAAGTCTTAGTCCAGGACTATTTACCTGCCTACACTCAGCTACAATAGACCTAAAAGTACTCAGTGGTTTGATATGAAGATCATTAATAAGGATGACAAAAATAGTTTTGGAAGAGGTGCTCCCCCTCTTTCTGCTGAAGTGATAGATGATTCATGTTCTAGTAATCAAAGTCACTCTAAAAGATGTTAAACTTGCTTTATGGTGCTTTATTTATTGTTACGTGCATCTATATGTAATTCTGTTTATTTTTTGGTCTCATCTTGCTAAGGTCATTCAAATACTCCCACATTACACATTCTCTGTTAATTATCACTGCTAGAATTGAATTGCATCAATTATTCATGAAACAATAATAGAAATGTCAGCCATTAGGTAATGAGCTTTAAATCCATGTGAGCCGGTACAAAACAAAACTTATAAGAAAACGTGTGCTCAGCAAAAACTCAGATCAGTCTGTGCATTAAGGCAGTCTCGCCAAAGTGAGTATATACCGTATTTACCCTAAATATTAGGACATCTCAAATCCCTACCATACTTGTTCTAAAATTTGAACAAGTACAATTTACTACCTGATGTTATGTCTAAGAATAGAGGGATGAGTGGCAAACAGTGTAGGCCCTGATGAGACACCGCTGATTGCGGCGTCACATCTGGGCCTACGATGTTTGCTCAGGCCTTTCTGTCTGTAATTTCAGTACTTGCCACTTTTTCAATAGTCAAGAGGCTACAATGACTCAAGCAAACAGTGAAAACAGATCCGATTGCACAGATATGCAGGCTGACCAGAGCCTTTGCTTGTGAAACCTGTATTATTGTTTTGTCATGCACTGGCTGATATGGTATTGGTTTTATTCTGATTGGTAAGGTAGAGATTGACGATTCTGTCACACTCACCAAATCTCAAATTAACTAAAGCAGAAAATTCATGTTTGCATTGCATGGTTTCATCAGACAGATCAATGTTTTAATTTTATTCTACAAACTAAGTCCCAACTGCAAAACTATGTCCCCACACCATAAATATTTCCACCAAAAAATATGTGACATTGAAAATGAGGTTACATTCACAAAGTACAATCAAGTCATGAGACACTACCAAGTTTGGCCAAAATTCTTCAATCAGTTCAAGAGGTTTGGTGCAGAAATAAAAATGGAACATTCTTTGGATCCACTTGACCTTGAAAAGTAGTACAAGGTCACCAAAATCTAATAAGTCTTTTGAATGTTGAACTGATATATTACATGAAAATCTGGCTAGAATTCATCAAATGGTTCCGACAGAAGAAAGTGCAGGCAGGGCAAACTTCAACTTAGAAAATGAGGTCAAGGTCACCAAAAGTAGAGCCAAGCCTTTGTTCTGTAGCAAAGAAATATTGTACAAAGCCTGGCCAGAAATCATTAATTGGTTCAAGAGATATGGAACAGACAAGCAAAAATAGACCAATCTCTGGTCACATGTGACCTTGAAAATTAGGTCAAGATAACCAAAATCTAACAATTCTTTTGTATGTTGAACAGATATATTACACCAAATTTGGCTGGATTTCACCAAGTGGTTCAGGAGATGCAGACAAGCAATATTCATAATAGTATTTTTGGAAGCTTGTGACCTTAAATATGAGGTGAAGGCCATCAAACCCCAATTACTGTTTTCCCAGGGTTCGCACGAGCGGTCGCCAAAGTCGCCAAATGCGAAAAGAAAATAAATCTGGCGCAAATCTGTGTCATTTGGCGAAAACTAGTGGCGAAAAAAAAACTATAAAAAAGAAAAAGAAGTCCCATCCCGGTTATTGCCGACTTAAGCCGTTAACTGAAACGTGTATTTTACACCTTTTCTCCCACCTATTTAACAGACGACAGGACTGACAAATCCATTTCCCGGCTGACCGGGCAACTGCACTTTGACCTTATGACGCCCGGTGGGACAAGAGCAAAAAAAAACGTCCATACCTGTCAGTCTTTTTGGGTCCTTAAATCCGGTAAAACTATAACAGTATGTAAATCGCAATAATTGCTGCACTGTCAATTCAAAGACAAACCATTTGTGTATTTATTACGGTTCAAGTATGACACTATTGTTAATCCCTTTTAATTGCCACCCTGCGGTGCGTGTCGATAAGGTGCGAAAATATGGTCAAGTTATGTCAATCATAAAATTTAATCCACAATCAATGTGAAAATGATTTAATCGCTCCTCAGAGAATAAGCTACATCTAACGGTAATAAAAATGAACTTTTCTACGATCTCATGTATGGTTATGTTTTGGCGCCAAATAGCAGACGCTGAGCCGGAAAAGTCGAACGCTGTTGTTGGTTATTGACACGGAGCTTCTGGGGATAATTCGGAAGCTGTGCAAAGCGCTGGTTTTCTATCCACCTCTATTTACAACCGTTTAGCTATCAAGAAAATATTTTCTACCCTGTTCCTAACGTTTTTTTGATGAAATAGATACACACAATGACATTAAATACGTGTTGGGGTGCTGGTGTCGGATGACGTCATTTACCAATCCTGTGCAGCTAAATGGTAGCGGTGGTTTGTGGGCGCCGCTTTATATCAATTCAAAAATCACCGATCGGCTGTTTCCGTATGTCTGGTCTTCGCCGGACATTGCCGGAAAAAAGCATGCAGTCCATGACCTCGGCTATAAGACGGAGCCATTTTTGGGGCTCATTTTGGAGGGAAAAATCCTCGTCTTATAGCCGAATTTTTACGGTAATGTGATCATGTGATCAACCAAAATGGCAGCCTCCATGACCTAACAACGCTTACTTGTTGGAGCAAAAACAAAAGCATTTAAGCAAGGTTTTGTTTCATTTTAGGGAGAGAAGGTAATGCCGCTGGAAGTCGGAAAACTCAAGCTATCTAAATGATTTTGGTCTACGGATTTTGCTAAGCTATCTGTCGGCAAGACAGCATAGATGACTGGTTTGACGTGTGACGGTGTTGGTTTGATAAAAAAAACCTGGGGTCTTTAGGCGCACCTACAGCCCATTACACACGCCCATAAAGGCCACAAAAGGACAGTCTGTGCATTTAAGCTTCAACCCTTTAAGTGCCAAAGAAAATTGTTGAGCAGATCTTTTTTATCCATGTTCTGCATTTTGCGAAGAAGTTTCTTCAACTGGCTCAGGTTTTAAGATTTTGGCTAAAAAAAAATTAAATTGGCGAAAGTGATGGCGAAAGAAAAAAAAATCCTAGCGCGAACCCTGTTTCCCTCTTTCTTGCAATGAAAACCTTGAAAATTTGTTAAGAATCCACAAGCTGGTTCAGAAGACACAGTGCATCAAACAAACAACACTGATGTAAACGCTGATTCAAATCCACAGGATCCAGACAAAAAAAAACAGTATGTCCCCCTCCCCTTCAGTGGGGGAACTACAGTCGAACTTCAATGGCTCGAACACTGATGGCTCGTTTACCATGGCTGAGTCGAACCCATTTTTGAGCCCTAGGGAATTCCTCTGCATAAGAAAAAGTGTGGGATAGATAATTAAGGAGATTTTCTACTTTTATCTTGCAAATGTATGCTGTGTGTACCCATTAGAATCGCCTCAACAATACATTTACATTTATGTTACAGAACACCGAAAAGAAGTCCAAAAATACCCCTGTTATGTTTTCTGGAAGTATGCAAAAGTGGCTCGAACTTCCGCTGTTTCGAACAAATTTCCATGGCCCAAAGGGGTTCGAGCCATAGAAGTTTGACTGTATATAACAATATCTAATGGCACATTGAACACCTTGTCAGAGCAAACACTGTTGACCCACATCAAACTGCTCTGTTTTCAAACTGCTCTAAACAGAGCAGTATAATGAGGAGCTACACATTCTGCCTGCATTTTTTCACATTCAACCAGGCTGCAGTCATCTTGTTAAAATCTTAGATAATTACAGCACATGGCTAAAATATCCAACTTCGCTGAGCTATGCATTTTTAACCCTTGTCCTGGGGAACAAATCAATTTTGCCACACCCATTTTTGACTATCAACCAATCAAATTACACCCGGACCTCGTTATAGCACGATTCGTTACAGCACGAATTCGGATATAACACGGTTTTGGTTTGGACCCCAAATTTTCCCCAACCAACATTTATAAATATTATTCATGGATTGTATCAGGTTTTAAGTACAACAACTTTATTGTCCTCTCACTTTTAACTGCGGTAATACGGTAGCTAACACGGTAGCTAACACGGTTTATAACGGTACTTTTTGATATTTATTGCAGGCCTCCCGCAGAGTTGAATATACAGTATATAAACTTGTTTAGATTGACACGCATGATAAACATGAACTGCCATCGGCACAATCAAAAGCGTTGGCTTAGTGAGATAAAGAGATTAAAGAATTCAGTTACTCAACCGGAAAAAAATATTTATCACGCTCTGTTAAGGATCACTGCTCAGACGATGTGATCGGTCAACTGCAATAAAACTCATTTTCTAGAGCCGCATGTAAAAGAAAGTCAAATTTATTCCAGCTTAAAAGCAAATGATAAAACATATTCAAGATCGATTTTCGCGGTAAAAAAATCATTCAAAGACATGTGCGCCATTAAAAATCGTTTCAAATGGCTAAAATATTAAGGGTAAGACATTTCAAGGGAAGTAATTCAAATTTCTTGTAAGCGTTGATCATTGTCCTGTTCCGAACCCTAACCCGGTAATTTCACCATTGAAATGTATTAACGGTACTGTAGTTCGGTACGGTTCCGGACGCTCAGTTACAACAAAGTTAGCCGGGAACCAACTATCAAAATGGCGTCATACTCGCTGTCAGATCTGACGATTTCTGGATATAAAACATGGTTTATCAGCTGGTTTTGATTAAAGTGACTTGTTTGACTTTGTGGGCCATGGTATTTACTGCCATTGATTAGTTCTAAACACATTTTAGTCGGGAAATACGGTCATTAACCGGACCGCACATCATCATGTTTGGGAAAGTATTGATCACCATTGTGTCAATGGTTGATCTGTGGCAAATACGGTCGGCGTTTATAACACGATTCGGTTAACTAACACGGTCTGTTGGTTGGACCCGGAGCTCCGTGTTATAACGAGGTTGAGGTGTACTTTATGTAATTCATTCCTATAAGTTTACCGAGTGAATGATAAATAGTCTAGATCCAGTAGCCATCTTATCAAGACCTACATTGTTTAGAAAGGTAAAGCATATCATGGTTCAGCAGGACAAGGGTTAATTTAGCTCTATGGAAGCAAGTATTAATATACTAATATAGCTCAAGTACTAATATTGGAGCAAATCCTGTTCAATTCTTGAGAGGGGAAACACATCATGTGAACAAGTTTGTGAGATGAACACCCCTAAAACCCCAATTTATATAGAGAAAACTGGGGTTTACGTGGGTATACATTATTTTTCTTCTTTCTGTTCCAATACATAGGTTGTGAGTACTTGTTAGAACCGCCTCAATGAGGCAGTTTGCAGTATAGATAAAATATCACAGATTTTTATCGTAATGAAATATTTTTTGAAAGAGTTGCCTCCCCTCCAGGTTTACCCCTTACCCTTAAATAACTGCTGCATTATCTTACCTAAGCTTCCATCAGAGAAAGCAGTGCTGAATGCCTTAGACAGCTCTGGTGCTAACTGCTTGTAGAAATTGGTATCTGGACAGCTATTGGCTGAGGCTCCAACAGGTTCTGGCCACGACCTCAGAGGTCGCGGAAATGAGATGAAGAACAACGGCAGTGTGAACAATGGCAGAAGTGGAACAGATATAGCTGAGGCTAACACAATAACAGCAAGAATCAGTGGTAACAGTATCAATGAAACTATAGTGATAGGAATGGTAGATCCCCGTCGCTGTTTTTTGTCTGTCCATGCACTAATTAGTAGAGTAAAAAAGAAGTATGTTTTGTTCAAGAACTGGGAGAATCTATCTCGGCACAATCCAACAATCATTGCCAGTATCGGTACTCCAAGTATGATCACTGTGGTATTAGTGGCACCCGTTACCATGACAATATGAACCACTGACAGCTCCAGTAGAGAATTAACTGTGCTCTGCCATACCTATAAATAAGGAATTTGACACAACCATTATTTAGAAACAGAACTGGAAAGCCAAAATCAAGGTAAATACACTACCTCTTTAAAATACTACAGCTGGAACTTAAAGCAGACTGTTACACCACAACTTCATTATAACACAATTCATTATAACACAGTTTTTAATTTAATAGGGTTTCAAGATGGATCCCAAAAAGATGAAGATTATGTAGAAAAATGACCAATTATGGTCATTTTTCTATATAATCTTCACATTTTTGTTTGGATATAACACAGCTGTTTAACTAACACAGTTCTTGTTTGGACCCAAACAATAGTGTTATAAAGAGGTTGTGGTGTGTTTTCAAACAAAAATATATAGATTATATAGAAAAATGGTCATTTATATATAAAACTGTTATGATGAACAGTGTTATATAGATGGTTTAGGTGTACTTTCCATAAGGAATTTTGACAAGAAAAAAAACATGCAAGGTAAGATTGCTTCAGTCCGACTGTTTTGATAAGTACTCACAATGTATGTTTTGATGAACACAAAGCAATAATCCATGTTAAAAGTATTATTCTAACACAGCGCGCCTATTTAGGCAATGGAAAATAACTGTTTTATTCTACAACAAATCACGGCAAGGAAGAGTGTGACGAGTGACATCATTAAAAACTGCCAATTTATGATGTCGCTAGTTGATTTCCTTGACGTTAGATGGTGTAACGTCATGTTCTCTCATCGAAAACATTAGAAAAGGATATACGAGGGTAGGCTGAAAAGTTCTGAGCCTGACCAAGATCCAATGGTTTGTCCATGCTGAAAGTGCCTTGTTTTTCAACATAGTCTCCCTTCCTGTCCACACACTTCCTCTAGCGATGCTGGAGTCCTTGGATCCCAGTGGTATAGAAGGTCTCATCTTGGTCCCTGAAAAACTCCTCCACAGCAGCTATCATCTCCTCATCTGACCGATAATGCTGCCTAGTCAAGTGCTTTTTCATGTTTGGAAACAGAAAATAATCTGATGGAGCTAGATCAGGTGAATACGGAGGGTGATTGACAAGTGTGAAGCCACAGTCATGCACAGCAGCCATTGCAACAACCGATTTATGAGCAGGTGCATTGTCCTGATGGAACATGACCCCTTTTGTCAATTTTCCGGGTCGTTTAGCCTTAATTGCTTTTCACAATTGTTTTAGCAGATCTGCATTATACTCCCCATTAATTATTCTGCCCTTTTGAAGGTAATCTATGAATATTATACCCTTGGCATTGCAGAACACTGATGCCATCACCTTCCCTGAAGAGGAGACAACCTTTGCCTTCTTTGGAGGGGGTGAGCCAGTGTGCTTCCATTGCATGGATTGTTTTTTGGTCTCTGGCGCAAAGTGATGAACCCAACACTCATCCTGAGTGACAAAACGGTCAAGAAAACCATCTTGGTCTGCTTCAAAAATAGCCAAGTTGGCTTGTGACAGGTTCTGTCTGGTCAACTTTTGGTCAGGCGTCAAAAGTCATGGCACCCTTCTGGCGGAAACCTTCGACATTCCTAATTCACTGTGTAGAATGTTCTCTACTCGTTCACGGGAGATGCCAACAGTGTTAGCTAACTGATTCACAGTTAAACGCCTGTCATCCATCATGGCCCTGTGCACTTGGCTGATGGTTTCCTCAGTTGTTGCCGTTGTTGGTCGTCCACACCAGTCATCAGTTTCAAGGCTGTCCTTGCCCATCTTAAAATTTGCTGCCCACCTTTTCACGGTTGCATACGAAGGAGCATCATCCCCTAATGTAGCAACCATATCGGCATGAATGTCCTTAGGAGCTAACCCCTTTTATGGAGGTACTTGATGACACCACGATGCCAGATTTTGTCCATATTCTCAAAAACGTGCTAGTATCAATTTTCAAAGTATAGATTTTCTACGTTATTGCAGGTAAACTTGAACTCATTTGAGTCAAATCAAGTAATAAAGGTTTGGATTTAATGAATACAAAATTTCATGGCTGTTCGATGCCTGCTTCTTGGTCAGGCTCAGAACTTTTCAGCCTACCCTCGTAAATGCATGTGTTTCAGTCAATAATTCTAGCGGGATTTCTTCTAGCGATGGCGAAAAGTTGTGTTATTTTTAAGGAAACAACGGCATTATTGCCGATTTTCAGCCTGTAAGATTCTAAATAGATAATCTCTAGTTTGTGATTTGTTGAGTAATAAATCACAGTTTGCCGGTCAGTTGTAAGTAGACAAATCATGCGGGCTACACGCTCGTGATTTGATTACTTTACAACTGACCTCCAAACTGTGATTTATTACTCAACAAATCACAGCTAGACCTTATCTATTTCATAATCAAATACCACGAAGCACATGACATTTTTTGTAATCAATTTTAGAGAAAACCAAATTGACATTTCATTGGAGTCATCTACTGGAAGATCATCTGCTGGAAGATCATCTGCTGGAAGATGATTCACATGAGAAGATGATTCACATGGCAATCATCAAATATGGCCCCGTGGTTATAGAACTCTTTTCATTCTCAACTCACTTGTGCATGAAATTTATCCTACTTGTAAATTTTAAAATGCCAACAATTGTTGGCATTTTAAAATTTATAAGCAAGACAAATAACATTGCGATGATCTGAGAAGGAAAATTGTCTCTCATTTGTATTTTAATATTTATGAGCATTATACATTTCATGCTCAGCTGAGTTTAGCATGAAACAGTTTTATTACCTCAGGGCCTGATTCTCTTTTAAAACAGAAACAAAAATATTTGAAAATGACATCTGGAGTGGCCATGATTGGTGGTTTAACCCTTATCCTGCTGAATAAATTAAGCCACATCATTTTCTGATTGTGAACCAATCAAAAAACTTAATTCAAATTTGCAAACTGATCAACAAACATTGTAGATCCTGATCAGATAGCTTTTTTCTGATCCAGATCTACACTGTTTGCAGAGGTAGGGGGTATCGTGTTCAGCGGGATAAGGGGTTTAAGATTAAGGGATAATTCTACATCTTCATTTTTCTTTAGAAACATACACCACAACCTCTTTATAACACTAGTGTTGGGGTCCAAAGCAGAAACGTGTGAGTTAAACAACTGTGTTATATCCAAACAAAAATATGAAGATTATATAGAAAAATGACCATAAATGGTCATTTTTCTATATAATCTTCACATTTTTAGGATCCATCATGAAAAAACGTGTTATATTCAAAACCATGTTATAAAGAACCTTGTTATGATGAAGTTGTGGTGTAAATTGTGGGCAATCATTAGAATTGTCTCAATGAAGCAACTCTAACAAGTACCCACAACATACATTTTTATGGAGAAATAGGAAAAATAATCAGAAACTGATCCTCTTTATTCTTCCTACACTGGTGCCTAATTATATTTAAGAGCGTCATTTTTTTAACAATATGCACTCGAAATAGGCACCATGTGTTGTTGTATTTCATTATCTGTTTTAGGACCTTAACCCATTTTGTACCGGAAACCCCAAAACGGGTAATTGGCAAACATTGCAGGCCCAGATCAGACGCCGCAGAATGTGGCATCTGATCAGGGCCTCCACTGTTTGCTAAAAGTTCAGCCAATTTCCGGATAGATTTTGAAGAAAAAACCCTTAATTTTGAAATGGACTCCTGCTATATATAATGAGGAAAATTCCATTTGGTACAAAAAGGGTTAAGTTCCTCTTTCGGATTCCAGATTCTCTGTCTCATTATATGCAAGAACTCCTCATTGCTATATCAAATTGCACTTGAGATGGGCACAAGTGCCATTGTATTCCATTATCTCTTTTTTCAGAACTTAAGTCAATATTAAATATCCTTAAATATCATCAGGGTATTGCATTAAAAGCCATAAAGCATCATTAGGTCTCATTAAGTCCTACTCCAACTGGTATTATTTCCACATTTCTAGACATCTGACAGCTCATTATTAAATCTCAATAGAAAGATACACACCAGCAAGACAGTTGAACATAAAAGTAGGCACTAGCAGAGAGGACATTTATGTGCATGTACAACTAATGCAGTAGTCTATCAAGGTTTACAGAAGTATCCAGTTTTTAAGACAAGAGGGCCATGATGGCCCTGGATCGCTCACCTGATCCATAGTGTAACAAGTGGGCCCCAGAGAGGGCCATTATTGGCCCCAGGGCTTTAATGTGCATAATGTTGAGGGAGGTCTAAAAAGGTGAAGCTTCATACCAAACATCAACAAAGGCTATAATTTGAACAATCTTGGCAAAGGTCCACTAGATGAAGCTACACATCAAATATCAAAGACCTGGGCCTAGCGGTTTCAGAGAAGAAGATTTTTAAAGATTTTCCCTATATAAGCCTATGTAAAACCAAAGGGCCCCGGGACGGGGGCATTTTTTGCCCCAGAACTATAATTTGAACAATCTTGGTAGGGGTCCACTAGATGAAGCTTCATACCAAATATCAAAGACCTGGGCCTTGTGGTTTCAGAGAAGAAGATTTTTAAAGATTTTCCCTATATAAGCCAATGTAAAACCAAAGGGCCCCGTGGCGGGAGCATTTTTTGTCCCAGCACTAAAATTTGAACAATCTTGGTAGGGGTCCACTACATGAAGCTTCATACCAAATATCAAAGTCCTGGGCTGGTGGTTTCAGAGAAGAAAATTTTTAAAGATTTTCCCTATATAAGCCTATGTAAAACCAAAGGGCCCCGGGGCGGGGGCATTTTTGGCCCCAGCACTATGATTTGAACAATCTTGGTAGGGGTCCAATAGATAAAGCTTCATACCAAATATCAAAGACCTGGGCCTTGTGGTTTCAGAGAAGAAGATTTTTAAAGATTTTCCTTATATAAGCCTATGTAAAACCAAAGGGCCCCGTGGAGGGGGCATTTTTTGTCCCAGCACTATAATTTGAACAATCTTGGTAGGGGTCCACTGGATGAAGCTTCATACCAAATATCAAAGTCCTGGGCCTTGTGGTTTCAGAGAAGAAGATTTTTAAAGATTTTCCCAATATAAGCCTATGTAAAACCAAAGGGCTCCGGGGCGGGGGCATTTTTGGATCCAGCACTATAATTTGAACAATCTTAGTAGGGGTCCACTAGATGAAGCTTCATACCAAATATCAAAGACCTGGGCCTTGTGGTTTCAGAGAAGAAGATTTTTAAAGATTTTCCCTATATAAGCCTATGTAAAACCAAAGGGCCCCGTGGAGGGGGCATTTTTTGTCCCAGCACTATAATTTGAACAATCTTGGTAGGGGTCCACTGGATGAAGCTTCATACCAAATATCAAAGTCCTGGGCCTTGTGGTTTCAGAGAAGAAGATTTTTAAAGATTTTCCCAATATAAGCCTATGTAAAACCAAAGGGCTCCGGGGCGGGGGCATTTTTGGATCCAGCACTATAATTTGAACAATCTTAGTAGGGGTCCACTAGATGAAGCTTCATACCAAATATCAAAGACCTGGACCTTGTGGTTTCAGAGAAGAAGATTTTTAAAGATTTTCCCTATATAAGCCTATGTAAAACCAAAGGGCCCCGTGGCGGGGGCATTTTTTGTCCCAGCACTATAATTTGAACAATCTTGGTAGGGGTCCACTGGATGAAGCTTCATACCAAATATCAAAGTCCCGGGCCTTGTGGTTTCAGAGAAGAAGATTTATAAAGATTTTCCCAATATAAGCCTATGTAAAACCAAAAGGCTCCTGGGCGGGGGCATTTTTGGCCCCAGCACTATAATTTGAACAATCTTGGTAGGGGTCCACTAGATGAAGCTTCATACCAAATATCAAAGTCCTGGGCCTTGTGGTTTCAGAGAAGAAGATTTTTAAAGATTTTCCCTATATAAGCCAATGTAAACTCAAAGGACCCCGTGGCGGGGGCATTTTTTGTCCCAGCACTAAAATTTGAACAATCTTGGTAGGGGTCCACTACATGAAGCTTCATACCAAATATCAAAGTCCTGGGCTGGTGGTTTCAGAGAAGAAAATTTTTAAAGATTTTCCCTATATAAGCCTATGTAAAACCAAAGGGCCCCGGGGCGGGGGCATTTTTGGCCCCAGCACTATGATTTGAACAATCTTGGTCGGGGTCCACTAGATAAAGCTTCATACCAAATATCAAAGACCTGGGCCTTGTGGTTTCAGAGAAGAAGATTTTTAAAGATTTTCCCTATATAAGCCTATGTAAAACCAAAGGGCCCCGTGGAGGGGGCATTTTTTGTCCCAGCACTATAATTTGAACAATCTTGGTAGGGGTCCACTGGATGAAGCTTCATACCAAATATCAAAGTCCTGGGCCTTGTGGTTTCAGAGAAGAAGATTTTTAAAGATTTTCCCAATATAAGCCTATGTAAAACCAAAGGGCTCCGGGGCGGGGGCATTTTTGGATCCAGCACTATAATTTGAACAATCTTAGTAGGGGTCCACTAGATGAAGCTTCATACCAAATATCAAAGACCTGGACCTTGTGGTTTCAGAGAAGAAGATTTTTAAAGATTTTCCCTATATAAGCCTATGTAAAACCAAAGGGCCCCGTTGCGGGGGCATTTTTTGTCCCAGCACTATAATTTGAACAATCTTGGTAGGGGTCCACTGGATGAAGCTTCATACCAAATATCAAAGTCCCGGGCCTTGTGGTTTCAGAGAAGAAGATTTATAAAGATTTTCCCAATATAAGCCTATGTAAAACCAAAAGGCTCCTGGGCGGGGGCATTTTTGGCCCCAGCACTATAATTTGAACAATCTTGGTAGGGGTCCACTAGATGAAGCTTCATACCAAATATCAAAGTCCTGGGCCTTGTGGTTTCAGAGAAGAAGATTTTTAAAGATTTTCCCTATATAAGCCAATGTAAAACCAAAGGACCCCGTGGCGGGGGCATTTTTTGTCCCAGCACTAAAATTTTAACAATCTTGGTAGGGGTCCACTAGATGAAGCTTCATACCAAATATCAATGTCCTGGGTCTTGTGGTTTCAGAGAAGAAGATTTTTAAAGATTTTCCCTATATAAGCCTATGTAAAACCAAAGGGCCCCGTGGAGGGGGCATTTTTTGTCCCAGCACTATAATTTGAACAATCTTGGTAGGGGTCCACTAGATGAAGCTTCATACCAAATATCAAAGTCCTGGGCCTTGTGGTTTCAGAGAAGAAGATTTTTAAAGATTTTCCCTATATAAGGCTATGTAAAACCAAAGGGCCCCAGGGCGGGGGCATTTTTGGCCCCAGCACTATAATTTGAACAATCTTGGTAGGGGTCCACTAGATGAAGCTTCATACCAAATATCAAATACCTGGGCCTTGTGGTTTCAGAGAAGAAGATTTTTTAAGTTTTTGGTGAAAAAAATCTATTTTTGGCTCCTGTGACCTAGATGTGCAACGGACCGGAACCATTTGAACAACTTTGAAAGGGGACCACCTTAGGATCATTCCTGTGAAGTTTGGTCAAAATCCGATCAGTGGTTTAGGAGGAGATGTCGTTTAAAGAAATTGTTTACGGACGCACGCACGCACGCACGCACGGACGGACGGACACACGGCGGACAAAAAGTGATCCCAAAAGCTCACCTTGTCACTACGTGACGGTGAGCAAAAAACAGTGTAGACCCAGATCAGACTGCTCTCCAAAGGTGAACAGTCTGATCAGAGTCTGCACTATTTGCCATTACACTGTGCATATTTTACACTATTTACGTTCTATTTTACTTTCATTACATATTGAAAGCTCATATAAGCTTGAAGACAGAAATGTGGCCTTATTTTGATGCATGAAACTGGAGAACCAAGGAAAACAAGAATTCCACAGAAGGCGGTGTCGCACCTGCGGTGGGGCAAAAGTCACAGGAGCCACCATCAGAACATAGTTATTAAATAAGTAAATTTCATTCTTAGCAGTTGATAGTTGATGTGAAATGTGTCAGTCACTGGACCAAAAAATATAGGCCATGGTCACCAGGTCAAGGTACGTGCCAAATCAGTACATCAACAAGAAGCACTATGCAAGGTTTGGTTGCTGTTGGCCATTTATTTTAGAACATATCAAACATTGACATAAAATGTGTTAAAGTCACTAGAGTGCATAATATTCTGTTTGCCACTGACCCCTTTTGAGGTTTCCGGTACCAAATGGGTTTTATTTGAAACGTATGTTGTGCGTACTTGTCTGAAATGCCTCGCCGAGGCAATTCTAACAAGTACCCACAACATTTTTTTGAAAATAAGATGAAATATCCCCAATTTATCCTCTGACAGTATACCTTCTAATCTACAGCTATGTGGCCCATGGTTAGTTTGAGTTTGACAGATGTGGACCAATGAGTTGAATTCAGCTGTGCCAAAATCAATAGTCTAACAAAAACTGATTGTGCGGCGCTAGTCAAAATTCTAAGACAAAAAATTTGGATGTTGAAATTAAGTGTTTGTGGATATGGTTGTTGATATAGTACTTACCGCTCTGAACACTCTTACAACTCCGAACACATACCAAATCCCGGTGGAAAAATCCATGCTACCCCTAAAGGACATGCCTGTTGGGGAACTGGTTGTCACCATGACTGACAGGTAAGCCAACATTATAAACGGTGCCACTGAAATAGAGTGATGAATTCTTCATAAATCAGCCAGGCATAGCTCCAGATAAGGCATGGTTCATGGATTTCATATAAAATGTGCATGTGTGTAAGAGAATCTGTTCATCATGTAACAATTAAGGGGAATGGGAACACCTTCAGGGGAGGCAACTCCTGCAAAAGTATTTTTGTCTCCCATGTCAATAGGGGTCAACTCTTAAAGGAAAGAATTTGCTCCTGAGGAGCAAATTCTTTCCTTTAAGAGTAGACCGCTTTTTCTGCAAGACTGAGCCTAAAGAAAAGCAAGCAGGAAGTCTCGAAAATTGTTTCCCTTTGAAAAATGGCCGAAAAATCTACCAGGTGTTCCTATTCCCCTTAAGAATTGGATTTTACTGCTGACAAAGTTCATAAGAATTACAAAAGAAAACATAGGTTTGTCACGGATGGTGTCCAGATGTTAATAGCCAGGAAACGTGTTATTACATGTGGTCATACCATTTTAATGACATGTTATCTTAAAAATAACAGCAATGCTATATGAGAGATTTATGTATATTTGTGTCTCTACATACCAGAAACATTCTCAGACAAAAAAGAAACTTACCCCAGTTTACAATTCCTCTCCTAATTATACCCAAAGGTTTAAGGAGTAACTTTCTCCTCTCAAACATCCTCTGAGACTGCACTGTTCCGGGAAACAGCGAGTTTCTCCAGGTTCCAAAAATAATGAACACTCCTTGAATGTCCCTGAAAATCTTCTCAGCTACACAAAGAGCTATAATACAGTAACCAAGACCATACCACACATCTGACGACAAGTAGATACTGTTATAATTTATCAGACCTGAAAAATCAAGTATAGTGTATCTAACATTAATGAACATTTCATATGAAATTTATGAAACAAGCCTTTGGCAAGTTTCATAAATTTCGTATGAAATGATTATTCATGTAAGATTCTATTTATCATATACATGTAATGGTTTTAAACCTGATTTTATTGCCAAAGAAGTTCAAAAGAAAACACAGGGTTGTCACAGACAGCGCCGTGATGTTACGCTCCAGAGCTATGACAATACCTCATCGCTTTCTTCGAAAACAGCCAAGCTAAAAATACCATGTTGTAATTCTTGCTCACGATGTTTTCTTAACAGCAAATACAAAAATGTCATGTACCCATTGTATCGTCAACATATCATGCAAGGTGTTGGAGGTATCGTCTTTGATTACAATGTTCAATTGTCAGGGGAGATAACTAAAACACCATGGCAAATAGAATTGTGGTTCTTGCTTATGAAACAACTTAACCGCATGCGGTGCTCTAGCTATTATCTCATTGCCATGATTTCCAACACTCTTTGACAACATAATTTATGCAATTATTATCTTGCAGATTTCTTGATGGTATTAGCAGCAATGTGTGTTTTATCTGCATGTGTTGAACCTTCTGAATGCCATAATATTGGCTTTTGGTCAGTGGATTTGCCATCTCTTCTTGCTATTTTGTTGAAAATTTACCTTATTTAACTAGAGCTGCCGCCTAACGGGCGCCAATTATACCCCCGCTACCGACAAATTTTTACAAGTATTTGACCTTGAAGAAGGTCAACGTAAAGGTCAAGGTCAGGTTTGTGTATATCAATCTTAAGTACTAATGGCAAGGTGTGTGGTGTGTGAATATTATAGAAATCGGTCAAAGAATAAGGAAGTTATGAGCAATGTTAAAGTTTTTTGTAACGGACCGACGACAGACGATTTGTAACGGACTGACGACAGACGACAGACGACAAGCTGACTTCTATATACCCCCTTCAAACTTCGTTTGCGGGGGTATAACTAGGAGTTTTTGTAGGACTTCCTATTTTTTGTAAGAATTATCAAATATGGAAGCTATTTGTAAAAAAAAAAAAAAAAAAAAAACTTCATACCTTATCTATTTTTGAGGAAATAAAATAAAAAACCTGCCTCCCTCATCTGTTTTTCAAAAAAGTGTCTGAGAATCTAATAAATATTTTTTTTGGCCTTATGCATTCTCTTTATTACACATGCTGAGTTTATGTCGGAAACATTAGTGAAGTTTGTCAAGTTGTTCATATGAAAAATATAATATAATCTCTTTACAACTTTTATTTCAAGCACTATAAATGTGCTAGATACTAACCAACTAAGAAATGTATTTCCAGAAGTGAATGAATACCAGGGTTTGGTTGTTTAAAGCTAACAAAGCATGGCAAAATAACCTGACAGTTTTGCAGAAACAAAGAACAAGCTTTTTCATTGCCCAGTTCGTTAAATGACACTTTTTATGTAATACACATAAAGTAGAAGTAAAACAAAGATCAGGAATTTATACAATTAACTTACTCCACCCATAAAAGACACCAAAGGGAAAGAAATACAAACATTAAGCGACCAGACCATAATGGAAACCTAAACAAAGGAAGGCCATAAGGACAGTTACTTTCCCACAAAATGGCCATATGGCCATCCAAAACCAAAAGACACAAGTGATACACACAGTAAGTAACAAACAACAACATAAATAAATCGCCACAGAAGAGCCGCCTTGGAACGGTCAGTGGAAGATTTCCACTGGGGGGCTTAAATCGATTTTACGTGGCCACAATCCTCGCCCTTACTTCCGTCGCGATTTAGACAAATACTTTGTTCAGTCCGCATGAAGGCCTCCTAACTCATCAGTGCAACATCTCCGTGAACACAAAAATGAAAGAACCACAGAGGTGAGACAACGGTGAGGACTCGACAGCAAGAAACCACTGAAATGCTGGAGCAAAAGAAAACCAACAGTTAGACACCGATGAGCCCCACAAGAGATAGAGCATCAGGCACCAACCGACATTATCTCTCTAATTTTCAATAAGCCTTTAGGTTGGAGCCGTCATAGAATCTGAGGCCTGACCCACCGGCGTGCAATTAAAGAGGGAAGCAAAGTTGCCAACCGTGATTGGTTAACTACCATGCATGCAGTCTGTCGTATAATATCCATGTTGTACCCAATCTTTTTATATCGAAGAATGATTTTACGAAATTGGGTGCTGAAGTCATTGCGGTTATATATTTTTCTGAATTTATATGCTAAGTCACCATAAAATTCGGGTTCCGATAGACCTTGTTGCAGAAGAGATTTAAGTCCAATATTGAATTTTGAAATTAAATCAGAATGGCGTCTATAAAATTTTGAAAAGGCTTTGCATAGTTTATGGTACCGATAACCCTGATTAAGGAGTTTAGCCGTTAATAATTTATTACGAGTGTTGAAGTCAGTTACATGACTACACACTCTAGCAAATCGAATTAATTGCGAAATATAAACGCCATAGGATGGCGCACGAGGAACATCACCATCCAAAAAAGGAAAATTTACAATCTCAAAATCAAAGTCATCGCGTTTATCATAAATTTTGCACGAAACAAATCCATCTACAATAGATAGATGTAAATCCAAAAATGGGGCCTCGGTATCAGAAGAATTTGCTTTATTTAACTGAAGTTCTAGGGGGTAAATCTGACTGATCAAACCATCAAAATAGGTATTATCAATATTTAATAAATCATCTAAATATCTAGAAGTAAAGCTAAAAGCTTCAATAATTTCAGATTGGTTATCAATGGAAAGCGACAAAATGAAGTCTCTTTCATAACAATACAAGAACAGATCAGCCACAAGAGGTGCGCAAAAACCTGGGTATAATACTATAATGTTATTAATCAAGTAATTTTGTATTGGTCCAGTTACAGGTCTGAGGTCTGCTGTATTGGACCGAGGCCGAAGGCTGAGGCCAATACAGCAGACTGAGGACCTGTAACTGGGTCAATACGAAATTACTTGATTAATGACAATTTTATTAATTGACACAATTAAAAACATGATTATTAATTGATTATCCTATATTACACAAGGTCAACCAATATTCAAAAATCATAAATCATGTTTTTAATTGCATCAAATAATAAAATTGTCATTAATCAAGTAATTTCGTATTGGCCCAGTTACAGGTCCTTGGTCAGCTGTATTGGCCTGAGGCCGAAAGACCTCGGACCTGTACCTGTGGCAATACGAAATTACTTGATTAATAACATTATATTATTGATTTTTGACCTCAGCTTAATATCACTTGACCTCAGGTTAATATTGGCTGACCTGTTCATGGACGACCTCTGAACAATACAGGATAGTCAATTAATAATGTTTGTTACTAACTGACTATCCTGTATTGTTTGGAGGCCATCAGTATTAACATTGAGGTCAAAAATCAATAATCATGTATTTAATGGTGGCAATTAATAAAATTGTCATTAATCAAGTAATTCCGTATTGGCCTGGTTACATGTCCCACAGTCTGCTGTATAGGCCTCGGCCTTTGGCCTTCGGCCAATACAGAAGACCTCGGACCTGTAACTGGGCCAATACAAAATTACTTGATTATTAACCTTATATTATAAAAAGGTTTTGGATATACATGTAATATGATTTAAAGATAATTCCCAAACAGTTTAGACTATACAGAAAAATAACTATAAATGGTCATTTTTCTTTATAATCTTTACATTTTTCTTTGGATATAACACAGTTGTTTAATTAATAATGTTTGTGCTTTGATTGATTGATACATGTCAACCCTTGTGGGTCATTCTGCATCATCTCCCAGAGAAAGGATGAAGAGATAGAGGAGACAGCAGAGGAGATAAAAATGAGGGACAGCAGAGAAACAAGAAAGTAAATGGAAGTGTAGAAACTGAAGAAATAACAACAGTCCCCCTCTACCTGCATCTGCTGCAAGGACAGCAGGCCTTGTCCAACTGTAAACCAATATCCCCGGTGATGAAAGATACACAGCACCCTTGCCTCACCCAACCACCCTAAGATCCTTACAATAGTGATACAGTCGAACTTCAATGGCTCGAACACCCTTGGGACCACGAAAATCTGTTCGAGACAGGGGTAGTTCGAGCCACTGATGGTTACTGCTAGGAGGCATAACGAGATACTTTTAGTCATCTTTCCAGCGTTCTATAACGAAAATGTATGCTGTGTGTACTCATTAGAATCGCCTCATCGAGGCGGTATGCTGTGTGTACTCATTAGAATCGCCTCATCGAGGCGATTCTAATGAGTACACACAGCATACATTTGCAAGATAAAAGACTAAAATCTTCTTAATTATCCCCCGATATTTCTTATGTAGAGGATTTCACTAGGGGCTCAAGAATGGGTTCGACCAAGTCATGGTAAACGAGCCATCGGTGTTCGAGCCATCGAAGTTCTACTGTATAAAGAAGTTGTGGTGTACTTTACCTGACATCACTCCCACTATCACTAACATGATAAAATGATACAGAAACTCAAACACTCCCCAACTCCAAAGAAACGACCTCCTCTGGCTGGTTTCCGTCCTCAATACAGCTGTACTGGTGGATACTTTATTCCTATTATAACACACTGTGAGCAGCTGAGAACCAAGTCCACCTAAATCAGTACTAAGGATGTATCCCAAACAAGCTGACAATATCACAGATCCAAGAGATGAGTTGATGTAGTAGGCTCCCAGGAAGCTAGCCACTGACAACACTAACATTACACATAATCTGAAAGAATAGAAAGTTGTAGAAAGTTAATGAAGTTGTTAGTTGATATTAACCCATTCTATTTTGGTGGACTCTTCCACTGCTATATGTTGGACAAGTCCATGTGTCATATAAGACGTGGTAGGCCTATTTTTTTGTTCTTATTCTATTTCTGACTGAAAATTCTGTTAGCAAATAGTGCAGGTCCTGATCAGACGCCGCGTTCTGCGGCATCTGATCTGGGCCTGCGCTGTTTGCCAAGGTACTTTAGGGATTTCCCGCATACAATGTATCATCTAAGGGTGGTAGGCCTATTTTTTGTTCTTATTCTATTTTTGACTGAAAATTCTGTTAGCAAATAGTGCATGCCCTGATCAGACGCCGCGTTCTGCGGCGTCTGATCTGGACCTGCACTGTTTGCCAAGGTACCTCTTTAGCGGTTTCCCACATACAATGGGTTAATGTTTTATCCTAAATATCAACATACCTCAACAACTCCTTACCATACTTCTAACTTTTGAACAAGTACAATTTACTACCTGATGTTGTGTCTAAAAATAGCCATCGGAAGAGATGGCAAATCCCCCGACCAAAAGCCAATATGGCCTTCAGAAGATTGTTCACCAATAAAAAGTGCACCAGAATTAAACCAATATATCACAAAAGTATTGCAGATATGGCCATCACAAGATTATACTATCAGGGGAGATAACTAAACCAGAGGACCAGTGGTCCTGTAAACGCTCACCTGACACCTGGTCCTAGTGTACATTTTAATGTTTTATTTGACATTGCCGTAAAATAGGTAAAGGTCAACCCAGGGTCACCATTTGAACAAATTATGATAGGCCGTGTACCAGATGCTTCCTGCCAAGTTTCAAGGTCATTCGCCTTACGGTTCTGGAGAAGAAGAATTTCGAAGTGATTTTACCATATATGGGCATGGCCACCATCTTGGTCATGTGACCTGGACCATATGAGCAAATTTTCATTTGTTCATCATATAAAGGATCCATATCAAATTTCACTTGAATTGGGCCAGCGGTTTCTGAGAAAAAACTGTTTGAAATATGGAACCTGGTTAATCTTGGTCCCAGGTCACTGAATGATGACTTTTCTTACCCATGAATCTTCATGTATTCATTTACTTTACCTGATCTACCAATTTGGTGACATTGTCTTCAATGCTTTCCTAAAAATCCATTATTTTCACTTTTTCCCATGCAAAAGCCTAAGTTGACAAATTTGAGACTGCCATAAAATAGGTCAAGGTCAACCCAGGGTCAGCATTTGTAAAAACTATGACGAGCCCGAGTACCATATGATATATGCCAAGTTTCAAAGCCATTGGCCTTACGGTTCTGGAGAAGAAAATTTTTGAAGGCTTTTTACCATATATGGGCGTGGCGGCCATCCTGGTAATGTGATCTAGACCGTACTGGCAACTTTTCATTTGTTCAACTCACAAAAGCTCCATATTGAATTTCACTTAAATTGGCTCAGTAGTTTCTGAGAAAAAATGTTTTTTTCGAAATATGAAATCGGAGTGACCTTGGTCTAAGGTCAATGAATGACCTTGACCTTTCTTATCCATAGATCTTCATGTATTCAGTTACTTTACCTAATCTACAAATTTTGGTGACACTGTCTTCAATGGTTTCCCTAAATATCAATTATTTTCACTTTTTCCTATGCAAAAGCCTAAGTCAGCAAATTTGACATTACTGTAAAATAGGTTAAGATCAACCCAGGGTCACCATTTGAACAAATTATGATAGGCCCGAGTACCATATGCTACATGCCAAGTTTCAAGGCCATTGGCCTTATGGTTCTTGAGAAGAAGAATTTCGAAGTTTCTTTACCATATATGGGCGTGGTGGCCATCTTGGTCATGTGATCTAGACCATGTTGGCAGCTTTTCATTTGTTCAACTCCCAAAGGCTCCATATTGAATTTCACTTCAATTGGCTCAGTAGTTTCTGAGAAAAAATGTTTGAAATTTGGAACCTGTGTGACCTTGGTCTAAGGTCAATTAATGACCTTGACCTTTCTTACACATAGATCTTCATGTATTCAGCTACTTTACCTTATCTACTAATTTTGGTGACACTGTCTTCAATGGTTTCCTAAAAATCCATTATTTTCACTTTTCCCATGCAAAAGCCTAAGTCGGCAAATTTGACATTGCTGTAAAATAGGTCAAGGTTAACTTGGGGTCACCATTTGTACAAACTATGATGGGCCTGAGTACCATATGCTACATGCCAAGTTTCAAGGCCATTGGCCTTACGGTTCTGGAGAAGAAGAATTTTTAAGGCTTTTTACCATATATATAGGCATGACGGCCATCTTGGTCATGTGATCTAGACCGTATTGGCATTTTTTCATTTGTTCAACTCACAAAGGCTCCATATTAAATTTCACTTAAATTGGCTCAGCAGTTTTGGAGAAAAAATGTTTGATATATGGATCCTAAATGAATTTGGTCTAAGGCCAATGAATGACCTTGACCTTTCTGACCCATAGATCTTCATGTATTCAGTTACTTTACCTGATCTACAAATTTTGGTGACACTGTCTTCAATGGTTTTCCTATAAATCCATTATTTTCACTTTGCCCAATGCAAAAGCCTACTTCGGCAAATTTGACATTGCTGTAAAATAGGTCAAGGTCAACCCGGGGTCACCATTTGTACAAACCATGATGGGCCCGAGTACCATATGCTAAATGCCAAGTTTCAAGGCCACTGGCCTTATGGTTCTGGAGAAGAAGATTTTTGAAGGCTTTTTACCATATATGGGCATGGTGGCCATCTTGGTCATTTGATCTAGACCCCGCGAACAAACTTTCGTTCCCCCATCCCACTGAGGCTCCATATGAAATTTGGCTTTGATTGGCCCTGCAGTATAGGAGAAGAAGATCTTTGAAAATGGTGGACGGACGGACGGACGACGGACGGACGACAGACGGACGACAGACCATGGCTATACTATAAGCTCACCTATGAGCCTAAAGGCTCAGGTGAGCTAAAAACCAGGGCACTCAGAACTGTGGCTCTTGCGCATGACATGCCTGCTTAAGGTCATGTATTTCTGTACAAAGTACCATCAATATGTCTCAAAGGGTATTGGAGATATGGTGATCACAAGCTGGTCATACTGTTATATTGGAAGGGTAGATAACTCAAATACCACAGCACCAACAGTTGTGGTTCTTGCACATGACACCACTTCTGTACCTTGTATACAATTGCGCCAAGTTCCTTCAATATATCTCAAAGGGTGTTGGAGTTATGGCCATCACAAGGTTATATTGTCAGGGGAGATAACTAAACAAGAGGCCCATGGGCCACTACGCTCACCAGAGGTCATGTGGTTTATAACATATACAGGCAAGGTGCCTATCTTGGTCATGTGACAACAATACCACGAAAAATGTTTAATTGCTTCACCCCCATAGAGGCTTTCATGTAATTTGGTTTCAATCAGCACAGCTCTTTTACTGGAGAAGAAGATAAAAATACTGAATCCGAGCCATCCAAGACAAAGGTCAGTAATGACCTTGACCTTTGGAATTAATAAACTTCCATTCAGCTAACTGCAAATATCATTTTTGATGTCACAGCCTACCAGGCAATCAGAAATATCCACTACTACCATACCAAGTTTCAAGATCATCGGCCATTCGCTTCTTGAGAAGAAGATTTTTAAAGGTTATTACCATATATGGGCATGGCGGCCCATATTGGTTATGTGACCCAGTCCTCACGAACAAACTTTCGTTCCCTCATTCCATAGAGGCTCCACATGAAATTTGGTTTCAATTGGCCAAGTAGTTTAAGTGAAGAAGAAATACTGAATCTGAGCCGTCCTGGACAAAGGTCGGTAAATGACCTTGACCTTTGTAACTGACAAACTTCCATTCAGCTGATCGTAAATACCATTTCTGATGCCACTAGCTAATATACAATCAGAAAAATCCACTGTTTTGCCATTTTTCCACACAAATGTCTAAGTGACCAAATTTGACCTTGACATAAAACAAGTCAAGGTCAACTAAAGGCCATCATTTGAACAAACTTGGTAGGACCAGAGTCCCTGATGCTGCATACCAAGTTTCAAGATCATCGGCCATTCGGTTCTTGAGAAGAAGATTTTTAAAGGTTTTTACCATATATGGGCATGGCAGCCATATTGGTCATGTGACCCAGTCCTCACGAAGAAACTTTCTTTCCCCCATTCGATAGAGGCTCCACATGTAATTTGGTTTCAATTGACCAAGTAGTTTAAGTGAAGAAGAAGATAAAAATACTGAATCTGAGCCGTCCTGGACAAAGGTCGGTAAATGACCTTGACCTCTGAAACTGATAAACTTCCATTCAGCTGATTGCAAATACCATTTCTGATGCCACTAGCTAACATACAATCAGAAAAATCCACTGTTTTACATTTTTCCATACAAATATCTAAGTGACATTTGACCTTGACGTAAAACAGGTCAAGGTCAACCAAAGGTCATCATTTGAATAAACTTGGTAGGGCCCGAGTCCCAAATGCTGCATACCAAGTTTCAAGCTCATCGGCCGTTCGGTTCTTGAGAAGAAGATTTTTAAAGATTTTTACCATATATGGGCATGGCGGCCATATTGGTCATGTGACCCAGTCCTCACCAACAAACTTTCGTTCCCCCTTCCCATAGAGGCTCCACATGTAATTTGGTTTCAATTGGCCAAGTAGTTTCAGAGGAGATGCTGTTTGAAAATGTTGACGACGCAGACACAGAAGACGACGACGACGATGACGACGGACCAATGCCTATACTATAAGCTCCCCCGGAGCCTTCGGCTCTGGTGAGCTAAAAACCCAGAGCACCCAGAGTTGTAATTCTTGAGCACGACACACCTCCTTATCCTCATGTACATCTGCATCAAGTACCACTAATATGTCTCAAAGGGTATTGGAGGTACGGTGATCACAAGGTGGGCATACTGTTATATTGGAAGGGGAGATAACTCAAATATCATAGCACCCAGAGTTGTGGTTCTTAGGCATGAAGCGCCGTCTCAACCTTGCATACAATTGTACTAAGTACCATCAATATATCTCAAAGGGTATTGGAGTTAGGGCCATCACAAGGTTATATTGTCAGGGGAGATAATTAAAAAACTAGGGCACCCAGAGTTGTGGTTCTTGCACGTGACACACCTGCTTAACCTCATGTACAACTGTACCAAGTACCATCAATATATCTCAAAGAGTATTGGAGATGTGGCCATCACAAGGTAGTGATTCTATATTATTGGAAGGGGAGATAACTAAAAAACCATGCCACCCAGAGTTGTGGTTTTTGTGCATGACACACCGTCTCGGCCTTGTGAACAACTGTACCAGGTATCATCAATATATCTTAAAGGGTATTGGAGTTATGACCATCACAAGGTTGTCACTCTATTTTATTGGAAGGGGAGATAACTCAAAAACCATGGCAACCAGAGTTGTGGTTCTTGCGCATGACAAGCTGTCTCAGCCTTGTGAACAACTGTGCCAGGTACCATCAATATATCTCAAAGGGTATTGGAGTTATGGCCATCACAAAGTAGTCATTCTATTTTATTAAAAGGGGAGATAACTCAAAAAGTATGGCATCCAGAGTTCAGGTTCTTGCGCATGACACGCCCTCTCAGCCTTGTGAACAATTGTGCCAAGAACCATCAATGAATCCCAAAGGGTATAGGAGTTATGGCCAAAACAAGGTTGAGTCTACGGACGGACGGATGGACGGACTGACGGACGGACAAACGGACGGACGCCAGGCTGATCGCTATATTCCCCCCGAACCTATTTGGTCGGGGGATAAAAATAGCTAGATGAATGGCAAATAGTGTAGACACTGATAAGATGCTGCTTTCTGCGACATCTCATCAGGGTTTACACTGTTTGCTCAGGTCTATCAGTGCAAAAACATAGGTAAATATGAACATATTTCTTTCCTGCTGAATATAATTAAATTTAACCACACTCATATCCGACTTTTTGTCAATCAGATGTAATATATTCCTGCATATTCAGGAAATGAATGTCAAACCCACCAAATGGACTTGCCAGAGTAATTAACATGTCCACCATGAATAAAAAGTTTGTATAGAACATGGCGCTTAATTTGAACAACTGAAGATAGTTGGCCGAAACATTATTTTCATTATACAGTGAAACTTCAATAACTCAAACATAGTGTGTTTACCATGGCTAATTCAAACTAGTTCCTCAGTCCCTTGATAATATTTCCCAAAGTTCCAGATATCCATATATTTAGGATAATATATAATTTTTTTTCTCAATTTATCTTGAAAAGCTATGTTGTTTGTACTCATTAGAATCGCCACAATGGCGATTCTAATGTGTATAAACAATATACCTTTATGTTACTGAAGATCATGAAGATATCCTCAAGTGATCCCCAATATGCCTCATGACCTGACACTATGAGTAAACCTCAGTAATTCAAACTACCCCTAACTCGAAGATATTTTCATAGTCCCAGAGGTTTTAGAGTTACTGAAGTTTGACTTTATAGAGGATCTTACATGAGTGTTCATGTATTATTGAATTTATTAAACGAGTTGAGGAAAAGGGATAAATTGTGAGGCTTTGTCGAGAATTTTATCCCTTATCCACAACCAGTTTAATAAATTTAATAATATATGAGCACGAATGCAAGATTCTATTTATCATATGACATTTAAAACGCAGTTAATTCGCCATTTTTTTTACAAAAATATCAATATTCCGCCATTAGTAAATGCGACGTCGTTAAAGATGTTCAGGCATACCTAACAAATTTGCATATTTAATCTACTAGTGGATTACGGAATTTATTACATGGCTTTGCTACATTCAGACGCGATGTCTTGTTGTTTGTTTGATTTGAGGTTTAACGTCCCCGTTAACACTGTAAAGATCATTTTGGAGACGTTGCTTCCAGGGACTTTTACCCGACATTGAGATGACAAGACATCTCAAGCCCTGTTGCCAAATGAAACCAATAGGGTTTATTAGCATGGACGGTCCGCCTCACACCGCGGTTCCTGGACAGGCTTAGATCCTCCAAGCGGTTTACCAGTACTAGTGTGTGGGCCAGATTCAGCTCTGCATGGAAGCATCATGCAGCCCAGATATTTCTTCAAGCCCCTATGGGCGGGGGCCGACAGACGCGATGTCATTTACCTTATATCTGATGCCATAAAAGATCCTCCAAACAAGAAGACATGAGCTTGTTCAAACACATACAAGATGAATGCATCAACAGGGGAGAGAACTCCCAGTGTCCAGAATAATGGAAGGAAGATGAATACTACGTGGAGAACCTGATTGGTGAGAAGAAACTCTGTGGATAAAAATCTGAAAAAGATGAAAAATGACAGAATAGTCAGTGTTTGTTCTGAAATTTAATGGCCCAATAAACATCCATAAGGCTATGGTGAGCTACCAAACTTTTTATGGGCAGGTAAGAGCTTCTAGGTGGTTCAGCTGTGCATCTTTCACGGAAAACTGACAAAGATAAATGTTACCAAACTGTAAGCTGATTTCAAATTAAAATCAAAGACAGCACTGACAGATCAATTGTCTTAAGAGGGTAAGGGAAATGTGCTGAACAAGGACAGCTTTAAATTCCTGTACCTGAAGCAAAAAGTGTATATCCTGATCAGATGCCACATTCTGTGGCATCTGATCTGGGTCTACACTATTTGCCAATGTCATATTTTGGGATACAAGGCATATAAGGGATAATCAATTAGATAATGAAAACATTTTTCAGTGCTTTATTTTCATTGTGTTCTCAGCTCTGTTTTTTTTTAATTTGCATAAGGTTGCACTTAATTGGTCAGTGGAAGTCATGTGGACATCAGCAGTATAAAAGCTTCTGCATAAAAATGTATAAATTTGGGGTGAGCAACTGACCATAAAAGTGTCTCTCTTAGTTTGTGAAAAGGACCTTTCCAAAGAAGATGAAAGTAATGCTTAAATACTTGAATGAAATGTGAAAATAAGGTTTCCAACATAGATAAAATCTCTAAAAGCAAGTTGTCAGATTTCTCTACTTTAAGAACATGGATTTTCACAATTTATGCTGCCAGTTTCAAATTTCAAATGGAAATGAGATACATATGTAGTAAGTAATTTATAGCATTAAGACATTTATAAACACAAAATGATGACACGTTTCCACCAACTGGGTATATGTCATATGTGTTAGGAGAAGAAGTACTGTAAAAATTCTATATATTTGGACACTTTGATGATTTGCTGTAATTCTCCTAACATTTTAACCCTTGTCCTGCTGAGCCCGGATATGCCTTTCCTATTAAACAATGTAGATCCAGATCAGATGGCTTCTGAAGAAGCCATCTGATCAGGATCTGCATTGTTTGTCATTCAGATTATGAATTTGTTGCAATAATTTGCTTCAAGTAATCTGGTTTGTTGATAATCAGTAGAAGGTGTGGCATATTTAAATATTCAGCAGGACAAGGGTTAACAAACTTTTTTCACAATCCAGTAAGGAGTCCAAAAGGTGCAGACAGAATGGCAGTGTACACCATAATCAGGCTTTGATCTGGGTCTGCACTATCTGTCACAGTACAGCACAACCTCGTTATAACACGGTTCATTATAACACGGTTTCGGATATAACACGGTTTCAAGCTGGATCCCAAAAATGTATAGATTATATAATCTATACATTTTTGTTTGGATATAACACGGTTGTTTAACTAACACAGTTTCTGCTTTGGACCCCATCAATAGTGTTATAAAGAGGTTGTGGTGTACTTAGGATCATTACGGTATATACCATATTCTTCGTGCACATACAAAGTACACAGTAATGCTTTTCCTTGTCCATTTTTTGACTCCAGTTAAACACACAAGATTTAAGTCTGTTGTCTATCAATTAAAGCTGAAGAAGTTCACACTTAAATATCAATTAGTTCTCTTTTTCGACACCAAGGAACCAGGCTACTGCTTTATTTACGTTAAGGAATCTTGTACATTGTATTATGTATGCTCCCTAGGGATAACGCCTAACATTTTTCTCAGGAGCCAGCTGGGCCTATAACATTTCAAACTTAGGGCCCAACCAAAAAGTTAGGGGCCCAGGACAACAATTTTGAAAACGATAAAAACCATTGTACAATCAAGTATTAGGGGTTTTGGGGCCCTTGGGACCACATATCTTGAAAAGGGGGGTCATTTGTAAATTTAGGGGCCTTTTTTGTTTTATGTTTGATTTGAGGTTTAACATCCCCGTCAACATTGTATAGGTCATTTTGGAGACATTGCTCCCAATTTTGTTTTACTTTTACCCAACATTCAGATGAAATGAAATCTCAAGACCTTCCGTCCAATGAAACCAATAGGGTTTATAATATGCATGGACTTGCACCACTTTTCCTGGGCAGGCTTTTGGATTTACATCTATCTATTGTAGATGGGTTTGTTTCGTGCAAAATTTATGATAAACATGATGACTTTGATTTTGAGATTGTAAATTTTCCTTTTTTGGATGGTGATGTTCCTCGTGCGCCATCCTATGGCGTTTATATTTTGCAATTAATTTGATTTGCTAGAGTGTGTAGTCATGTAACAGACTTCAACACTCGTTATAACTTATTAACGGCTAAACTTCTTAATCAGGGTTATCGGTACCATAAACTATGCAAAGCCTTTTCAAAATTTTATAGACGCCATTCTGATTTAATTTCAAAATTCAATATTGGACTTAAATCTCTTCTGCAACAAGGTCTATCGGAACCCGAATTTTATGGTGACTTAGTATATAAATTCAGAAAAATATATAATCGCAATGACTTCAGCACCCAATTTCGTAAAATCATTCTTCGATATAAAAAGATTGGGTACAACATGGATGTTATACGACAGACTGCATGCATGGTAGTTAATCCAATCATGGTTGGCAACTTTGCTTCCCTCTTTAATTGAATGTCGGTGGGTCAGGCCTCAGATTCTATGACGGTTCCAATGTAAGGGCTTATTGAGAATTAGAGAGATCCAATTCAAGATAATGTTGGTTGGTGCCTGATGCTCTGCCTCTGGTCGGGCCAATCGGAGTCTAACTGTTGGTTTTCTTTTGCTCCAGCATTTCAGTGGTTTCTTGCTGTCAAGTCCTCACCGTTGTCTCACCTCTGTGGTTCTTTGATTATTTGTGTTCACGGAGATGTTGCACTGATGAGTTAGGAGGCCTTCATGCGGACTGAACAAATTATTTGTCTAAATCGCGACGGAAGTAAGGGCGAGGATTGTGGCCATGTAAATTGATTTAAGCCCCCCAGTGGAAATCTTTCCACTGACCGTTCCAAGGCGGTTCTTCTGTGGCAGTTTATTTATGTTGTTGGTTACTTACTGTGTGTATCACTTGTGTCTTTTTATTTTGGATGGCCATATGGCCATTTTGTGGGAAAGTAACTGTCCTTATGGCCTTCCTTTGTTTAGGTTTCCATTATGGTCTGGTCGCTTAATGTTTGTGTTTCTCCAAGCCCTGATGTGTGTGTGTGGGGGGGGGGGGGGGGGAGGGGGGGTAAGGAGCCCTTAGATCTGCCAGATTCATCTTACCGTAAAAATTCGGCTATAAGGCGATATCGGCTATAAGACGGGACACCCCTTTTTCAGTTTTTCTAAGGTGGGATTTTGCTTATACTCTTTTATAAGACGGGTCAAATTTTTGCCATATCTGTCGGGGCCTATCTGCTACCGCCAGATGCCATTTAGAAATTGGCCTTTTTTCGTCAGAAAACCCCTCTACTTACCCCTAACATGGCTTGTTTGGTCGCTTGTTTATGTCTGTTGACATTCTGTGTCTTCGTTTGTAAGAGTTACAAAGAGAGACAACTCTTATTGAATCTGAATAGGTACGTCTATTAAGCATTGGGAAAGTGGGGAAATTCATTTCCATCCACAAAATTTAGAAATATTTGTTGCAGCTTTTTTATAAGTGACTGACCGTTTTTTTTTTTATCAGGGAACACAACACCTAGCTATTCAGTTTCAGAACCAACGCCCCAGCTAGCACAAAATAGCGGCAAACGTCGGGCCGATACGTCGTATCGCTGTCGGCCCGGTACATGCTTTGCTGGCTTAGGCTACACAGACTTATATTTAATAGACGACAGGGGCTGACAAATCCATTTCCCGGCCGTCCGGGTCAAGACCGAAATCACGCCGGGCAGGTGCACTTTGACCTTATGAGGCTCGGTCGGGACAAGTGCAAAAAAAAAATCGTGTACGACTGCCAGTCTTTTTAAGTCCTTAAATACGGTAAAACTAGACCAGTAAGTAAATTGCTGTCAATTCAGAGACAAACCATCTGTGTATTTATTACGGTTCAAGTATGACTATATTGTTAACCCTGTCGTATAATTGCCACCCTGCAGTGCGTGTCGATAAGGTGTGAAAATATGGTCAAGTTATGTCTCTAATTTGCGTTTATCCTCCAGTCATAAAATTTAATTCACAATCACTGTGTAAATAATTTAATTGCTCCTCAGACTATTAGCTACATCTAACGGTAGATGTTTGCATTATAAAATCAGACTTTTCTATGATCTCATGAATGGTTATGCTTTGGCGCCAAATAGCAGACGTTGGCGGGAAAAGTCAAACGCTGTTGTTGGTTATTGACACGGAGCTTCTGGGGATAATTCTGGAGCTGTTCAAAGCACTGATTTTCTGTCCACCTCTATTCACAACCGCTTAGCTATCGGGAAAATATTTTTTTACCGGTTCCAAACATTTTTTTTATGAAAGAGATACATGCAATGACATTAAACATGTGTGGGGTAATGGCGTCGGATGACGTCATTTTCCGATCGCGTGCAGAAAAATCGCAGTGGTGGTTTGTGGGCGACGATTTATATCAATACAAAAATCATGGATCGGCTTTTACCGTATGTCAGATCTTCGTTGGACATTGCCGGAAAAAAGCCTGCAGTCCATGAACTCGGCTATAAGACGGGGTCGTTTTTATGGGCTCATTTTGGAGGGAAAAATCCTCGTCTTATAGCCGAATTTTTACGGTAGTTTAGTCTGCATAATAGTGATGGAGACAAAAATATTAGACATCAAAAAAAATCTTTTTTTTTAGACTAGAATAAATACTGCCTGTTGCGATATTTTGTGGTATTTTGGTCCAGTATTTAGCATAACCTCGCTCTTTTGTCCAGCATTTCCAAATCAAGTATGGATTGGAATAAAAACATGGTCGCATCGATCCATGATACACAATAAAGCAATTTGCGTTTAAAAATTCAGGATTGTTACAGGTAAAACAAATAAAAGAAAAAGTTTTTCAGAGTAATTTCTATTGTACAACATGCTGTTTATGAGTAACTCATTTATTTGCACCAGAAAGCCAAAAATTGTTAGAAATTCGCACAAACAATCTCACTCATGGTCGCCAGCTGGATGACTGTCTGAATTTTTTTAGGGGCCCGGCAAAATTTTCACTTGCATTGGGCAACTTGGCGAATGCAAATCCTTATCCCTGCTCCAAATGGTGCCTTTGAACTGAACATTTCTGATGGCATTTTTAGGAGCATATACATGTTCCTGAATGTGTGTTAAATTAATGGGCTTTCTGGGACTTGTTCCTATGGTTTGTTTGTTTGATTGAGGTTTAACATCTCCATCAACACTACTTAGATCATTTTGGAGAAGTTGCTTCCAATTTTGTGGGACTTTTACCCAACACTGAGGGCTGGGTCCCTTGTTCATGTGGTAAAACTGACATTTGAGCCAGCGCATGATAAAACCTATCAGACAAGTGCACCCAACAAGTGCGCCCAGGCTGATCAGAGTCTTCATTGTGCGCTAAAAGGATAGCTAAAAGCCAAATGCTCCTTCATGCAGCAAGAGAAGTCTCTGGTTAGACTATATGGATGCGCAGGCTGATCTTATTCTTCACTGTGCATACATGCAAGTTGTAGGAAATGCTGTGTCCTGGCTCATTTCAAAGCATACTGTTCTCTTATTATAGCAAATATGGTAAGTTCTTGTGCTTTTGTTCTAATCCAATTATTGATTTTGTTAGCTTGTTACATTTTAAGGCATGTTGTTTGCTGATTTATGGAACAAAGTATGTTTAAACCAAACATTAAATGATATCTGACAAAATTCAAGCTGTCATATTTGTCAATATTAAAATCATCTAAAAATTAATCACAAAGCTGAAAATATTAGGAATTATGTAGCGTCTACTGTGATTCAAACCCACGCACAGATGTGGCGACGTCACCTAGCAATGCAGTGGCCGGACGTCCTTTCCAACTGCACTACAGAGGCATCCCATAAAAAAGGATGCTCATATATTAACGAAAATACGCCAATATAAATTTGACCCCCTTGAACCCCACTTTTATATAGTAAAACTGGGGTTTACAGGGGTAAACGTTATTTTTCTTATTTCTGCTCTAAAATATAGATTGTGGGTACTTGTTAGAACTGCCTCGATAAGGCGGTTCTAACATGTACCCACATTCTATATTTTGAGCAGAAATAAGAACAAGAGGACCATGATGGCCCTGGATCGCTCACCTGATCCATAGAGTAACAAGTGGGCCCCGGGGAGGGCCATTATTGACCCCAGGATTATAATGTGCATAATGTTGAGGGAGGTCTAAAAAGATGAAGCTTCATACCAAATATCAACAAAGGCATAATTTGAACAATCTTGGCCAAGGTCTACCAGATGAAGCTACACAACAAATATCAAAGACCTGGGCCTTGCGGTTTCAGAGAAGAAGATTTTTTTAAAGACATTCCTTACATAAGACTATGTAAAACCAAATGGCCCCGGGGCAGGGGCATTTTTGGCCTCAGGGCTATAATTTAAACAATCTTGATAGAGGTCCACTAGATAAAGCTTCACACCAAATATCAAAGACCTGGGCCTTGTTGTTTCAGAGAAGAAGATTTTCAAAGATTATCTCTATTATAAGTCTATGTAAAACCAAAGGGCCCTGGGGCGGGGGCATTTGTGGCCCCAGGGCTATAATTTTAACAATCGATGTAGAAGTCCACTAGCTGAAGCTTCATACCAAATGTCAAAGATCTAGGCCTTGTGGTTTCAGAGTAGAAGATTTTTCAAGATTTTTCCTATATAAGTCTATGAAAAACCAAAGGGCCCAGGGGCGGGGACATTTTTGGCCCCAGGGCTATAATTTGAGCAATCTTGATAGAGGTCCACTAGATGAAGCTTCATACCAAATAGCAAAGACCTGGGCCCTGCAGTTTCAGAGAAGAAGTTTTTTAAAGATTTTCCCAATATAAGCACATGTAAAACCAAAGGGCCCTGGGGCGGGGGCATTTTTGGCCCCAGCACTATAATTTGAACAATCTTGGTAGGGTCCTTTAGATGAAGCTTCATACCAAATATCAAAGACCTGGGCCTTGCGGTTTCAGAGAAGAAGATTTTTAAAGGTTTTCCCTATATAAGCCAATGTAAAACCAAAAGGGCCCCAGGGGAGGGGGCATTTTTGGCCCCAGCACTATAATTTGAACAATCTTGGTAGGGGTCCATAAGATGAAGATTCATACCAAATATCAAAGACCTGGGCCTTGCAGTTTCAGAGAAGAAGATTTTTAAAGATTTTCCCTATATAAGCCTATGTAAAACCAAAGGGCCCCGGGGCGGGGGCATTTTTGACCCCAGCACTATAATTTCAACAATCTTGGTAGGGGTCCACTGGATGAAGCTTCATACCAAATATCAAAGACCTGGGCCTTGCAGTTTCAGAGAAGAAGATTTTTAAAGATTTTCCCTATATAAGCCCATGTAAAACCAAAGGGCCCCGGGACGGGGGCATCTTTGGCCCCAGCACTATAATTTGAACAATCTTGGTAGGGGTCCAACAGATGAAGATTCATACCAAATATCAAAGACCTGGGCCTTGCAGTTTCAGAGAAGAAGATTTTTAAAGATTTTCCCTATATAAGCCTATGTAAAACCAAAGGGCCCCGGGGCGGGGACATTTTTGGCCCCAGCACTATAATTTGAACAATCTTGGTAGGGGTCCACTAGATGAAGCTTCATACCAAATATCAAAGACCTGGGCCTTGCAGTTTCAGAGAAGAAGATTTTTTAAGTTTTCGGTGAAAAAAATCTATTTTTGGCTCCTGTGACCTATATGTGCAACGGACCGGAAACATTTGAACAACTTTGAAAGGGGACCACCTAAGGATCATTCCTGTGAAGTTTGGTCAAAATCCACTCAGTGGTTTAGGAGGAGATGTCGTTTGAAGAAATTGTTTACGCACGCACGCACGCACGCACGGACGGACGCACGGACGCACGACGGACAAAAAGTGATCCCAAAAGCTCACCTCGTCACTACGTGACGGTGAGCTAAAAATATCAGAATTTTTCATCTTAAAATTTTCGTTTTTTGTGGGGTAATATAAATTTGACACTTGTATATAGTAAAACTGGGGTTTACAGGGGTAAACGTTATTTTTCTTATTTCTGCTCTAAAATATAGATTGTGGGTACTTGTTAGAACTGCCTCGATGAGGCGGTTCTAACGTGTACCCACAATCTATATTTTGAGCAGAAATAAGAAAAATATCACAATTTTTCATCTTAAAATGTTCGTTTTTTGTGGTTTAAAGTTTACAACGTATTTGTATGGGCATGTTTGCGTAATGTAGTGCATATAAGGCTATCTGGTACTGCAGTACACTCTGTATATTGGGGTTTGTTTCATATTATTACTTGTTGTTTTTCCTTTTTTCCAGATTATGGTTATTTTCCTCAGCAATGGAAGCTACTTATTGTCATTTCAGCCATAGTAGAGACATACACAGGGATTAATAAATATTTTATGTTTACTGTGATTCGAACGCATGCATAGCTGCGGTGACGTCGCCTAGCTTTGCATTGGTCGGACATCCTTATGAAGCATCCACAAAAAAGGATGCTCATATAACACATATAAGGTTATCTGGCACTGCAGTACACTGTAAATAGGGGTATGTTTGATATTACTTCTTATTATATGCACTATATGAGGATCCTTTGTTAGGAATACCTCTGTAGCACAGTTGGTAAGGACAACTGGCCACTGCAGCATTAGGCAATGTTGCCGCATCTGTGCATGTGTTCGAACCACAGTAAATTCAAAATATTTATTTATCCCTGATAATGTCACCACCATGGCTATAAAGACAAAAAGTCGCTTCCATTGCTGAGGGAAATAACCATAATCCAGAAGAAAGGAAAAACAGCGTATCAGGAATTAACTAGAGCTGTCAGAGGATCTGACTATAGCCCCGCTTCAGCGCTGTCAGAGAAGAAAGTTATTTAAGCTGCAGAGAAAACAGTTATGAACAAGAAATAACTGTTGAAAATTTTACATTATCTGGAAAAACTCTAAGAGTTGTGAGCCCTTGTCCCTCATTTCAATGAGCATGATACATTACCAGAATGTCCATGTTTATACTAAATTTCATCTTCCATTTTTCAATGTTCAAAGGGTAATAACTCCTAAAGTAGGCAAATCAGAGTCAGGGTTCCTGCGCTCTGCACATTGTCTCATGGTGCTTTACACTTGTGTGAAGTGTCATGAAAATATCTCAAATGGTTTGTGAGTTATGGAGCCGACACAGTCAAAATTGCCTTTTTAAATGTTCAAAGGGCAATAACTCCTAAAGTAGGCAAACCAGAGTTATGGTTCCTGCACTCTGCACATCATCTCAAGGTGCTTTTCATTTATTTGAAGTTTCATGAAAATATCAGAAACGGTTATGGAGCGGACATAGTTAAAATTGCCATTTTTTAATATTCAAAAGCCTATAACTGAAAAAGTAGACAATCCAGAGTTTGGGTTCCTGCGCTCTGCACATGTAATATGGTGCTTTACATTTGTGTGAAGTTTCATAAAATTATCTCAAACGGTTTTTGAGTTATCGAGCAAAGACGGCTAAAATTGATATTTTTCAATATTCAAAGGGAAATAACTCAAAAATTAGGCAATCCAGAGTTATGGTTCCTGCACTCTGCACACCATCTCATGGTGTTTAATGTTTGTGTGAAGTTTCATGAAAATATGTGAATGGGTTTTAAAGTTATGGAGCGGACACGAAAATTGTTAACAGACACAGACAGACACACAGACAGACACACAGAAAATACGAAAAACCAGAGTTATGGTTCTTGCGCTCTGCACATTGTCTCATAGTGCTTAACATTTGTGTGAAGTTTCATGAAATTATCTCAAACGGTTTTCGAGTTATGAAGCGGACACTGTTAAAATTGCCATTTTTCAATGTTCAAAGGGCAATAACTCCAAAAATAAGCAATGCAGAGTTATGGTTCCTGCGCTCTGCACATCGTCTCATAGTGCTTAACATTTGTGTGAAGTTTCCTAAAAATATCTCAAACGGTTTTCGAGTTATGAAGCGGACACAATTAAAATTGCCATTTTTCAATGTTCAAAGGGCAATAACTCCAAAAGTAGGCAATCCACAGTTATAATTCCTTCGCTCTGCACATTGTCTTATGGTGTTTAACATTTGTGTGAAGTCTCATGAAAATATGTTAAGCAGATACAAAGTTATGGAGCCAACACAAATTAACGGAATCACGGAATTACGGAATTACGGAAAATGTTCAAAGGGCAATAACTCCAAAAGTAGGCAATCCACAGTTATAATTCCTTCGCTCTGCACATTGTCTTATGGTGTTTAACATTTGTGTGAAGTTTCATGAAAATATGTTAAGCAGATACAAAGTTATGGAGCCAACACAAATTAACGGAATCACAGAATTACGGAATGACAGAAGGACATGGCAAATCCAATATAGCCCCACTTTTTCAAAGTGGGGCTATAAATATTTGCCTGCAGAACAATGTGTCCATATCCACTCATGATCCCAATATTGATGACTATAATAAATCATAATCTTTCATGGATATGAATTCAATTTAGGCATTTCTAATGCCGTTACTTTACATACTGTTATAATTTTGACCATTTGATATGGCATATATATTAACATTTTTGCAGAGAAAATGTGAGCAGCTTTTGCAAATGCAATGCAAAAGCTCCTAAAAAATTTTTGGCAAAACTACCAATACTATATTTGCTATAACAACTAGAGCTGCCGCCTAACGGGCACCAATTATACCCCCGCATGCATTGTCAGACAAATTTTTACAAGTATTTGACCTTGAGGAAGGTCAACGTAAAGGTCAAGGTCAGGTTTGTGTATATCAATCTTAAGTACTAGTGGCAAGGTGTGTGGTGTGTGAATATTAAAGAAATCGGTCAAAGAATAAGGAAGTTATGAGCAATGTTAAAGTTTTTTGTAACGGACCGACGACGACAGACGACGACAAGCTGACTCCTATATACCCCCTTCAAACTTCGTTTGCGGGGGTATAATTAACAATCTAACTACTAACAAACTAGTTAAGCTGACGATGCTTTGAACAAATGGCTCCAGGATGCCCGGTTCCATCTTATCAGCACAGGCACCATAATGGTTGGAATTGTCTCTATCATATCCATACAAACAGTAGATGCTTTTTCTTGCATGGCACAAACATTTTTTACTTTTTATTTTATTCATTATTTTTTAAGGTTACAATCTTTCAATGCTTATATTTTATGAAGCATTTAATGAGCTGTTGCAAAGAACAAATGACTAAGTAGTAGGCATACAGGCTATAAATAATGATCCATGAAATTGAAGTTACACCAGCGTGATTTCCTGAAAATGAGAAAATAACAAATGCAAACTATGTGAAATAGGTATGGGACTGTAATGCCAGGGTCAGGCAGAACTGCATAAACATCAGTTACCCGACAGGATAGAGTTTGTAAGATGGGTAAGACAAGGACTTCTTGTGACCAAAAAAAACAACAACAAAAAAAAACAATGTCTTTATCATCCAGCTTGGAAGAAATAATTAAAGGATATTTACTTTTATGAGGTGGATACCAAAAATATTTCAACAAGTGTGTTGACAACATCCAAATTGTCACGAGTGCGAAGCACGAGTGAAAATCCGCATGTTAACAACACACGAGGAAAAAAGTAAATTTTCTTTTGTAATTTTATACAGATATTTACAGTAATTGATCAATCGTATCGTACATCACAATTTTGACCTGGCTCATCATGTATGGCGTCACAACTGTCAGTTTCAAAACCTAAACAGATCGCCATTTTGAAAACAGTATTTTTACAGTTCAAAGAGTTTTCAAGGTATTTTACAGAATTATTTTATCGGTAACATATGACTTTTGGCGAGAAAAGTTGTTCGGGCTGCTACTGTGAAAATAACAAGGTCATGCTATTTTTCACACTGTGAAAACATCATATATTTTCAGTGTGAAAATTTTCACAGTGTTAAAATTTTCAGTGTGAAAATATCATTTTTGTTTGCTTCCGATATGCATTGACTTCACTGCAGGGTATAAAATAAATGTCCTAAATATGAAGTTTACTACTCACCTATATAAAAGGTCAAATAAAATGAATATAAATATATAGAATGCCCTCGTAATAGCAGCTAACTCTAGTATATCTGTAGTCCTGTATGTGGCAGTTTCTGGTGGAGCCCCAGTTGTCAGTGGGTACTGTCCTATACAAACTGTCAGCCAACCCAGGATAAAAATAACCACCATACCACCTGGAAATAGACACACGTTACACTGCAATGACACTGAAAACTGAGACACAAAAAATTAGTCTGATTGATATCGTGTAAAAATCCTAAAAAATTCAGACAAATTGCAGACTTGCTGTAATTCTCAAATTTTTTTAACAAATTTGTTTCACAGTCCAACAAGGAGTCACTGGCCCCCGCCCATCAGGACTTGGAGAAACAGATTGGGCTGCATGATGCTTCCATACAGAGTTGAAACCAACAACACATGAGTACTAGTAAACCGCTTAGAAGGTCTAAGCCTGCCCAGGCAAGTGATGCGAGTCGGACCATCCCTATTGGTTTCATCGGGCCACATGGATTGAGATGTCATTTCATCTCAATGTCAGATAAAAGTCCTACAAAATTGGAAGCAATGTCTCCGAAATGTCCTTAATAGTGTTGACAGGGCTGTTAAAACTCAAATCATTCATTCAAACAAACAAAATAAAACCAACAAGGAGTCCAAATGGTGCAGACAGAATGGAAAACTGGGTAGACCCTGATCAGATTGATCTGGGTCTGGACTGTTTGTTTAGGCCTATCTGTTCCATTACTTAAGATCATTTTTAAGGTAACCAGGCACTTAAAGCACATAGGGGCTACCCCTATAAAATTAGTGCAATCACTCATAACTCTTGAACTGCTGAATAATATTAATTTACATGTAGCCACTCCCATTTCTGACTTTCAACCATCATATTTATGATGTTATTTATTCTTACAAATTCACAAACTGGGTGTCAGTGTAGATACTGATCAGAGGCAATTCTAAGAAATACCCATATTGTATGATGAGACAATTCTAACAAGAACCTATAATATATGTTTCTAACAAGAAATAAGAAATAATAATCCTTGTTACTCCTTCTTATTTTGAATTATGCTCTAAATATGGAAAAGCAAAATTTTTAGAATGATGAAAATATCCATGGAAACATCCACATCTACAAAGAATTAGGCATCAAACAATAGTTTTTCCTAAAACTTGGAATTGAAAGTCGGAACATACCAGTATTGTTATAGTATAAACCGTTCAGTGTTGTCGGAAGAAGATACCACATGCAGAGAGCACACATTGGGCCTGACACAAGGGCATGGAGTAAAATGTTGATCTTGTACTTTTTTGGTGGAACCACAAACTTCAGTGTCTCTGAATCACAACACGATATAAAGTCTATCTCATCGTCTTCTGACAAAAGGTTCTTCTTCTTAACAAAACCCATATCCATGGACTTGGAACCCTATCAACAGATAAGTTTTCATCTAATCAGTATTATTACGAAAAAAGAAAACAAAAACAATACAGAGGACCCTCATTATAACGACAGTCTTTGTTCCCTTACACTTTAAAGTTTTAAAGAATTTGCAGCTATAAAGAATCTTCATAAAGAGTAGTATCATAGGTAATAAAGGGTCTTTGCCCCTCAATTACCCCAAGAAGAAAATGCTGTGAATAGTTTTCAGAATAGCCTTGCTGAGGCAATTCTAACAAATATCAGCAACATTTTTTTTTTTTTTTAAATAACAAATTCCATATTCTTGAATATCTTCCTCAACCCTCCTAACTTGAGCCAAGGAATTGCTCCACTGAAATTGTCATTGTAATGAGTTTTGTCATTTATTACAAATACTGGTTTAACCCATTGCATGCAGGGAAAACCCTAAAGGGGTACATTGGCAAACAGTGCAGACCCAGATCAGATGCCACAGAATTTTGCTAACAATGTTAACATGATTCAATACGCAAGTACATGTACATCACTAAGGAAGGTTACAAAAAAAAATGAGAAAGGCATGACAAATTTTTCAACAAGACTTGTGCCCCTGCCTGTTCCAAGGCAGTTCTTCTGTTGTGGATTATTATTTTTTTTTGCTTATAGTTTGTCTTTAGAGTGTGTGTATCGCTTATATTATTTTGTTTTGGATAGCCAATTGGCCATTTTGTGGGAAAGTAACTGTCCTTTTCGTTTTCCGCTATTGATATTTCCATTAGGGTCTAGTTGTTTCATGTTTGTGCTTCTTTCCCTTTGGTGTCTCTGATGGAAGCTGTGGGTTAATTGTATTGATTCCTGATCATTGCCTTCTCTTCTATTTTGTGGGACCATCAAAAACTCAGATTAGCCGTCTTATCAGTCTTTGCCAATGGCATGAACCTTCTATAACCTTTGTCTATCTAGCCAAAGAGAGATGAACAGCAACACTTGCTAATTTGATTCTGCCATGCACTGGCTCATATACAATCCATTTAGTACCGGAAACCCCCAAAATGGGTAAATGGCAAACAATGAAGTCCCAGATCAGAGACAGCACAATGCAGCGTCTGCACTGTTTGCAAAAAAGTTTAGCCAGTTTCCAAATAAATTTTTAAGAAAACACAACCCGGCACCTCTAAATTTTGAAATGGACTTGTCCTATATATAAGGTTGAAGATTACATTCAGTACAAAAAGGGATACTATGACATTATTCTTGAAACCATTAACCCATTTTGTACCAGAAACCCCATAATGGGTACCCTGGCAAACAGTGCAGGCCCAGATCAGAATGCGACGTCTGATCAGGGCTTACACTGTTTGCGAGAAGTTAAGCCATTTTCCAAATAAATTTTGAAGAAAACACAACCTGACACCACTTAATGTTGGAATGGGCTTCTGGTATATACAAAGACAATGAATCCATTTGGTACAAAAAGGGGTTAAGAGTGACTCCAATATAGAAGAGGATTCAGATATCAAGTTTGTAATGCTTTCAGTAGATACACCTGACATACATTCTGACACTTTTTACAAAGGAGATGAATTTTGGAACTTCCTTTTGGTTCTCCTGTAAACTGAATCACCCTGAAAAAGAGGTCTCCTCTTGACAGTAGACCCCTATTGATAAGGGGGACAAAAACATTTTCGATTTACTTCCCTGAAAGAATACATTTAGTTCTTTCCCCTAAAAATTTAAATCAAAGCACAGACGGCATTGGGGAGTCAATTGTCTCTGAGATGGGCTTGAAAAATGGTCCTGGAGTTAGGTAGTGTTAGACTTTTTCTTAAACCCTTCATGTTCTTTAAGCAAATGGTGTAGACCCTGATCAGATGCCACTTTCTGTATCATCTGATCTGGGTCTACAATGTTTGCCTAGCCCATCATATGAGTACAATCCAGGTTTTACAGATAAACCTCTTGTCACAGCTCTCTGACGTTGGCAGCGACAAGAATTTCATGTCTATTAATAACCATTATCTAGTTTTCATACAAATGCTATTAGCACGTTTGACCTTTATTGGTCAGTGATAGTCACTGCAAATCAAAATCTACCATAGCTGATAAAATCAAACTTTGTGACACCAATCAAGCCAAAAATTGGTATAGTGTAATGGGAGATCTGAGTTTTCAGAACATTTCTGCCCAAATATTTAGTATCTTTTCTATTTTCAATAAAACTCACCCCGTCACCAACCATGGCATAATAAACCTACACCACACTGCAACAATTTATAATATATTGAACAATTCATATGCATGTATTTGCTGTGCACCATCTACTGACCTTTCTGTAAAAGCCAAGCTTGCTTTTAAGCACTTGTATCTGTGATTAAATGTGTTTATTATTCAGAATTGCATGTACATTTGAAAAATGTTTCCTTGGTTACAAGGAAGCTGCCAGTCTGTGTGTGAAGTACAATCTCAATCTTTCCCCACTGGTCTAGTGGTGACATTTTCCCTAGTGACAAAAATAGTTGTGCAAATAGTTTTGACCCAGATCAGGCCCAACAAAGCAAATTATTTTGTTGGGCCTCATCTGGATCCAAACTGTTTCACACTCTGTTGTTAGGTATTCCTATTTTTGAAACAATTAATTAAAAAAAGTCCATAGACAACAAACAAAATTACCCAGCAAGAAACATTATTATTATCATTATTATTATATTTTTTGGCTGACTGTTTGTCAATTAACACAAAGTTACTAAGCATAGAAATTCTTCAGTGCTAGAGTCCATGTGACTATCACTCCAGGCACTGGTTATTTATAGAAAAAAGGAGTGTTCATTTTAGCACTGTAAGGTCAGCTTATTGAGTAATGAATGGAGTTATCTATAGAATCTGGACTGGAATCATGCTTTGGGCTTAGCAAACAGTGTAGATCCAGATCAGACACCAAAGAATGCTACATCTTATCAGGGTCTAAACTGTTTGCTTGCAGTTCAGGTATGGGTCAGACACCACAGAAGACATCATCTGATCAGGGTCTACATTTGTTTGCTTACAGGGTTAAAGGAAATATTAACAGTCTAAGTCACTGTTCAGAATCATTTTTTTCAGCCAACACTCAAGAGACAATCGACCCACCAGTACTCCCAGTGCTTTGTTTTTTTTTTCAACTACGAGTTGAATACTTTGATACTCAGAGGCTACAAAATCATGTTTGCCTTTGGGTGCACCCATTTCTGACTGTCAACCAATCAGATTACTTGATGTAAATAATTCCTACAAATTCATGAACTGAATGTCAAACAGTGTAAATACAGATCAGATGTCTTCTTTTGTGTCTTTTTTTTTGGTTTGGGGTCAATAGCCCTTTCAAGATTATTTCTCTTATTTCGAGACGATCGTTAATCAGAGGTGGACTGATCTGTATCTCTGTACTGTCTGCAAAAGATAGTGTATACTCTGGTTAAGCAGGATAAGGGTGTTAACCCATTGTATACTGGTGGACTCTTCCACTGCTATATGTTGGACAAGTCCATTTGTCATATAAGGGGTGGTAGGCCTATTTTTACATTCTTATTCAATTTTTGACGGAAAATTCTGTCAGCAAATAGTGCAGGCCCTGATCAGACCCCGCATTCTGCAGCGTCTGATCTGGGCCTGCACTGTTTGCCAAGGTACCCCTTTAGGGTTTCCCCGCATGCAATGGGTAAATGGCTTTGCCTTTATAAATTTCCAGAAGAAAACTGAAAAGTCTATTTGATGCTGTATCAAACATGTGAAACAAAATGCCAGTTTCATGTGACAAATTGACAGGTCAATCCTAGAGTTTAAATCAATACTGTTGCTTGTACTGCATCAGCTCTAAAGTGCTTTCTTCAATACTAGAGTTAATCTGCTGTAGTTGCTCTGAATTGAAGAAAGTAAAAGGTGGAGTAAGAAGGATTTAATATCAAGAGATAAATAGAGGATTTTACACAAGTGGTCATTTTAAATGAAATTAATGAAACGAGCCTTTGGCGAGTTTCATAAATTTCATATGAAATGACGACGAGGGTAAGATTCTTTTATCATATGACAATTTTAAATTGGATTTTATCGCCTTTAAATATGACAAATTTTCCACAAAAATGCATGGTTGACATGGACATCGTCATGACGTTACTTTACCCGGCCAAAGTGTTATTACATGTGTGGTCATACGATTTTTATTACACAACGTTATCAACGGCTTATCAACAACGTCATATGATAATTCCTGCACCAAATACTGCTGTCTACTAAAAGTTTTCCGACACAAAAGTACAGAATCCCACATCACCCTGACTCATTTTCTGATTCCGAATCACCAACTTTGCTCTCTGAGCCCCGGCATTTATTGCGATGTTAGAAAGCAGCCATGTGTAACGCAGAACCAGATGTGAGAGATGATGAAGTCACTTAATGCAGGGTGTTACGTCATATTTTCCCGCTTATTTACATTTGAAAAAAAAAAACTTTACTGGAAGAAAAAAGGTAAATAATAAACATATTGTCACTATAGTAACTTGATCTGCCGCACAGTATCACATCTCTTGGATGTTTTCAGATCTTACACATATTCCTGCTTATTTACATTAGAAAAAAAAACTTTACTGGAAGAAAAAAGGTATATAATAAACATATTATCACTATAGGAGCCCCTACAAGCGAATTTGTGTCTTCGAGCATTCCGTCATGACATATTTTAACTGCGCATGCCCAGCCATTCAGAGGGGCCAGGGATATGGCTTTCTGTCTGAAGGTTCCTCTTGAGTTACTGCTTGTATGAGCGAGCAGCGAAGGTTCTGGCGAGACTGCGCGGATGCGCAGGCTCGCCTGAACCTTCGCTGCTCGCATAGGCGATAAGTACCAAAATCGCTTGACGGGGCCCATAGTAACTTGATCTGCAGCACAGTATCACATCTCTCGGATGTTTTCAGATCTTACATATTGCATCCGTGTGATATGTTGATCTGGAAACATGCACTTGATGTGATACAATGCTGCAGATCAGGTTACTGCAGTAATAATGTGTTTGTTTGTTTTTATTGGGGTTTAACGGCACAGTCAACACTATTTAGGTCATTTTTGAGCCGGTCAGTTTACCTATCTACATTTTTCCTGGGCAGGCTTATACGTAAGCATTAAACCTCAAATCAAACAAACAAACAAATGATCACCGGTCAGACGCGCATCCGACTGAGCTACCGAGGCCGGCCGTAATAATGTGTACATATTTCTTTAGAAAACATGCTGAGGGTACTTTCAAGTACCCACATCAAAATAGAGAAATAAGAAAAGTGAAAGCATCACTGACACTGCATGATACGCCATCACTGCTCGGCCCCCGCCTATCGGGGCTTGAAGAAATAGATTGGCTGCATGATGCTTCCATGCAGAGCTGAAACCGACCTGCACACGAGTACTGGTAAACCGCTTAGAGGATCTAAGCCTGCCCAGGCAAAGCAGTGCGAGTCGGCCCGACCATGCTTATAAACACTATTGGTTTCATTGGGCCACAGGGCTTGAGATGTCATTTCATCTCAATGTCGGGTAAAAGTCCCACAAATTTGGAAGCAACATCTCCAAAATGACCTTTACTATGTTGACGGGGACGTTAAACCTCAAATCAAACAAACCCCATCACTGCCGGTCAATATGGGCTCATTAACAATCACAAATATGCTTCCATTAGTGGTCTATATATTTGCTAAGTTTCATCCATATATTCCATTCCATTAACCCTTTTTGTACCAAATGGAATCTTCCTCCTTATATATAGCAGGAGTCCATTTCAAAATTTAGGGGTGTCAGGTTGTGATTCCTTCAAAATTAATTTGGAAAAAGGCTGATTTTTGGGCAACCAGTGTAGGCCCTGATCAGACGCCGCATTCTGCCGCGTCTGATCTGGGCCTGCACTGTTTGCCAAGGTACCCCTTTTGCGGTTTCCGGTACTAAATGGGTTAAGTAAAGGAATAAGAGTCCATAAACCAATGGATGGGAATTGTTAACGGCCATAACTCTGTAAAATGTTAACGCATTTTGCCAATTAACAATCCCAAACATTCTTCCTATAGTGGACTATGTATTCTGGTTAGTACAGGAATAGGTGTCCAAAAACAATTTAATGGGAATTGTTAACGTCCATAACTATGTCAAATGTTAATGTATTTTGCACATTAACAATCCCTAAACACATCCCCAATACCAAGGTATATACAAAATTTGAAGAAGTTTCATCCAAATATTCCATAAAGTAAAGGAATAAGAGTTTAAAAACCATTTAATGAGAGCTGTAAATGGCCATAACTCTGTTAAATGGTAATGCATTTTGCCCATTAACAATCAAAAACATACTTCCTACAGTGGTCTATATATCTGTGAAGTTTCATAAATGTATTCCAGTTAGTAAAGAAATAAGTGTCCAAAAACCATTTATTGGGAATTGTTAATGGCCAGAACTTGGCAAATGTTATTGTATTTGTTATTTGCATTATCATTGTCATTTGCACATTAACAATCCTAAGCATCCTTCCTATAGTGGTCTCTACATCTGCCATGTTTCATCATTATATTCCATTTAGTATAGGAATAAATGTCCAAAAACCATTAACGTCAAATGCTGATGTATTTGTTAATACATTTTGCATATTAGATCATTATGGAGACCCTGCTTCCGATTGTGTGCGACTTCAACCTGACATTGAGATGAAATGACAGCTCAAGCCCTACCACCCAAAGATACTGCTGGGGTTTATGAAAAAGTCAGCAAATCAGTTTTGAAAGACTTTTTATCGCTTGAAAGTATCTCCATTGCCCTGAAGGGAAACAGATACACAATCAGGGGTAGGGGCAACTCTTTGTCTCCCTTTCCAATAAGGGTCCACTCTTGAAGTAAAGAGGGAGGCAACTCTTTGTCTGTCTCCCTTTCCAATAAGGGTCCACTCGAGGCAACTCTTTTAAAACTATCTTAGTCTAGATCATCCTAATAAACAAGGGTCTTAAATCTTAAAGGAAAATTCTTTCCTTCAATGGTACACCCCTTCCAGGGGGTCTCAGACTCCAGGAAAGCTTATAGGACTGCCAGGTATATCCATTCCTCTTAACCTATAAAATGCCAATCACGACAACTGCTGTCTGCTTTGTCATCTGCCGGTTACTTTAAAAGTAGTTTTTAGCAAACAGTGTGGACCCTGATCAGACTGCTCCTGTAGGAGCAGTCTGATCTGGGCCCACATTGTTTGCCAGTATGCAAAAATATTTTAAAAATTCAGCAGAGGATATAAGCAGATGACATTTTCAGATGTAGTTTTTCTCGGCGTCTTAACCCTTGTCCTGCTGAGCCCGGATATGCCTTATCTTTGAAACAATGTAGATCCAGATCAGATGGCTTCTGAAGAAGCCATCTGATCAGGATCTTCATTGTTTGCCATCCAGTTTATAAATTTGTTGTAATAATTTGCATCAAGTAATCTGATTGGCTGATAATCAGTGGTGGGTGTGACATATTTAAATATTCAGCAGGACAAGGGTTAATATTTAAAGGTTTTTCTTACCTGCACAAATGTTGAAATCACCTGTGCTATTATCACAAACATCATCATAAGTGCCCCATACACATATAAAGCAATATAGTCCTGTATGGTTCCCAGCTCCACCAGCAAGGTAAATAGCCCTCCCAGCAAAAATGGAATGAAGAACAATATAATCTGGTTGATATAGACATACACTGGCGCATCGTAACCCAGTTTCAGCTTCAGCCCACCAAGTATAGTTTGTGGCAGTCTCTTGGCAAGGAATTCCCGTTTGTACTCATTTAAAAGTGGGACACTGGTTCCCATGATGTAAGTTATCCACTGCTTTTGGCTGGGAGTTATTCTGTAGTTTAATCCATGCTTTCTGCGGAATCGGTAAGAGCGATAGAAGCTGAAGTCTTGACAACTGTCACCCTGGGGAGTTTTCATACATCTTGAGGAGTCTGAAATATATAATTGAACAAAATAGCTCTATAATTGAAAGAAAAGGGTGGCATGCAAGAAGAATAAAAAACAAAACAGAAATGTACTTTTAAGGTTTTTGACATCTTTGCCTGTAAAGTGCAAATCACATCATAGCAAACGATACGGTAAGTATTTTGTCATAATTTAACCATTATCTTGCTGTTCACGACAACCCCTATCTTTGCAAACAGTGTAGATCCAGATCAGATGGCTTCTGATCAGGATCTACACTGTTTGGCATTCAGTTTATGAATTTGTAGCAATAGATTACATCAAGTAATTTGATTGGTTGGTAGACAGAAATGGGTGTGGCTTAAATGAATATTCAGCAAGATAAGGGCTAAGGATAGTTTTCCTTATTTCTCAGTTTTTTATGGAGCATCGACAAAAACTATCCTTCAATTATCACAAAATACTTAACTTATCTGTTGCTATGTCACATAGTTCTGTAACAGCCAATAATTTCAAACTGTTTTTTTTTTCTGAGAAAATAATTGTAGTTTGAAATGTCAAGCCTGATGTTTTCTGAACACTAATAAAGGATTTTTTGAATGCCAACTTCCGTATGATACAGTTTGATGCAGGAGCTAACAACTATGCCTAAACCTCTTGACAACACTACAAACTGTAATATGGTTTAGGATATAAAAGAGCTATAGGATGGACACCCCAAAATGTATAGATTTTATAGAACAAGAATTCCGCCGAAGGCTATGTCGTGCCTGTGAGGGCGCAAAGAAGTCACCAAACCATGACATCTAGGCCAAGGTCAAACATAGATGGTTGCATAAAATTTGCAATTCTTAAATGCAAGCTTGTACTAAGTTTCATTAATAAAGCTGTAATAATTCTTGAGAAATGAACTTAACCATTACGGTGAGCGCTAGAGTGGTTGCAATATTTTACAAAGTCAGTGAACCATAAAATGTAGGTCAAGGACAAATATGGATGCTTGCATTTAAGTTTCCATGTCCAGATACAAGTTTGTACCAAGTATCATTAATGAAGCTCTTGTAGTTCTTGATAAATTAACTTGACCATTTGGGTGAACGCTAGGGTGGTCGCAATTATTACAAAGTCGGTGAACCATGAAATGTAGGTCGAGGTCAAATATGGATGCTTGCATTTAAATTGTCATCTCGAGATACAAGTTTGTACCAAGTATCATTGATGAAGCTCTTATAGTTCTTGAGATATAAACATGACCATTAGGGTGAACGCTAGGGTGGTCGCAATATATTACAAAGTCAGTGGACCATGAAATTTAGGTCAAGGTCAAATATTGAGCCTCGCATTGAAATTGCCATCCCCAGATTCAAGTTTGTACCAAATATCATTAATGAAGCTCTTATAGTTCTTGAGATATAAACATGACCATTAGGGTGAACGCTAGGGTGGTCGCAATATTTTACAAAGTCAGTGAACCATAAAATGTAGGTCAAGGTCAAATGAGGATGCTTGCATTTAAGTTGCCATCCCCAGATACAAGTTTGTACCAAGTATCATTAATGAAGCTCTTATAGTTCTTGAGAAATAAACTTGAACCTCAGGGTGAACCCTAGGGTGGTCCCAAATAGTTCTTGAGAAACAAACTTGACCATTAGGGTGAACACTAGGGTGGTCGCAAATGTTGACGCCTTGACAAATGGACGGATGGATGGACGGACGAACAAACGGACGGAAAACCGGGTGCCTATATCACGCCATGCTAATAGCAGGCGCAACAATAAGGGTGAACCAGGGTGCTGACAGTATTTTAGAAAGTCAGTGAACCATGAAATGTAGGTCAAGGTCAAATATGGTAGCTTGCATGTAAGTTGCCATCCCTAGACACAAGTTTGTAACAAGTATCATTAATAATAATAATAATAATGAAGCTGTTATAGTTCTTGAGAAATAAACTTGAACCTTAGGGTGAACGCTAGGGTGGTCGCAATATCTTACGAAGTCAGTGACCCATGAAATGTAGGTGAAGGTCAAATATGGTTGCTTGAATGTAAGTTGTCATCCCGTGATACAAGTTTGTACCAAGTATCATAAATGAAGCTGTTATAGTTCTTGAGAAATAAACTTGAACCTTAGGGTTAACGCTAGGGTGGTCGCAATATCTTACGAAGTCAGTGACCCATGAAATGTAGGTGAAGGTCAAATATGGTTGCTTGCATGTAAGTTGTCATATCGTGATACATGTTTGTACCAAGTATCATAAATGAAGCTCTTATAGTTCTTGAGAAATAAACTTGAACCTCAGGGTGAACCCTAGGGTGGTCGCAAATGTTGACGCTTTGACAAACGGACGGACGGAAAACAGGGCGCCTATATCGTGCCATGCTAATAGCAGGTGCGACAAAAATGACCATAAATGGTGATTTTTCTGTATATTCTATACATTTTGCTTGTATTACATGGTTATTTAAGAGACACAGTTTCTGCTTTGGACCATAACAATAGTGTTATACGGAGGTTGTGGTGTACATGTAATTATGAGTAGCACAATGAGAAAGCATGCTTTCCAGCTCAGACAAGTCTCTGTATTCATGCGCTCCGCTCAGAACCTGCTCCGTCTGCAGATCATGTCTATGTTAGGAGCCTACCATCAGGGGCCAGTTGTTCAAAGCATCGTTAGCTTAACAAGCTCGTTAGTTGTCATATTGTTAACTGTTCTAGCAAGTTTAAAATTCAAAATTTTGGTATTTTTGCTGAAAAAATGTGAGCAGCTTTTGTGAATGCAAAAGCTGCTCACATTTTTTCAGCAAAAATATTAGCATATCTGCCATAATAAATGATCAAAGTTTCAATGATATGTTAACTAACAACCTCGTTAGTTTTGAACAACTGGCCCCTGAATGACATAGCCTCAGAATCAACCCTGATTTTTTTCCTTATTGCTGGATGAAAAAATGAAATTGGGTCCATACGGTCATACTAGCAATTATGATATGGTCAAAACTGATCCATACTGACAAAAGAAACTTTGATGTATCAAAACCTTTTTTGATAAATGAATTCCAGCTAGGCGCTGCAGTTCGGTTAACCTGTTCAGTTCTCTTCAGCGTATTTCTGCCAAAATGGAGGACAGTGACAGTTCTTAAAAGCTGCCAGCAGCAAAAGAGTCTCAAACTTTGGTAGAAAAGGTATCTTAAAGAATGGAAGAGCCCATGTTTAGGAAAAGGGATAAGGGATGATCACTAATTTATTAAGGCAAGCAGAGAACATACTGCATCCTTGCTGCAGAGATGCGAAAGTTTGTGTGTCTTGGATGTATGACCTTTGTGTTCGGATTTTTATCAGTTTATCTTAAAGGTGCATTATTGAGCTATCTGGAAAAAATGCTTCCAAAAATAAAATACATATAGCCGGTATTTTTCTTTAAAACAATACAAATGAATGCATCTTATGCAAAAATGCGAACAATTATGATGACAGGTAAACGAGTTTGAGAGGGATTCCCTAACTAGGTTTCGAACACTAGTTAGATCTATTTTTAGTTCATGACAAAAATAGAATCCCCATATATGACGTTATGCGACGTTCATTTTTGGCCTGAATCGGAAAAAAATATGACGCTGAATACCATGCCATAAGTAATGACACTCAGAGCGATACTTGCGCTATGTATGTGTAAAGTGACAGATTTATTTTTAGAACAGAAATTCCGAACACATGTTCAGAGCGAAGAGTAAACACTAATGAAAACGACCATTTTCATAAAGTTCTGAAGCTGTATTTGGCTCCAAAAGTGTACACATGACAAAGGGGTGTGAATTGAAGATAAAAACCAGAAAAAAAAATTGAGACCCGGTAGCTCAATAATGCACCTTTAATAGTAAGGGGAATATGTCTTGACAATATGGGAAGTTTTGAAAACATCCAAAATGGGTTGACACATATGAAAGGCACAGATGTACAGTCTGAGCTTTAACCATAGTAGTCTTATAGCCTTAAAGACAGGTTTTCTTGTAAAAGGGCTGTTTCAAAAATAATACCAGTAAATTGTACAGGGCATCTCCTTTTTTTTTACATATATATAAATATCGCTTAATTGGACAAACACAGCTATTATCCAGACAGGTAATTGGTTCTATATTAATTGGATAAGTAACAGAAAAAAATGGCTTTTTATTGATTTCAATATTGCCTCCAGGAAGGAAAATTCCAATTATCCATCAAATCTGATATACAGACAAAATAAAGTCGGCAGAAAATCAATGAGGAGTATGACAATATTTTGAACTTAGAACAAAACAGGAAATGTTATTGTCTTTGACTCATTTTATATGTGAAACACCAAAACATGTTATTTGTTTGTTTGATTTGAAGTTTAACGTCCCTGTCAACACTGTATAGGCCATTTTGGAGACGTTGCGTCCAATTTTGTGGGACTTTTACCCGACATTGAGATGAAATGACATCTCAAGCGCTGTCGCCCAATGAAACCAATAGGGTTTATGAGCACGGACAGGCTGACAAGCGCCGCTTTACCTGGGCAGGCTTAGATCCTCTAAGAGGTTTACCAGTACTCGTGCGTGGTTGGTTTCAGCTCTGCGCGGAAACAGTGCAGGCCCAGAGCATTCTGCGGCATCTGATCGGGGCCTTCACTTTTTGCAGAAAGTTCAACAATTTTAAAATTAATTTCTAAAACAACTAAACCTGACACCTAAATTGCAAAAAGGATTCACGTTGCATATGAGGGAGAAGATTCCATTCAGTACAAAATCGGTTAAAGAGAATACCGTAAAGATCCGACAAATTTTGTCACCTTGAGGACATGCTGTAATTCTCCTTAAATTTGAACAAATTTGTATCGCAGTCTAGCAAGGTGTCAAAAAGGTGAGGACAGAATGGCAAATGGGGTTGATCCTGATCAGTCTGATCTGGGTCTGCACTAGCAGTGTTTGCTTTGGCCTGTCTGTCACAATACTTAGGATCATTACGGTAACTATTGTTTGTCAATTTACAAGAGAGACAATTTTCTTACTTCCTTTCTGCATGATTAATTCCGCCGAAGGCTATGTCACGCCTGTGGGGGCGCAAAGTCACCCAACCATGATATGTAGGTCAAGGTCAAACATAGATATTTGCATAAAAGTTTCCATTCTTAAATGCAAGCTTGTACTAAGTATCATTAATTAAGCTGTAATAACAAGTGCTTCAGCTAAAGTGCACGACCCGCCGGATGCTTTTAGCTTTATGAGTGTTACCATATAAGGGTATGGCGGCCATTTTGGTCATGTGACCTGGACCTAAAACGGTTCCCTCAATAAATGCGCCTTATCGTAAGGAGCAAAAATATATCTTATACTTTAGGACTGTATTCTGAATCGTTTGCAGGATAAAATGCATTCTCACTTTTCCAATACAAAAGCATATGTGTCAAAGTTTGACCTAGACACAAAGAAGGTCAAGGTCAACTCAGGGTCACCATTTTAGCAATTTATGATGGGCCTACGTCCCAGATGCTATTTCCAATACAAAAGCATATGTGTCAAAGTTTGACCTAGACACAAAGAAGGTCAAGGTCAACTCAGGGTCACCATTTTAGCAATTTATGATGGGCCTACGTCCCAGATGCTATTTTTCAAGTTTCGTGGAAATCTGCCCAGTGGTTCTGGAGAGGACTATTTTTGAAGGGTTTTTACCATATATGGCTTGGCGGCCATTTTGGTCATGTGACCTGGACCCCATGAGCAAATTTTGGTTCCCCCATCCCATAGAGGCTCCATAGGAAATTTGACTTCAATCGGCCCAACGGTTTCCGAGGAGAAGCGCACACTCAATACGAAAAAAAGCTTCCGATATGATTATTTTATAGAGTTGAATTTCAGCATAGGGGTTCACCACCCATACATATGATTTCCCCGGGTCAAAGATGCAGCAAAACTCAATATGAATTTTTTGGGAGTTACTGTAAAGTGAGCGCTTGTGTATTTTTTTCCAGAAAAAGCTTGGGTGTGCGCTTATAGGAGCATGTGCGGTAAATAGGTCAAATACAGTATATATACTGATATAGTGTACTGCTAATGAGCTGAACAGAACCTTAGATGATGTTTAACCTATAAGTAACTTGTATATAACTTCTACAAGTGTTAGACAGCATGATTGTGCAATTTGCATATGTCTCTTAGTGCTCTTGACTTAAGAGGGACTGATGAACAACGTTAGTCTAACTTTTACTGAACTTACGCAAAGTGTGTTGGAGCTTATTGTGACAATCAAGTGAAGTCAGTAAAAAAACCTTGTCCCTATGTGCTCTTACGTTCCTGGTTAAACCCTAAAAACCTATCAATCAGACTGAGCCCTGAAGTGAAATGAAAAACAAGATGCGTTTGTGAAACATGAACATGTCCCTGGGCCAAGGCTAATTTTTTTCTTTAAAGTTGGTAACAGCACAGATCAAGGTCACAGGTCAAAATGTTTCATATGAGTGGGAAGCCCTTTTCACAAGGATGTGAAGAATCTATCTGAAATGGCTAAAAAGTTATGACCAATGTTATTTTTTTCTTTTACCCATTTAGTACCAGAAACCCCAAAACGGGTACCGTGGCAAATAGTGCAGGCCCACATCAGACACCGCAGAACGCGGCATCTGATCTGGGCCTCCACTGTTTGCTCAAAATTCACTCATTTTCCAAATAAATTTTGAGGAAAACATGACCTGTCACCCCTAAATTTTGAAATGAACTCCTGCTATGTATAAGGAGGAAGATTCCATTTGGTACAAAAAGGGTTAAAGTAGGTCACTGATCAAGGTCAAGTTCAACATTTTTCAGTATGAGTGGAAAGTTCTTGGCACAAGGAACCTACATGTCAAATATGAAAGCTCAATCTGAAACGGTCCAAAAATTATTACCAATGTTAAAGTTGTCCAACCAACAAACAATAGGGCCAAGATGGCCCTGTGTTGCTCACGTATGAACCAGGAAATCATTAGTGATGTTTAGAAAAAAAGAAACTGCGGAGAAAGGCAAGACATGTTTGTTAACCTGTTTGATATAAATATCTTCACAGAGTCAGGGTGGTAAATATAGTTGTACATCAGTTGTACCAGTTGAGCCTCTAGGCGGGGTCATTATTGGCCCCAAGGCTATAATTTTAAAATCTTGGCAGAAGTCCACTAGATGAATCTTCATACCAAATATCAAAGACCTGGGCCTTCTGGGTTCAGACAAGAAGATTTTTAAAGGTTTTCCCTATACATGTATTAGTCTATGTAAAATATGTGAGCTTATGGGCTGGGCCATTTTTGGCCCCAAAGCTTTTTTTTTTTTTAATTTATTTCTTTATTAAGGCTTCCAAGCAGACATCATATAAACAATATGCCCCCACTCCCCACCCTATCTCTACCAGGGACATAATGAGACTATAGGAAAAAAGATACAGTCGAACTTCGATAACTCGAACATCTTCGCGACCATGAAAGTTTGTTCGAAATAGGCACAGTTCGAGTTATTGAGGGTTACTTATACTGCTAGCTGAGACATAATGGGGGTGACCTAAGGATATATCCTCGCCTTTTTTTTAAATAAATGTATGCTGTGTGTACTCATTAGAATCACCTCAATGAGGCGATTCTAATGAGTACACACAACATACATTTTAAAGTTAAAATGAAACAAACCCCTATAAATTGACCTAAACAATAGAGCTATAGGAACAATTCTCTAGGGACCCAAGAATGAGTTTGAATTATCCATGGTAAACAAATTATCCGTATTCGAGTTATCGAAGTTTTACTGTATTTGATTTTCATATCAAAATTTTAACGATTCATTTACTAACCATATGGTTTGTTTTGAACAACTGGCCCCTGATGACCATGGAGGTACGGATCTGGGTTTGCACGTGACACATTGTCTCATGATGGTTAACATTTCTTCAAAATAATTTCAAAATCCATCCAAAAATAAGTAAGTTATTGGCTGCGTTTAAGTTTCGGACCCTTTTTTTGACCTTTGACCTCCAAGTATGACCTTGACCTTGGAGGTACAGACCTGGATTTTGCATGTGACACATCGACTCATGATGGTTAACATTTCTACAAAGTAATTTCAAAATCCATCCAGAAATAAGGAAGTTATTGACTGCGTTTAAGTTTCGGACCCTTTTTTTTTACCTTTGACCTCCAAGTATGACCTTGACCTTGGAGGTACAGACCTGGGTTTTGCACATGACACATCGACTCATGATGGTTAACATTTCTCCATTACATAAAAGGCCATGTATCTTGGAAACCATTCAGATCCCAACCCCAAATCATATATATTCTTGTTCTTTGTGATAAGACACACTCAGTGACACCAACCTGGGGATCCCTGGTTGTGCTGGGGCCATGCCCCACCCCCTCCACTTAGTTAATCCAATATCTCAGAAACCGTTCAAATCTGCACCCCTAAACCATATATATTCTAGTTCCTTATAAGACACATTCAGTGATACCAACCTAGGGGTCTCCCAGGGTGTGCCTGAGTGCCATGTCCCGACCCTCCACTTCAAAAAAGGTGAAATATCTGAGAAACTGTTCAGATTACCCCATCCCTAAACCACATTAAATTTTTTCCTTATGATAAGACGCATTCAGTGATACCAACATGTGGGCCCAGGGGGTGTTCTGGGTCCGCCGGCCCACCCCTCCACTTCATAAAAAGCCATATATTTCAGAAACCACCAAGATCCCCGCCTCTAAACCGTATATTTTCTTATTCCTTATGGTAAGACTCATTCAGTCACACCAACCTGAGGGTCTCTTTGTGCTGCAGCAATGTGCTGGGGGCATGCCCTGCCCCTCCACTTCATTAAATGCCATATATCATAGAAGACAGTCAGATCCCAGACCCATAATCATATGCTTTCTTATTCCTTATAATTAGACATATTAAATCACACCAACTTGTGGGGTCCTCTCCCCTCCATTTCACAAAAGGGCCTCATATCTCAAAAACTGTTCAAATCCCCACCCTTAAACCATATATATTCTTGGTCCTTATGATAAAACACATTCAGAGACAACACAATCTAGAGCTTTTCTGGTGTCCAGCGGGGCCATGCCCCTACCCCTCCGATGCCGAAAAGGCCTTGTATCTCAAGAATCTTACAGATCCCCACCCTTAATCCATATATATTCTTGTTCCTTTTGATATGGGATACCAACCATGGCTTCATTGGGTTCATGCCCCATCCCCGCCACTTAATAAAATAACAAATATTTCAGATACAGTGTCGACATGGGTGCTCCGGATTGTGGGGGTATGTTTGGGAGACTTTAAAATCGGTATATTAAAATCATATGTTAAAATATATTGCTGCCAGTGGACAGTGACCACCTGAGATCTGGTGAGCAAAGTGGCCTATGGACCTCTTGTTTTTGTTTTGGTTTATGGCCCTTTCAAGATTTTCACTTATTTTGAGCTGGTTGCTAATCAGAGGTGGGCAAAAACCAGAGTTCCCGGATAAAAACCACATTATCGTCCCTTGCAGAACCTCCTAATGATTAACAGTTGGTGCTTTTAACCACTAGGCCATGAAGTCTATTTGTTGGGGGACATAATTATGCTCATACTTGATAGTCATAACAAAGCATTGGTTCTACCTACACTGACATTATATTCTGGGATGTCTTAGAAGCTAGACTAATTATACCCCTGGCATATGAAGTATGCTATGGGGTATATAGTTTTAGCCTGTCATTCGACCATTTGTCTGTCCATCCGTCCATGTGTCAATCTGTCCGTCCATCGGGTAACATTTTGGTTAAAGTTTTTGTTTTGTTTGAGTTGCGATTTTACATCCCCATCAACAGGGATTTTCCTAGTGCAACTTTGGGGCCTGTAATCGGCCCCTATTTTTCCCAATTTAGAGACAGATATTCCCAAATTTTATGACAACTTTCCAAATTTCTGATGTTGTGCTACATTTTGATAAAATAATTCATGAAAAATTGAACCAAAATTGACAAAGTTACAGCTGAATTAAATTCCCAACTATAAATATTAGCGAGCTGTTTTTCCCAAACCCAGTGGCCCCTGGACCCTGATTCTGAAGGGTAGGAAAATCCCTGATCAACAGTATTAAGGTAATTTTGGAGACATTGCTTCCAATTTTGTGGGACTTTTACCCGACATTCAGAGATGAAATGATATCTCAAGCCCTACCACCCATAAAATCCGTTAAGGTTTAAGGAGCCGTCCGACTCGCATCACTTCCTGGGCAGACTTATATAGACCTAAGCTGTTTACCAGTATTCAAGTTCGATCAGTTTCAGCTTTGCGGGGAAGCACCGTGCAGCCCAATCTATTTCTCCAGGCCCTGATGGGGGGTGGTGGGGGGGTGCTTGGTTAAAGTTTTGCGTCAAGGTTTCTAAGAGATTTTATCTTCTGAACCCTTTGATAGATATAGTTGATACTTTAACTTACATTGCAGTTACATACTGGTCTCAAAATTTCTTTGATGCATGTCCCGCCCCCACAGTGACCTTGAGGTCAAGGTCACAGACTCAGAAATTTTACATTTGGTTAAAGTTTTAAGACAAAGTTTATAGATGTGTGTATGTGCTAAACGCTAAGACAAACTCAGTTGATACTTGCATCAATGTTGCATACCACTCCAAAGATTTTGTGGTGTATGTCCCTCCCCCCACCCACAGTGACCTTGACCTCAAGGTAACAGAAATTTTACATTTGGTTAAAGTTATATGACAAAGTTTATACATGTAGATGCCTGTATTTTCTAAACTCTAAGACAAATTCAATTGATACTTGCATCGATGTTGCATACCAGTCCAAAGATTTCATTGATGTATACCCCACCCTGCTGCTTCAGTAACATGGATGCCCCCCACCCTTCAGTAACTTTGATGCCCTCACTCCATTGGTCCATTTAGAAATTTTATGTTTGGTTTAGCTTTTACAAGCACATTTGTAGATTCTTACATGTATAGCTTCTTGACTTCTTTATTCATAAAACATAAAGCTTGAAAGATATATCAAAGGGTGGCGCTGACTGGGGGTATGCGTGACTCTCTAGTTTTTAAGCACTCATATTTTCCAAACCATTTGATGGATTGGGTCCATATTTGGAATGTGTTTGTTTGAATTGAGGTTTAACATCCATGTCAACACTTATTTAGGTCATTTTGGAGACGTTGCTTCCAATTTTGTGGGACTTTTACCTGACATTGAGATGAAATGACATCTCAAGCCCTGCCGCCCAATGAAACCAAAAGGCTTATATGCATTGGACAGTCTGACTCATTCCACTTTACCTTGGCAGGCTTAGTCCTTCGAAGCGGTTTACCAGTACTCATGTGTGGTCAGTTTCAGCTCTGCGTGGAAGCACTATGCAGCCCAATTTATTTCTCCAAGCCCCGATGGGCGGGTACAGGTCCATATTTGGAACGATCATAGTTATTTTTATAAAGTTTAATCAGCTATACACCCCACCACCACACAAACACCTATGCCAATAACCTCACAGACACTATTCCAGGCGAGATATGCTGACTGATGACAACTGTTGTTACATGACTTTTTTGGAGTGAGGTGAGCCCCTAGATGGGGGCATCTGTGTCGTATTGACACATTTCTAGTTCTGTCCGTGCTGTTCAAACCCAGATGAAGCGTGTGCCCACCACTCTTCTCAAGTTTGTACATGTAAGTTCTGCTGATGGTATGCCTAGAAATAACCTTATGATAAATTTATGATTTAGAACTAAGCTGCAATAATACCAGCATTGTTACACAAAGTTTGAACAAAAATACAAGTCCCCATTAGAAATTATTGCATCCTTCACTGTTCAACAAAGTTCTGTAAGCGGTATGGTAGCTCATGAAACAGGATAAGTTATATAGTTAAAAAGAATATGCTTATTATTGAGTAAATATTATAGCCGGCTGTCAGCAGACTTTTAGGTCTGGTGACAGCCGGCTGTCACTAGACCTTAAAGTCTGGTGCCAGCCGGCTGTCAGCAGACACTTCCAATTTTAAAATCCATCCAGAAATAAGAAAGTTATTGACTGCGTTTAAGTTTCAGACCCTTTTTTTGACCTTTGACCTCTAAGTATGACCTTGACCTTGGAGGTACGGACCTGGGTTTTGCATGTGACACTTTGTCTCATGATGGTTAACATTTCTGCTGAGTAATTTTAAAATCCGTCGAGAAATAAGGAAGTTATTGACTGCGTTTAAGTTTCGGACGCACAGACGGACGGACAGGGGCAACGCTATATGCCCTTTCCACCATTCTTCGAATGGCGGGGGCATAATAAATTTTGGGCAGAACAAATCACGTCCTATAGGCATCATGCAGCTAGAAACCATTATGGAGACACAAATGCTGAAGTAGATGGGGATGCACATGCCAATGAAATCTACACGTGCCTCTTTTACATCTGGAGAATTTAGGTTTTCCAGTTTTATGGCCCTTTCAAGATTATTCAACTTATATTGAGTCAGCATGCAAAAAACGGAGTACCCAGAGAAAAACCACCTGACCATCTGCTGCAGAACTTAGCATCCAACATGTAGCAGGGAGAGACTGAATGTTTAACCCTTATCTTGCTGAATATTCATTTAAGCCACACCCATTTCTGTCTATCAACCAATCAATTTACTTGAGGTAATTTATTGCTACAAATTCATAAACTGAATGCTAAACACTGTAGATCCTGATCAGATGGCTTCTTCACCACTAGGACACGGAGGCCCATGTCCAGCAGAAAATGAACGATGAACGAATGATTGAAGAGGCCAATAAATGAAACTTTGGTACATAAATTTTCCAGATGCCATGGTTTCTCTGCATTGTTATCTATTCAGCCCTTTCTCTTCTTTTTGTGGAATGAGTAAAAATATAAACATGTAAAATATAATATAGTATATTTTAATAACTGCTTTCTTAAAAAAAAAAAAAAAAAAAAAATGGATGTGTAAGATAGAAACTCTTACCTTTCAACCCCTTTGTCATATTTTTCCTTTCTTTATTTCAAGTGTTCTTTGTTAATAATTTAAAGTAGTCTTTGCAAGCTGGTTTGCAATTACAAACCTTCAACAGATGATACTGTAGAAATAAGTAACCTTATCAAATCACTATGATTTTTTTCTCACACTCTGACATATAATATGTAGGTCTTAAATTAAATATCCAACAAAATTAATGCACTAGATACATATTATGTCCGAATTTTTCATTTTAGAGATAAATGTAGGAGGTAGCTACATCTACAGATAAGGAGGTATAATAAGAATAACTGAGGGATAAGTTTTCTTATTTCTTGTTAGAAACATATGTTGTGGGTACTTGTTAGAATCGCCTCACCGAGGCGATTCTAACAAGTACCCACAACATATATTTTTATGGAGAAATAAGAAAAATTATCCCCAAATTATCCCCCAAATTATCCCTATTATCCCTCCTTATCTGGAGCTATACTGAGAAGGAAGGTGAACAACCTTTCTCATTCCTCACAACTGTTGTATTGCTAGACAAAGAATGGCTATGTTGCAATGGGTAACAGTAATATTCCAATAAAACCAATTCAACTTGACAGAATTCTCAGCTGAGCACTGGCATAATATGCTGTTTCTCTACCTAGTGAGCCAAGTCACAGGAAAGGCTGTACAATGACATGGTTGCCTAGCAAAGATAGGATGAGCATTCTAATCTACGAAATCAGATTAGACTGCAGCCTTTGTTGTTGGTTCGAAGAGAAACTGCCAATCTTTGGATATCCTCAGAAATCTGGAGATCAGACAATCGGAGAGAAGTGATAGGGAAGCTGATCAATTCTTCAACTGATATGAATGTCACCAGACAATCTGGCGTACAGTGGCACCAAACATTGGACAAAACAACAAAACAAGACAACAAAACAAATACAGACGGGGAAACCCCAAAATGATATTGGCAAACAGCGGATGCCCAGCTCGCTTATTCATATTTTATAATTTCAACCTGTCAGCAATAATTTCAAAATAGGCTCCTGCAATATATACTTGAAGTCCTATATTAAGACCATCTTTGGGGCTGTTAAAAAGTGGTCTTATTGAGCATTTTTGAACAGGGGCTGTTAAAAAGTGGTCTTATTGAGCATTTTTGAACAGTCTCAAAGGTGGTCTCTTACTAGTGAACAATGGGTGTAGAAAACACAAAGGCAAACTGAAATATGTTTTAAAAGAACAACTAGTTGTCTTAACAGCAAAGTTTTACTGTATAGCAAAATGATCCTAAGTATTGGGACAAGACCTCTGTCACGAATGATTCGCAATCAGATACGAGTTAATATGAGTAAATGCCAGTAGATACGAGTAGTTACGATTTTACACGAACATTCACGATCTGATACGAGTTCTCTTGCTCATATGTATACCGGTCAAGATTTAATGCGACTCATCTTGAAAAGAGTACATCTAGGTACAGGCCTTTGCTAGTATTTTAGAGCCTTTGAATGAACCCAGATATCGTAATGATCCTAAGATTGGTACAAATAGGCCTTCGCCAACAGTGTAGTCCAAGATCAGAGGAGCAATCTGATCAGGGTTTACACTTTTTACCATCCGTCTTCACCTTTTGGACTCCTTGGTGGATTACGAAAAAAAATTGTTAAACTGTTTGGAGAATTACAGCAAGTTCTCAAGGTGTCCCAACTTTCTGGACTTATAAGGTATGGTAATTCCTTTTTGAAAATAGTGCAGATCCAATCATACGGCTTCTTAGAAGCCAGCTGATCAGGAGCTATACTGTTTTCCATTCTGCTTCCGAATCCGTGATAAAGATTGAAATCATGTAACACCAATGTCTGAAAATCAGGGAGGTCAGTGCAGCAGATTGAAGTATTTACCATGGTGAGAGTTACGGTAAGCGACTCTGTGTGCCGGGACGGGACGCTATGGGTTCCTGTCTCTACTGAATAAATTTCCATTTCCAAAGGAGTTCAAGCCAAGTGCGACTGTACACAGATGCAATTGTATTTCTTCAAGAGTTTGTTACATAGCTTTAACCCATTCAGTACCGGAAACCCCAAAAAGGGTAGTTGGCAAACAGTGCAGGCCCAGATCAGACGCCGCAGAATGTGGCGTCTGATCAGGGCCTTCACTGTTTGCAAAATTTTCAGCCAATTTCCAATCAGTTTTTGAAGAAAATCTGACACCCCTAAATTTTGAATTGGACTCCTGCTATATGTAAGGTGGAATATTCCATTTTGTACAATAAGGGTTAATGTGCTACTTGATTCCTCAACAAATGCACTTGCATGTTGAATGTAAAACAATATCAGTATTGATTTAACAAACAACTGCTCAACCAACAGAAAATCAAAAACTGAAACTTGTGTTAAAGGATTGTTTTGTTTGAGAACAATCAAATGTTGTAACATCTAGCTCTTAAGAATCACCAAGGAAATACATATATTCGATGAGGCCATTCCTTTGGGAAGGAAACCACCAAATGTTTGTTTGTTTGTTTGATTTGAGGTTTAATGTCCCCGTCAACACTGTATAGGTCATTTTGGAGAGGTTGCTTCCAATTTTGTTGGACTTTTACCTGACAATGAGATGAAATGACATCTCAAGCCCTGTCTCCCAATGAAACCAATAGGGTTTATAAGCATGGTCAGCAAGACTCACACCTTTATTCCTGGGCAGGCTTAGATCCTCTTAAGCGGTTTACCAGTACTCGCGTGCGGCAGGTTTCAGCTCTGCGTGGAAGCATCATCCAGCCCATCTATTTCTTCAGGGACCGGAAACCACCAAATGCAGCATCTCATCAGGGTCAACACTGTTTGCCACTGATCCAGCTACTTTTAGACAAACCTTGGAGTAGCAAATATTTTAGAAAATTAGTATGGTAAGGAGTTGAGGTGTCTGAATATTTATTTAGGGAACATATAGTAAAACGGAAAACTGCATACATTTCTTATTATACAAGTCATGACATTTAACCCCATCCCCACCCCAACCCCCCACCCCCTCCGACCCTGTCAAATTTAGCAAGATGGATCATGTGAACATAGCCTTATAAACAGGTTGTGGTTTATTTATGATAGTTACAACAGCAAGAGGAAGAGATCTCCAGCTGTGTATACTATTAAGCAACATCAATTAATTTTTTCTTCCTTGTTTATCAAAGACTGTTGGCAAACAATAAATATCAGGGATTTTCCTGTTCTAAGAATGTAGTGCAATCTTGATTGATCTTAAATCTGACTGATCTTCCTTGAAATTTCAGATATTGATTGTATTACAGTTTCGAACAGCACACATCACATTTTTATGATTTTCTTTTTTATTTCTTTATATGAAGGACCTGCACTAAGGAAAACTAGTATGTCTGGAGTTTAACCCTTGTCCTGCTAAATATTTAAATATGCCACACCCACTACTGATTATCAACCTATCAGATTACTTGATGCAAATTATTGCAACAAATTCACAATCCGAATGACAAACAATGTAGATCCTGATCAGATGGCTTCTTCAGAAGCCATCTGATCTGGATCTACATTGTTTGAAAGGTAAGGCATATCCGGGCTCAGCAGGACAAGGGTTAATGGCCCAGACACTACTATTTTAGGTCATAACTTCACAGTGCTAATATCAAAACTGCACCAAGGCATGATAAAATCTCCACCCCCGCCCATAGGGGCTTGAAGAAATATATGGGCTGCACGATGCTTCCACGCAGAGCTGAATCCGGCCCGCACACTAGTACTGGTAAACCGCTTAGAGGATCTAAGCCTGTCCAGGAACCGCGGTGCGAGGCTGACCGTCCATGCTAATAAACCCTATTGGTTTCATTGGGCGACAGGGCTTGAGATGTCATTTCATCTCAATGTTGGGTAAAAGTCCCACAAAATTGGAAGCAACGTCTCCAAAATGACCTTTACAGTGTTGACGGGGACGTTAAACCTCAAATCAAACAAAGCATGATAAAATCTACTCGACCTGTGTGGCCTGATCAGTCTCTGTTGACTGCATGAGCCTTCTATGATTTCTGAACAATCCTGACTGTCAAGACAAGGTGGGTGTGATGGCTGACCTGAGACTTTGTAGGTAACATAGGTCATCATGTAGATTTTGTCATGCAAAATGGCCCAATGTCGTCATGTAGATTTTGTCATGCAGATTGGCTCAATTAACTTATATCTTCAGAGACTGTACTGCAGATTACAAGAGTGTGTTTGGTGCTGTGCACTTAATGATAAAATTATTTGCATTTCTGCATTAATCTGATGTTTGAACAGAGATTTTTAACATCATATTAAACTCCCTGACTTCCTGAAGTTTCCTGATATTTATCATTATAACATTAGCACCAAGCACACTGTAATAACATAAATGAGCTGATGCACAGCAAAAGGTACAGTGAAATTCTGCTATCAAGACCACCTAAAATTAAGACTAATTCTGCGTTAAAAAGCTTATTTTGAAGGGTGTACTTAATCTTTCCTTGTGTTTACTGCCCACAGTGTCCTCTGGTCATGGACTGCCCTTGGGACTGTTCAAAAGTGGTCTTTAAGACCACTTTTTTGAACAGTCCCAAAGGTGGTCTTAAAAATAGGAATTTTACTGTAGAAGTTGGCATGTGCAACTGCCAATACTCAATTGCAAGTGATCAGTCCTGATGATTATACAACTTTGCACCCTGAAGCTTCTGTGTTGATGCTTCTATGGTCTCTGATGCTTCTATGAGTCCTGCAATATTGCTTCTATGATAACTGATGCTTTTATGTTCTCTGATGCATCCATGATCCTTAAAGCTTCTATCAGCCCTGACGCTTCTTTAAGTTCTGATGCTTCTATGAGTCCTGGTGCTTCTATGAGTCCTGATGGTGCTTCAATGAGCCATAATGCTTTGATGATCCTTAGTGCTTCTAGGAGCCCTTTCTTTTCTATGACCACTGTTACTTCTATGATCCATGATGTTTCTATGAGTCATAATGCGTCAATGAGTACTGATGCTTCAACAAGTCCTGATGCGTCAACAAGCCTATGAGCTGTGATGCTTTTTTATGATCCCGGAAATTTCTATGATCCCTGAAGTTTCTGATGAGTTCTAATACTTCTACGAGCTCGAGATCATGCAATTTTCTATAAGCTTTGATGATTTACTGAGCATGGTTGTTTTCATGATTCCTGGTGATTCTATGGCCATATTCGACTGGGAAGTTTCGTGAAATTTTCGTGAAATTCCACACAGGAGTGTGGTGTTATCTTGTAATAGCCGATCACATGGTCCAATCAAATATGAGTTATTTTTCAAATACATAAGCGATCGTGGAGCACGATTCTATTCGAAGGAAAAGTCGAACCTTTCGTGCACCACGGTCGCTTATGAGCTATACGCAAATAAAATATTTGATTGGACCATGTGACCAGCTATTACAACTAGGAACCACACTCCTACGTGGAATTTCACGGAAATTTCACGAAACCTACCAGTCGAATACCGCCTATGATTAACTCCTGGTGCTTCATTAACCCTTATCTTGCTGAATATTCATTTAAGCCACACCCATTTCTGTCTATCAACCAATCAGATTACTTGATGTAATTTATTGCTGCAAATTCACAAACTGCATGTCAAACAGTGTAGATCCTGATCAGATGGCTTCTTCAGAAGCCATCTGATCTGGATCTACACTGTTTCCAAAGATATGGGTTGTCGTGAACAGCATGATAAAAGTTAAGCCCTAATGCATGTATGAGTTCTGGTGTTTCCTGATTCTTCTATGTACCTTCATGCTATTATTAATAAATGTGTGTTTCTATGACCCTGATGTTTCTATGATCCCTGATTTTTCTATTGTCCCTGTTGCTTGTGTGAGCACTGCGATGCTTCAATGAAAGAGCCTAAGAACCTTGCACCATGGAGTGACAAAAATGATGATTAAATGGCTGCAAGTGTGTGTATGAACGGATAAGATTCCTTGCTGATCACATGTCAATGAGTACCTTCTGTTGTGCCCCATGTCATTTATTAGTAAATATAAACACAGATGCTTATGTTCATCAGCAGGCTAGGAGCTTTGACTTGACAGTAATGCTTGAACAAACAAGAGGACCAAGATGGTCCTGTATCGCTCCCCTGAGCTAACAGATTCAAAGTTTTAGGAAGTGCCAACCTTTACTGAAGGATTTATGCGAGGACAAGGTGATAACAGGGTAAGCATTTTCTGCAAATCAAGCATGCGGGTGCCAATGCTAGGCTGCAGCCCCTTTTCATAATGAACAACTAGTCCGAGTTTCAAGTAAATATGTTCAGTAATGACAGAGATATTACAAAATGTCCAAGTTTTTGCATGACGATGACGAAAATGTCTAAGTTTTTGCACCACGACTAGGCCAGAGCTATGACAATACCTCGTCATTTTCTTCGAAAACAGCCTAGCTAAAAATTCTAAGTCGAAAAAGGGGCTAAGTCGAAAAAGGGGCATAACTGTGCCTAAATATGTTCAGTAATGACAGAGATATTACAAAATGTCCAAGTTTTTGAAACAATTTTTAAGCAAAAATTTTAAGTCCAAAAAGGGGCATAACTGTGCCAAAAATATTTTGAGGGTTACCTCACCTATTGGTATGAGTTCCCCTTTTCATAATGAACAAATAGTCCGAGTTTCAAGTAAATATGTTCAGTAATGACAGATATATTACAAAATGTCCAAGTTTTTGCAAGACGACGCCGTAAAATTCTAAGTCGAAAAGGGGGCATAACTGTGCCAAAATATTTTGAGGGTTACCTCACCTATTGGTTTGAGTTCCCCTTTTCATAATGAACAACTAGTCCGAGTTTCAAGTAAATATGTTCAGTAATGACAGAGATAATGTCCAAGTTTTTGCACTACAACGATGCCAGAGCTATGACAATACCTCATCGTTTTCTTCGAAACCAGCCAAGGTAAAAATAAACAACCTTTGAAATGACTACTCCTAAATAGGCAGACCGATTTTCAAAGAATTTCACAGAAATGTTCCTTTGGTCACTGTAAACCAAAATTGCTCAAACCATCAACACTGCCTTATATTACTTACCATTTTATCTGTACAATAAGGATCAGGTGAGCAATCCAGGGCGATTGTGGCCCTCTTGTTTTATACCTGAATTATCTTCCACCATTGTAATAAAGTAACATTGAAATCTTGTGTAAAAGTATTTGAGCTAGAGCCTTGATATGGGACTGACGAGGAAATCACCTGATAAATAAAATAATGAAATCTTGCTTGAGTTATGGCCCTTTGCAATTACTGGCCATTTAATTGTTTTGCTTTCTTGTGCATAGCGTATCTTTAGAACCATGTTTGCTAGTGTTTTGAAATTTCATAGATGGCTTCTTCATGGGAAAATAGGTGACCCATATTTTTCCTTATCCCAATTATCTCCTATTTACGAGTTATTCCCTTTTTAATAAAGTAACAATGAAATCTTGTTAGCATAATATCTGAAAAAATATTTGCAATATAGAGCCTTGATATTGGTATAGGAGGAGATCATCTGATTTAATGTCAACCAATTTCATGAAATTTCTATTTGAATTATGGCCTTATGATATTTTCTGGCCATTTAATTTTGTAGCTTTCTTGAGCATTGAAATTTTCTTCTGGTTGGGGGCATAATGTTTTATGAACACTAGTTGTAGCAGCAGTAGTTGTAGTAGTTGTAGTTATTGTGGTAATAGCAGTAGTAGTAGTACATGTACATGTGTGTGTGTTTCAGTTTTACATCAGGTCCTGAGAATGGAGATTCAACCTAGGTTTGAAAGTCTTCTCAGAAGCCCGGGATCAAATCATTTTGTGAGAAAATTTGCGAACAACAACGGTGCAGGTCAGCTGCACATCTGCACAGTCTGATCAGAATTTTTGTGTTCAAAGCTTGAATGGCACAATGGCTGCGTGGTGACCTCTTAGTTTCTGTATCTAAAATGTCAAATCTGTTGCTAATTGCATGCGTAGCTGAGCAGACCAGTTTAGGTCTAAAGCCCAAAGAATTTTTTTTTCAAGACAGGGCTCATATTTTCATTGCAGTCCTTCATATGTTTTTAGCTCACCTGGGCCGAAGGCTCCAGGGGAGCTTATAGTATAGTGGGTCGTCCGTCATCCGTCCACACTTTTGAGTAGCTATAGCTCTGTATCCTGCAGGCTGATCTCAATCATTTCTCATCTGTAGCATGATTCTGGTGGGGCATTGATGACATAAACTTTTTTTCGAAACTGCTCTAAAACTTTGGTTCCTATGGCAACCACATGGTCCCATAGACTTACTATGGGAAAATGCTTGTCATCACCTTAGCACCTTCAGTTTTGATCTGATCTTTCTGAAACTTATATGTAAGGTGGCTGGGAATAAAACCTCGGATGAGTTCGAAAACCGGCCAAGTCGGCCCATTTATCATAGAAAATAAAATAAACTTTACACTATGATGTAGGGCAGGGAGACTTTTTACGGCCGCCACACATTCCCAGACACCAGCTTAGTGAGGTTAAATATGTTCTAGAAAGGGTTATCCTTTGGAAGCAAGGAATAGGAAGCAAGGAATACACCACAGAACTGGAAAATATGGAGTGTACGGGTTTTCTGGGCCAGACTATGTATAAGCCTATGCAAAACCAAAGGCCCCCGGAGCGTGGGCATTTTTGGCCCCAGGGCTATAATTTGAGCAATCTTGGTAGAGGTCCACTAGATGAAGCTTCATACCAAATATCAAAGACCTGGGCCATGCGGTTTCAGAGAAGATTTTTTAAGTTTTCAGTAAAAAAATCTATTTTTAGCTCGTGTGACCTAGAGTCCAATGGACCAGAACCATTTGAACAACTATGAAAGAGGACCACCTATTAGGATCATTCCTGTGAAGTTTGGTCAAAATCAGATCAGTGGTTTAGGTGGAGATGTCGTTTGATGAAAAAGTTTACGCACAGGAGCATGGACGGACGCACACACGACGGATGATGGACAAAAAGTGATCCCAAAAGCTCACCTCGTCACTACGTGACAGGTGAGCTAAAAACAGTGGGCCCCAGGGCAAGTCCAGTTTCGGCCATGGGCTATAATTTGAAAAATCTTGGTAGAGGGCCAATTAGTGAAGCTTCATACCAAATATCAAAGACTTGGGCCTTCTGGTTTCAGATAAGAAGATTTTAAAGGTTTTCCCTACATAAGTCTATGTAAAATCAGTGGGCTCCAGGGCGGGGCCATTTTTGAACCCAGGGCTGTAATTTAATCTCCCTACTTGAAGCTCCATATCAAAGACCTGGGCATTGTGGTTTCAGACAAGAAGATTTTTAAATGTTTTCCATAAATAAGTCTATGTGAAACAGGTGGGCCACAGGGTGAGGCCAACTAAATTGACCCCAGGGCTATAATTTGAACAATCATAGAAGAGGTCCACCAGATGAAGCTTCAAACCAAATATCCAAGACCACAGATTTTCCCTATATCAGTCAATCTGAAGCCAGTGGGCCCCGGTATGGGGCTGTGTTTGGCCCCAGGGCTATAATTTGAACAATCTTGGTAGAGGTCCCCTAGATGAAGCTTTATATCAAACATAGAAGACATGGGCTTTCTGGTTTCAGACAAGAAGATTTTCAAAGGGTTTCTGTATACGGTGAGGGAGTGTTCTTGATTGGGAAAACTGTTAAACCATTAATTGTAGCATTCTGTTGCTGCAGTACAAGTGGGAATGCTAGAAGTTGAAAGATTTGACTTTGAACTGTTGTCCCATGCCTGTACCTAACCTTAAAAGACCCATTGTTATTGGCTCAACTTTATGCTAACATGCCCATATAACAGTTTATGGAATATTTTTTTGCCAAAACAGGACATGTTAAGCATAGCTGTCCAGTCCATGAATCCACTCCATCCCACACTTTTACCATGCCCATTTCCCAAACCAGAAGCCCCATACTTTTTGAGTCACTTTGTCAATCAATGATCCCTCTGACAGAATCTAAAGAAACTTTAGCCTTAACCCTTGTCCTGCTAATCCCGGATATGCCTTATCTTTGAAACAATGTAGATCCAGATCAGATGGCTTCTGACGAAGCCATCTGATCAGGATCTACATTGTTTGTCATTCAGATTGTGAATTTGTTGTAATAATTTGCTATAGGCAATCTGATTGGTTGATATTCCGTAGTGGGTGTGGCATATATGAATATTCAGCATTACAAGAGTAAAATGGTCCTATGGACTCTACCGTAATGATCCTAAGTATTGGGACAGACATGTTTAAGAAGAAGCAGTCTGATCGGGGTCTACACTGTTTGCCATTTCATCTGCACCCTTTGGATTTCTTGCTGGATCATGAGAGAAATGTTAATATTTTAGAAGAATTACAGCAAGACCTCAAGGTGTCCAAATTTTTAGGATTTTTATGGTAAATAGCAGCGCCAGCAAAAACACTGTTTTTGCAGACTGACTGCTGGTCGTATCTGATCACATCAATATAAAATTCCCAAGTGCCACAAGATATTTACAGTTCAGTGTGCTATAACAGGAAAAATGTAATGATTGGAGAGTCGCTAGAATAAATAAAAGATCTACAGGACAGTATAATAAAGGCATTAAGGTGAAAGAATACACCTGACCCAACCGCCAATTTGTTTGTTAGCTGTTTAATGGCCCAGTCAACACTATTTAGGTCATATCTAGCTGGTCAGTTTACTTAACCACATTTCCTAGTTTGTTTGTTTGATTTGAGGTTTTACGTCCCCGTCAACACTGTAAAGCTCATTTTGGTGACATTGCTTCTAATTTTAAGGGACTTTTACCCGACCTTGAGATGAAATTACATTTCAAGCCCTGCCGCCCAATGAAATCAAATGGGTTTATAAGCAGGGACGGTCCCCGACTCGCACCGCTTTGCCTGGGCAAGCTTAGATCCTCTAAGCAATTTACCAGTACTCGTGTGCGAGTCAGTTTCAGCTCTGCGTGGAAGCATCATGCAGCCCATCTATTTCTTCAAGCCCCAATGGGTGGGGGTCGCCACATTTCCTAGTCAGGCTTACTGGTAATTAACATAAGGGGTTTATCAATATTTTGCAGATTCTTTCAACCCAGTGACCTTTACATGTATCTAAAGCAACGAAGTGTTCAGCTTCAGCAATGTATTTCCCTACTGTCTTATGGTCCATAAAGATTCAGCTCCATTGGGAAAGTGACAGCAGGTTCTCAAGGTGTCCGAACTTTTACAATATTTATGGGAAGTAGTTTTGACTGAGCTGTTAAACTCTTAACAAATAGAGGATATTTGATTTTTTCAGTGTAAGATCGAATTTTATTTCTTCGAATGAACACCAAAACTGTTATTTTCACGAGTGGCGTAGCCACGAGTGAAAATAGCAGTTTTGGTGTTCATGAGTGAAATAAAATTTGATCTTTCACTGAAAAAATCAAATTTTCTGTTTCTTACATGCTTCAAAAGGCAATATTTAGCGTCTTTAATGGTGTCGCTCACATTCGGAGAAAATTATCTTTGTTCCTGTTCGTTTCGCGTCAATTTAGTGGTGTCCATCGTGTTTAGTGGGTATACTATTGGGTGTAAACTGAGAGTTTGCACCTGAGAAATGGCCGGGGATGGTATTATTATGAATGATTAATGAAATAATTGAGAGAGTAGTTTTCCAAAGAAGTTGCTGGCAAGTCTAACGTCGCGCGACAAAAGACATGACGTCAGCGTCATAAATGACGTCAGTAACGTCCCCGTCACACATGAACGGGCTATGCGTCAATTAGAACACATTTCAGTATTGCTCAGTTATCTGACAAAGATAAAATTGAAATTAGAGTTAGATTTGAAGAAAAAGTAGTCCCAAACAGTGAAAAATAAAAAATCGTATTTTCACTGTTTGAAACAGTGAAAATATTGATTTATATTTCACTGACAAATCTCTATCATTCATTGAAAAGCATGTAAGAAATATGCAAAAACCGGGACTGATCAGTAGAAAGATGTTGCTATGTTGGGTATATTTTCTGCCATTGTCTTCAAGGCAGATGACCTTTTGTTTGCTTTACTGTACACTACTAGTACTGGTTCCCTCAGGTATAGGGCTCTACTCTTAAAGGAAAGAATTTGCTCCTGAGGAGCAAATTCTTTCCTTTAAGAGTAGACCCCTATTGATAGGGGAGACAAAAATATTTTTCAGAGTTGTCTCCCTTAAAGGAGTATCCATTCTCCTTAAGTACATGTATGCCCATGAACGGTCTCCGGACGTTAGCCCCCCAGGACGTTTGCCCCCCCAATGACTTAATCTAAAAATGGACATTTGCCCCCCAGTTGAAAATGAGACCCGGACATTTGCCCCCCCAGAGCTTATTTTTGGTATGGACATCTGCCCCCCAGTGCTTATTTTACAGGTGGACAATTGCCCCCACTGCTTATTTCAGAAAGGGACATTTGCCCCCCAACCTGGCTAGACAAGGATATTCATTACACAGACCTGTATATAGCTATATAATTTACAGATAACGTTTTGGTTAAAGTTTTACAGCCCATTCAAGATCATTTCAATTTCTTCAAGAATTAACCATCAGTGTATCCAGTGTAAAAACCACTTGAGTATAGGCGTCTGACACTGGACCCTCAGTGAGGCACAAACTCCATATATGGTTCTGTAGCTGACTTGCTTAACCCTTATCCTGCTGAATAAATTAAGCATCTCCAATTGTTGACTATTAACCATAACATTCTTGGAATATTTTTGTTAACTTAACAAATTGCATGACAAACAGTATAGATCCCCATCAGATATGGCATCTGATCGAGATCCATACTGCTTTCTAACGTAGGGGTTGTCCATAACAGCAGGTTATTATGGGATTCATATTTATATAGATGGAGTAATTTATTGCTTAACATTTTGTATTTCTGATGATAATAAACTGATAAATACATTGTTTTCCGCCTTTGTGTTAGCCCTAGTCTATCTGGGGAGCAAAATGTCCCTTTCTGAAATAAGCAGTGGGGGGCAAATGTCCACTTGTAAAATAAGCACTGGGGGGCAGATGTCCATACCAAAAATAAGCTCTGGGGGGCAAATGTCCGGGTCACATTTTCAACTGGGGGGCAAATGTCCATTTTTAGATAAATTCATTGGGGGGCAAATGTCCTGGGGGGCAAATGTCCTGGAATCCCATGAACTAAAGAGGGATTTATATGTTTAATAATGTCAAATTAATCAAACTGACAAAGTTGAAAAAGACAATCCAATTAAGAAAGATTAGGACTAAAATCACTGGTGGTACTTCTGAGAACTTTTGTACAGCTGGAAAGATGGTACATTAGAGCTTCAGACATGCCATCTATGACATGCTTTGAATCAATAAATGTCAGTTTTGATACAGTAATAGGATGAAGCATAATCAGATTTCAGGAAAAAAAAATCAAAGGATTGACAGCACTGGTGGGTGGATTGTCGCCAAGTGTAGGCTGGGAAAATAGTCCTGAAAGGTGACTTAAGATTATTTCATCCTGCACTTTAAGCAAACAGTGTAGACCCTTATCAGATGTCACTGTCTGCGATGTCTGATCTGGGTCCACACTATTTGCCAAACCCAAGATCAATTCTACAGGTAACCTCTTTACACAACCCGCTGACCTCTCAACAATAAGAAGACTGCAGCTATAATACAATCTACCCAAAACTATGGAACCACTAAAAAAGGGGGGTTAACCCATAAGGCACCAATCACAACAACTGTCATCTGCTTTGTCATCTGCCGTTTACTTTAAAAGTCATCTTTGCAAACAGTGTGGACCCAGATCAGAGTCTGATCTGGGTCACACTGTTTGCATGCCTGTATTGAAAAAAATATTTCTGAATAATTTGCAAGAAGATTCAGCAGACGACATTTTCAGATATTGTTTTCCTTGGCAGCTTAAGGCAAATAGTGTTAGAAAATCAGCAACAGTTTGACAATGTAGACAATGATGTCAGGACCCATTACGAAATTATTAGCCTTCCCCACGGAATCTCCAGCGTTTGCATAGGAGTCCACACCAATCTACAACATTGACAGGAATAAATCATTTCTGAGTCATTTCTTTCATTTTTTTTACTCTAGCCCACATTTCCAGCTCAGATCATTAATTTAGTTGAAATGAGCAAACTTTCAAAGAAACCCAGCTCAATATATTGATTCTGTGTCAAAGCACATTTGTGACTCATTCCTCTGCAGTTTGCATTCAAGAACATTTTTGAATTTCTGTAATGTCAATAACACAAGACCTCTTTATACACTATAACACTGTTCACTATAACACAGGTTTAGATATGAAATTAACCCATTTAGTACCTGAAACCCCAAAACGGGTACCAGGGCAAACAGTGCAGGCCCAGATCAGATGCCGCAGAATGTGGCGTATGATCAGGGCCAACACTGTTTGCGAAAGGTTAAGCTATTTTTCAACTAAATTTTTCAGAAAAAAACAACAACCTGACACCCCTAAATATTGAAATGGACTCCTGGTATACATAAGGAGTAAGATTCTATTTGGTACAAAAAGGGTTAATCCATTTTGGAACTAGAGGCCCATGTGGGTCAGAAATTGCTCACCTGGATGAGGCTGGTCATCGTGCAGAGCTATCGTTTGCACCTGCCTTTTGCATATTCTGTTAAACAAGAGGGCCATGATGGCCCTGGATCGCTCACCTGATCCATAGGGTATCAAGTGGGCCCCTGGGAGAGCCATTATTGGCCCAGGCTATAATATGAAATCGAGCCAAAGGGCTAGGAGGAGATGTTGCTTAAAGGTATTTCTATTTTTAGCTCTGGTGGCCATTTTGTTCAGCGGAGCAGAACCATTTTAGCAATTTCTGTAAAGGGTCATCCAAGGAACATTTCAGTGAAATTATTTTGAAATCGGGCCAAAGGGCTAGGAGGAGATGTCGTTTAAAGGTTTTTCTATTTTTAGCTCTGGTGGCCATTTTGTTCAGCAGAGCGGAACCATTTTAGCAATTTTGGTAAAGGGTCATCCAAGGAACATTTCAGTGAAATAATTTTGAAATCAGGCCAAAGGGCTAGAAGGAGATGTCGTTTAAAGGTTTTTCTATTTTTAGCTCTGGCGTGCATTTTTTTCAGCGGAGTGGAACCATTTTAGCAATTTTGGTAGAGGGTCATCCAAGGAACATTTCTGTGAAATTATTTTGAAATCAGACCAAAGGGCTAGGAGGAGATGTCGTTTAAAGGTTTTTCTATTTTTAGCTCTGGCGGCCATTTTGTTCAGCGGAGCGGAACCATTTTAGCAATTTGGTAGAGGGTCATCCAAGAAACATTTCAGTGAAATTATGTTGAAATCGGGCCAAAGGGCTAGGAGGAGATGTCGTTTACCGGTAAAGGTTTTTCTATTTTTAGCTCTGGTGGCCATTTTGTTCTGCGGAGCGGAACCATTTTAGCAATTTTGGTAGAGGGTCACCCAAGGAACATTTCTATGAAAGTATTTTGAAATCCATTCACTGGTTTAGGAGGAGATGTCATTTAAGTGAATTGTTGACGACGCACGACGCAAGACGCACACCGCACGACGCACGCCGGACAAAAGGCGATCACAATAGCTCACCTTGAGCACTTCGTGCTCAGGTGAGCTAAAAAATGTAACCCAAGTCAACCAATCATGTGAATACAACTCCACAAACAAGGCTATGGTGTATATGACCCCTTGCTAGAAAGCCACAATACCAAATCTTCTTGTGGACTCAGCGAATTTGATATACATGTATACTGACACCAGCCTGTAAATCTTATATGCAATTACTATGCGAGTATTAACCCATTTACTACCAGAAACCCCAAAACGGGTACCCTGGCAAACAGTGCAGGAGAAGATCTGATGCCGCAGAGCGCAGCGTCTGATGAGGTCCTCCACTGTTTGCTAAAAGTTCAGTCATTTTCCAAATAAATTTTGATGAAAACACAACCTGTCATCCCTAAATTTTTAAATGGACTCCTGCTATATATAAGGAGGAAGATTCCATTTGGTACAAAAAAGGGTAAATAGTGAGTGCAGCTTGTAAATACATGTATGAGCTTACCTGGTCCAGTTGTTCAAACATTGTTAGTTTAACCCTTTTTGTACCAAATGGAATCTTCCTCATTATATACATGTCATAGCAGGAGTCCATTTCAAAATTTAGGGTTGTCAGGTTGTGTTTTCTTCAAAATTTATTTGGGAAATGGCTTGTTTTTGCATAGACGCTGTGTTCTGCGGTGGCTGATCTGGGCCTGCACTGTTTGAAAATTTAGGGTTGTGTTTTCTTCAAAATTTATATGGGGAATGGCTTAACTTTTTGCACAGAGGTCGTGTTCTGAAGCAGCTGAACTGGGCCTGCACTGTTTGCCAGGGTACACATTTTTAGGTTTCTGGTACCAAATGGGTTGTTTGTTTTGGTTCAAACAATATTTTAATTCTAGCAAAGATCATATAGAATTAAATGCATTGGAACTGACAAGTATGCCTGAGGCGTATAAATATCATCTAAAAAAACTGATTTACGTTACATTGAGTGATATGACTGAACAGGTCTCCGGATGTTTGCACCACCCCCCCCCCCCCCCCCCCCCCCCAGGACATTTGCCCCCCAATGAAAAAACACATTGATGGACATTTGCCCGCCAGTTGAAAATACGACCTGGACATATGCCCCCAAAAGCTTATTTTTGGTAAAGACATCTGCCCCTCCAAGTGCTTATTTTGCAGGTGGACATTTGCCCCCACCCCCACCCCCCATGCTAATTCCAATACAAAATGATGATCAAAGGATTTTACATTGTAATTATGATTAAGAATAACAAACAAGTACTTATTTAATCTTACTATTTATCAAAGCACACTTTCATTCTTTTCCATTCATTGTAGGATAAGTGTGTTTAGCCTTTTTAAAAATGACAATGACATCAATATGTTTGTACCCGAATAATTTAATTTGACTTTTCTTTACTTGATTAAATTCAATTAAGGTAATTTAGGCAAATGTCCTGGAATTGACTGAACATATTGAGTAAATTGGTTGTGATTGACAGGCAGACAAATTGACCTACTAACAGACAAATGGATGGACAGTAAGACAGACAATTAAACATACTGAGTCGAAATAAACTAATGCATGGACTGACGGACGGGCGTCGAGTCAACGTTGGTTCGACGTCATACTGTCGTCACCCACTCTATCTCTATTCAATGTCACATGACAGTTGAGAGAGAGAGAGAGAGAGAGACAGAGAGGGGTTTGACTGACAAATTTACAGTAGACAAACGACAGACAGACTGACTGAATGACTAGACGGACAGTTAGACAGACAAATAATTTGAAATAAACATACTGAGCCGAAAAAAACTAATGAGTGGACTGACAGATGGGGGTCGAGTCAACGTTGGCTCGACATCATGCCTTCGACACCCTTCTGCGGCGTCTGATCTGGACCTGCTCTGTTTGCCAGGATACCTGTTTTGGGGTTTCTGGTACCGAATGGGTTAATGTAAGGGATGAGCAGGTTGAACAAATCTTACAAATCTACCAGATTTCACTGTAAAATTTTGCACTTGTGAAGGAGTGTTTCATTCTCATGCTTTGATCTGGTGTTCTACGTTTGTTTTGAATTTAATATTCCAATCCCACTGAGTCTTGATGGGTCCGAGCAATGGGCAAATAACATCTTATTAGGCAACGCCGTATTACCGTCAATCCAACATTCTGACATTTCATCGACGTTGCAAAGTCAAATTCAGTGCATCATTCTGATGTTGGTTTGATGTAGACACGACGTTCTTGACACGTAACATGTCGGTTGACGGCCAGGGCTTTTCCTGTTCTATTTTTAGAACCGGAAGTATGTCACGAAAAAAGCTCCTATCTGAAAATTGCATGGCGCTAGAGAAAAAGGGCATGGTGCAAGAGAAAAGGTGCATGGTGCTGCGTCATGCTAAGAAGGGCTAGGGGAAACACTACAATAACAGAGGGAAAACAGCAAGAGTTCATGTTCAGCTATTCACCAAGCTGGTTAGAGTTGTGACGATACTCCCTAATTCGAACCAGTGCGATTTTCAGGAAGTAAAAATACCGAGAACTCTATCAGTTACTGAGAAAAAGGATGACATACTGGAAACAGTTAATGTCAATCAAAAAACTGTGTCTGACCAGGATCGTTCTGACAATCCTTTCAGAGTAGACTTAGCTGACTCCATTATAACACATGTAGTAGAACAGAAAGAACAGGTTCACCACTTCATTAACAAATGGGAAGAAATAAAATGCCTAAAATATAATTTTTATAAGTAAAATTAATTTTAATGAGTACTTACCATCACATATTTGATAAATAGGATAACATTCTATTACCTCCAAAATTAAAATAACTGATTCTTGGAGCTTAACTGAATAACTTAAGGCTGCCTTGGCGCCAAAATGACCACGTGACCACTTGCGCACGAATTGACGCATGCGCATCATATAAAATTTTGTCCCTCAATATAAGTAAGGAACTATATATTGGAAATGAGGGGAGGTCAGAGGTGGGAATTGCTCAAATATGTGATGGTAAGTACTCATTAAAATTAATTTTACTTATAAAAATTATATTTTAATATCGCACTGTACCATCACATATTTGATAAATAGGATAGAATAACAACTATAAGGAGGGAGGATTTCCCTAAAGCATCCAAGAATAAGTTATAATTATTACATATGTTCAGAGAACAGTTAAGAAGATGTTAGAGTGGATTGCTGATAAAACAATATGGAGGAAAGTAAATCCTCTAATATCCTCTTATCTGTTCCCTGATCAGCTGTGTTATAACTAACACATACCTTCTGAGGTTCTGCTCCTGATAGTGCTAGTTCAATTTGGTTTATAGCTGTTCTGTGGGAGCCTCAGAAAACGGCCCCCCCCCCCCACCACTTTTTGAGCAACGACGACTGGCCCAAGATTGCTTAGATTGGAAGCTTGTTGCCGAAAGTCCCTAAGATAGAACTGAGCAAAGGTGGAAGAACTTGACCAAACAGCTGCATCAAGTATCTCATTTAAAGGGATAGAGTTAAAATAGGCCCATGAAGTGGAAAAAGCCCTTAACTCGTGAGATCTGATTTTAAGAAAAGATAACTGTCTCTTAGAGATATTTTGATATGCCATCTTAATGGTATATTTCACCCAATTGGAAATAGTAGATTTCTTGATATCATGATTTCCTTTTGTGGGAATGAAAAGCCTATTTCGGGAACCCCTAATAGCTTTTGTTCTCTTAAGATATATTTTAACTGCTCTGACTGGACATAAGACCTTGTTAAAACCTGTTTTCCGATTCCCATTATAAAGACAAGGAATTTTAATTGAATCAGGTGCCTTAGATGGAAGTTGGTTCTTTGCTAAGAAACCTACTTGAGTTCTAATGGTAAGAGAACCATCTATTGAACTAAATCTAAGATGTTGTTTGTCCATTGAAAAGGCATGTACTTCACTAACTCTCTTAGCAGAAGCCATAGAGAGCAGAAACGCTGTTTTCATGGAAAGGAACGTTAATGAAACTGATGGAAGTGGTTCAAAAGGTTCCTTAGACAAGTATGTGAGAACATAGGCAAGATCCCATTTGGGAGATATAGATCTAGTAACAGGTCTTTGAATTTGAAAAGATTTCATCAATTCAGAGATAACTGGATCTGAACCTATACAATACCCTTCATTAAACTTAAGTGTATTGGATAGCATTGATCGATAACCCTTAATAGTGCTGACTTGATATTTCCTGATATTAAATAGATAAAGAAAGAAGTCAGCAATCACATGAGAGGGGGCCTTGATCGGATCAATTTCCCTCTGATTTGCCCAATTGGTAAAAATCTCCCATTTTGCATCATAGACTTTCCTAGTAGACTCTCGTCTAGCTCTGGAGACATGTTCTGCAACTTCCCCTGAAAACTGTTTATTTCTGATTGATTGCTTGATAATTCCCAAGCGTGAAGGGCAAGCATTTGGGGGTTTTGATGCAGAATTTTTCCTTGTAACTGAGATAGAAGATCTGGTGTTACTGGAAGAGTTATTGGAGGAGATATCAGTAGATTCAGTAGATCTGGAAACCACGGCCTGTTCGGCCACAGAGGAGCTATTAGAACAACTTTGCACTGTGACCTTTGAACTTTGTTTAGCACCGCTGGAATAAGATGGAAAGGAGGAAATGCGTATGCACTTATCCTGTTCCAGTCCATTGATAGTGCGTCTATCGCCAATGCCTGACTGTCTGGTATTGGAGATACGTACAGAGGCATCTTGTGGTTTAATCTTGTTGCAAAAAGATCTATGTTTGGAAAATTTGTCATCTGACAGATTGTGTTCACTACTGATTGTTTGAGTGACCATTCTGTTTTGATCGGTTTTGTTATTCTTGAGAGCCGATCTGCCAGAATGTTGAATTTTCCTGGTATGTGTCTTACTACAATGTTGATGTTGTTTTGTTGACACCAATGAAACATTTTCCAGGTTTCTAGACAGAGATCTGGAGAATGAGTCCCTCCCTGTTTCCTTATGTATGAAACTACCGTCGTGTTGTCTGTGCATATTAACACTTTTGAGTTTATTATATGAGGATGAGCAAATTTCAGTGCTATTGATATTGCCATCAACTCGAGAAGATTGATATGGAGATCCCTTTGAAACTGGTTCCAAATCCCGTGAAATAGAATCCCTTCTGGTTCTAAATGAGCCCCCCAACCCGTTACACTTGCGTCTGTGTAAAGTTGATGGGTGTGTGCAGGAATTTTTATCGGAACTCCCGACAGAAACCTCTGACGATTGTTCCACCAAATTAGATGATGTCTTATGTTTTGAGAAATCTGAATTTGGTGATCTAATGGGAGAATGTGAGGTCTCCATTGTGCTAGCAATGACATTTGTAGTGGACGGAGATGTAGGCGTCCTAAGACTACAAAATCTGCAGCTGCATTGAGTTTCCCTAAAAGAGAAAGGAATTGTCTGGCTGTAACTATCCTTTTGAGAAGAAATGCATTTATTGACAGTAGAAGAGATTGAATTCTTTCTAGGGGAATTCTGACTGTGTTTGTTTGAGTGAGAAATTCCATCCCTATGAAATTGAAATTCTGCGATGGAACCAAATCTGATTTCTCCTGATTTATCAGTAGTCCTAGTGATGAAATCAGGTGAACTGTGAAGTGGATATGTTCCAGAAGAAGTTGACGATTTTGGTTCTTTGACAACCAATCGTCTAGGTACGGAAAAAGAGTTATAGCTTTCTTGTGAAGATGGGTAGCTATTACTGACATCAGATGAGTGAAAACGTACGGACTTGTGGAGAGCCCGAAAGGTAGTGCCCTGAATTGGAAGACCTTTCCGTTCAGGGTGAACCGAAGATATTTGCGAGACTGAGGGTGAATCAACACATGCAAATATGCGTCCGTGAGATCCAATGAAAAGGCCCAATCGTTTGGGTGAATGGCATTTCTGACCTTTTGTTGAGTTTCCATTCTGAAACTTTGAATGAGCACATGATTGTTCAGATTGGAAAGGTCTATGATTAGCCTCATTTTTCCGTTTTTCTTTGGTACCAGAAAGATTCTGGAATAAAATCCGGGAGATTCCGGTTGAATTCTCTCCACTGCCCTTTTTGAAAGTAGTTTTTCTACTTCTTCTGCTAGCTCCGGTCTGCCTGACTGGCTGAAGAAGATGGGTTCTCTTGAAAGAGGTGGAAGATCTGTGAATGGGATCTTGTACCCTCTTTTTATGACTGATAGAACCCATTTGTTTGCTGTAATTTCCTGCCAGTTTTCGGCAAAATGAGCTAGTCTTCCTCCGACTGGAATCTGAGGTCGAAGGGAGGGCAGTGGAGGAGGGGTTTCACTGTTTTTTGAGGGTAGAGGTTTTTCCCCTGGAGGAGAAATTACCTCTACCTGATTTTGATCCTCTTGAACCTCGAAAGGAGCCACGACCACCGTATGATGTGGAACCTTTTGCGAGGTTACGATCATTATTCCTGCCGAACTTTGACGGAAAGGAAGTTCCTATTTTAGGAATTTTGAACTCGGGCTTGCCTTGTGTAGATGAGGAAGTCTGAGATTTGGCTTGATTAGATGTAATAGTCTTAGTAACTAATTCATCCCTCAAGGTGTCTGAATTTTCCTTATATACCTGTTCAATTTTCCCGCCAAATAATGTCGGAGAATTGAAAGGTGTAGATCTGAGTTTGTTTTTTGCCATGTCCGAAAGGGACTTCGGTGCAGATCTAATTGCAGCTTCTCTTCTCATTTGAACTATTTCTGCTGTCAGAATGGATGCTAAGGAGACCGACGCATTAATAGATTTTGCTAAGGCCTCAAGTATCCTGAGCAAAAGAGTACAATCTGGTTCCTCTTGTTTAGCAGATCGAAAAGCTGCGTAGGAAAATACATCAGCATGAGACAACGTTCTCAAAAGATCCCTGAGCTGTTTCTCATACTGTGCCAAATTCTTGACCGGTATTTGAGTGTTACCAGTGAGCGACATACCAAGTCTACTAGCATCATAGTCAAGAGGAAGATCCCTAGAAGTAGGGACTTTCTCATTGTGCGATTGATAGTATTTCAAGTTGATTAGTGCATCTTGATCTTTTTTCTTGATGCACCAGTCTTCAGGGATGATTTTATCCTTAACTTGGTGTTGAATAAAATCGATCGTACTACCGATGAGTGGGGACTGAGGCAAGGAGATAGACTTTTTCTGCTCCTGTCCAATGTCTTCCTCAATGCAAGATTTCGGTCTTGAAATCTTTGAGGAACTCTCTGACTGTCTTGGAAATTTATCACTAGGTAAGATTTCCAAAATAGCGTCAATAACAGATGCATAGGAAATCCTATCATCTATCTCGGAACTATTCAGATCATTAAAATCTTCAACCGAAGCACGAGAATCCAAGTCATTATCAAGTTCCTTTGTGTCCTCCACTCTTATTGATAAGGAAGGAGAGGAATGCCGAGTACTTTGAGGTTTAGCAGAGTGTTTCACACTAGATACTCTCTTATATACTGGAGAAAGAGATTTATTGGACGAATCTACCTTCTCTGACTGAGAGTCATCCGAAGAGGTAGATCTCTTCCTTTTATGATATCTCTTGTGTTTATGACTCTTGTGCTGACGTCTTCTATAGTCTCTATCCGAAGATAGAGAAGACGACGAAGACGTACTGGGAGAAGAAACATAACGTCTTCTACCCCTGGAAGAACGATGTTTCCTCCTATGCCTTCTTGAGGACGATGACCTAGATCTTCGGGAATAAGACTTACTCCTCGATCTAGTCCTCCGTTTCTTATGCCTGTGAGGCGAATGGACCGATCTTGACCGAGAACGAGATCGTCGACCCGATTGTTTCGATCTGGATCGGATAGATTTCTGTGTAAGCTGAACGTTGGACTTAGTCTTATGAACAGCTACAGATTGATGACTGGGAGACCTCTTACGAATATGTCGTTTTGAGGTTGTAATGATCGATCGATCCCTAGAAGACTCATGTCGACCGGGAATATTTGATGACCGGTCATTTTTGCCCAGAATCATTTGTCTACCCAGTGACTGACCATTTTCGAATGAATGCTCGTCGACTGGTGACTGATCTCTTCCCGGTACCGAGTTACTACCCGGTGACCGGTGACCCGGTGAGTTATGACCCGGTGGAATTGACCGGTCCGGTGCCCGGTCCCGGTCATTAGTATCGGAAGTAGAATCCGCATCTACGACCGATGGTGCCCGGTGATCGCCCGGTGCCGGGTTATCAGAGTCAGGGTCGTCACCGGGATCTGAGCCAGTCAGATCTGTGACCGGTGGTGCTTCCGAACTAGAAGCGTGCTGATGGCTAGACCGATCAGACGAGCTCCTAGACACGGACTGAGTCGATTTGAGATCTCTGGGGTGCTTGGGAGTCTCCCTGCGTGTCCCAGAGTCACTAGACTCAAGACCCCTAGTCGCACCGCGAGTCCTGTCCGCAACCATCGTAAATTTCTCACTCTTCTTAGAGCCTTTGGAAGTCATCCTCCTAGGTCTATTGGAGTACAACCTTTTCTTCTGAAATAAAGACCAGGTATAAGGATCCCAATCTACACAAACAGAACATTTATTATCAAATGAGCACGAACAGCAGGCTGCACAAGTTGAATGATTATCATACGATGGTTTAAGATGCCCACATAAACCTCTGAGTTGGGGCATAAGAGAAAAAACGAGAAGGCCGAAACGACTTGGGGCGAAACGACTCGCGACGAAAAACACGCTTCGAAAAAGCGAGGAAAAAAAAACAAAATGACAAAGAAATTGTCGAAAAACAAAGTAAATAGAAAGAATAATGGAGGTTTAGAACGAAAAATAAGGACGAAACAAGCCTGGTGTGATTAAATATTCCGAAAACGAATATTTTAAATCCAAAGACACAATGGCGAATGTTTTCTTTCGTCCTCCAAAATTTTATATGATGCGCATGCGTCAATTCGTGCGCAAGTGGTCACGTGGTCATTTTGGCGCCAAGGCAGCCTTAAGTTATTCAGTTAAGCTCCAAGAATCAGTTATTTTAATTTTGGAGGTAATAGAATGTTATCCTATTTATCAAATATGTGATGGTACAGTGCGATATTAAAATGTCTGCGAAGGCATATGACAGTATATAAAGAAGAAGAATATTTTCAAAAAGCTCCACCAATCTCGGTTGAACTAACTTAACTGAGCACAAGATACCCCAGAGAACAATCAACCATTTAAAGAACCACAGGGTTCAACATTTATCCAAGACCGATGGACATTGTCTAGTGAAAAGCTGGTCCAGTCTAGTAAGGTCAATGGCTGACTGGTCCAAATGGTCCAGTTCAAAATCTGCCACCACAGTTATTAAAATCAATGTTTTCAACTCATTTACCACAAGATGTTTGTGTGTTCAGTTTGTTGCTTTGTTTTACTATGTAAATAAAATAATAATAGAAACAAGGCAATGCAAGCGTAGCATCCCCTCGCAACTGCATACCATTCATTAACATGAAAATCCAATCTGAATATGTTAGACCATTGTGACCTTGACCTTTGACCCCTGACCTTGAAATTCAATAGGGTTCATCCTCTGTACATGGTGAACATTTGTGGAAGGTTTGATGCTTCTACGATGAATACTGTGTCGTCCATCCTGCTCACAAGGTTTTCAAGGTCAAGTCCATTGTGACCTTGACCTTTGACCCCTGACCTTGAAATTCAATAGGGTTCATCCTCTGTACATGGTGAACATTTGTGGAAGGTTTGATGCTTCTACGATGAATACTGTGTCTTCTATCCTGCTCACAAGGTTTTCAAGGTCAAGTCCATTGTGACCTTGACCTTTGACCCCTGACCTTGAAATTCAATAGGGTTCATCCTCTGTACATGGTGAACATTTGTGGAAGGTTTGATGCTTCTGCGATGAATACTGTGTCTTCTATGCTGCACACAAGGTTTTCAAGGTCAAGTCCATTGTGACCTTGACCTTTGACCCCTGACCTTGAAATTCAATAGGGTTCATCCTCTGTACATGGTGAACATTTGTGGAAGGTTTGATGCTTCTACGATGAATACTGTGTCTTCTATCCTGCTCACAAGGTTCCGGACAGACACACACACAGAAACACAGACACATGGACACACGGACGCACGGCACCGATGCTATATCCCCATTCGCAACGTTGTTGCGAGGGGATAATAATCAGATGACTGTGGAACTATTGAACTAATGTATCACTTAAGTATGATTTTCATCATTTCTTCGGTCCAGTTGAACTTAGATCAGGTCCAGTGCTGCGCATCCCAAGAGTTACAAGACCACCTTGTCCAGTCATTTAAAAACTTAAAAAGTTAACGTTAACCCTGAACCGTACTTGCACATCCCACCTGCACTTACACAAAAGGCTACAGAACACCTCAATGAAATGCTTGAGATCAAAGCCATTCAGGAATCAAAGAGTCCTTTCATTTCTAATGTATTTATCCTTAGAAAGAATGATGACATAGATATACCAACTATTCTGATGATTAAAATTAGTTTATTCAAGCTCTGAGGTAGCATCGATCATGAGACCGATTGCATTAGCTTAATATTAACTTAGGCACAGCCTAAATGCGGACATGAGCATTGTTATCTATGTATAACTAACTGTTGGTGTTGCTGATAGATAAACACTTTCCATCCTACGGAGGTATCGGTAAGTGCTCCGGTGAGTAGTTAGCCCATGTGATGTCCTGGCTTTTACCGTAATTATTTTTAACAATAGCGTTTATCAGTTTTGTGTTTTTGTTTGTTGCTCACAAATTAGAATAGTGTAAGTCAGGACAGGGAATACAGATACATGTATGAGCATTTAAGATAAAGGAAACAAAAATAAAAAGCTTGTCAAAAATGACGTTTTGGACTGGTGGTCTACCCAGATGGAGGCAGACATTTCATGTGGCTGAAGAAGACATTGACCAGGCTGATACGGTTGTCTCGCGAAGTCTCACCGAGATTTAACATAATTTGACAAAGAAAATAAAGTTCCATTGGGAGGCCAGGTTGTACTACTAGGCCACTACGTATTAGTCTATAGCCGGCAAATGAGCCGCAAGGCCCTTCGGACCCCGGATGCCTTCTGCATCTGCTCATGTCCGTATAAGTAGATACTAAAGATGGATCCAATGTTTTGACACGTGACTTTGTTTACATTTCATTGCGCATGTGCAAATTACCTCCCCTGTAGAGTACCTCTTTTATCCGGTTGGCAAAACATGACTGTTGCCATATAGTGTGAATTAAAAATTGAAATATTTATAGTGTAATATTAAACTCCTTTCTTCCCCACAAAACGAATCCAGGACGTTTCTGTTTCGAGTCGTTTCGGCCTAAATTTGGACTTGGGTCGTTTCGGCCCATTTCGGTGGGTTTTTGGCCTGGGTCGTTTCGGCCAGAATTTATAAGAAAGATCTTTTTCAACAGATAAACTGTTGAATATGAATTTTTTTTATATATTTGGAATATGGTTACATGGCCTTTCACGTCAGCCCAAATAAAAAATGTTAAAAGTTCTTTTCATAGCCATGTTTCCAGTTATCATCGTTGTTGATGGCAATTTGACAGCGCGTCGGTATATTGATGTTAGCTTAGAGCCGGAGGTGGTACCGTTTTACGCAATAATGGTGACGTTATGCTTTTCCAACAGGACAATGCACATGCTCTTACTGCGAGGCTAACCACAGACTTTTTCAATCAAAATTTTGTGCAAGTTCTTCCTTGACCTGCGTTTTCTCCTGATTTAAACCCAATTAACCCTTATCTTGCTGAATATTCATTTAAGCCACACCCATTTCTGTCTATCAACCAATCAAATTACTTGATGTAATTTATTGCTACAAATTCATAAACCGAATGCCAAACAGTGTAGATCCTGATCAGATGCCTTCTTCCGAAGCCATCTGATCTGGATCTACACTGTTTGCAAAGCTAGGGGTTGTCGTGAACAGCAAGATAAGGGTTAAGCACCTTTGGGACCAGCTCAGAAAATGTGTGTACAGCCAACGTCATCCCCCAATCAAACCGTCAGCAGCTTCGCATGGCGCTACAGGAAGAATGGGACAACATCACACAAGACCACCAGATAAAGCGTTTAATTTGAAGCATGAGTCGTCGATGCCAAGCAACATTTGATGCTAACCGTGGACATACCCGGTATTAGGATATGTGATTTTGACTTTTCTGGTGTCTGGACTTATTTGAGTCTCCCTATCTCTGCATCCAATGAAATGCTGTAACTCTGTAGTGAGTCTGTTGTTGTGATCAGAGACTTCGCTGTTCAAAGGAGCCCTTTATGGCTTCTGTGGTATTTTATATACATGTATGACGGAACAAGCGAAGATAGGAATAGCACATGCTGATCTCTGATATACAATATTACAACGCAATGCTTTGAAATGGTGAGAAAAAAATTCAGGCCAAAATGACCCACCAATTTGGCCGAAACGACCTACCCCCAAAATTGGGGCGAAACGACTCCGGCCGAAAGGACCCAGGGTCCGAAATGACTCAGGACCGAAATGTCATGCGACCCACAAAATTAACTGATCCTTGTCATTTTGTGTTTTCGAAGTGTTAAATGATATAGAACCAGTCTCTTCTGACATTGTATCAGACATTTTGTTGCCTAAAAAGCATTATAAAACTACCCTCCATCATACTAAAATGTAGTCAATGCGCTTTATTTACTGAACGAAAATAAGATTAAAGCATGTATATTTTCCGAAAAAGAAGCAGTTTAATGTTCAAAATAGTCTGTGGCAAATAGTTTTGATAGAACTGAGGTAATGGCCAAGTAAGACTAAGACCAACTCAGTATATGAAGATAGATAGATAGAACGACAATTTTCTATTATTATTTTTTTCTCCTGTTACTGCTACTCGCTCACATCTGAGCATTACGAGCAGGACTTCCTGGGTGGTAACCAGTACTTTTTTTTTTAAGCAATGTGGATGAAGTGCCTTGCTCAAGGACACAACACTTTGGTCAGCGTAAGGATCGAACCTGCAACCAAAGCGCTCCCATTTAACACTCGGTAATAACACTCCCACTGCAGCAAAGCGCTCCCATTTAACATTAGGTCGGAATTGTTACTGGTGACAGGGATTTTCCTAGTGGAAATTTGGGGCCGATACTAGTAATCGGCCCCTAGTTTTCCCAATTTAGAGACAGATATTCCCAAATTTTACAACAAATTTCCCAATTTCTGATTTTGTGCTACATTTTGATGAAAATTTCATGAAAATCGAACCGAAATTGACAAAGTTACAGCTGATTTAAATTCCCAACTTTAAATATAAGCGAGTTTTTTCCCAAACCAAGAGGCCCCTGGACCCTGATTATGAAGGGTAGGAAAATCCCTGGGTGACACGTCAATTGACATTCATACACCAGAGATAATTACAAAAAAAACTGCTACATCAATGGTAGAGTATGGAATGGAAAGTTTTTGCCCACCAGATAAAACGGCTGTCAGAGGATTCGCCACTTTGCATGTTCGCCACCGGAGGTTTCGCCACCTCTGTGAGAGGGTTCGCCACTTTTTCGATTTTTGCCTTTGGAGGATTCGCCACCTTTTTATATATGTTGCTTATATGATTTCAGGTTCAAGAAACAAGTCACTGTACCTCAAGTCAGGAGTACAAGGTATGGTTTGAAGTCCTTCCGGTATGAGGCGACCCAGGTATGGAACAGCCTCCCAAATGATATGAGACAAGCAGAGAACTATCCTCAGTTCAAGAGGCTGCTGCGTACCTGGGACGACATCAGCTGTAAGTTTACTTCTTGCAAAACCTGATTTCTTCTGTTACGTTGTTTAAAGTTACATTTTAATTCCTTGTTCAGTCTTATGTTTTTTTCATATTTATATGTTTTTTCCCTACTGATATACTTAAGGTTGTCATCTTATATCCAGTTATTTATTACTTTTCACTGCAGCTTTTAGCTATACTGCTCATGCCAGTTAATTATTACTTTTCACTGCAGCTTTTAGCTATACTGCTCATGCCAGTTAATTATTACTTTTCACTGCACCTTTTAGCTATACTGCTCATGCCAGTTAATTATTACTTTTCACTGCACCTTTTAGCTATACTGCTCAATGTGGGCCTACAGAGTTGTCTCCTCCTTTTCGCTTTCGTTTTTACAGGGTTTTATCTGAGTTCATCAGTTTAAGCTCTGTCTCTTTCGTGGAGAGGAGATGACGAAGTGTAGATTTCCACAGGAGGGTGATTGGGGGTGGGATGCATTAGTAGGCTTTGGGTAGTTTTACTGGTCTTCTCTTCTGGAATTTGTGCCAGAAGAGATTTTCAGTCGCCCCGCCCTCCCCTCCCCCCCTTATTTAATATTTATTTTTATGTAAAATTTTATTAACCTGTAACTTGGGAAGTCAGAACGTGTGCAGCACACGCTCTGGTGTCTGATGCGCAGAGGGGTGTGGCCCAGCAGTTGCCTTTTTCTCTCACAGAATCCTTGTTTTTTTTTTGTTTTTTTTTAATATAAGTATAGATCATGTCTAAATGTAATATATGTACAATACCTGCATGCTGTGATATATAATGTAATTATTTTTTTATGTTTTTTACTTATTTATGTGTCTGCATGTGATATTACTGTGTTGATTTACAAATGTTTGTCGAAGTACAAGCCCATAAAGGCTTATGTTATCTGTTATGATATAATCGACGAAAAATAAAATTTCTATGTCTGTGTCTAACTATTTAATTTTTGAGCAGGGTTTAAGAAAAGAAATAAATAAAGACTGTTTATGGTTTTAAACGCCGTTTGTTATTGTTTTTCCTAATACCGTATTTCCTTATAACAGACGCAAAGGGAACCAGTCTAAAGCATTTGTATTCTTCCGTAGCTATTTACAGAATCAATCGAGTGTTGAATAAAGAGTGAGAAGTGTTCACAACAGCCAAATTATTTGTTACTTGTATGAAGTTGGAGGTGTAACAGGTGAAAACAAATCCTATCACCTTTACCCGGCCGGGGATCGAACCCGGTCCGCCAAATCGACAGGCCAACACTCTTACCGCGTCGCTATAAAAGCCGGCTTGTACCACAAGGCAGTACAAGTTTGCTATATACCTATACCCTATGACATTATCCCCCTCCACATTGAAATTCATCCTCGAATTTCTGGGGGTCCGAGAATCATGTGAAATGATTATCAAGGAGTTCTAATGCACAAGTGGGTTATTTACGGTGGGTGCCAAATGAAACAAGTGAAAACAATGCTAATCACATTACCCGGCCGGGGATCGAACCCGGGTCGGCGGATTGATAAGCAAGCACTCTACCACGTCGCTATAAAAGCCGATTAGTACCGCAAGGCAGTAAACAAACATATTACATGTATTAAAGACAAAAAATGAGTGTCACAAATATTTTAAACATTAAATATGTTCTATAAAACTGTTACTGAAGCCAATCAATAAATATTCAAGGAAGGTCTGTTACAATTAAACAAAGATTAAACAAAGACTCCCTGAAGAGGATGATTTGCAGACCAAATCAGGTAATGACCCATTACTTCTTCTCAGCCCCAGGGCTATAAATTCAAAACACCAGGGCATGATCTTGAAACTGAGAAAACTGTACCAGTCACCTAGGAAATGTACCAATGGTACATGCATGTTGTACATCAGCTTTCTACTAGTAACTCTTTCACACGATGTGCAGATGAATCCTGGACCCCCAAAGTATCCTTGTGGCAGCTGTCACAAAGCAGTTAGGCAAAACCAAAACAGCATCCAATGTGATGGCTGTAATTCTTGGTTTCACATCCAATGTCAGGGCATGACAGAGGAAATCCATAATATAATGGCTGGTCATGCAAGTTACTCTTGGTCCTGTTTACAATGTGGACTTCCCAATTTTAGTTCTACCGTGTATAATGAGTGGTTCACATCATTGAGTACCAACAGCTATGGTGTTTTAGAGCAGTCTCTTTCACCCAAGACATCTACACCAATTAAACAGAAATCAAAACCTAAATTCTTTAATAAGCTGAAGGTCATGAACATAAATTTTCAATCCATAGTCAACAAGTTTCCAGATTTTCAGTGTGTTATTGAAACCGAGAAGCCCGATGTTGTGGTTGGGACTGAATCCTGGCTGTCATCAGAGATTTCAAATGGTGAAATCTTTCCTCCCGGCTACACCCCATATCGTGCTGACAGACAGTCCGCTACACATGGTGGAGGAGTTTTTATCCTTGTGCGGAATGATATTGTTTCTTCAGAACAACCACAGTTCCAAACTGACTGTGAGCTGATATGGGTGAAGCTGGAAGTTATTGGCACACATCCTTTGTTTATTGGTGCATACTATAGGCCAAAAGAGGATGACCAGGCTAGTTTGATGGAACAGCAGAAGTCAGTTGAAAGCGTCCATAAAAAAGCAAAGGGTAACATCTGGCTGCTTGGGGACTTTAACTTCCCAAAGTTCACATGGCCTGAAAATCAACCTGCCATGAGTCCTGACTGCAGTCACAAGCAAATATATACAACCTGTTTTGTGACTTCATAAACGATTTTAGTTTCTCGCAAATGGTAAAGGAACCAACAAGATATAATAATATCCTGGACCTCTTCTTAACAACCAACCCAACCTTAGTAAAAAGTGTAACTTGCCTCCCTGGTCTAAGTGACCATGACATGGTCATCGCTGAGTGTGCCTTGAAACCAACACTCCAAAAACAGAAGCCCCGTAAGGTTCAGCTACTTCAAAAAGCTGACTGGCCACGTTTGAATTCCCTCCTTTCTGTTTACCAGACACAATTTTCTGCAGATCACCATGGCAAATCAGTAGATGACTTGTGGTCAGATTTCACTTCTGCACTAGAAAGATTTACATCTGGGTGCATTCCCACTAAAATGATCAGAGGGAAATCTTCTCTACCCTGGATCACCCAAGAAATCAGAAGGCTGATCAGAAAACGTGATCACCTTCATAGACAAGTCAGAAAAACTGGAGACCAGACAAAATGCTCCCAATTTTTATCCATAAGAAAACTGGTTAAATGTAAGATTAAGCTGGCCTATACATCTTACCTTGAAGGTCACCTTGGATTAGACGAAAATGACCCTTCCCCATCCTGTGACAGCAAGTAGCTGTTCTCCTTCCTCAAAAACTCTCGGCAAGACCAGGTTGGCTCCCCCCCACCTTAAGCATGGCAACAAACTGATCACTGAACCCCTCCAAAAGTCCAATGTTCATAATAACCAGTTCCAATCAGTATTCACCCCTAAGGAACCACTCTCCCTGTCTAGACTTAGCAAAAATGAAAATCCAGGACATGGTTGATGAAGGATCACTGAATCCAGATTCTATACCTGCTGGAATCCTTAGCCCCACCCCACCTATGGATGATTTTAATATCTTGGTGGCAGGCATCACAAATCTCTTAAAAAAGCTCAAACCTGGTAAAGCAGCTGGTCCCGACAAACTAAAACCCCTTTTGCTGAAGGAGCTTGCAGAGGAGATAGCATCAATAATACAAATATTATTTGAGCGATCTCTTCAGACAGGCAAGCTTCCAGCAGATTGGTGTCACGCTTTTGTCACACCGATCTTCAAAAAGGGGGACAAATCATCGGCTGCAAACTACAGACCGATCTCCCTCACATGCATACTGTGTAAGGTCCTCGAACATATCATGGCATCTCAGCTGGTTGAGCACATGAATTCACATGATCTACTGTATGATCTACAGCATGGATTCAGAGAAAAGCGATCATGTGAAACACAACTCACCATGTTGATCGAGGAGCTTGCCCGGAATGCAAGTGTGGGTAAGCAAACTGACCTGGTGCTGCTGGATTTTTCAAAGGCGTTTGACAAAGTAAATCATGCCAAACTCCTTTGGAAGCTCCATCAGTACGGGATCAGAGGAAAAGCACTCAGCTGGATAAGGGCCTTCTTGGGTAACCGGTCGCAGTCAGTTGCCTTGGATGGTGAGGAGTCAGACTTGGTTCCAGTCACATCAGGAGTACCTCAGGGCTCAGTACTGGGACCGATTCTGTTCCTCATCTACATAAATGACCTTCCAGACATTGTCACATCCAAAGCCCGTCTTTTTGCGGACGGCACGGCCGTTTACCTTACTGTTGAAGGTCCAAATGATGGCAGAGTGCTACAAAAGGATCTCGACAATCTGGCTATGTGGGAGTCCAGATGGGACATGGAGTTTAACCCCTCCAAGTGTCAAGTGGTGAGGGTGACAGCCTCCAGGAGACCAATCAATACCTTGTATCACTTACATGGCCAGGTCCTGGAGGCTGTGAGTTGTGCTAGGTACCTGGGGGTTGATATTTCGTCGTCCCTATCTTGGAATTCCCGCATAGACAGAATTACAGGGAACGCAAATCGCACATTGGGTTTCTTGAAACGAAACATTAAGACCATACTTCCCAAAGTGAGAGAGACTGCCTACAACACGCTGATCCGCCCCAAACTTGAATACGCTTCCCAGATATGGGATCCCCACACAAAAGACAAAACCGCCCAAATCGAAAAAATACAGCGCCGAGCCGCTAGATGGACCACTAACAATTATGATTCCAGGTCCAGTGTTACAACGATGCTTGAAGGCCTAGGCTGGCGGACCCTCCAACAAAGAAGGTCAGACGCTCGCCTATGTCTATTCTACCAGATTGTCTACGGGCTAGTGGCAATACCCATGCCAGACTACATACAGCGTAAAACTTTGATTTAAAAAAATTGCCACTCAATGACCTTCCGCCAGGTCCACACTTACAAGAATTTTTACCCTCACATGCATACTGTGTAAGGTCTTCGAACATATCATGGCATCTCAGCTGGTTGAGCACATGAATTCACATGATCTACTGTATGATCTACAGCATGGATTAAGAGAAAAGCGATCATGTGAAACACAACTCACCATGTTGATCGAGGAGCTTGCCCGGAATGCAAGTGTGGGTAAGCAAACTGACCTGGTGCTGCTGGATTTTTCAAAGGCGTTTGACAAAGTAAATCATGCCAAACTCCTTTGGAAGCTCCATCAGTACGGGATCAGAGGAAAAGCACTCAGCTGGATAAGGGCCTTCTTGGGTAACCGGTCGCAGTCAGTTGTCTTGGATGGTGAGGAGTCAGACTTGGTTCCAGTCACATCAGGAGTACCTCAGGGCTCAGTACTGGGACCGATTCTGTTCCTCATCTACATAAATGACCTTCCAGACATTGTCACATCCAAAGCCCGTCTTTTTGCGGACGGCACGGCCGTTTACCTTACTGTTGAAGGTCCAAATGATGGCAGAGTGCTACAAAAGGATCTCGACAATCTGGCTATGTGGGAGTCCAGATGGGACATGGAGTTTAACCCCTCCAAGTGTCAAGTGGTGAGGGTGACAGCCTCCAGGAGACCAATCAATACCTTGTATCACTTACATGGCCAGGTCCTGGAGGCTGTGAGTTGTGCTAGATACCTGGGGGTTGATATTTCGTCGTCCCTATCTTGGAATTCCCGCATAGACATAATTACAGGGAACGCAAATCGCACATTGGGTTTCTTGAAACGAAACATTAAGACCATACTTCCCAAAGTGAGAGAGACTGCCTACAACACGCTGATCCGCCCCAAACTTGAATACGCTTCCCAGATATGGGATCCCCACACTAAAGACAAAACAGCCCAAATCGAAAAAATACAGCGCCGAGCCGCTAGATGGACCACTAACAATTATGATTCCAGGTCCAGTGTTACAACGATGCTTGAAGGCCTAGGCTGGCGGACCCTCCAACAAAGAAGGTCAGACGCTCGCCTATGTCTATTCTACCAGATTGTCTACGGGCTAGTGGCAATACCCATGCCAGACTACATACAGCGTAAAACTTTGATTTAAAAAAATTGCCACTCAATGACCTTCCGCCAGGTCCACACTTACAAGAATTTTTACAAATACTCTTTCTTCCCCCTGGCTATTGTCCCATGGAACGCTCTCCCAGAATCAGTTGTATGTTTGCCAACCCTTGAGGCTTTCAAGGGTGAAGTTGGCAAACTGCACCACTCCCGCCCCTAGTTCCCGAAAGTGATGTTTTTAATTTTGATTTTAACTTCTCTACCTCACCAAATGTTTTTAACCCCTATCATCTTTTTTCCTCTCACTATCCCCTCTTAACTTTTGTCTATACTTTCCTTCTTATTTCAGCACAAAAGCACACACCTGCCTAGAATGCCCGCGAGGGCATGAGGCAGTATATAGAGATAGATAGATTCCTATTTGGTCTGACCAGCTTAGCCAGATCCAGAATCAACCTAGCCAGATAGGAATTGTATTTGGACTAAACAGAATTTAGCTAGATCCGGAATCTGGCTAAACTAAATTTTATTTTAGCCAGATCCAGAATCTGCCTAGGCCAAATAAGACTTCCTATTTGGCCTAGCCAGATTCCGGATCTGGCTAAATTCCTATTTGGACTACGACATATATATCCATTTTTGGTGGCGAAACCTCCTAGTGGCGAAAGCTCTTGGTGGCGAAACCTCCGATGGCGAACTTGTTTAGTGGCGAAACCTCTGTAAACCGATAAAACGAGGCTAATGACCTTTGACCTTGTATGACGTAGACTGGATGTGTCTATAGATCCTGTAGGAAGAGGCTCAACAGTGTGGAGCGTGATAGCTCAGTGGTTAGTGCACTTGCCTCTGATGCTAGAGGTCCCGGGTTCGATCCCCGGTAGCGGCGATAAAATTTCGGTGTCCGAACATGCTCCAATGGCATCATTTGCAGGGATGAATGTCATAAAGTGCACCGTCCTTCGGATCAGGACGTTAACTGGAGGCCCCCTGTGCAGGGAGAACCATCCCCTGTGCAGGTTAAAGATCCCTACCGTAATTACACGATTACTGTGTAGGCTTTCATCCTGCAAAACCTGGAGTGTATGTAATATACACCTGCGGTAATGGTCAAATGTGACCAACGCAGTATCAGAAGATAGATAGATAGATATCAACAGGCTCCAGTGTCCACCAGTTAAAGAGTAAAAAAAAATAAAATAAAAAAAAAAAATGGCAGAGATGAGAAGGCTAGTGACTGAAAGTTTGTTTGATGTTTATGTATCTGGCTGAAAAAATGATCAATTCATGAATAGGTAAACACAACTGTTGTATGAATGTCATTTGACGTGTCACCAGTAACAATTCTGAACTGTTTGATTCACCTACAGAAAGAAATGGATAATTTTGTTGTTGTGTTGATAATTTCCACTCTTGCTCTTGTTTTCAACTATGTTTGATCACGTGATATGCACTGTGAAGATCAATGTAAAGTCAGTGATTCAAAAAGTTCGTATTAAAATTTGTTACGAATTATTCAAAAAGTAAAGTTCTACAATATTTAATCAAACCCTTTTAGTGTCAGTTGACTATAACTTTGCTTTTATAACCAATCGTTTGCTTTTTCTAAGAAATATTTAGCTCCACATGAATACCACACTACGGATATTTAGAAAATGGCTGTCGCGGGAGTCAGTGTGTCTATTGAGGCTGTTCATGAGCATCAAATTCAAAATGTTTCGCTTGATGGACAAGAGACTCTTATTCCGTGTGTATTTCTCGGAAACAAAACAATATGTTTGCAAAATAATTGATTATTTATTACCGTTTGAAGAGTAAAAATATGTGTATTTATTTTTCAGAAAAATAAAAAAAAGATCAGTGTATTTTAAACGCTCATAAATATTGTTGCACATCTATCTTTCCATCTTCGGCCCCCGTCCATTGGGGCTTGAAGAAATAGATGGGCTGCATGATGTATCCATGTATGAATGTCTTTTGATGTGTCACCAGTAACAATTCTGATTCTGAGAGCTGAAACTGACCCGCACACAAGTATAGAAGCGTAAGCGAATTTCGCCAATAATCGAATTTCGCCAATTGTACATAAGATCGGTATTTTCGTGTGCATGACGTCACAGGACATTACCAACTCAGGGAATCCTAAGGTCAAGTTTACCGCTATCTGTCACTCATGTCAAACTGAGAAGAAATGCCAATCCGAGAGTTAATACATAATTTCCTACCTGTAGCAATGTATTTCCCGCCATTTTGCTATGCCATTTCGAATCTCACATTTTTATTTTATTTCTCACGAGATTTGTAACCTGCCAAAACAATCGCCGGCGTCTGTTTACATTTTGACCTTTCTAGTATGGAACTGACATATCCGTATTTTAGTATTGGGGCTCTCAAAGGGGAAATTAATGATTCAACTATTTGGGGGTTCTTATCGATGTTTAATGGAACACTGTACATTTTCACAAGAGTTTTGAATTTAGGAGTGTATTTAATTATTTGCTCTTAATTGTACCTTTCCACCTTTGGCCAAAATAATAAATATGTGTCAAAGTATGTACTTTCTTCTCTTCTTTTACTTTTTTAAGTTACCTCCTACATAGGGAACACCTGGTATTGGGGGCTCGAATTTTACTCCAAACTTTTAATGACAACAAAGATGGTGGAATTCCATTGATATTAACATGATGATATTTTTTACATAATTTGACAAAAATGAATAGGTATCTGTTACATTCTGTTTGTCTTGCAAACCAAAGTTGCTCATATCACTCATGAAACACAATTCTAGTCTGATAAAGTTGATAGCGGATAATTTTACCCCCTCGGGTGCCCCTTTCATCAGGATTTCAAAAGTTGGCGAAATTCGCTTACTATTTTTCAAGATGGCGGATTTTGAGTGGTCTGAAATAGCGGAGGTTTTGATGATAGACATCGTTTTTTTTTATGCCGTAAAAGCTTCCCTTGTGTTGGATCAGGTCAGTATTTTTTGATGAAAGGGTTTTCTATCAGATAAATATGGGTTCATGCATACCGCACCAGTGTTTACGGTTACGTTGGCGAAATTCGATTACCCCAGTATACTGGTAAACAGCTAAGCCTGCCCAGGCAAAGCGGTGCGAGTCGGCTCGTCCATGCTTATAAACCCTATTGGTTTCGTTGGGCAGCAGGGCTTGAGATGTCATTTCATCTCAATGTCGGGTAAAAGTGTATGGTGTATGAATGTCATTTGACGTGTCACCAGTAACATTTCTGAAATCTGAAGTCCCACAAAATTTGAAGCAGCGTCTCCAAAATAACCTTTACAGTGTTGACAGGGACATTAAACCTCATATCTAACAAACTATCCATCTATCAATAAGCCCCCGCCCATATGGGCTTGAAGAAATATATGATCAGTGCTCCAGCTAGGATTTCAGGGCAGAGGGGCGCTGGGCCAGGTAGGGCACTTTTGCATGCCAAAATTAGGGCACCATTTATGGAATTTGAAATGCCACCAGGATCCTTGTGATCTGGAATAGGATAGTGAGCTACTGATACTGCTGTCTCTACTGAATTATATATATTTACATTCACATCACAAGTAAGTGGTGTACTGGGTCGCAGCAATAACAACGTTTATTATTTTAAGAACATTTGAACATTCAACTTCTAGGTATCTTTTGATATAGATTTATAATATTTAAAAAAAAAAAAATAAATTGTTTGATTCATCTGAAAGCGTGTTATTAAAGCAATACAAAAAAATTACCCATGACTAAATTAGTCATCTGTTCAAGGGAAACTACTCAATAATTATCCTTCCTGGTGAATGACTGTCATACTGAGGCTGCAGAACTCAGACTGAACGGATGCGAAGGCTGATCTCCGTCTCCACCGATCTGCAAAGACTCTGATCAAAATGCGCATCGAGTGTTTGCAATATCCCTGCTGCTTGATCTTTCTGCGACAGTAGGACTATTACACAGTAAACAGCGTGTATACCGAGCTTCGTCGCACAACACCTTGCAAAGACCCAGATCAACATGCGCAACCCGGGCAACCTTTTTTCTCACCTTTCTCTAAAGGCTCTTGGGGTCAACGAAGACAGAGCAGTTTGTAAGGATGGGTAGGCTACTCCAGTCTTCACTGGTCGCACGATACTCAAAGACTCAGACCAGCATGCACAACCACTAGGCAATGTAAGTCAGAACAACATGCGCAACAACTATGCAAGTCTGTTTGGATAATCCAGCTTGTAAAATCAGCGATGCGCAGAATGATGCAAGACGAAACTGTTGAGCAATGACCTGCTCATCCAATCAATACGGCTAATGAAGGCTTACGCGCATGCCCTGACTGATCCTAGACTTCACTTGCTCGCTCGTCTTAATGTAGTTCAGATTACTCCGGTTTACGCCCTCCTGGTTAACGATCGGATCAGCTCTATATGTGATAGAATCTAAGGACCGTAACCCCAACCCCCCAAAAACTTGATTCCCTTGAAATAAGAATGCATAATTTTACCGTTAGAGAATTTCCCGCCTTTTATTACACACATCATTTATTTCACGTTTTTATCAAATATTGGAGCCCGAGCGACTGTAACATGTGCCCGAACATGGCAAGGGCTAATAAGTCATAATTATTCAGAACCTTCATCGGAATGTTTTTGTTTTTTTTCTAACATTTTCGGGCTGACAAACCACCGAAAAACGAAGATTTTTTTTTTAATCTTAACTCTCTCTTTTTAACTTTCTCTTTGTCGGCATTTTAACCGTTACGAGTGACGAGTCAGTTGAGAATAATTTTGATTTACCGATCGATCATGGCCGTTTTAATAATGACAGGGCCTACAAATTATTGCACATTTTATTTTTGCAATAAGATTTAAGACACCGATTAAAAGAAAACTGATGTAGGTTCTAGCCAGTATTTCTGGCAGAGTCATAAAAATACAGACAAAACCGCTCATCGAGTCATACTGTACCCCATGGCGTTTACCATCCGTTAACAGTATGAGTCGCATAATTAATCCAGTATCATAAAATAATTACATCTACCCATCTGTCTTATTAATGTCTTAAATTACACATACGAGGATGCTAAGTGGCATTTATGAATTGATTTGAAACAGGGAATGACATAAGAAAAGGCAGCGGGGAGATTGGAGAGGGCACGGGGGCGGGAGGGCCGGGCACGAGGGGCGGCCCCGGAGGGCATGAGGGGCGGCCCGGGAGGGCACGAGGGGCGGCCCAGGAGGGCACGAGGGGCGGCCCAGGAGGGCACGAGGGGCGGCCCGCCCCTCTGAAAGTAGCTAGCTGGGGCACTGATGATGCTTCCACACAGAGCTGAATCCGGCCCGCACACTAGTACTGGTAAACCGCTTAGAGGATCTAAGCCTGTCCAGGAAACGTGGTGCGAGGCGGACTGTCCATGCTAATAAACCCTATTGGTTTCATTGGACGACAGGGCTTGAGATGTCATTTCATCTCAATGTCGGGTAAAAGTCCCACAAAATTGGAAGCAACGTCTCCAAAATGACTTTACAGTGTTGACGGGGACGTTAAACCTCAAATCAAACAAAATCTATCTATCTATGGTCATATATGCTGGGTGCAATTTGAAACCAAATATGCCTTCCAGAAGCAGAAGCTTGTATTTTCTGTTTGATTTAGGGCTTCTGAAAACAGAAGTTGAAAAATTCTTCCGCTTCTGTCAAATCTAACGGCTCACTTCTGCTTGCAGAAGCCCTTCTGCATCTTCCAAATTTTGAGCAGAAGCTGGAAGATAGAAGTTGGTCACGTGATCGTTCGCCCTAACAACAATGGCGTCCTACTTGGCGATGAGTGGAGCACTTTGGTGCAGCGGTAGCGCATCGGATTTGTGATCGAGAGGTTGCGGGTTCGACCCTCACGTTGACCAAAGTGTTGTGCCCTTGAGAAAGGCACTTCATCCACATTGCTAAAAAAAAGAAAAACAAAGTATTGGTTACCACCCAGGAAGTCCTGCTCGTAATGCTCAGATGTGAGCGAGTAGCAGTAATAGGAGAGAAAAAAAAAAGAAAAGAAAAAGACAAATGAATGAAATTGTGAAGACAGTCAAAACTGAGAGTACCATGTATTTGAATCTATTTTAAGTGACATTCAAATAAATGTTACCCTCTGTGAAACTCCCCCAATTGGACTTGAGGAAATAGTAATGGCTGCCGTCATGAACGTTGCATTCCATCGTTCTGCATATAAAAATCCTTCACAATGTCGACAGACATACTACAGCTATTCGATTTTATCTATTTTAAGTGAGAAAAATTGAATTGCTGTTGTATATCTGTCCACACCAAGACTTATGTTTATGTGCAGAAGGATGGAATGCAACATTCATGGGGGTGGCCATCACTATTTCCTTCAATTAGGAGAGCTTTGATTTTCCCATATAAGTTTTGTTCCACGTGTTCGATTTATTTTTGTTCTTCCATCTTCTGTCACATGTTTTCACGTCTTCTATCACGTGATCTTCTGCTTCCAGAAGTTCTAAATCTCACCAGACAAAACTTGAGTCGGTTCCTTTTTGGCCATTACCTCAGTCTTTCTCTACGGTATCCAACAAGACAGAAAGACAAATGGAAGAACCGACATAAAAAAGACAGGTCAATTGGCAGAAGCGACCATTAATAGAATCTATCTTCCATAACATCTAAACCCCAAGGGGGACATAAGACGGGTTCCAGCAAACCAAGTGTTGAAGGGCGTTAGCTGAAATAAATGGAAAGAAAAGTTGGTAAAATGAGTTTGTACTGTGCGATAAGAGTGTTAGTATAGTTAAAAAATGAAAACAGAAATTGGTCTTTTTAGGAGAAGCATGAACCACCAGGCTATTAGCACTTTTACACTGTGCCAGAGTGGGTAGCATTACATCATAGGCAGGTAGAGCATTGCAGTGAATAATAGTCCTGGGAAAGAACAATCATGTACTTGTAGTAGTCTGTGCGGGTGTAAATCTGTCTGTATGCAAGGGGATGTTTGTGGATTGATGGTCTAGTGGTGAGGTGTGGCTACTGCAACAAGATCATAAGTGATGTTATACATCATAGCAAGGCGGTTGTCAGTGCTGCATTGTTAAAAGGTGCACCAATTTACAATCACAGGTCCTGGTGTATGAATGTCATTTGACCTGTCACCAGTATTAATTCTGATTCAGCATAGCTGTAACACTTGAAGTGTAACTATAGTCAAGTGTTGCCCACCTGGCACTGGCAGCCCTTCTTTGGACTGCTTCCACTTTGTATATGTCAGTGGCGGTGTGGGAAAACCATACAGTGGATGCATACACTAGCTGCTGCCTGACAATGTTCTTGTATGCAACTAATTTCATGTCTTTATTATGGACCCAAATGTTTCTTTTCAAGTATCCAAGGGTCTGATTTGCTTTTTAGCTCACCTGACAGAAAGTCATGACTCATGGTAAGCTTTTGTGACCGTGACATGTCCGGTGTCATCGGGAGTCGTTCTTCGTCAGTGCGTAAACATTTCTTGTGAAAACACTATAGTCACGGTTTTGGGCAAATCATCAGCAAACTTGGTCAGAATGATCATCATGACAATATCTCAGTCAAGTTCGAATATGGATCATGTCGGGTCACAAAGTAGGTCAGTAGATCAAATCATAGAAAAAACCTTATGAACACACTAGATGCCACAGTTTTGGTCTGATCATCATCAAACTTGCACAGAATGATCATCTTGACAATACCTTGGTCAAGTTCAAATATTGGACCTGTTGGGTTCAAAAAGTAGGTCAAATCATAGAAAAACCTTTTGAACACACTAGAGGCCACAGTTTTGGTTTGATCACCACCAAACTTGCTCAGAATGATCATCTGCGCAATATCTCTGTCAAGTTCAAATATGGGTCATGTAGGATCAAAAGTAGGTCAGTAGGTCAAATCATAGAAAATCCTTGTGAGCATACTAGAGGCCACAATTTTGGTTTGATCATCATCAATCTAGCACAGAATGATCATCTTGATAATATCTCTGACAAGTTTGAATATGGGTCATGTCCGATCAAAAAGTAGGTCCGTAGGTCAAATCATAGAAAAACCTTGTGAACACACTAGAGGTCACAGTTTCTGTCTGATTATCATCAAACTTACTCAGAATCATCATTTTGGCAATATCTAAGTCATATTCGAATATGGGTCATGTCGGGTCAAAAAACAGGTCAGTAGGTCAAATCACTGAAAAAGCTTGTGAACACACTAGAGGCCGTGGTTTTGGTCTGATCATCATCAATCCAGCTCAGAATGATCAGCTTGACAATATCTCAGCCCAGTTTGAATATGGGTGATGTCGGATCAAAAAGTAGGTCAGTAAGTCAGTTCAAAGAAAACCTTGTGAACTCACTAGAGGCCACAGTTTTAGTCTGATTATCATCAAACTTGCCCAGAATGATCATCTTGACAATATCTAAGTCAAGTTCAAATATGGGTCATGTGGGGCCAAAAAGTAGGTCAGTAGGTCAAATCATTGAAAAACCTTGTGAACGCACTGGAGGCCACAGTTTTGGTCCAATCATCATCAAACTACATGTAGCTCAGAATGATCTCCTTGACAATATCTCATGGTCAAATATGGGTCATGTCTTGTCAAAAAGTAGATCAGAAGGTCAGTAGGTCAAGTAGTAGAAAAACCAAACCATACAAAAATTTGACCTATGACCTTGACCTACTTTGTCATAACTTTTGAAGCTTTTGAGATATATCCTTCATATTTGGCATGTATGTTCCTTGTGACAAGGGCTTCCTATTCGCATGTAGGTTCCTTGTGACAAGGGCTTCCTATTCATACATAAAATGATCCGTGACCTTGACATGTGACTTACTTTATCAGATTTCAATATAACTTCACACAAATGTTCCTTATAACAATACCTCGAACGAGTTCCACTTTCAAGGTCAAGGTCACTGTGGCTATTTTTAGAAAAACTTTGTCATTGCTCTAGCGCTTACATTTTTTCACCAATTTCAATATAACTTCACACAAATGTTCCTTATGACAATATCTCTAGCGAGTCCCACTTTTAAGGTCAAGGTCACTGTGGCTATTTTTTAGAAAAACTTTGTCATCGCTCTAGCGCCTACATTTCTTCACCGATTTCAATATAACTTCACACAAATGTTCATTATGACAATATCTCAAGGGATTTTGACTTTCAAGGTCAAGGTCACTGTGGCTATTTTTAGAAAATATTTGTCATCGCTCTAGCCACTACATTTCTTCACCTATTTCAATAGAACTTCACACAAATGTTCCTTATGACAATATCTCTAGCGAGTTCGACTTTCAAGGTCAAGGTCACTGTGGCTATTTTTAGAAAAACTTTGTCATCGCTCTAGCACTTACATTTCTTCACCGATTTCAATATTACTTCACACAAATGTTCCTTATGACAATATCTCAAGCGATTTCGACTTTCAAGGTCAAGGTCACTGTGGATATTTTTAGAAAAAACTTTGTCATCGCTCTAGCGACTACATTTCTTCACTGATTTCAATATAACTTCACACAAATGTTCCTTATGACAATACCTCGAGCTAGTTCGACTTTCAAGGTCAAGGTCACTGTGGCTATTTTTAGAAAAACTTTGTCATTGTTCTAGAGCTTACATTTTTTCAATATAATTTCACATAAATGTTCCTTATGACAATATCTCGAGCAATTTTTACTTTCAAGGTCAAGGTCACTGTGGCTATTTTTTTAAAAACTTTGCCAATCGCTCTAGCACCTACATTTTTTGATAGATTTTAATAGAACTTCACACAAATGTTTCTTATGATGACATCTCGAGTTGCTTTGACTTTCAAGGTTATGACCTCAAGGTCAAGGTCACTGTGGCTATTTTTAGAAAAACTTTGTCATCGCGTTACCGCTAACATTTATTAACAGATTTTAATATAACTTCACACAAAAGATGCTTATGATAATATCTTGAGCAAGATCTACTTTCGCGGTCAAGGTCACTATGTCTATTTTTAGAGAAACATTGTCATCACTCTAGTTTTACCTTGTTACCTTGATGTTTGACCTTTTTTTTTTAAATTTAACATTGGCCATAACTTTCAATTGGTAAGTGATAGGGCTTTCATATTTCACATGTGCATACTATGTCACAAGACCTTTTCAACAATCCCATAATTTTTTACCTTGTAACCTTGACCTACTTTTTTAAGACTTGAACATTGGCCATACCTTTTGATTGCTTAGTGATACTGCTTTCATATTTAACATGCGCTGTCCGGGGGCATCAGTGTTTCACAAACACATCTTGTTCATTTTTATGCCCCCGGAATCTAAGATTCTGGGGGGCATATAGTTTTTGGTCTGTCCGTCTGTTTTTCCGTTTGTCTGTTTGTCCGTCTGCAAAAACTTTAACATTGGGCATAACTTTTGAATGGTAAGTGGTACAGCTTTCATACTTCACATGTGTATACCTTATCACAAGACCTTTCCAGTGGTACCATAATTTTTGATCTTGTGACCTTGAACTTGACCTTTGACCTATTTTTTTTTTTGATCTTGTGACCTTGAACTTGACCTTTGACCTATTTTTTTTTCAAAATTTAACATGCGCTGTCCGGGGGCATCAGTGTTTCACAAACACATCTTGTTTGTTTGGCTTCTCACCAATTCAAAAAAATTGACATATGACCTTGATCTTTGACCTACTTGGTCATAACTTTTGAACCATATGACATAAAGCTTTCATATTTGGCATGTAAGTTCCTTGTGACAAGTGATTCCCACTCATTCAAACAATTTTGACTTGACCTTTGGTCTACTTTGTCATAACTTTTTAAACATTTTAGATAGAGCCTTCATATTTGGGATTTAGGTTCTTTGTGACAAGGGTTTCCCACTCATGCAAAAATTGTGGTCTTGACCTTGACCTGTGACCTACTTTATCATAACTTTTTAAGTATTTGAGATATACCCTTCATATTTTGCATGTGTGTTCCTTGTGATGAGGGCTGCCCACCCATACAAACATTTTGATTTGTGACCTTGACCTTTGACCTACTTTGTCATAACTTTTGAATCGTTTCAGATAGAGCCATCATATTTGACATGTAGGTTCGTTGTGACAAAAAAATTGAGTTGTGACCTTCTTAATCATAACTTTTGAACCATTTGAGATAGTGCCTTCATATTTGGCATGTATATTCCTTGTGACAAGGGCTTCACACCCATGAAAAGTTTGACCTGTGACCTTGACCTTTATTATCATAACTTTTGATCCATTTGAGATAGAGCCTTCATCTTTGGCATGTATGTTCCTGCTGAAAATGCACATTACAATATTACCTACCATTTCATTTCTACAGTGTGGATCAGGTGAGCGATTTAGGGCCATCATGGCCCTCTTGTTTGGCTATGTTGTCAATGTGGAGGCTCCAGTTTAGATCATCAGAGATGGTGACCCCAAGGTACTTACATGTAGCTGCAGAACCACTCTCCAGCTGGATACCATGCAAGAGGTACACAGTAGGAATGGTGGTTCTTATGTCGGGTAAAATGAAGGACCTGGCATTTAGAAGGATTACAGTTCATGTCCCACGTCTATCCCACTGTTCGACTGTATGTACATGTATTAAAGTCTTGTTGTACCAGAAGGCTGTGTGTTTGTAAGCTTATCGCAAGGTACATGGCAGTATTGTCAATAGTATTACCTTCAATAGGAATATGCAAAGAAGCTATAGACATTGCCATTTTCAGCTGAGGCGATGACACTGGCCAGGGGTATATGTGCCCCACTGGGCACTTTGTCTAGTATTTTGCATGATGGTAGATATAGGTCTAAAGTTTTATTTACGGCCATCCATATTGATCAGTTGACATGGCCTTAAGGACAAGGTCCAATTGTCCATTATGACCACCAAAAAATGTCCCTTTGATTGCTTGGTATGCTAATTAAATATTGATGAAACTTTATTTCATATACCCATTTTTAGCTTGCCTGCACAAAGTACATGGAGAGCTATTTTTGTTACCTTGGTTGTACGTTTTTGTGTTTGCATTTTCGTTTGTGTTTGCATTCCCGCCACACTGCGTTAAAGTTTTTTTAAATGCTTATATCTCAACAGTCACTCATCACAGAGCACTCATATTTGGAAATTAAATACCTGAGAGGGTCTTCTGATGTTCAAAGAGAACAGACCCCTGGGTTCGTGCCCGGGGGTGGGGGCATGGGTAGGGGGTGCTAGGGGTCAAAATCTAGAACACTGATGTAATACTGTGTTAATGTTTTTGAAATGCTTATATCTCAACAGTCAGAGAAGCCTCCGTGGTGTAGTGGTTATGCTGCTCGCCTTGTAAACCAGGGGTTGCAGGATTTATCCCGGGCTTCGCCGGACTTTCGGATCAGTCTTTAAACCGAGGTCCCATCTGGGTATGACCTTACCTGTTGGTGAGACGTAAAACTCTAACACTCACTCACCCAAAACAGTCACTCATCACAAAGCATTCATAATTCCAACTTGGATACCTGGGAGTGTCTTCTGAGATTCCAAGACAACTCACCCCGGGTTCATGCCGTGGAGATGGGGCTGGGCTAGGCCCTATAGGGGTCAAAATCTAGGACACCTTTGTAATTTGTTGTATATCTTTCCATTGTGCTAACAAGTTATAGACACAATTGGTTATACATCAGCCAACCATATGACATTGGTTCAAGTGTAAAAGGGTGAAGGTCATGGTGACCTACATTTCACAGTCCATTGATTTTGCCTTATATCTTGTAGACTATTTTTTGGAGAAATGTCATACCTGGGATATTAGTATGATGTGATCCCATGATTGACCTCAAAATATATCTAGGTCACTGTGACCTATATTTCATGGTTCAGTGGTTTTGCCTATTATCTTGAATACTATTTGATGGAGAAATGTCATACCTGGATTATTAGTTCCATGTTACCCCATGATTGATTTCAAACTATATCTAGGTCAGTTGACCTATATTTCATGGTTAAGTGATTTTGCCTATTATCTTGAATACTATTTGATGGAGAAATGTCATACCTGGATTATTTATTCCATGTGACCCCATGATTGACCTCAAAATATATCTAGGTCAGTGTGACCTATATTTTATTGTTCAGTGATTTTGCCTATAATCTTGAATACTATTTGATGGATTGGAGAAATGTCTCACCTTGATTATAAGTTTCATATGACCCGGTGATTTATCTCAAATTATATCTAGGTCAGTGTGACCTATATGTTATGGTTCAATGATTTTGCCTATTATCTTGAATACTATTATGATGGAGAAATGTTATACCTGGGATATTACTTCAATGCAACCAGACAACTGACCTCAAAATATGTGTAGGTCAGTGTGACCTATATTTCATGGTTCAATGACTTGGCCTTATATCTTGAATACTATTTGATGGAGAAACTTCATATCTGAATCATCAGTTCCATGTGACCCGATGAATAACATTAAACATATCTAAGTCAGTTTGACCTATATTTCATGATTCAGTGATTCTGCCATTTATTTTAAATACTATTTCTTGGAGAAACTTCAAACCTGTATTATAAGTTCCATTTGACCAGATGATTAGCACCAGCCCCGATAGCTCAGTTGGTAGAGTGTTCGCTCCGGGAACGGGAGGTCACGGGTTCGATCCCGGGCTGTGACATACCAAAGTCGTTAAAAATGGTACTAGCTGCTCCTCGCTTGGCACTCAGATTTACGGGGTAGAGCTAGGACTGGTCAACCCAGTGTCAGGATAATGTGACTGGGTGTGGTATCATGTAATGTGTCTGGGACATGATACTTAAGTGAGGCAGCACTATAAAAGTGAGCATTGAGCTCCCTGTCGCAACCATACACCGTCGTGATATGACTGAAAAATTGTTGAAAGCTACGTTAAAACCCGAATTCACACACACACACACCAGATGATTAGCATTGAAATATATCCAGGTCAGCGTGACCTACTTTCTTGGTTCAATGATTTTGCCTTATAATTCAGACACTATTTGATTCTGAAATGTAATATCTGGAATGAATATATGTTCCGTGTGACCTGAAGATTGACCGCAAAATATATCTAGGTGACTGTGACCTATATTTCATGGTTCAGTAATTTTACCTTATATCTTGAAGGCACGAAACAGGCAAGCTATGCTGTCATGCGACAGGTCTTGTTAAAAAGTGGACATATTTAGCATGATGTTGTCCTCCCATCCATGCGTATGTCTGCAAACATTCTTGTACATGCCATAACTCAGTTACCATTCAGGATATCTTCATGCAAATTTAGAGGAATATGTATTAGGTCAGAACTACGTGTCGCATATGCATTTTTGCATAAGCATTATGGCATGGAACTGTCAGCCCGTCCATTCCTCCGTGAACCTTCTTGTACACTCTATAATTCAGTAATTGTTCAGGATATCTTCATGCAATTTTACAGGAATATGTATTGAAGGGTTAACTCTTGTCATGCTGTTCACGACAACCCATATCTTTGCAAACAGTGTAGATCCAGATCAGATGGCTTCTGAAGAAGCCATCTGATCAGGATCTACACTGTTTGACATTCAGTTTATGAATTTGTAGGAATAAATTACATCAAGTAATCTGATTGGTTCAAAGTCAGAAATGGGTGTGGCTAAACTGAATATTCAGCAAGAGAAGGGTTAATAAAGTCATTGGTTTTTCCTGCTGAAAAATTAAATTTGCATTGATAAAAGTGCCTTTTATTTTCAGGCCACTGTCTATGTCAGAATGTCTGGCAAAGAGTGCCCAGAAAATTGACTTCCTAAAAGATGAGAGTGATGAGAAAGGAAAACCAACCTCAGAGGGAGAGAAAGAGGAGGAAGAGAAGACCCTGGCAACCTTTCAGCCATCATTGTGGCCCTGGGACTCTGTGAGGAACAGATTGAAGTAAGTTTACCTGTTGTATACCATTGTTATACAGTACACCCACGCAATTTTTTTTTCAGCGGTCAAGTTGTTTTTGGTCCACGGTGTTTCTATGCATGAGCCTGCGCTATGTCCCGATGCTAGCCATTGCAGTGGCGTGGCATACACACCACGGATCCACCACATTAATCTTATTCACCTCGTTCACCACGGGGACAATCAATTTTACATCTGTTGTAACGCCTTGAAAACACGGTGATTACCCCGCAATTCCCCTGATTGGGACATATCCTCGAAGTTAGTTTCAGATTTAATCATTTTCATCAACACCCCCCGCACACACACACACTCTGTATGGTGTTGCGCGGGTTCAAGCAAATTTTCGGTGGGTTGGATAAGTTCATTTGTCATTAAATGGGAGTCGGGGTCTACCTCCTGTTTTATTCTACTTTTGATAGAAAATCCTGTAAGCAAACAGTGTATACACTGATCAGAAGCCACATTATACCTTTGTCTTTGTCTCTTCTTCAGGTTTCCAAGTAAGAATTGGTTAACTGCTTAGGTGGTAAGGCCTAAATCCAAATGTCTTGAATTCTTGTGTTGCTTAGAAACATAGATAGTTACAGGACTGAATTAATATTCTTGGACCTCCATAGCCTTGTGGTTACATCTTAAATCTACTCAGCCCTTTATATTTCGCAATTAATTCGACTTGCCAGTGAGTGGTCATGTAACTGACTTCAACACTCGTAATAAATTGTTAACGGCTAAACTAATTAATCAGGGTTATCGGTACCATAAACTACGCAAAGCCTTTTCAAAATTTTATAGACGTCATTCTGATTTAATTTCAAAATTCAATATTGGACTTAAATCTCTTCTGCAACAAGGTCTATCGGAACCCGAATTTTATGGTGACTTAGTATATAAATTCAGAAAATGACTTCAGCACCCAATTTCGTAAAATCATTCTTCGATATAAAAAGATTGGGTACAACATAAATGTTATACTACAGACTGCATGCATGGTAGTTAACCCAATCACAGTTGACAACTTTGCTTCCCTCTTTAATTGCACGGCGGTGGGTCAGGCCTCAGATTCTATGACGGTTCCAGCGTAAAGGCTTATGTTGGTTGGTACCTGATGCTCTGTCTCTGGTCGGGCCCATCAGAGTCTAACTTGGTTTTCTTTTGCTCCAGCATTTCAGTGGTTTCTTGCTGTTGAGTCCTCACCATTGTTTCACCTCTGTGGTTGTTTGATTTTTGTGTTTTTGAGATGTTGCACTGATGATTTAGGAGGCCTTCATGCGGACTGAACAAATTATTTGTCTTAATCGCGACAGAAGAAAAGGCAAGGATTGTGTCCACGTAAAATCAATTTAAGCCCCCCCCCCCAGTGGAATTTGTTTCCACTGACCGTTCCAAGGCGGTTCTTCTGTCGCAGTTTATTTTTGTTATGGTTTGTCTTTGGGTGTTTGTGTCGCTTATATTATTTTATTTTGGATAGCCTATTGGCCATTTTGTGGGAAAGCAACTGTCCTTTTGGCTTTCCGCTATTGATGTTTCCATTAGGGTCTGTCGTTTCATGTTTGTATTTCTTTCCCTTTGGTGTCTCTGATGGGAGCTTTGGGTTAATTGTATCGATTCCAAATCATTCATTGCCTCCACTTCTGTTTCTCTATAGTTTGGTGGTTAAGTCTTAAATGTTCTCAGGCCCACATAGCCTGTTGGAGGCCTGAAAAGATTTATTACTCCTGCAATTAACTACATGTGTGTTTCTTAAAGCCCCTGTCACACTATGTCGCGTTTTCACTGCGATGGGACGGCGTTGTTTAATTTTTCAGAACGCCGCGAGATCGCAAGAAATATGGGATATTTTGTGAACATGGACCTGTCATGGCGTCCCTACAGCGACCAAGACGTTGCTACGGAGCTTACATGGCGATCTATCGCGATCCTGTGGCGTTCTTGATGGCGATTGTATGCGCTCTCACGGCGCTTCCTCTGCGCTTTTACGGCGCTCACAATGCGTGCACTGCGCTTTTACGGCGCTCTCAATGCGTGCACTGCGCTTTTACGGCGCTCACATGTTGAAGACGTTCTCAAAGTGTAAACAGACATCTTCATCAGTCGAACAGTTTTGTTTGATTTAAGGTTTGACGTCCCATCAACACATTATAGGTCATTTTGGAGACGTTGCTTCTAATTTTGTGGGACTTTTACCCGACATTGGGATGAAATGACATCTCAATCTCTGTCACCCAATGAAACTAATAGGGTTAATAAGCACGGATGGTCCGACTCGCGCCCCTTTGCCTGGGCAAGCTTAGATCCCCTAAGCGGTTTACCAGTACTCCTGTGCCGTCGAAAGCAAGTCCACCGCAATCACCGCAAGCAGGAGCAAGTCCACCGCCATTACCTAACCCGGAATGAGTCACCTCAGAAGTAGGTTTTTTCGGGACATTACACAATCAAACTCTACTCTAGCCATTGTTTATACAAGCGGGCGGCACCCTCCCATCGGGACTGGAAGAAATAGATGGGCTGCATGATGCTTCCACGCAGAGCTGAAACCGACCTCACACGAGTACTGGTAAACCATTTAGAGGATCTAAGCCTGCCCAGGCAAAGCGGTTCGAGATACGTGTAAACTCTATTGGTGTAAACATGCTTATACGTGTAAACTCTATTGGTTTCATTTGGCGACAGGGCTTGAGATGTCATTTCATCTCAAAGTCGGGTAAAAGTCCCACAAAATTGGAAGCAACGTCTCCAAAATGACCTATACAGTGTTGACTGGAATGTTAAATATCAAATCAATCAATCAGTTAATCAATTATACAAGCGGAGCTTATATGGCGTTGTAGGAGACCTCTGTGCGTCCCTGCTGAGCTCCTGTAGCGTTGTAGGAGACCTTACTGCGCTGCTATGGCAACCTTACGGCGACCTCACTGCGCTCTGATCAGAACGCCGAGCGACGGCGTTTGTTTTGAGCATGCTCAAAATGCGCGCCGTCGCTTGGCTTTCTATGCGATCCCAACGCGTCTACTGGCGACGCCACTGCGTTGCTACGGCGATGTTTGCGATCGTACTGCGCGCACCTCGGCGTTCTGCATTTTTCTTGGACGCCGTGAGAACGCAGCCCTGGTGTGACAGGGGTTTAACAACACAAGTACTTTTAATATGAGTGCTGAATGTTAGGGAATCCCTTCTTATAGAGATCTTTTATTGAGCGAATTCTTTCCTTAAAGATTTCAGGAGCAAAGCTCACAAGAAAGCAAGCATCCTGCTTGCTTTCTTGTGAGCTTTGCTGAAATCCAGAAAATAGTGCAAAGAATATTATTGGGTGTTCTAATGCCCCTTTATGTCTAAGTCTCTTATAGCTCTGGGTCCAGTTGTTCAAAGCCTCGTTCGCTTAACAAGCTCGTTAGTGGTCATATTGTTAACTGTTCTAGCAAGTTTAATATTTAAAATTTTGGTATTTTTGCTGAAAAAATGTGAGCAGCTTTTGCGAATGCGAAAGCTGCTCACATTTTTTCAGCAAAAATATTAGCATATTTGCCATAATAAGTTATCAAAGTTTTAACTATACATTAACTAATGACATCGTCAGTTTTGAACAACTGGCCCCAGAAAGCAAGCAGGATGTCCTGCAAATAGTGCAAAGAACATTATTGGGTTGTTTTAATGCCCCTTTGTGTCTAAGTCTCTCATGGCTCTGGTGTTACAGGTTTGATTCCAAGGTTATAAAGTTCAGGGATTTTCCTCTGACTTCCATATAGCCTACCTAGAAAATTCTTATCCTATATGACCACATGACTGGTTTTGATTTGAGCTTATTTTTAGCTCACCTGTCACGTAGTGACAAGGTGAGCTTTTGGGATCACTTTTTGTCTGTCGTGCGTGTGTGTGTGCGTGCATAAACTTTTTCTTCAAATGACATCTCCTCCTAAACCACTGATTGGATTTTAACCAAACTTCACAGGAATGATCCTATGGTCGTCGCCTTTCAAAGTTGTTCAAATGGTTCCGGTCCATTGCACATCTAGGTCACAGGAGCTAAAAATAGATTTTTAAAATGAAAACTTTAAAAATCTTCTTCGCTGAAACCGCAAGGCCCAAGTCTTTGATATTTGGTATGAAGCTTCATCTAGTGGACCTCTACCAAGATTGTTCAAATTATGGCCCTTGGGCCAGAAATGCCCCCGCTCGGGGGGCCTTTGGGTTTGCATAGGCTTATATAGGGAAAATCTTTAAAAATCTTCTTCTCTGAAACCACAAGGCCCAGGTCTTTGATATTTGGTGTGAAGGTTCACCTAGTGGACCTCCACCAATATTGTTCAAATTATAGCCCTGGGGCCAAAAATGCCCCCGCCCCGGCGGCCTTTGGTTTTTCATAGGCTTATACAGGGAAAATCTTTAAAAATCTTCTTCTCTGAAACTGCAAGGCTCAGATCTTTGATATTTGGTGTGAAACTTCATCTAGTGGACCTCTACCAAGATTATTCAAATTATAGCCATAGGGCCAAAAATGCCCCCGCCCCTGGGGGCCTTTTGGTTTACATAGGCTTATATTGGGAAAATCTTTAAAAATCTTCTTCTCTGAAACCGAAAGGCCCATGTCTTCATTATTTGGTATGAAGCTTCATCTAGTGGACCTCTACCAAAATTGTTCAAATTATGGCCCTTGGGCCAGAAATGCTCCCGCCCCGGGGGCCTTTGGGTTTACATAGGCTTATATAGGGAAAATCTTTAAATATCTTCTTCTTTAAAACCACAAGGCCCAGGTCTTTGATATTTGGTGTAAAGGTTCATCTAGTGGACCTCTACCAAGATTGTTCAAATTATAGCCCTAGGGCCAAAAATGACCCGCTCCGGGGGCCTTTGGTTTTACATAGGCTTATACAGGGAAAAATCTTTAAAAATCTTCATCTCTGAAACCGCAAGGCTCAGATCTTTGATATTTGGTGTGAAGCTTCATCTAGTGGACCTCTACCAAGATTGTTCAAATTATAGCCCTTGGGCTAAAAATGCCCCTGCCCCGGGGGCCTTTGGTTTGACATAGGTTTATATAGGGAAAATCTTTAAAATCTGCTTCTCTGAAACCACAAGGCCCAGGTCTTTGATGTAAAGCTTCACCTAGTGGACCTCTACCAAGATTGTTCAAATTATAGCCCTGGGGCAAAAAATGTCCCTGCCCAGGGGGCCTATGGTTTTACATAGGCTTATACAGGGAAAATCTTTAAAAATCTTTTTCTTTGAAACCGCAAGTCCCAGATCTTTGATATTTGGTGTGAAGCTTCATATAGTGGACCTCTACCAAGATTGTTCAAATTATAGCCCTGGGGCCAAAAATGCCCCCATCCCCGGGGCCCTTTGGTTTTTCATAGGCTTATATAGGGAAAATCTTTAAAAATCTTCTTCTCTGAAACCAAAAGGCTCAGGTCTTTGATATTTGGTATGAAGCTTCACCTAGTATAGCCCTTGGGCCAAGAATGTACAAGAGACACTGATTCTCAGGTGAGCGATTCAGGGCCCTCTGGGCCCTCTTGTTTCTGTTCTTGTTTTTGCACCCCAAAAGAAGTTGTTGAATAACATAATTAGAGAACAATGACATCACTAAATTCTGTGATTTAGCAACTTAATGTTAGTACCAAAAGCTGTTTTTAATCCCACCGGCGCGAAGCAGAGCGGGGATTAAAGGAATGGCCTTCATTTGTTTGTCCATCTGTCTGTCCATAACACTCATTTGTCCGGTCCATATCTCCTGAACCCTTTGATAGATTTTAATTAAAATTTGGTCAATTGTTTGCCTCAGTGAGCTGATGTGCAGAACCCATAAATGAACCATGCTGACACAAGGTCAAGGTCACAGTTGGAGGTCTGGAGTTTGAAACTTTGAATTTTGTGTCCATTCCATTATCCTTTACCCCTGGAAGGATTTTCAATGAAATTTGGTGAAATAGCTGATGTGCAGAACCCATAAATGAACCATTCCATATCTCCTTTACCCTCAGAAGGATTTTCATTAAACTTTAAGTATTCTTTTCAGTTAGCTGATGTGCAGAACCCATAAATGAACCATGCTGACTCAAGGTCAAGGTCACATTTGAAGGTCAAGAGTTTGAAACTTGAATTTTGAATTTTGTGTCCATTCCTTATCTCCTTTACCCCTGCAAGGATTCTCATTAAATTTTGGTCAATTATCCCTCTCAGTGAGCTGATGTGCAGAACCCATAAATGAACCATGTCAGGTCAAGGTCACATTTGAAGGTCAAGTGTTTGAAACTTTGAATTTTGTGTCTGTTCCTTATCTCCTTTACCCCTGCAAGGATTCTCATTAAACTTTGGTCAATTATCCCCCTCAGTGAACTGATGTGAACCCATAAATGAACCATGCCAACTCAAGACATCTCAAGGTCAAGGTCACAGGTGTAGGTCACAAGGTTTAGCCTTGATACAAAGTGCAGCGGGGGATTTGGCTGTCACTCAGACTGCTTTCATGTTTTCTTCTGTCATAAACCTGGCATTAGAACCCACATGCTTCTAACATGAAACAAGGAAAATTATCCTCATTGAGAGCTGTGATAAATTTACCCGTACCCTTAAGGCATCTCAGAAATTCTTAGAGCAGATGGAAATTTTATGTTTTCCTACTTTTTCAAACATGTAAGGCTTGGCATACATTTCCTTGTGATTTATCTGCCCAACAAACCTTACTGTAAAAATCCTGTAAATTCGGAGATTGATGACATGCTGTAATTCTCTTAAATGATTAACAAATTTCATGTAGTTTCATGAACCAGCAAGGAGTCCAGAAGGTACAGATGGAATGGCAAACAGTGAAGACCAGCAGTCTGATCATGGTCTGAACTGTTTGCTTAGGCCTACCTGTCCCGATACGCAGGATCATTACGGTAATTGCTTTGAAAATGAGAAAAAAAATGAAATAACATATGCAAATGTTGTGATTGACAGTTTGAGGGTTAACCCTTGTCCTGCTGAGCCTGGATATGCCTTATCTTTGAAGCAATGTAGATCCAGATCAGATGGCTTCTGAAGAAGCCATCTGATCAGGATCTTCATTGTTTCCCATCCAGTTTATGAATTTGTTGCAATAATTGCATCAAGTAATCTGATTGGCTGATAATCAGTAGTAGGTGTGACATATTTAAATATTCAGCAGGACAAGGGTTAACATAAGCTTCTTTGTAGGTCTGCCCTGACAGAAACTAGTGTTCTTCTCGATGTTTTAAACATTGCGAAAGAGAAGCGGTACATGGTTCTGGCACACGTTTCACAAGACAGCCCTGAACATAAAACGGCAACCAATCTCATGGCCAAGAAAAAGGTAGGCATTGCAGGATATCATGCTAGAACTTTGTGAAAACAGAATGCTATAGAAGTCTTAGCTACCCAAACCAAATTCCCTGTTTGCTTCCCAACTCACAGTCTCTGTTTTGTGTACAACATATTGCTTCTGTGAAATTACTGTATTCACTTTAGGGGAATGGGAACACCTTCAGGGGAGGCAACTCCTGCAAAAGTATTTTTTTCTCCCATGTCAATCGGGGTCAACTCTTAAAGGAAAGAATTTTCTCCTGAGGAGCAAATTCTTTCCTTTTAGAGAATAGAGCCCTTTTTCAGTGGGACAGGGCTTATAGAAAAGCGAACAGGAAGTCCCAAAAGTTGTATCCCTTTGAAAAATGGCAGAAAATCTGCCAGGTGTTCTCATTCCCCTTAAAGTTAGTTATCTTCAGTTTTAGAAAACTGCCAGTAAAGTACTTCATGTGTCAAAATGTATTTTAATGGCCATATCAATGTGTACTTTATGTAAAGATGCCCTAATTATTATTGTTGTTGTTATTATTATTATTGTTGTTACTGATAGTGTTGTAATTAGCTCAGCTAGAGTCAAAGGCTCAGGGTGAACTTTTGTGACCAATCTATGTCCGTCATCCGTTTCCGTCGTCCGTCAGTCAACAATTTACTTCTAATAGAAGACATCTTCTTCTAAATCGGTACACAGATTTTGAAATAATTTTACACAAATTTTCCTTGGGTGACCCTCTACCGAAATTGCCTAAATGGTTCTGGTCGCCACCAGAGCTATTAATAGAAAAAAATAAGAAAAAAACTTAAAACACCTTCTCCTCGTATGCCACTGGCCCAGTTTCAAAATAATTTCACAAGAATATTCCTCAGTTGATGCTCTATCAAAATTGCCCAAACCGTTTTGCTCAGATGAACAAGATGGCCACCAGACCTAAAAATAGAAAACATCTTTTCATCTGTCAACAATATACCTAAAAGACATCTCCTCCTAAACCGGTGAGCAGATTTTGAAATAAGTTTACTTGAATCCACTCCGCCCCCGCCCATTGGGGCTTGAAGAAATAGATGGGCCGCATGATGCTTCCACACAGAGCTGAAACCGACTGCACAGGAGTACTGGTAAACTGCTTAGAGGATCTAAGCCTGCCCAGGCAAAGCGGTGCGAGTCGGACCGTCCATGCTTATAAACCCTATTGGTTTCATTGCGCGACAGGGCTTGAGATGTCATTTCATCTCACTGTCGGGTAAAAGTCCCACAAAATTGGAAGCGACATCCCAAAATGACCTATACAGTGTTGACGGGGACTTTAAACCTCAAGTCAAACAAACAGAACTTGAAATAGGAACACTTTTGAAAGACTTCTTTTTCTAAAGAAAACACTTTCATAGGAATGTTCCATGGTTGACCCTCTAGCAAAATTGCTCAAAATACTATTGCTTCAATGGATATGATGGTCACCAGAGCTAAAAATATAAAAAAACAACAACATTAAAATGACTCTACTCCTAAACAGCTGGACTGATTTTGAAATAATTTCACAGAAATCATGTTCCTTTGGTTCAGAAATTGCTCAAATTATCCACCTCATCTTACATGTACATATTAACGTTTCATTTGTACAATATGCATCAGGTGAGCAATTCAGGGCTATCAAGTATGTCTTGTTATTATTATTATTATCTTCAAGATTTATTACACGCATTAGCCCTTTTTCTGCTGAACATGACAACCCCTACCTTTGCCAACAGTATAGATTCTGACCGGAAGCCATCTGACCAGCTTCTACACTGTTTGCCATTCAGTTTGCAAATTTGAATGAAAAAAATTGTGTCAAGTAATTTGATTGGTTTATAGTCAGAAATGGGTTTGGCAAAATTAATTTATTCAGCAAGACAAGGGTTAAGGCTCTTTGTCACAGCTCTTCATTACCAGCCTGGTCTGGATCTGGGTCCACAGTGTTTGCAACAATGAATTTTTAAAGTAACCCACACACAACAAAGCAGACGACAGATGTCATGATTGGCATTTCATGGGTTAAGTTTGAGCCAAGTATACCTGTGCAAGCAGCTGGCCTCAGTAGCTCAGTTGGACGCGCATCTGACTGGTGATCAGGAATGCGTGGGTTCGATACCTGCCGGTGTCGGCAACATTCTTTTGTGGAGATTGATCATGAAATATTTTCTACAGTCATTCTCTCCCTTCCGCTGATTCAAGAAGGGCAGTTGTCAGTTTCTGGCGAAAGAATGTGCACTGTACTGGTTAACCGCTTACGTATAAGCCTCCCCAGGAAAAGTGTGGATAGGTAAACTGACTGGCTCAAAAATGACCTAAAGTAGTGTTGACTGGGCCATTAAACTCCAATACAAACAAAACCTGTGCAAGCAACAAAGACTCTGGATCACCCAGCACTGTAAGCTACCGTTGTCTGGTCGGTATTTGTTTTTCACCCTTTGGCTGGCCAAGGGCCATAAGAAGCTCATGCAAACTGTGCAGATGCTGTCTGATCTGAGTCTTCGCTGGTCACATAGGCATTCTTATAGGTATAGTTGGTGTAATTTGACATGAGACTGACCTTTATGCAAAGAATAAATTAGTGTTTTCACCTAATAGGTTGGTTTTCGTAAACTTCTCGTGAATTTTCGGCATCCTGTGAATGGCAACCCATTTACTGACCTCTATGTATTGAATAACAATGTTGACCTGTTCGTCACCAGTCTCCTGTCCAATTGTTCGAACTATATTCTTTTGCATCAAATCATATGTAAAAAATGATAAATAAATAAAGTAAAATAAAGTAGAATCAATTACTTCAGTTCCGTTTTATTTCAGCATTTGCTTTCTTTGCAATCCTGTTACTAACATGGTTACTAACATGTTTACACTCTACTGTACCATATATAACGTAGGTGATTTGGTAGTCTAGTTCTGTTTCTTTTATAACTGCTTATTTTTCAGCCACTTCCATTAATAGAAGTAGACTCGGAACACTTTAAGTTTCCGTTTCAAAAGGTAACCTGCATGGGGAGCTGATGTTGGGATAGAGGGACTTTACTGTTGCTATGTCTAATATTATCTAACTCTTCAAACACTTGGCATGATGAGCAGATGGCACCTACATGTATTAACCCTTAAGATGCTGAGAAAAACTACATCTGAAAATGTCGTCTGCTTATGTCGTCTGCCGAATCTTCTTGCAAACTTTTAAAAAATATTTTTGCATACAGGCAAACAGTGTGGTCCCAGATCAGACTGCTTCTAGAGGAGTAGTCTGATCTGTATCCACACTGTTTGTAAAAACTAATTTTAAAGTACTTTGCAGAGGACAAAGCAGACGACAATTGTCGTGATTGGCATTTTATGGGTTAAGTATTTTTAGATTGATTGTTTATCGCTGTGTAAATCATGGATTGGGCCCATGTGCTGGGACATTGGCAAACAGTGTAGATGCTGATCAGATGCCTTAGAACATGGTGTTTGATCAGGGTCTGCACTGTTTGCTTAAAGTACAGGAAATTAAGGGTTAAACAAACCAGTCTTATGTCTCCATTCTGGACCATTTTCTGGGGTAGTTGGGTGGGGCAAAGGTGACGTGTATCTTGTATCACTGGGGCTTCCAACTGATATTGACTTACAGTTGGCCAAGGCCTGCTGTCCTTGCAGCAGATAAAGGTAGTAGGTGAGTGCTGTTATTTCTGTTGTTTCTACACTGTCATTCATTTTCCTCTTTCTTCTCTGTCCCTCACTTTCATCTCCTCTATTATCTCTTCTATCTCTTTTCTCCCTTTCTCTGAGAGATGATAAAAAATGACCCACAAGGGTTGACGTGTCATTAACCCATTGCATGTGGGAAACCCCTAAAGGGGTACCTTGGCAAACAGTGCAGGCCCAGATCAGATGCCGCCAAACACAGTGTTTGATCAGGGCCTGCCCTATTTTTAACCGAACTTCTGTCAAAATTAGAATAAGAATGAAAAATTATGCCTACCACCCCTTAAATGAAAAATGGACTTGTCCAACAAACAGCAATGGAAGAGTATACAATGGGTTAAACCCAAAACAATCAATCTGGATCATTTTCTCTCTCAGACATAATTGACCCATCATTGCTTTTATTTACTTATATTTCAGAGAAAATAAGGTTTGACATTACATGTGACAAGTCACATGATATGTCAAAAAAGAAGTGAAGGCAATACATCCTCCCAGAAACACCAACATAAAACAACTTCACCATACTTTAAATGTCACAAGTGGAAACTCAAAAGAACAGTTACTTTCCCACAAAATCGGCCAAACAAAAAAATAAAAAGATATTAGCAGTACATACATGCAAAGATAAACTGTAACAATAATAAACCACAACAGAAGAACCACCTTTGAATGGTCAGTAAAAATATTTTAACCCTTATCTTGCTGAATATTCATTTAAGCCACACCCATTTCTGTCTATCAACCAATCAAATTACTTGATGAAATTTATTGCTACAAATTCATAAACATAATGCCAAACAGTGTAGATCCAGATCAGATGGCTTCTGAAGAAGCCATCTGATCAGAATCTACACTGTTTGGCAAAGATAGGGGTTGTCATGAACAGCAAGATAAGGGTTAACTGTGGGGGCTCAAATCGATAATACGTGGCCACAGTCATCGCTCTTGGTTCTTTTGTGGTTTAGACTGATAATTTGTTCAGTCAGCATGAAGGATTTCTTACTTATCAGTGCAACATCTCTGAGAAAATAAGAAAAAAAAAAACAATTATCTCAGGGGCCAGTTGTTCAAAACAAACAATGTCATTAGTAAACATATCGTTAAAACTTTGATAATTATATATGGCAAATACACTTATGTTTTTGCTGAAAAAATGTGAGCAGCTTTTGCCTATGCAAAAGCTGCTCACATTTGTTCAGCAAAAATACCAGAGTTTTACATATTGCACTTGCTAGAACAGTTAACAATTTGACCACTAACGAGCACGTTAAGTTAACGATGCTTTGAACAACTGAGCCCAGATGTAGAATGTTCTGTAGCGCTCGAAAGGTTAATATAGTGGAGCGCTGTGGTGCAGAGGTAAAGCATCGGATTTGAGATCGAGAGGTAGCAGGTTCGATCCTCGCGAGTGCCAAGCGGTGTTTCCTTTAGCAAGAATTTTTATCCACATTGCTTAGTACTGGTTCCTTCCCAGGAAAAGAGGGCCACTTGGAAGATTAGAACTAGTACTAAATGTGTTACCCTCTATAAATAAGGTTGACTATTATTATTATTTATTATTATAGTTCATGCCTATTTTCATTGAAATTGGAGATACAAATGAAGCATATATTAATGAATGTATTTGTTATATTTTCAGAAAAGATTATTGTCCTTTTGATGAAATGAGAAACCAAAAATGAATTAAGTACACATACGTATTCAGATAGAAACAAGTCCTTTTTAGGATAAGCTTGATTTTGATAATTCACTTGTTTATATGCTCATTTTTATTCGCTCCCTCGGTCACCTGTGAGTTACGAAGTTCAGCAGCAGAAGGCCAGGTGTTTTTTTTTTCTCTGGTTACTTTTGTCTACCTGATAATCATTGAGCCCAATATATGTGAAATAATTGTGAACAGGTTGTAAACCATGCCCATGGTTTTCTGGGCTAGGGTTTTCTTCTCCAGGTACTTTTCGCCACCTGATGAATGTCGAGTTCTATTTTTAGTGAAATAGCCATGAACAGGTTGTAAACCATGACCATCATTATTTCTATTATTTGTGGGAACTTGCTTACCAATTAGTGAATCCCTGCCCCTACTCCACACACACACCTCAACCTCTTTCCCTCCCTTCCCCTCTCCCACATTCTCTCATTCTCCCAGTAGCAATGTCACTGTGCTTTTTGAATTATTAATAAGTACACCACAACCTCCTTTACCGTTGCGCCTGCTTAAAGCATGGCGGAATATAGGAGCCAGGATTTCCATCCATTCATTTGTGAAGCTGTCAGCATTTGCCACCACCCTCTCTCCCTAATGTGAGAGTCCATTTCTCTAGGTGCGACATACATGTATCCTTTGGCGGAATTCTTAAGTACTATAGTTGAAGTCCAAAGCAGAAGCCCAGTTGTATAAACAACCATGTTATCCAGACAAAGATGTCTAGATTATTTAGAAAAAAATGACCATTTATGGTCATTTTTAGCTCGCCTGTACAAAGTACAGGGAGAGCTATTGTTGTCATCTCATTTGTGAACATTTGCGTGTGTGTTCCCGTCACACTGCGTTAAAGTTTTTCAAATGCTTATATCTCAACAGTCACTCATCACAGAGCACTCATATTTCGAACTTAAGTACCTTGGAGGGTCTTCTGATTTTCAAAAACAACAGACCCCTGGGTTCATGCCCCGGGGTGGGGCTAGGGGTCAAAATCTAGAACACCTCTGTAAAACTGTGTTTAAGTTTCTGAATTGCTTATATCTCAACAGACACTCATCACAAAGGATTCATATTTTACAACTTGGATACCCGAGCATGTCTTCTGAGATTCCAAGACAACACACCCCTGGGTTCATGCCTGGGAGGTCGGATGGGGTGGGGCTAGGGGTCAAAATCTAGGACACCTTTGTAATTTGTTAAACGTTTCCATTATGCTAACAAGTTATAAACACAATTGTTTATATATCAGCCAACCATGTTTCATTGGTTCAAGTGTAAAGGGTGAAGGTCATGGTGACCTGCATTTCACGGTCCAGTGATTTTGCCTTTTATCTTGAAGACTATTTTTGTTTTTGTTTGATTTGAGGTTTAACGTCCCCGTCAACACTGTAAAGGTCATTTTGGAGACGTTGCTTCCAATTTTGTGGGACTTTTACCCGACATTGAGATGAAATGACATCTCAAGCCCTGTCGCCCAATGAAACCAATAGGGTTTATTAGCATGGACGGTCCGCCTCGCACCGCGGTTCCTGGACAGGCTTAGATCCTCTAAGCAGTTTACCAGTACTAGTGTGCGGGCTGGATTCAGCTCTGCGTGGAAGCATCATGCAGCCCATATATTTCTTCAAGCCCCTATGGGCGGGGGCTTTTTGAAGACTATTTGTTGGAGAAATGTCATACCTGGGATATTAGTACCATGTGACCCCATGATTGACCTCAAAATATATCTAGGTCACTGACCTATATTTCATGGTCCAGTGATTTTGCCTAATATCTTGAAGACTATTTGTTGGAGAAATGTCATACATGGGATATCAGTACCATGTGACCCCCATGATTGACCTCAAAATATATCTAGGTAACTGTGACCTATATTTCATGGTTCATTGATTTTGCCTTTTATCTTGAAGAATATTTGTAGGAGAAATGTCATACCTTGGATATTAGTGCCATGTGACCCCATGATTGACCTCAAAATATATCTAGTTCACTGTGACCTATATTTCATGGTTCAGTGACTTTGCCTATTATCTTGAATACTATTCGAAGGAAAAATGTCATACCTGGATTATTAGTTCCATGTGACCCGATAATTGTCCACCAAATAGATCTAAGTCACTGTGACCTATATTTCATGGTTCAGTGATTTTGCCTATTATCTTGAATACTATTTGATGAAGAAATGTCATACCTGGATTATTAGTTCCATGTGACCCCATGATTGACCTCAAAATATATCTAGGTCAGTGTGACCTGTATTTCATGGTTCACTGATTTTGCCTATTATCTTGAATACTATTTGATAAAGTAATGTCATACCTTGATTATTAGTTCCATTTGACCTGCTGATTGACCTCAAAATATATCTAGGTCAATACGACATATATTTCTTGGTTCAGTGATTTTGCCTATTATCTTGAATAATATTCTGATAACGAAATGTTATACCTGGGATATTACTTCAGTGCAACCAGATGATTGACCTCAAAATATATCTAGGTCAGTGTGACCTATATTACATGGTTCAATGACTTTGACTTATAGCTTGAATACTATTGGATGGAGAAACTTCATATCTGAATAATCAGTTCCATGTGACCATAATTGACATGAAATATATCTAGGTCAGTGTGACCTATTTTCATGGTTCAATGATTAGCCTTATAATTCAGACATAATTTGATTCTGAAATGTAATATCTGGAATATATGTTCCATGTGACCTGATGTTTGACCTCAAAATATATGTAGGTGAGTGTGATCTATATTTCATGGTTCAATAGTTTTACTTTATATATTGAAGGCGAGAAACAGGCGAGCTATGCTGTCATGTGACAGCTCTTGTTCTTTATAATCTATACATTTTTAGGATCCATCTATAAACTATATTTTACCAAAACCCATAATAATGAACAGTATTTTAAAGTGGTTGTGGTGTACTTAACAAGTAAACAGGGGCCCTTTTAAATATAGAGAACTACAATGAAAGAATTTGTTGGATGAGCTCATTCGTCATACTAGCAAACCCTACTGATACCTCATTTTTGATTGAGCTGCATAGTCACGGCTGGTAAACTCGTAAGGGGTAACCGTCGGTTATGCACTCAAACCTTACGGGAACTTCTGGTTATGCCTCCCGAGACCACAAATATGTCAACAAACAGGTGAGTGTTCCCGTTATATGATTTTTAGTCATTTTTGCAAACATATTTTGAGAAATCGGGCAATGCTATTCTCAACAACTTTCATTTCTGCATCGGAAAAGATGGGTGTGGACATGAAAAGGCAAGTGGTCGATTTTTATCCCCTCGCAACAACGTTGCGAATGGGGATATAGCATCGGTGCCCTGCGTCCGTGTGTTAGTGTGTCTGTGTGTGTGTGTGTGTGTGTGTGTGTGTCTGTCCGGAACCTTGTGAGCAGGATAGAAGACACAGTATTCATCGTAGAAGCATCAAACCTTCCACAAATGTTCACCATGTACAGAGGATGAACCCTATTGAATTTCAAGGTCAGGGGTCAAAGGTCAAGGTCACAATGGACTTGACCTTGAAAACCTTGTGAGCAGGATAGAAGACACAGTATTCATCATAGAAGCATCAAACCTTCCACAAATGTTCACCATGTACAGAGGATGAACCCTATTGAATTTCAAGGTCAGGGGTCAAAGGTCAAGGTCACAATGGACTTGACCTTGAAAACCTTGTGAGCAGGATAGACGACACATTATTCATCGTAGAAGCATCAAACCTTCCACAAATGTTCACCATGTACAGAGGATGAACCCTATTGAATTTCAAGGTCAGGGGTCAAAGGTCAAGGTCACAATGGACTTGACCTTGAAAACCTTGTGAGCAGGATAGAAGACACAGTATTCATCATAGAAGCATCAAACCTTCCACAAATGTTCACCATGTACAGAGGATGAACCCTATTGAATTTCAAGGTCAGGGGTCAAAGGTCAAGGTCACAATGGACTTGACCTTGAAAACCTTGTGAGCAGGATAGACGACACATTATTCATCGTAGAAGCATCAAACCTTCCACAAATGTTCACCATGTACAGAGGATGAACCCTATTGAATTTCAAGGTCAGGGGTCAAAGGTCAAGGTCACAATGGACTTGACCTTGAAAACCTTGTGAGCAGGATAGAAGACACAGTATTCATCGTAGAAGCATCAAACCTTCCACAAATGTTCACCATGTACAGAGGATGAACCCTATTGAATTTCAAGGTCAGGGGTCAAAGGTCAAGGTCACAATGGACTTGACCTTGAAAACCTTGTGAGCAGGATAGAAGACACAGTATTCGTCGTAGAAGCATCAAACCTTCCACAAATGTTCACCATGTACAGAGGATGAACCCTATTGAATTTCAAGGTCAGGGGTCAAAGGTCAAGGTCACAATGGACTTGACCTTGAAAACCTTGTGAGCAGGATAGACGACACAGTATTCATCGTAGAAGCATCAAACCTTCCACAAATTTTCACCATGTACAGAGGATGAACCCGATGGGTCAAAGGTCAAGGTCACAATGGACTTGACCTTGAAAACCTTGTGAGCAGGATAGACGACACATTATTCATCGTAGAAGCATCAAACCTTCCACAAATGTTCACCATGTACAGAGGATGAACCCTATTGAATTTCAAGGTCAGGGGTCAAAGGTCAAGGTCACAATGGACTTGACCTTGAAAACCTTGTGAGCAGGATAGAAGACACAGTATTCATCATAGAAGCATCAAACCTTCCACAAATGTTCACCATGTACAGAGGATGAACCCTATTGAATTTCAAGGTCAGGGGTCAAAGGTCAAGGTCACAATGGACTTGACTTTGAAAACCTTGTGAGCAGGATAGACGACACATTATTCATCGTAGAAGCATCAAACCTTCCACAAATGTTCACCATGTACAGAGGATGAACCCTATTGAATTTCAAGGTCAGGGGTCAAAGGTCAAGGTCACAATGGACTTGACCTTGAAAACCTTGTGAGCAGGATAGAAGACACAGTATTCATCGTAGAAGCATCAAACCTTCCACAAATGTTCACCATGTACAGAGGATGAACCCTATTGAATTTCAAGGTCAGGGGTCAAAGGTCAAGGTCACAATGGACTTGACCTTGAAAACCTTGTGAGCAGGATAGAAGACACAGTATTCGTCGTAGAAGCATCAAACCTTCCACAAATGTTCACCATGTACAGAGGATGAACCCTATTGAATTTCAAGGTCAGGGGTCAAAGGTCAAGGTCACAATGGACTTGACCTTGAAAACCTTGTGAGCAGGATAGACGACACAGTATTCATCGTAGAAGCATCAAACCTTCCACAAATGTTCACCATGTACAGAGGATGAACCCGATTGAATTTCAAGGTCAGGGGTCAAAGGTCAAGGTCACAATGGTCTAACATATTCAGATTGGATTTTCATGTTAATGAATTGTATGCAGTTGCGAGGGGATGCTACGCTTGCGTTGCCTTGTTAATTTAATTTCTCCCTGGGGAAGGTAGTCAGATATTTCTGTGTTGACCTGTTTTCTGGTGTCGAATGAAGGCATTTTCAGCTACCCGGACGATGCGAAACTAATCCAACATGCCAGATAACGCGTAATTCAAACCACTTTCATGTTGAAATGCATAAGTTGGAAAATTTCCGCAGAATTTGTTCCAGGAGCTTTAATATTTGTGTCGATTTTGACTTACGAGGACCCATTACCCCTTACGGGAGCATTACCCCTTACGGGAACAGAAAAAGCCAACTAATGGTTGTCTGATTGAAATGCGTTTCTTCATTCAATAATTCACACAAACGGTTCATCAAAGCCCTGAAGACATTGCAGTTGTATGGTACGACTGACAATTCTGTTAACTTAATTCAGAACGATAACTTAAAATCGAAATTCGTGCCCTCGTATGAATTGCTCGTACGTATCCAAATTCATGTACTCGAACGAATTGCCAAAAACCTGATATAGCTATATTTCCAAGGCATTTATCTGATATGGCTTGAACAGTATTAGATACGCATTTTAATATATGCCCCCGCCCATGGGGGCTTTGAGTGCTTCTGCGCAGAGCTGAAACCAACCGAACTTGAGTACTGGTAAACCGTTTAGGTCTAAACCTGCCCAGGAAAACTGCTGCGAGTGGGAACGCCCCTTAAACATCCAAACTCGTCAGTGCAACATCAACAAAGCTGCTCCGATTAAGTTTTGATTAAGATCAGTAATAACTAAAATAAACTTACCGTCATGATCCTACATGCTAGTATTCGGACTGACACCGTAAGGAGTAATGCTTCCGTAAGGGGTAATGGGACCTCGTAATTCATAATCGATACAAATATTAAAGCTCCTAGAAAAAATTCTGCGGAAATTTCGCAAATTATGTTTTTCAACATAAAAGTGGTTTGAATTACGTGTTATTTGGCATGTTGGATTAGTTTCACATCGTCCACGTACCTGAAAATGCCTTCATTCGGCACTAGAAAACAGGTCAAAACAGAAATATCTGACTACCTTCCTCAGGGAGAAATTAAATAAAAAATCGACCGCTTGCCTTTTCATGTCCATACCAATCTTTTCTGATGCAGAAATGAAAGTTGTTGAGAATAGCATTGCCCGATTTCTCAAAATATGTTTACAAAAATGACTAAAAATCATACATCGGGAACACTCACCTGTTTGTTGACATATTTGTGGTCTCGGAAGGCATGACCAGAAGTTCCCGTAAGGATTTTGAGTGCATAACCGACGGTTACCCCTTACGAGTTCACCAGCCGTGATAGTGCTATCGCTCAGAGCTGAAACCAGCTGAATATTTGAGTTCTGGTAAACCGCTTAGAAGGTCTAGCCTGCCCGGGCAAAGTGGTGCGAGTTGGACCGTCCCTAGTGGTTTGTTTTGGTGTGAGATGTCATTTCATCTCGATGTCAGGTCAAAGTCCCATAAAATTGGAAGCAAAATTACCCAAATAGCATTGATGGGGAAGTAAAACCACAACATACACACAAAAAAAGAACATATTTTTCACCCTCAGTACTCAAACAATGTTTACATTACAAAGTTGTACCTTTGCTTGACAATTGATATATGTGTCCATATATTCAAATGTGTATAAACTGAGTTCATGAGCATGAGGTTGTTTAATACTTAAAGGAGCTCACTGTGTTCTTGTTGACTGGGGACAATCATACCATTGTCACATGGCATTCAGAAAAAGAAATTATAGTTCATGTCATAATTTCTGATCTTGGTTCAGTTGGACAATGTTGAAATTCTAAAGAGGTTTATGTGTATTTGGTAGATGGGTAGATATATCTTTTAGAAAAGTTGAATTGTACATTGAATTGAATGTGTTGCTGTTGAATTTGACACTGTCAACTGTGACAAAAATTGATTAAGTGGACATAACTTAACATATACTGGCTGCGGAAAAAAATGTAGTATTGAACATAGCTATATATTCAGGTATTCTTTATTTCATGTTAGAAACATATATTGTGGGTACTTGTTTGAATCACCTCATTGAGTCAATTCAAACAAGTACCAACAACAAATTTTTTTTTATGGAAAAAAAATTATCTCAAAACTATTCTTATCACTCATCCATGACTGAACATTGAGAAACGTGTTTCTTTTTCTAGAAGTCTCCTAATGTGTGTGATGATGAGTTGTTGGACATTCTGAATACTAGTTTGTTTAAGAATAATGGTGCATGCTGTGAAACTGCTTTAACAGAGGGAAATGTTTATGTTTGTTTGTTATTACCATAATCACTTACAGTATGGAGATATTTGCTTTAACATACAGAATAGACCAAGATCAGACTGCTCTTTCAAGACCCAGATCAGACTCCCAAAAGAGTCTGAGCAGCAGTCTGATTTGAAATAGCTTCTTTGGGAGCAGTCTGACCTGGGACTACACTTTTTGTTACTCCACCATAACTATCATGACAGTGAAATCATGCTGTTTAAATTTTGGATTGTTTACTGTAATTGGTTGGAGTATCCAAATCAGGGTGCTTTACTGATGTTTGTTGGTTCATAACATGTAATTTTTGAATTTCATATAATGAACATTCCTGATACAGATGTATGACAAGTCTGAGGCTCACAGAAATACTATATGAGCAATGGCAATAAGACCTGTATGACCGGTAAAGGCACAGATCCACCTGAATATCCACATAGTATGGCAAGAGTTTCATGTCTCTATGAAGTCTCATGGGATCACTTATGTCTCTTACCACACTGTGCAAAAGCTGATCTGAGTCTTTGCTGGTTGCACAAGTCTTATTGTACGTTTTGCTCTACACTGGCTCATCAATGTAAAATATACTGATAATGTAAACATATAAAATTTTACAGCATTATTACCGTATTTGACAGATCACCTTGGAATAATGTGCCTGTTGTCATTCGACACAAAGTTATTAAGTATAGTAGCTTTACATTGTTGATGTACATGTGACTATCACTGATTTGTATGAAATCCAGATAACAGTTATTTGTAGCCATGCTATTATTGTTGTGTGGTTAGAGTTATGTAAAAGAGGATTTACCTTTATTTGGACTGGACTCACATGTTTAGTTTGGCAGACAGTGAAGATCCAGATCAGACACCTCTGAAAGCAGTGTCTGATCACAGTCTACACTGTTCGCTAAAAGTACTGGAACTTAAGCCATTAAATGAAACAGTCTAAGTCCCCATTTAAGATCATTTTCCCAGCCAACATTCAGAGACATTCAACCCACCAGTGCTGTCAGTAAGGAATGTTCAAGAGGCATTTTGTACTACCCAATGACATCATCAGCCTAGGTGGTGGCAGCAGCATCCAGTAAATTTATAAGTTTTTGCTAAAGCTTTCATATCATATTTTCCAATATTCCAAGCCTCAAACCCATGTAAGATTATTTTTCTTGAAAGGCTTCAAGTTTGATCAATCAAACTTACTGAAAATGTCCAAATACTGTAGCTATGGAAGCAATTTCAAAGAAATTGCCATTTCTTGCGAAATGGCTTACTGTCGGACATTATGGATTATTTGGGCCCCGTCAAGCGACTTTGGTACTTATCGCCTATGCGAGCAGCGAAGGTTCAGGCGAGCCTGCGCATCCGTGCAGTCTCGCCAGAACCTTCGCTGCTCGCTCATACAAGCAGTGAATTAAGAGGAACCTTCAGATATAAAGCCATATCCCTTGGCCCTCTGAATGGCTGGGCATGCACAGTTAAAATTTGTCATGACGGAATGCTCGAAGACACAAATTCGCTTGGTGGGGCTCATTTATGGTCATATTTTCAAGCTCCTGTGCACAGACTGGCAAGAGTCTGATACTACCGTAATGATTCTAAATATTTGGGCAGATAGGCCTTAGCAAACAGTGCAAACCCAGATCAGGAGTAGTCTGATCAGTGTCTACACTGTTTGCCATTCCGTCTGCACCTTTTGGATTCCTTGGTGGATCATAAAACAAATTTGTTAAAATTTTAGATTATAGCAGGTACTCAGGGTGTCCGATTTTAGGATTTTTACGGTATACCAACAGAAATTTTTTTCACACAAAGCAAAAAATAAAGATGTGACAGAGTAACTGAGGTTATTTAACCCTTCTCTTGCTGAATATTCAGATTAGCCACACCCATTTCTGTATATCAACCAATCAAATTACTTGATGTAATTTATTGCTACAAATTCATAAACTCAATGCCAAACAGTGTAGATCCTGATCAGATGGCTTCTTCAGAAGCCATCTGATCTGGATCTACACTGTTTGCAAAGATAGGGGTTGTTGTGAATAGCAAGATAAGGGTTAAGTCAGGCATTCCCTATTAAGAAAATGTCTAACCAGTTAAATGGCTTCTATGAATAAGGAATGTGTGTGTAGTGCACAGAATGACAGATACCCCACATATTGCCTTTACTAGTTTTAAAAACAGAGAACGTCCTAGCCTTCGGTCTATTATAACCTTATTTCTAGACCCCTAGGGGAAATATTTGTAATATTTCTTAAAGAATTGCACACTCGCTGCCACCACCTTGACGGTGTTCCCATACCCCTTCATTACATTTGTTTTGTTCTGTTATTAGGGTTTGATGTCAGCAGCCAAGGTTCTCCTAGCAGGGGCTGAAAGATTACAGAGATCTCAGCAAGAGATTGGTAGCAGGGCACAGAATGAGTTTCACTTTGAATTACTGAAACTACGACAAAACTGGAGACTTAAGAAAGTTGGACATACCATTCTGGGAGATCTGAGTTATAAATCAGGTGACTATTGTTACTATAGCATACAGTCAAACTTCAATGGTCATAGCCCCAGATAAGTGGGGGTATTCATATATTACTTTTCTTATTTATGCACAAAAACATATGTTGTGGGTACTCATTAGAAGCGCCTCAGAGGCGCTTCTAATGAGTACCCACAACATGGTAAGGTGCTTCTGATGAGTACCCACAACATATGTTTTTGTGCAGAAATTTCTTATTTATGTTTTCGTGCAGAAATAAGAAAAATAGCAGTACTTTTCGGAAGACAAAAAAACTTATCTGGAGCTATGAATTGCTTGTACACCTTTGGAACTGTGAAAATGTGTTTGAGACAGGGGTAGTTTGAGCCACTGATAGTTAATCATAGTGCCCGGTCAGGAGGCATAATAGGGATATCTTTTCACTTTTCTGTATAATAAAGGTATGTTGTGTCAACTCATTTGAATTCATTACAAAAACACGCCCATTCAAATATATTGGAAAAAATTTACCACCAAAAAATGAAAATTTTCAGATAAAATATTCTGAAATGTCCATATTTCTGCTCCAAACATAAATTGTGGGAGCTTGTGTTATGCATAAGAATTTATTTTTCTGATTCCCACTTGCACCCCACTGTGACCTAATAGTGCTATAAATATCTTGTTAATCTTCTTATAGAAGATTCTAGAAAACTGAGTCACAGATTAATTTCATTTTTGTAAACAAGATGTTTACAAGGAAAAGTACTTCAGAACCTTCCAGAAAGTTCTGGGTTGCATTATTTTTAGAAAATTACCTCATCTTATTCCACAGCCCTCTGGAATGTTCTAGAGAAATCTTAGGGTCTATAAAAGAGCTTGATTTTTCTCATTGAGTCAGACTTTGGAGTTTGATGTTTGGGCATTTAAGAAAAGTTATTTCTAAATTCTGTGTTGGATTGTTAAAGGATATTACTTTTCATTTTGGACTGTGAATTCTGTGGGATCAAGGAAAATAGATTCATTCAGGATATTTCATAACAGAGCTAAGTACATTTAATTTTCTTACTTCTACAGGTTAAAGTTAACTTGTAAATAAATTTTGTTAAAATTTTCCAAAAGGCTTGTTTGCTTTTTCTTTCTGCTACGCCTGGCTCGTAACAGAAATTGGGGGCTCGTCCGGGATAAAACCATTTTAAGCATTTAAAAACCGACATTTCATGTGACGCAGGTAATTGTCATTTCTTATCAAATAGACTTTGCAGTTGCTTCACATAATTGGTATTTCCCTATAGGCATATAGGGGATTGTCATTTCATGTGAACTGTCATTTCAGGTGAAATAGGACTTGTCATTTCATGTGAAATTCTCGTTGGGCTTGTCATTTCAAAAAAAAAAAAAAAAAAAAAAAAAAAAAACTTTGTCAAATTAACCTCAATCTGTATTTCCATAAATACTTTATAGAACAAACAAAAAGCAAACATGTCGTTTGATTTGAGAAGCTTTTTGGCTCAGCCTACTCAGGAGTTGTTTAATCTGGCCAAAAGGACAGATTTGCTAGAAATTGCTTCCCATTATGGGGTCACTGCTGTCAAAACAAGCATGAAGAAGCATGAAATTAAGAATATTTTGGTGCAGTTTTTTGTTGATGAAGAACTTTTCGATCCATCTGCTTTGTCTCTCATTATGGTTTCACATACTGAATTACAAATGAGACAAATTGAAATAGGAAGGCAAATTGAATTAGAGAAGTTCAGATTAGAAATGGAAGAAAGAGAGAAGGAAAAGCAAAGAGAAATGGAAGAAAGAGAGAAGGAAAAAGAAAGAGAAATGCAGAGACAAATGCAGATGGAAAGATTAGAAATGGAAGAAAGAGAGAAGGAAAAACAAAGAGAAATGGAGAGGGAAAAAAGAGAAATGGAGGAACGCTTTCAGAAAGAAAAATTAGAAAAAGAAGAGCGACTTGAAATAGAAAGAGAAAAATGGCATTTTCAATTAAAGATGAAGGAACTGGAACTCCAGGGTCAAGATAGGGTGAAACCTACCCCTGTTTTTGACTCTGGTAGTTACTTTGATGCCACAAAGCATATCAGATTAGTTCCCCCATTTCAGGAAAAAGAGGTAGATAAGTATTTTTTGCATTTCGAAAAGGTTGCAGAAAATTTAAAATGGCCAAAAGAGCACTGGACCTTACTTTTGCAAAGCGTTGTTGTTGGAAAGGCTCGAGACATTTACACTCAGCTAACTGTCGAGCAAAGCTCAGACTATGATTTGGTTAAGGAGCTTATTCTTAAAGCATATGAGTTGGTCCCTGAGGCTTACAGGCAGAAATTTAGGAACTGTAAAAAAGAAATTTCCCAGACCCATGTAGAATTTGCTCGAACCAAAGAACAGCTATTTGATAGGTGGTGTTCTTCTAAAAAAGTAGGCTCTGATCATGACAAACTTAGACAACTTGTCCTTGTTGAAGAGTTCAAACGGTGCATAAATTCAGACATTAAATCTTTTCTCGATGAGAGACAGGTTGAAACTTTGGAGGAAGCTTCTCGTTTGGCAGATGATTATGCTTTGACTCATAAAGTCTCATTTGTGAACAGGCCTTATCCTCGAAAACCTTATAATCCACAGACAGGTCCAAGATTCTATCCCAGTAATCCTTCTGGTAGTTATAGCCATACATCTAGTACTATGCCCAAACTTTCTGGTGAAAATAAAAGCCAGAATCCTTCCAAACCTTCTGGTGAAAACAGAAGTCAGAATTTTTCCAAACCTTCTGGTGAAAACAAAGACCAGAATCCCTTATCTCAACCTCAAGTAGTTTGTTATTATTGTAAAAATACAGGTCATTTGATCTCTGAGTGTTTAAAATTAAAGAGAAGGAAAGAACGAGAAAGACAAGAGGAACTTAAGCCTACAGGCTTGACTTCTATAAGGCCAAAACCACAGTCTTGTGTAAGGGAGGAAACTCTTTCTGATATCAAATTATCTGAGACTGATTCGGTTATGGAGATTTATGAACCATTCTTATCAGATGGTTTTGTGTCACTAAATGGTGACAGTTATGCCCATCCTACCCCTATCAAAATCTTACGAGATACCGGAGCTTCTCAATCTCTTATTCTAGCAGATACTCTGCCTTTTTCTGAGAAGACTTCTTTGGGCCAAAGTGTCCTTATTCAGGGTGTGGAATGTGGATTTGTTAATGTTCCGCTTCATAACGTTTATTTGTCATCAGACTTGGTATCCGGTTCAGTGGCTGTTGGCATTAGACCTTCTTTACCTTTTAAAGGTGTTCATTTGTTGCTAGGCAATGACTTAGCTGGAGATAAGGTTGTAAACCCACTTTTGACTACTAATCCTTGCATAGACCAACCGCCTGATCCCATTGAGCAGGAAATTCCTGATCTTTATCCATCTTGTGCAGTCACAAGGGCGATGGCACGTAAGGCCAAGCAAACTGATGCGAAACAGGATTTTGATTTTACTGATACCTTTTTGGGTCAGTCTTTTAATGACGAGATAACAAGGTCTCTGTCTTCAAGCCTGCCTGATAAGCAGACAGATTTTCATGAGAATAACTCATCTTTAGATTTAGGCCATGACAAAATGTCCGGGTCTCAACTAGCTATAGAACAGCACAAGGATCCTGAAATTTCGCCTTTGTTTGAAAGGGCCTTAGATGAGCAGGAAGTATCTCAGGTCCCAGTCTGTTATTATGTCAAAAATGACATTCTTATGAGAAAATGGCGCCCACCAGACGTCTCAGCAGAAGACGAGTGGACTGTCAACCACCAGATAGTGGTTCCACGGGTTTACCGTTCCCAAATATTAAACTTGGCACATGAAACTCCCATGTCAGGACATTTAGGTGTAAATAAAACCTATCACAAGATTCTTAATCATTTTTACTGGCCTGGGTTAAAATCAGATGTTTCTCAGCATTGTAGGTCCTGCCATACATGCCAAATGGTAGGAAAACCCAATCTGACTATACCTAAGGCTCACTTGCAGCCTATACCTGCTTTTGATGAACCTTTCAGTCGAATAATTATAGACTGTGTGGGTCCCTTGCCCAGAACTAAGTCTGGCTGTGAATATCTTTTGACTATTATGTGTGCTTCCACACGTTTTCCTGAAGCCATTCCCTTAAGAAATATCAAAACTAAGACAATTGTCAAGGCCTTAGCGAAGTTCTTCACATTTGTTGGGCTCCCTAAATCTATTCAGTCAGACCAAGGCTCAAATTTTATGTCTGGAATATTTCAACAAGTAATGCATGAGCTTGGCATTGTACAGTTTAAGTCATCGGCCTATCATCCTGAAAGTCAAGGCGCCCTTGAAAGATTCCATCAAACATTGAAAAACATGATAAGATCATATTGCTTTGACACAGAGAAGGATTGGGATGAAGGCATCCATCTGCTTTTATTTGCTGTTAGAGAATCTGTGCAAGAATCTCTTGGCTTCAGTCCATTTGAATTAGTATTTGGTCATACTGTTCGTGGTCCTTTGAAACTTCTCAAAGAGAAATTTCTCTCCAATGATGACACCTCCCTGAATTTACTTCAGTATGTGTCTGATTTCAAAACTAGACTTTCAAAAGCTTGTGAGGCTGCTCGGACCAATCTTCAGTCAGCCCAAAGGAAAATGAAACAGCTATATGACATAGGGACAAAAGAAAGGAATTTTAAACCAGGTGATAAGGTACTAGCTCTTTTGCCTATTCCAGGAAAATCGTTGCAGGCCAGGTATTATGGTCCATACACTGTAGACAAAAAGATCAGTGACGTAAATTACATAATAAACACTCCTGGGAGGCGCAAGCTAAAGCAGCTATGTCATATTAACATGCTCAAGGAATACATAGATAGGGACAATACATCTTTAACATCAGTCAATCTAGTTAGCTCTGTTCCACTTAATTCATGTGACAATGACTGTGAGGATATTAATTCAGTGAAGTCGGATCCCACATCATCAAAACTTCAGAATTCTGACATTCTACGGAATCTTGACCAGAAACTGTCACATCTAGAGCCAAATCAGCGGAATGAACTGAAACAGCTGATTTTTGAATATGAACAATTATTTCCTGACATTCCAACACGGACAGACAAAATATTTCACGATGTGGACATAAATGGGTCTAAACCTGTAAAACAACACCCATACAGGATGAATCCTGTGAAACAAAAATATCTTAAAGAAGAAGTTCAGTATCTATTAGACAATGACTTTATTGAACCAAGCCAAAGTGAATGGAGTTCTCCTTGTATTCTAGTACCAAAACCTGATGGGACATATCGTATGTGTACAGATTTTAGGAAAGTTAATTCCTTAAGTAAAACAGATAGCTTTCCTATTCCAAGAATGGATGACTGCATTGATAACATCGGGAATGCCAAATACATAACGAAATTCGACCTTCTGAAAGGATTTTGGCAAATTCCACTCACAGATAGAGCAAAGGAGGTTTTGGCATTCACAACACCAGACGGATTATTTAACTATAAAGTCATGCCATTTGGAACGAAAAACTCTCCGGCAACATTTCAGCGCTTAATAAACATGGTAATTGCGGGGCTGGAAGGCTGCAGTGCTTATATCGATGATGCTATCATATACAACGACCAGTGGAATCAACATCTTGGGACTATTCGAGCATTCTTTGATAGACTGAGTAATGCCAAATTGACAATCAATCTTGCTAAAAGTGAATTCTGCCATGCAAGTTTGACATTTCTAGGTCATGTTGTAGGTCAAGGTCATGTGAAACCCATTGATGCTAAAGTTGAGGCTATCTCAAATTTTCCCGTACCCACGTGCAAAAGACAGCTGATGCGATTTCTTGGTATGGCTGGTTATTACAGAAAGTTCTGTAATAATTTCTCTGTCATTGCTGAGCCTTTGACAAATTTGCTCAGCAAAAGAACAAAATTCCATTGGAATGCAATATGCCAAAATGCTTTTGATAAACTTAAAGCCATACTCAAGAGTGAACCAGTTCTCTTAGCACCAAACTTTGAAAAGGAGTTTAAGCTAGCTGTAGATGCTAGTGATGTAGGTGCAGGTAGTGTTTTGTTGCAGGAAGATGAAAATGGTGTGGATCATCCAGTTTGCTACTTTTCCAAAAAGTTTAATAAGCATCAGAGAAATTACTCTACCATAGAGAAAGAGTGCTTGTCTCTGATTCTTGCTCTGCAACATTTCGAAGTTTATCTTACCCCTACTACTGCACCGATTGTTGTTTTCAGTGATCACAATCCACTGACTTTCATACACAAAATGAAAAACAAAAATCAGCGGTTGCTCAGGTGGAGTCTCATGCTACAAGAGTATAATTTAGACATAAGACATATTAGGGGGAGAGATAACATTATCCCTGATGCCCTTTCAAGAGCTTGAGCAGGGTCAGGAGTTGTGTTTTTCTTTCATACTGAAGTGGATTGTAGATACATGTAATTGTATATGCTATGTTCAATATTTTATTAATCTTAAAGCAAAAGAAAGCTTTATTACATAAATCTTTCTTTTCCTCGAAGAGGGGGAGTGTTATGCATAAGAATTTATTTTTCTGATTCCCACTTGCACCCCACTGTGACCTAATAGTGCTATAAATATCTTGTTAATCTTCTTATAGAAGATTCTAGAAAACTGAGTCACAGATTAATTTCATTTTTGTAAACAAGATGTTTACAAGGAAAAGTACTTCAGAACCTTCCAGAAAGTTCTGGGTTGCATTATTTTTAGAAAATTACCTCATCTTATTCCACAGCCCTCTGGAATGTTCTAGAGAAATCTTAGGGTCTATAAAAGAGCTTGATTTTTCTCATTGAGTCAGACTTTGGAGTTTGATGTTTGGGCATTTAAGAAAAGTTATTTCTAAATTCTGTGTTGGATTGTTAAAGGATATTACTTTTCATTTTGGACTGTGAATTCTGTGGGATCAAGGAAAATAGATTCATTCAGGATATTTCATAACAGAGCTAAGTACATTTAATTTTCTTACTTCTACAGGTTAAAGTTAACTTGTAAATAAATTTTGTTAAAATTTTCCAAAAGGCTTGTTTGCTTTTTCTTTCTGCTACGCCTGGCTCGTAACACTTGTTAGAAACGCCTCGGCGAGGTGGTTCTAACGAGTACCCACAATCTATTATGTTTTTGAGCAGAAATGTGAAAATTAACGTATACTGCTGTAAATCCCAGTTTTACTATATGAAAGTGGGGTTTAAGAAGGTCGAAATTATATAGGCATGTTTTCGTGATGTGTCTCGTGATTCCAATGAGTACACACAACATCTGCAGTTATTGGAAATTTTTCCTAGGGACTGAAGAAATAGTTTGAAACAGCTGTGGAAAACGAGCCACCGGTGTCCGAGCCATCAAAGTTTCACTGCAGTTCCATATAAGGCAAAGTAATGATTATTTTTGGATACATTTTCTTATTTCTCAATAAAAGGAATATGTTGTGGGTATTTGTTAGAATCACCTGGCTGAGGCAATTCTAATAAGTACCCACAACATACGTTTCTAAAAGAAATAAGAAAAAATAGTCCATAATCCATTTTTATAATGGAAACCCAAAACAGGATTCTGGCAAACATTGCGGACCCTTATCAGATGCTGCAGAATGTGACATCTGACCAAGGCCTTCACTGTTTGCAAAAAGTTTTAAGCTATTTTCCAAATAAATTTTAAAGAAAAGCAACCTCAAGTCAGTCTGAACAATATGCCTCTCAGAAGGCACATTGCTTATGTGAACTTTAAATCCGTAATACAGTAAAGTTTAGTATTTCCCAGCAAAATGGGATGAATTTTATTTTATGTCCTGCATCTCTTTCCAGCTGGTTCCCGGGTTTGGCAAGGAGGCTCATTTGAGGTGGTGAAAAGTACAGCCAGTCCAGGTGAGAGTTCAGAAGGCTCGGTGAGCAACAAGAGTACACTAGAGGTGGTGATACCGAGTGAGCTGGATGGCTCAGCTTATGTCCAGGTGGAAGTTAGAAGTGTACCAGGTAGGTAGATATACACCAGGGCCCTGTTTTTTTAAGCATTGTTAGCTTAACAAGCTTGTTAGTCATCTAAATGTTAACTGGCCTAGCAAGTACAATATCTACTACTCTGATAATTTCCTTAAAAAATGTGAGAAGCTTCTGCAGATGCTACTCAATTTTTTTCAGCCAAAAAGAAATAGCATATTTGCAATACCGGGTGCTGCTGAAACAAAAAAATTGAGACCAACTTTAAACAATTTGCTCAGTGACCCCAACATTTAACTTTTTTCTGAAATCAGACGAATTTAAAGTACTTCGTGTAAGTCCCTGAATTCACTTGGGCTGAATTATCTTACATATTTATTTTAGCTTCTATGGACTTGACAAGTGCAATACTGAGAATACCAGATGGCCTGGCCAAGTATCCCTCAGATGCTCACTGGCAGACCAAACTTGAGGCAGCTCAGAATGTTCTCTTCTGTAAAGAGCTCTTTGCACAGGTAAGCACATTTTTTCATTGCATATAAAAAAGAATTCAAGTTGACTGGATTTAATGCCAAGGACCAGGCCTGGTGACTCTGTCAGATGTGCATCTGAATGGTTGCCGGGGCCAAGTTGTTCCAAGCATCATTAACAAGCTCATTAGTAATCTGTTCACTGTTCTAGCAAGTATAATATCTAATGCATGGTAATTTTGCTGAAAAAAATGTGAGCAGCTTTTGCAAATGCAAAAGCTGCTTACATTTTTTTCTGCAAAAATATTAGTATTTTTGCTATATAATGAGATAAAGTTTTAACAATATTTTGCCTAACGGCATTGTTAATTTTGAACAACTGGCCCCAGGAAGTCCTCTGTTTAATCTCCACTGTGATGACAACATTCTTTCAGGGAGATTGATAGTGAATAATTTTCTATGGCCAGTCTCTTCCTTCTGTTGATTCTAGAAGGGTTGTTGTCAGATACTGACAAAGGAATGAGCACTTTATTAGGCAGCCGCTTACAAAATAGAAGTGGAGGCAATGATCAGGAATCGATACAATCAACCCACAGCTCCCATCAGAGACACCAAAGGGAAAGACACACAAACATGAAACAACAGACCCCAATGGAAACACCAACAGCGGTAAGCCAAAAGGACAGTTACTTTCCCACAAAATGGCCAATAGGCTATCCAAAATAAAATAATATAAGCGACACAAACACCAAAAGACAAACCATAACAAAAACAAACCCCGAAAGAAGAACCGTCTTGGAACGGCCAGTGGAAACGAGCAAAGAAAGTGTGATTAGGTTAGCTGATCAGCACAACATAACATAAATAGTGTTTACATGGCTTCTAACTCTCCAAAAAAGAAAAAGAATGAAAAAAAAAAACAGACAAAAATACATGTTTATACAGAGAAACTTAAACGACCTGAAGTCTGATGACCCATATACCATGACTAATTTGAACTGGTCCTGGAGTCTGTAAGGAATTCTTCCGATAGCTCCAGATAACAAATATTTAGGGAGATTTTTCTTATTTTATCATGAAAATGTATGTTGTGTGTACTCAGTAGAATCGCCTAATGAGTACACAAAACATACCCTATTAACAGATCAGAAAGATATTCCCAAATGATTATCATTATACCCCCTGGCATAGCACTATAAGTAACCCTCAGTGGCTTAAACTATCCCTGTCTTGAATAAATTTTCATGGTCCCAAGGGTGTTTGAGCCATTGAAGTTTGACACGTCTCAAAAGGGGAATATTTTTTCTGCCAATTTTCAAAGGGAAACAACTTTTGGAACTTTCTATTCGCTTTTCTACAAACTCTGTCCCATGGAAAAAGGGTTCTACTCTAAATGGAAAGAATTTGCTCTTGACAAATTCTTTCCTTTAAGAGTTGACCCCTATTGACATGGGAGGCAAAAATACTTTTGCAGGAGTTGCCTCCCCTGAAGGTGTATCCATTCCCGTTAAAATGGAATGATTTTTGTCACGCTATTAGCATCGCGCGATATTGGCGCCCGGTTTTCCGTCCGTTCGTTGGTCTGTCCATCCGTTTGTCAAGGCATCAACATTTGCGACCACCCTAGCGTTCACCCTAATGGTCAAGTTTATTTCTCAATAACTATTAGAGCTTCATTAATGATACTTGGTAAAAACTTGTATCTGGAGATGGCAACTTAAATGCAAGCATCCATATTTAACCTTGACCTACATTTCATGGTTCGCCGACTTTGTAAAATATTGTGACCACTGTAGCATTCACCCAAATAGTCAAGTTAATTAGGGCCCCGCACTGAAAGTGTGGGTGCCCTATAGTAATCACTCTGTCCGTCCGTCTGTCTGTCTGTCCATCTGTCCGTCCACAAATTTTTTCCTACTCCTCTGATAGCGCTGCTGGGGCCCTAGTCAGTTTCACTGACAGCTCTAGTTTCTCAAGAACTATAAGAGCTTCATTAATGATACTTGGTACAAACTTGTATCTGGAGATAGGAACTTAAATGCATGCATCCATATTTGACCTTGACCTACATTTTATGGTTCACTGACTTTGTAAAATATTGCAACCACCCTAGGGTTCACCCTAATGGTTAAGTTCATTTCTCAAGAATTATTACAGCTTAATGATTCTTAGTACAAGCTTGCATTTAAGAATGGCAACTTTTGTGCAAGCATCTATGTTTGACCTTGGCCTAGATGTCATGGTTCGGTGACTGCGCCCCCACAGGCGCAACATAGCCTTCGGCGGAATTCTTGTTTATATGGGTTTTTTATGATTTACTAATAATTATGTTATGTTTGGCCTCTCTTCAGCTTGCCAGAGAAGCAGTGCAGCTGAAAAGTTCAGTACCACATCTGGTTGTTGGAAATCAAATCATTACAAATGTAAGTATTATAACATTGTTTACACCTCATAGCACCTTTTAAAACTGAGTAGCATATTCAATTTTTGGATTGATTGTTTGTCAGTTTGCCCAAAGTTACTATATCAATTTGATTTATATTCTAATTGTCCATGTGACTGTCATTATAAAGTTTTTTTGTTTTTTTTTGGTTTGGGTTTTACGGCCCTTTCAAGATTATTTCACTCATATCGAGCAGATCGTTAATCAGAGGTGGGCGAAAATCGGAGTACCCAGAGAAAAACCACCTGACCTTCCGTTGCAGAACTTGGCGTCTCACACGTGGCCCGAGCAAGGCTCGAACCTACGGCGGTGAGAGACCTAATGACTAAGAGTCAGCGCTCTTATCCACTAGGCCACGGAGGCCCGTAACATTATAAAGTTAAACCGTACACACATAGCATTGAAACAAATCCCAGCTGATGGTTATTTACAGCCATGCTGTTCTTGTTGCCGTGACACCATTCCAGGTTATGGTTAATTTATAGCTATGCTATTTTTGTCACTATTAAAAGAACTTGGACTAGACTCATGTGTTGTGTTAGGCAAACAGGGTAGTCCCAAATCAGATCTGATCAGGGTCTACTCTGTTTGCTCAAAGAACAGGAATTGAAGGGTTAAATGATAAAGCACCACTTAGCCTGCATTCAGAGACAGTCAACACGCCAGTGTTGTCAGTGCTTAACCCTTATCTTGCTGAATATTCATTTAAGCCACACCATTTCTGTCTATCAACCAATCAAATTACTTGATGTAATTTATTGCTACAAATTCATAAACTGAATGCCAAACAGTGTAGATCCTGATCAGATGGCTTCTGAAGAAGCCATCTGATCTGGATCTACACTGTTTGCAAAGAAAAGGGTTGTCGTGAACAGCAAGATAGGGTTAAGTTTCTTTATTTTTCAGAGAAAATCAGATTTAAGATTTCATGTAACTCATCTACTGGAAGATGATAAAAAATGAACTGTCAAGCCTGATTTTCTCTGAAAAGTAAGAAGAATTGTTTGTTTGTTTGTTTGATTTGAGGTTTAACGTCCCCGTCAACACTGTAAAGGTCATTTTGGAGATGTTGCTTCCAATTTTGTGGGACTTTTACCCGACATTGAGATGAAATGACATCTCAAGCCCTGTAGCCCAATGAAACCAATAGGGTTTATTAGCATGGACGGTCCGCCTCGCACTGCGGTTCCTGGACAAGCTTAGATGCTCTAAGCGGTTTACCAGTACTAGTGTGCGGGCCGGATTCAGCTCTGCGTGGAAGCATCATGCAGCCCATATATTTCTTCAAGCCCCTATGGGGTTAAAGTTGTACTGATGCTGAAAACTTCAATGCCAGAAGAATTGTTTATAAGTGATACCCAAGAAACTGACCATTTAACACAGGTAATTTCTAAATGCAGAAGGTCTTTATGACGAATTATGATGAATTTTAGTGGCAAGCAGTGTTAGGCACCTCAAATGTGAGTTTGAATTATATATAGAACTCTTGCCCCTTACAATTGGAAGCAAACATAAGTCACTAGCCTGTCTGTTTCAGTCTTGAAGTATTTGTATTACAGATTTTCCCAAGTGTTCAACTGTCTATTGTATTGTGTCATTCAACTGGTCATAAAGATGGTGAGGTAAGTCTTTGCTAGAACTAAGCCCAGTTGTTGAAAGCATATCATTAGCTTAACAAGCTCATTAGCAGTCAAAATGTTAACTATTCTAGGAAGTACAATACCAAATACAGTAGTATTTTTGCTGAAAAATACATTTGAAAGTATGGCCTCCACTGAAGTTGTAGCCATTCCCCTTAAACTATCTAAAGAAGCATCTGAATGACATGAGAGAAAGCCCAGTTTTTAAAGCATTGTTATCTTAACCCTTATCCTGCTGTTCACGACAACCCTTATCTTTGCAAACAGTGTAGATCCAGATCAGATGGCTTCTGAAGAAGCCATCTGATCAGGATCTACACTGTTTGACATCCAATTTATGAATTTGTAGGAATAGATTACATCAAGTAATCTGATTGGTTCAAAGTCAGAAATGGGTTTGGCTAAACTGAATATTCAGCAAGAGAAGGGTTAACACTCTCGTTATGGTTAAAATGTTAACTGTTCTAGCAGGTGCAATATCTAATACTGAGGTATTTTTGCTGGAAAAATAGTAGCTTGCATTTGCAAAAGCTACTCACACTTTTCCAGCAAAAATATTAGTATACTTGTCATATTAAAAGATAAAAGTTTTAACAATATGTTACCTGATGATATTGTTAGTTTTGGACAAAGGGACCCAGATCTGCAGTCTTTTCAGGATTTGTAAGCCTTTTTACCTTCACACACTAGAACAAAGCCATTGCAAACATTGCATATTGTGATGAGTTGACTCATTATGAGCCAACTCATCAGAGTCTACATTGTTTGCTCACACATTTATGTTTATAAGATGTTTTCAAACACATCACTTTTCAGAATAGTTCACATGCCCAAAGTACTCATACCGGAAACTGTGAAAAATGTCGCTGTGGTTATGTTTTCTTAAATCATTTGCTGCCTGGTCACAAGCTGCCATAAGTGAATGTTTGAATCAAGTTCTTCACATGTAGGCAGTCTTAGAAAGCTGCAGTTTGTCTTACTTTTTGATGGTGTTAATTATGGTCTGGAAATATGTGACTCCTTTCTTTAATGGGCTTTTTATACCCCCGACATACGAAGTATGTCAGGGGGTATATAGTTTTCGTCTTTCCGTCCGTTCGTTGGTTGGTTCGTTCGTTAGTTAGTTCGTTCGTTCGTTCGTACTTCCGTCTGTCCCGCCGTTCGTCAACCTTTACGTCAAAGTTTTGCGTTAAACCTTTTTGATTGCTCATATCTCTGTAACCACATGTTAGATTCTCTTCATATTTGGTAAAGGATATCTCTATAGCATTACCTTCCTTATGTAATATCTAAGCCCCTGGGTCAAGCCCCTGGGTGGGCTGTCTGTCCGTTTGTCAACTTTTACGTCAAAGTTTTGTGTTAAACCTTTTTGATTGCTCATATCTCTGTCACCACATGTTGGATTCTCTTCATATTTGGAAGAGGATATCTCTATAGCATTACCTTTCATATGGATTATCTAAGCCCCTGGGTCAAGCCCCTGGGTGGGCTGTCCGTCTGTTTGTCAACTTTTACGTCAAAGTTTTGTGTTAAACCTATTTGATTGCTCATATCTCTGTCACCACATGTTGGATTCTCTTCATATTTGGAAGAGGATATCTCTGTAGCATTACCTTTCATATGGAATATCTAAGCCCCTGGGTGGGCTGTCCGTCCGTTTGTCAACTTTTATGTCAAAGTTTTGTGTTAAACCTTTGTGATTGCTCATATCTCTGTCACCACATGTTAGATTCTCTTCATATTTGGAAGAGGATATCTCTATAGCATTACCTTTCATATGGAATATCTAAGCCCCTGGGTCAAGCCCCTGGGTGGGCTGTCCGTCCGTTTGTCAACTTTTACGTCAAAGTTTTGTGTTAAACCTTTTTGATTGCTCATATCTCTGTCACCACATGTTTAATTCTCTTCATATTTGGTACAGGATATCTCTATAGCATTACTTTCCATCTGGAATATCTAAGCTCTTGGGTCAAGCCCCTGGGTGGGCTGTCCACCCGTCAGTCTGTTCATCAACATTTACGTCAATGTTTTGTGTTAAACCTTTTTGATTGCTCATATCTCTGTAACTACATGTTAGATTCTCTTCATATTTGGTAAAGGATATCTCCATAGCATAACCTTTCATATGGAATATCTAAGCCCCTGGGTGGGCTGTCTGTCAGTTTGTCAACTTTTACGTCAAAGTTTTATGTTAAACCTTTTTGATTGCTTATATCTCTGTAACCTCATGTTAGATTCTCTTCATATTTGGTACAGAATATAGCTATAGTATTAACTTTCATATGGATCATATGGAATATCTAAGCTCCTGTGTCAAGCTCCTGGGTGCGGCTAGGGGTCAATAATTAGGGTTTGCACATTTTGATTACGTCCAAGTTTTGTGTTAACTGTTTTGGTTTAAACAATATTTATTAGAATAAATTCACATGTATACATCGCACAATAGTATATGGTACAGGATTTGATAACTGTTTTCATTATACTCCTTGCATACAAAGTATATCAAAGGTTATAGTTTTTGTCTTTCCATCTGTTCATTATTAGTTAGTTTGTTCTTTCTTTATGCTGTGACCCTTGTCAGATTTCTCAGCTTATATATTGGTCCTTGTGATCTTAGAAACTACAGCGTCTAGAACTGTTAAATTTTGCATAATATTTTCTCTTGAAATGCAGACAATAATAAATGCAAGTAATAATAAAAAATGCATTGCTTTATTATGTCATTATATAGCTACTTTAATTCAGCAAATGTTCTATGACAGCCTATTCTATGTTTGTTGTTTCTAGGTAAAATTGTTCCAAATTGCAACAAACTTTGAATTTTTATTATTCAGCAAAGACAAGCAGTTTCATCTTTGCATATGATAAATTATACTATATTTGTTGAAATGCAATAGTTATTCTCAGTGGACTAAATGGAAAGTTTATTTGAAAAGGTTAAATGGTACAAACAAATTTTCATTTCCACTAAAAGGGGATGGCACTGGTCGGGGGTATACGTGCCCCACTGGGCACTTTCTCTAGTTGTCTATGCTTTACAACCCATATGGAAAAGGATTCAAATACAAAAGAAAAGGTTGTATCGATAAGAGTGGACCGCTTTTGTAAAAGAGAATAAAAGTGTTTTCATTTATCTGTTCAACATATAACAAAATATGGAGAGAAAGGCCCTGAAAGAGCCCTAAAATGAGTTTAAGCCTCACTTGGGTCACATGTGAGATGCAAATTATTGCAGTGGGAAGTTGGGTGTTTTTCCTCAAGGTACTCAGGTTTTGCCCACTTTTGATTAGTCAAAGACTCAACTTAAGTGAAATAATATTGAAATGGTATCAAAAACCCAATAAAAATACACCTTTCTTTGGACACATCACTGAATAATCAACTTGTTCAGTTAGGAAGAACATTATTGTGTAGTTTTAGGCTCTCAAATTTATATGGTTGGGCCTCCATGGCCTAATGGTTCAGAGTGCTGGCTCCTAAATATTAGGTCTCTTACTATAGGTAAGAGCCTTGCTTGTGTGACGTGTGAGATTATAAGAATCTTATATGGGTGTGAGGGGTGGATGGAAAAATCCATCCCTCGGGACACTGTCCGGCATCACGAGGCTTGCCGAGTGATGCCGGACAGTGATCCCGAGGGACGGATTTTTCTATCTGCCCCTCACATCCATATAGGATTCTTTTTCTGCATACCTTCCATTTCTTAGCGCGGATTTTTAATGCTGCAGTCACTTCGGTTACCAACGTCGGCCATATTGTGTTGACAATGCAGGAATGTTTAGTGACGTTGCTGTGACGTCAACCTTAACGACGGCGCATATGAGGTCGTAATCAACCAGTGCATTTATCAAACATGTGATTATATTCGATTGTGGGTAGGAACACCAGGGTCAGAACATAAATTTCTATTCCAGGGTAAAATCACGGATTTTCTTGTCTGGTGTGCAAGAAGTTAAGATCTGCAAAAGAAGGTCAGGTGGGTTTTCTCTTGGTATTCCAGTTTTCACCTACCTCTGATTAATGATGAGCTTGATATAAATGAAATAATCTTGAAAGGGCCATAAAACAAATTAGGTAAAAAGAAAACATGTATGGTTATTATGTTACTTTTCTTTTTTGCTTTATAAACAGGGTCAGCAGCCTCCTAAGGTAGATCACAACCATGTATTAGAACATTCCTTACATCAGTTACTTCGAGAAGTCCATTACAAATCATTGCACATGTCTCCACCACACCCAGTCACATCAACACTCGGAGTTACAAAACGAAGGAGAATAGCAGGACCAGCAGGCAGCTCCAGGGCAGATCTCAAAGAAATGTCAGAATCGTAAGAATTCATTTACTACAATTACTACAAGAGCACTTCAAAAACTTCTCGGCCTCACCTAGAAAAATCCATACTGCTAATTTGTTTTTGCATACGACTATAACACAAGGTTTTATAACTTGAAATCTGATTTATCTGCTGTGTTTGTCCACCATTTTGCAAATTAGTATTACAACAGACAGACTTGTTTGTTTGTTTGTATTGGAGTTTAACGGCCCAGTCAACACTAGGTCATTTTTTGAGCCGGTCAGTTTACCCATCCACACTTTCCTGGGCAGGCTTATACGTAAACGGTTAACCAGTACAGTGCACATTCTTTCGCCAGAAATACAAGAGACAGACTGGATTTAGTGTCAGTTGGAATTCTTTACATGTCGAATTAAATTTCATCACACATACAGTCCTTTTATAAAACAGTTTAACCCTTGTCTTGCTGAATATATTAATTTAGCCACACCCATTTGTGACTTTCAACCAATCAGATTACTTGATACAACTTATTTCTAAAACATCTTGACCTGAATGTGAAACAGAGTAGATACTGATCAGATGGCTTCTTCAGAAGCGGCTTCTTCAGAAGCCATCTGATCTGTATCTACACTGTTTGCATCCTGGTTCAGCAGGAAAAGGCTTAACTCCAAGCCTTTTACAGAACAGTTTTAACTGCTTATCTTTGTACTTCTGTTTTCAGAGAAACATTGCTTGAACAAATCATCAAACAGGCAAGACATGATGTATTACGGCTGAGGTAAGATGAAATTCTAGGCCCAGTTTTTCCAAATGAACAATGTTGTTAGTTTATGAATCCTTAAAACTTTGCATTACGATAACAAACCTGTGTGACATAGTGCATTCTTGCACACCAGATAAGGAAATCCGTGACTTTACCCCGGGATAGAAATTTATGTTCTGACCCTGGTTTTCTGACCCCAAATCGAATATAATCGCGTGTTTGATAAATGCACTGGTTGATTACGACCTTGAGTGCGCCGTCGTTAAGGTTGACGTCATGCACGATCTGTGACGTCACTTTACATTCCTGCAGTGTCAACACAATACGGCGGACGTTGGTAACCGAAGTGACTGCAGCATTGAAATTCCGCGCTAAGAAATGGAAGGTATGCAAGAAAAAGAATCCAATATGCAAGAAAAAGAATCCAATATGGATGTGAGGGGTGGATAGAAAAATCCGTCCCTCGGGATCACTGTCCGGTATCACTCGGCAAGCCTCGTGATGCCGGACAGTGACCCTTGGGACAGATTTTTCTATCCAGCCCTCACACCCATATAAGATTCTTATATTCTTCCATATCTCAAAAACTTATTTTTCTGATTAAAATGTTTGATAGTTTTTGTTTTATGACCCCAAGCATAGGTTGTGGGTGCTCATGAGAACTGCCTCATTGACTGTATGAGTTGAACTGGTTTTTGCAGTACTGGTTAATATTCTTGACTTAGTACTAAAGTAATTTCCTACAGTTATTAGCTACATCTTCAAAAAGTTCACTACTGTGTGTCGGTCAGTGTCATGGAAATTTTGCTCCCTCAGTTGTTTGTCTATAGTGAGATATTTCTGATTTTTTTTTTTTTCAAGATTTTTTGACTATTTTTCAGTTTCATTTGTTCTATAATTCTGCCTCCACCAAACAGTTTGTTAACCGGCCCTTGAAATGTCATAGAGTTGTTGGAAACTCATCTTAAACTCTGAGAAAACGGCCTACTCTTGGACGTTGTATTGTCTCTGCCATTACATAGGTTGTACCGGCATCAGTAGCACAGTCAGATGCGCATCTGCCTGATGATAAGTCACAGGTTCAATTCATGTTTGTAGAGGTTTATCATGAAATCTTTTCTAGTCATTCTCTTCCTTCCGCTGATTCAAGAAGGGCAGTTGTGAGTTTTGGGCAAAAGAGTGTGCACTCTACTTGTTAACTGTTTATAAGCCTGCCCAAGAAGTGTGTTGGTAAACTGATTGACCTAACTAGTGTTGACTGGGCCATAAAACTTCAAAACAAACAAAATAATACAGGTTTTCACCCTACATTACATGATAAGCACTATTATTTGACACCACTGTTTTAGTATACCATAACCTCTCTGTAACACTATTGTTTGCATCAATAGCAGAAACTGTGCTAGTTAAACAACATGTTAGTTATTAGACTATATATCAAAACAGAAATGTACAGATTGCATAGTAAAATGACCATTTGTGGTCTTTTTATTCACGCCTGCATGGCAAATGCAGGCGCGATATAGAGTGATTTTCCATCCATTCATTTGTCAATCCGCCAACATTTGCAACAACCTTAGCTTTCATCCAATAGTCAAGTTCATTTCTCAAGAACTATAAGATACTTAGAACAAACTTGCATGGTGGGATGGCAACAATAATGCAAAGGCCCATATTTTACCATCTTTTATCACATGACGTTGCGTCTGAGAGTGTAAGAACGCCATGTAATAAATTCGATAAACCTTTAGTGGATTAAATATGCAAATTAGCCAGATACGCTCCGTAACATTACATGTACAGCGTCATTAATGATGTCGCGTTTACTAATGACGGAATATTGACATTTTCGATAAAAAACGTGAATAAAATGTGTTTTAAATGTCATATGATAAATAGAATCTTGCATTCATGTTGATATATTATTGAATTTATTAAACTCGTTGAGGAAAAGGGATAAAATGCTCGGCATAGCCTCGCATTTTATCCCTTTTCCTCAACTCATTTAATAAATTCAATAATACATGAACACTCGTGTAAGATCCTCAATTTCATGGTTCACTGTTTTCGTAAACTATTGCGTAAAACCTGTCATTCACCCTAATATTAAAGTTAATTTCTCAAGAACTCACGTTTCATTAATGATACGGTACAAGCTTGCGTCTAGTGATGGCAACTATATGCAGTCATCCATATTTGACCTTTACCTACATTTCATGGTTCATTGACTTTGTGATCTATTATATCAAATATGTTCTCAAAAGGGTTATCCTTTGGAAGCAAGGGATACACCACAGGAACCCTAGCATTAACTCAGATCTGTTTTTCAAGAACGATAAGAGCTTCAGTAAAGATACTTGGTACAAATTTGCATATAGGAATGGTTACTTTTTTTCAAGTATCCATGTTTGACTGTGACCTACATTTTATGGTTCACTGACTTTGTACCACCCAAGCATTCACCCCAATGGTAAGTCCATTTCTCAAGGACTATAATGATACTTGGTACAGACTTGCATCGAGGGATGGTGTCTATAATGTAAGCAATCACATTTGACCTTGACCTACGTTTCACGGTTCACTGACATTGTGAACTATTGTGTTCATACTAATGGCAAGTCCATTTCTCAAGAACTATAAGAGCTTCATTAATGATATTTTTTAAAAGGTTGCATCTAGGAGTAGCAATTTTAATGCAAGCATCTATGTTTGACATTGACCAACATTTCATGGTACTGTGACATTGCACCCCAACATGCATGACATAACCTTTGACGGATATACATTTTTGGGATCAATCTTAAACTGTATTATATCTAAAACTGTGTTATAGTGAACATTCTTGCACACCAGACAAGGAATTCCGTGGTTTTACCCTGGGATAGAAATTTATGTTCTGACCCTGGTGTTCCGACCCAAAATCGAATATAATCGCGTGTTTGATAAATGCACTGGTTGATTACGACCTCATATGTGCCGTCGTTAAGGTTGACGTCACACCACGTTACGCGACGTCACTAAACATTCCTGCAGTGTCAAGACAATATGGCGGACGTTGGTAACCGAAGTGACTGCAGCATTAAAAATCCGCACTAAGAAATGGAAGGTATGCAAGAAAAAGAATCGTATATAGGTGTGAGGGGTGGATAAAAAAATCCGTCCCTTGGGATCATTATCCGGCATCACGCGGCAAGCATCGTGATGCCGGACAGTGTCCCTCGGGACGGATTTTTCCATCCACTCCTCACACCCATATAAGATTCTTATAGTGTTATATGGTGTAGTTTTTAAATTCATGTTAACCCTTATCTTGCTGAATATTCAGTTTGGCCACACCCATTTCTGTCTTTGAACCAATTAGATTACCTGATGTAAATTATTCCTACAAATTCATAAACTGAATGTCAAACAGTGTAGAATCTGATCAGATGGCTTCTTCAGAAGCCATCTGATCAGGATCTACACTGTTTGCAAAAACAGGGGTTGTCGTGAACAGCAGGATAAAAGTTAATAGTGTTTGTATTCATATTTCAGAACAATGAACACAATAGACAATTTAGCAGCAAGAATAACAGACCCTCAGATCATGACACATTGGAGCTGCCTAAACAGTAGCTTAGAATCTAATGTCAAACTCATCATTACATCACAGGGGTACGAGGGAATCAGGTACAACCAATTATTATCTTCAAAAAGGACAGCTGTCAGTTTCTGATGAAAGAATATGCACTGCTTATGTAAAAGCCTGCCCAGTGTTGTATGGTAGACTGACCAGCTTGATTTTACCTAAATAATAGGCCCCCACCAATCAGGGCTTGGAAAAATAGGGCTGCATGGTGCTTCCAGGCAGATCTAAAACCAACTGATCATGAATACTGGTAAACCGCTTATAAGGTCTTAGCCGGCCCAGGCAAAATGACACGAGTTGGACCATCCCTAGTTATAAACTTTAGTGGTTTCTTTGGGCAGCAGGGTTTGAGAAGTCATTTTATCTCAATGTCTGGTAAAAGTCCCACAGAATCGGGAGCAATTCTTCAAAATGACCTTATATAGTGTTGATGGGGACGTAAAAACTTAGCTCAAACCAATTACCTAGATAATATTAATTTGGCCGTTAAACTCTAAACCAAGTCAAAGCAAATCAACTGAATAACAAAGGAGATTTTACCAAAAAAACAAAAATAGTCACATACATTTACTGGTTACTTGGGCCTTCTTTGCCTGGTGGTAATAAGTGTTGTCTATGACACGAACGAGATCACACCACTGTAAGTTAGAACCTCACTTGGGTCACAGGTGAAATGCTGAGTTCTGCAATGGAAGGTCAGGTGGTTGTTCTCTTGGAACTCAGGTTTTTCGTCCACCTCTGATTAATAACCCTCTCAATGAAAGGGAAATAATTTTGAAACCCAAATAAAAAATCCTCCAGCTACCTAACCCATAAAAGTCAGAAAAGTCAGAAGCATGTGTCAGTATTTATTTTTGGATGGCTTGTACACCGACGGCTCGTTTACTGCGGCTGTGTCAAACTTGTTCTTCAGTCCTGATGAACATTTCCCAGTAACTCCAGAAATTTGTGTAGTTTCAGACCATTTAGGGAGAATTCTTATATTTTATCCTGAAATTGTTTTGTGTGTACTCATTAAAATCCACTATATGAGGCGATTCTTATGAGTACACACAATGTTCCTTTATTTTAAAGAAAACCGAAAAGATATCCCTATTATGCCTCCTGACCTTGCACTATGGTTATGCCCCCGCCTATTCGAAGAATAGCGGAAGGGCAATAAGTTTTAGCCCTGTCCGTTCGTCCCATTTGTTCGTCCGTCCGTTCATATGTCCGTCCCGACATCGTGTCCGGGCCATAACTCCTAAACCGTATGGAATATATTCATGAAACTTCACAGGTGCATTCATCACACTGAGAGGATGTGTCATGAACAAGGAAGACAACTCTTGCATTTTTGGTTTTTGAATTATCTGCCTTTGACTTAGTACCGTATAGTAAACCGTGTCCAGGCCATAACTCCTAAACCGTATGGAATATATTCATGAAACTTCACAGGTGCATTAATCACACTGAGGAGACAATGTGTCATGAACAAGGAAGACAACTCTTGCATTTTTGGTTTTTGGATTATCTGCCCTTGACTTAGTACCATATAGTAAACCGTGTCCGGGCCATAACTCCTAAACCGTATGGAATATATTCATGAAACTTCACAGGTGCATTCATCACACTGAGACGATGTGTCATAAACAAGGAATACAACTCTTGCATTTTTGGTTTTTGGATTATCTGCCCTTGACTTAGTACCATATGGTAAACCGTGTCCGGGCCATAACTCCTAAACCGTTGGAATATATTCATGAAACTTCACAGGTGCATTCATCACACTGAGACGATGTGTCATGAACAAGGAAGACAGCTCCTGCATTTTTGGTTTTTTGATTATCTGCCCTTGATGCATATATTTTATGATTGATTTGAAGTACATTTGTAATATTTTTTATGAATGGCATTTGGCGGGGGCATCTGTGTCCTATGGACACTTTTTCTAGTTAACTCTCAAACAAATGAACGTGTCATATTTTCTCACACGGGTTTATATTATCAGCTGTCATGTTTCAGACCCACCTGGCAGTCATTAGATCTTCAGATTGGTACAGATGGTGTACAAGTTGTCACTAAAGACAGGAGAACCATAGAACTCTCATTTCAGGAAAAAGAAATAGAAGATATTATTATGTGGCAGGTAAATGGTTTATTGTAATAAGTGCTAGCATATGTGCCTAGCCGTAGATTAGCAGGAAACTCTTTCAAAAATACAGCCAAGTCTGGTTAAAAAGTTATAATGCTATCTTAACATGCCTCCTTAATGTTCAGTTTATGCACTAGTCATTTGTAACCCCGGCCTCCAGCAACAGTAGTTAACCTCTGTGTTCCCCAGCAGTGGCGGGTTAATGCAGGGGTTTTGATATATTACAAACATACTCCTAGTGGAATTAACTATTATAAACAGTGGGGCTATGACATTCAGGAGGTCCCCGAAGTGCAGGGCTTTTAGCAGGGCTGTGAAAAGTCATTGTTACCGCTATCCCCTTGTAGGTGGGGGTGTTTGGGGGGGGGGGGGGGGGGGGTGCATTGGTTACAAATGACTGTACCGCCCCCGCCCATAGGGGCTTGAAGAAATATATGGGCTGCACGATGCTTCCACCCAGAGCTGAATCCGGCCCGCACACTAGTACTGGTAAACCCCTTAGAGGATCTAAGCCTGTCCAGGAACCGCGGTGCGAGGTGGACCGTCCATGCTAATAAACCCTATTGGTTTCATTGGGCGACAGGGCTTGAGATGTCATTTCATCTCAATGTCCGGTAAAAGTCCCAAAAAATTGGAAGCAACGTCTCCAAAATGACCTTTACAGTGTTGACGGGGACGTTAAACCTCAAATCAAACAAACAAAAAACAAATGACTGGAAGGCTCATATTACAGATTATGTGAAAAACTGAGACCAATGTCTTTTGTGTAAAAGTTACTTATTTCTCCATTAAATAGAGGATCTTACATGAGTGGTCATGTATTATTGAATTTATTAAACTCATTGGGGTAAAGGGATAAAATGTAAGCTTTGCCAAGCATTTTATCCCTTTTCCTCAACGTGTTTAATAACTTCAATGATACATGAGCACAAATGCAAGATTCTATTTATCATATGACATTTTAAACGCTTTTTATCATATGACGTCGCGTCTGAGAGTGTAATAACGCCATGCATTATTTTCGATAATCCACTAGTGGATTAAATATGCAAATTAGCTAGATACATTCCGTAACGTTACATGTACGACGTCCTTAACGGCGTCTCATTTACTAATGGCAGAATATTGACATTTTTGTAAACAATCGTGAATAAAATGCGTTTTAAATGTCATATGATAAATAGAATCTTGCATTCGTGCTCATGTATTATTGAATTTATGTAACTTGTTGAGGAAAAGGGATAAAATGCTCGGCAAAGCCTCGCATTTTATCCCGCTTCCTCAACTCGTTTAATAAATTCAATAATACATGAACACTCATGTAAGATCCTCTATTTATTCACGTTTATTTTACAAAAATATCAATATTCTGCCATAAGTAAATGTGACATCGTTAAGGACGTTGTACTTGTAATGTTATGGGATGTATCTAACTAATTTGCATATTTAATCCAATAGTGGATTATCAAATTTATTGCATGGCATTATTACACTCTCAGACGCGACGTCATTTGATAAAACATGTTATGGTTACTTGTTATAAACACCTCAGTTCTACATATGTTTATAATAAGAAATAAGGAAAATATCCTATAATTATCATGACATTACACCTTGAGTTATGTGATACTCAGTATGGACACTATATTAGTGTCAGTACTCTTCATTCTAAGTTTAGCAAGGATTATTTTATCACACCAAAACCTCATTTTAATGCTTCATTTTGGATATAACGCAGTTTAAAGATGGATCCAAAAATGTTTAGAAGATATAGAAAAAATAACCATACATGGTCATTTTTCTATAGTCTATTTTTTGTTTGGATATAACATGGTTGTTTAACTAACAAGGTTTCTGTTTTGGCACACAACAATAGTGTTATAAGGAGCTTGTCACAACAATATTCAAAATTTAGGGGTGACAGGTTGTGTTTTCATAAAAATCTTTTTGGAAACTGGCTGAACTTTTACCAAACAGTGGAGGCCCTGATCAGACGCCACATTCTGCGGCATCTGATCTGGGCCTGCACTGTTTGCCAGGGTTATAAGGAGGTGGTTCACTTTGGATTTTGATCATTTCAGATATCTCAGCATCACATTGTACTGTGTCAGAACCTGGCTAAGTGGATGGGTTGGCAGTTCTTAAGTCTCAGTAGTTCTAGTGGTACTGGGGAACTAGAAGAATTCTCTACAGCATCAACTATACAGCTCGTAGCTCCAAATAATGAAAGGTCAGTGACTGTTTAGTTCTGATTGTTGCGTTAACCCATTAAGTACTGGAAACCCCAAAACGGGTACCCTGGCAAACAGTGCAGGCCCAGATCAGACGCCGCAGAACGCGGCGTCTGATCAGGGCCTACACTGTTTGCAAAAAGTTCAGCCATTTTGTAGAAAACACAACCTGACATCCCTAAATTTTGAAATGGACTCATGCTATATACAGTAAAACCTGTCTTAGTGGCCACCTCTATTAAACAAGCAACCTGTCTTAAGCTAGCAGGCTTTCAGTTCCCGAAAAAAGGAAAATGCATTAAGATTCACCTGTGTTAAGCAAGCACCTGTCTTAAGCAAGCACTTTTTGATTATCCCATAGGTGCTTGCTTAATACAGGTTGGACTGTATAAGGAGGAAGATTCCATTTTGTACAAAAAGGGTTAAGCTGCAATCAAAGAGTAATGGATAACATTTTCTATGTATGTTTTTAACATTTTTCAGAGGAGATAAAGGCTTGTCATTATATGTGAATTATCTGCTGCACATTTTCTCTGAAAGACAAGAGTTGTCACTATAGGTGACCTATGCCCCCATGGGAGCCAATTTCTGAGTTTTTGCAAAATTTCAAGGGGAGATAATTCAGCCAAAAATGACAACAGAGTTATGGCCCTTGGTCAGAATGTAGCCCTTGTGATGGTGAATAAGTGTGTGAAGTTTTATGGGGGTAGGTCAAATACTTTTGAAATTATGGTCAAGGTTAAAGCTTTTGTGACGGACAGACAGACAAACAAACAAACAGACATGGACAGACAGACAAACAAACAAACAGACAGATGGGGCAAATACATGTACTATATGCCCCCCGAATCAAAGATTCTCGGGGGGCGCATAAAAAATAAAAAAAAAATATTTCATATGCTTGAAAATTTTCTTGGTGCTATTAGCCATTAAAGGAGACAGCCTCAGCAGGAGAGGACGCTTATCTGAAAATATTTTTGTGGCGGCTACACCTTGAAGTAAAAGTGCTTTTTGAAGTAGCCACTCTCAGTTATACAGGAAGTGATTTCTTCTTTTATGGTTGTTCTTCCATAAAAACTAAAGCAAAAATATTCCAAATAGCTTCAGATAAGGAGAAGTACAAAGGATATTTTTTCTTATTTCTCCATTAACCCATTCAGAACCAGAAACCCCTAAAGGGGTACCTTGGCAAACAGTGCATGCCCAGATCAGACGCCGCAGAACGCGGCGTCTGATCAGGGCCTACACTGTTTGCTAAAAGTTCAGTCATTTTCCAAATAAATTTTGAAGAAAACACATCCTGACACCCCTAAATTTTGAGATGGGCTTTTGCTATATATAAGGAGGAAGATTCCATTTGGTACTAAAAGGGTTAAAAATGTTCTGACGAGTACCAACAATATGGAAGAAATATGGAAATTGTCCATTGATTAGCCTCATTACTCCTTATCACTTTATGAGAACGGATTGAGAATATGAATTTACAGCACCTCATTACTTTAATTTGCAGTCAAAATTCAATGGCTTGAACAGCTTTGGGATCATGACAGTTTGTTCAAGACAGCTGTAGTTTGAGCCACTGAGTGTTATACAGAGTGCTAGGTCATAATGATTTATGTATATATTTTTTATTGGTGTATTTTGAAATAAAGGTGTGTTGTGTATACTCATGAGGCGATTCTAATGAGTGCACACAGCATAGCCTTTTAAGATAAAAAACAACAAAAAAACACCAAAATTATGCTTGATTTGTAATCTATAGTTCTTTGAAGAATTTCCTAGGGACTAAACGATGAGTTCAAAACAATGAGGTAAAAACAATCATGGTAAACAAGCTAGCAGTGTTAGAGACATTGAAGTTTTACTATCTGTTTGTGTTTTCTTAGAGATTTCTTATTAGTAGAATTACAGTATTTAAACTCATACAACTATTCCGTCATTTCTTTTTTAGCTCACCTGTCACGTAGTGACAAGGTGAGCTATTGGGATCACTTTTTGTCCGTCGTCCGTCGTGCGTCCGTGCGTCCGTAAACTTTTCTTCAAACGACATCTCCTAGACCACTGATCGTATTTTGACGAAACTTCACAGGAATGATCCTTAGGTGGTCCCCTTTCAAAGTTGTTCAAATGGTTCTGGTCCGTTGCACATATAGGTCACAGTAGCCAAAAATAGATTTTTTTCACCGCAAACTTAAAAAATCTTCTTCTCTGAAACCGCAAGGCCCAGGTCTTTGATATTTGGTATGAAGCTTCATCTAGTGGACCCCTACCAAGATTGTTCAAATTATAGTGCTGGGGCTAAAACTGCCCCCGCACGGGGGCCCTTTGGTTTTACATGGGCTTATATAGGGAAAATCTTTAAAAATCTTCTTCTCTGAAACCGCAAGGCCCAGGTCTTTGATATTCGGTATGGAGCTTCATCTAGTGGATCCCTACCAAGATTGTTCAAATTAAAGTGCTGGGGCCAAAAATGCCCCCGCCCCGGGGCCCTTTGGTTTACATGGGCTTATATAGGGAAAATCTTTAAAAATCTTCTCTGAAACCGCAAAGCCCAGGTCTTTGATATTTGGTATGAAGCTTTATCTAGTGGACCCCTACCAAGATTGTTCAAATTATAGTGCTGGATCTAAAAATGCCCCCGCACAGGGGCCCTTTGGTTTTACATGGGCTTATATAGGGAAAATCTTTAAAAATCTTCTTCTCTGAAACCGCAAGGCCCAGGTCTTTGATATTTGGTATGAAGCTTCATCTAGTGGACCCCTACCAAGATTGTTCAAATTAAAGTGCTGGGGCCAAAAATGCCCCTGCCCCGGGGCCCTTTGGTTTTACATGGGCTTATATAGGGAAAATCTTTAAAAATCTTCTTCTCTGAAACCACAAGGCTGAGGTCTTTGATATTTGGTATGAAGCTTGATCTAGTGGATCCCTACCAAGATTGTTCAAATTAAAGTGCTGGGGCCAAAAATGCCCCCGCCCCGGGGCCCTTTGGTTTACATGGGCTTATATAGGGAAAATCTTTAAAAATCTTCTCTGAAACCGCAAAGCCCAGGTCTTTGATATTTGGTATGAAGCTTTATCTAGTGGACCCCTACCAAGATTGTTCAAATTATAGTGCTGGATCTAAAAATGCCCCCGCACAGGGGCCCTTTGGTTTTACATGGGCTTATATAGGGAAAATCTTTAAAAATCTTCTTCTCTGAAACCGCAAGGCCCAGGTCTTTGATATTTGGTATGAAGCTTCATCTAGTGGACCCCTACCAAGATTGTTCAAATTATAGTGCTGGGGCAAAAATGCCTCCACACCAGGGCCCTTTTGTTTTACATGGGCTTATATAGGGAAATTTTTTATAAATCTTCTTCTCTGAAACGGCAAGGCCCAGGTCTTTGATATTTGGTATGAAGCTTCATCTAGTGGACCCCTACCAAGATTGTTCAAATTATAGTGCTGGAGCTAAAAATGCCCCCCACACGGGGGCCCTTTGGTTTAACATGGGCTTATATAGGGAAAATCTTGAAAAATCTTCTTCTCTGAAACCGCAAGGCCCAGGTCTTTGATATTTGGTATGAAGCTTCATCTAGTGGACCCCTACCAAGATTATTCAAAGTATAGTGCTGGGGCCAAAAATGCCCCCGCACCAGGGCCCTTTTGTTTTACATAGGCTTATATAGGGAAAATCTTGAAAAATCTTCTTCTCTGAAACTGCAAGGCCCAGGTCTTTGATATTTGGTATGAAGCTTCATCTTGTGGACCTCTACCAAGATTGTTCAAATTATAGCCCTGGGGCCAAAAATGCCCCCGCTCCGGGGTCCTTTGGTTTTACATTGACGTATATAGGGAAAATCTTGAAAAATCTTCTTCTTTGAAACCACAAGGCTTAGGTCTTCGATATTTGTTATGAAGCTTCAGCTAGTGGACCTCTATAAAGATTGTTCAAATTATAGCCCTGAGACCAAAAATGCCTCCGCCATGTGGCCCTTTGGTTTTACATAGACTTATATAGGGAAAATCTTTAAAAATCATCTTCCCTGAAACACAAGGCTTAGGTCTTTGATATTTGTTATGAAGCTTCAGCTAGTGGACCTCTACCAAGATTGTTCAAATTATAGCCCTGGGGCCAAAAATGCCCCTGCTCTGGGGCCCTTTGGTTTAACATAGACTTATATAGGGAAAATCTTGTTTTACATAGACTTCTATATGCAGTGTAAACCTTTAAAATCTTCTTCTCTGAAACCAGAAAGCCCAGGTCTTTCATATTCGATATGAAGCTTCATCTTGTGGACCTCTACCAAGATTGTTCAAATTATAGCCCTGGGGCCAAAATTGACCCTGCCCGGGGCCCACTTGTTATACATTGGATCAGGTGAGCGAACCAGGGCCCTCTGGGCCCTCATGTTTGGTTTTGGTTTTACGGCCCTTTCAAGATTATATCACTCATATCAAGTCGATCGTTAATCAGAGGTGTGCGAAAACCGGAGTACCCGGAGAAAAACCACCTGACCTTCAGTTGCAGAACTTGGTGTCTCACATGTGACCCGAGCGAGGCTGGAACCACAGCGGTGAGAGACCTAATGACTAAGAGTCAGTGCTCTTATCCACTAGGCCACGGAGGCCCCAACTATTCCGTCATAAATGGATAAGTTTTATAAGTCTGTCTTTTATCATAACTTATATTTATTGTTGCTACTTTCAGACAGGAATAGTCACTTTGAAATCTTTGACGAATGTTTCCTTTTTCTTGGCAAAAAAGTAGGAAAGAATGCATGAGTTTGCTTTCCTGAAAGTCAATTTCAATAAGTGCATTTTTTTTTTTTCATTACAGAGTACTTGCCATACGGAGTGGCCCTACCACAGGACTACATGTGTACCTTAAAACAGATCAGCAGGACCTGGACCCCTCAACAGCAGCCATTGTGGATCCCAAGTGGTTACATTTGTCAGGGACTTTTAAAGAAATTGATCTTGACACTTTAGATGGGAAAAACTTTGCTGCAAAGTTAGAACTTTTAATGGCAGTGGTGAATTCCAAAACCTGAACAAGTTTCTAATTATTTGATGTGGACAGAGTATCTGTACAGTCTAATATTAGACTGCTTCAGGGATTGACAAACCTGAAAAACGCTGAGCCATAATTATCTACCTTGGAAAAAAGTGTCTTTAAAACAAACAGTACACTTTCAGATGAAACCCAGATCTAAGCAAATAGTTCTGAATGGTCTCTGACAGTAACCCATTTCTCAGACATCATAAAAACGAAGAAAAAATGTCCATACTGAACAATTACCTCAATAATAAGTGTAAATGTCCTCTATTTGTAATACTTAACATTATGATCCTAAGTATTGAGACAAATTGGCCTAAGCAAACAGTGCTGACCCAGATCAGACTGCTCCTGAAGGAGCAGTCTGATCAGGGTCTACACTGTTTGCCATTCTGTTTGCACCTTTTGGACTCCTTGTTAAAATTTTAGTAGAATTACAGCAAGTCCTCAAGGTGTCCAAATTTTTAGGATTTTAACGGTAATGCACTTGTTTATGTGGGAATGTGTGAGGAATGATCCTAGTGGTAAAATATCATAGCATGATGTTTAGAGCCAGGACAAGTCTTGTTGTAAGACAGCTTGTTAACTGAATATTGATGTATCGTAATAAACATCCAGGGTCCAGCTGATAAAAACTAATACTGTCTAGTTACCATATCATTAAGACTTTGATCATAAACTATGGCATACACACTAATATCTTTGCTGACAAAAAGTGAGTTGCTTTTGCATTTACTTTTTCTCAGCAAAATTCCAACATATAAAAGATTTAACTTTCTAGAGAAATTAACATTTAAGCTAACAATGCTCTGAGCAACTGGACTTTGAACTTGAAACAAGTTGATTTTACTGTCTGTATCTGGAAGTGTAAAATGGCTGCTGGAATGATGGTCAGTTCAGCTAGGCCTGCATTCCCTATTTGCTTCAGCACATCTGTCCCAGTATGTTGGATAATCACAGTTACAATGTCAAAAAGTGCTTACTTCTTGATAGTAGCCAGTAATAACAGCTCTGTCCTCCTGCATCCAGTGGTTCAATCTATCATAAGCATTAGTCATTAGTGGCCAAATGTTAACTGTTCTAGCAAATACAGTATCTAATATTCTGGTATTTTTGCTGAAAAAATGTGAGTAGTACTCACATTTTCAGCAAAAAATACAAGCATATTTGCCATATTAAATGATCAAAGTTTAAATGGTATGTTATACTCCTGTCACACTATGCCGCATTTCCACTGCCATGGAATGGTGTTGTTTAATTTTCCAGAACGCCGCGAGATCGCAAGAAATATGGGATATTTTTCGTGAACATGGACCTGTCATGGCGTCCTTACAGCGACCAAGATGTTGCTACAGAGCTTACATGGCAATCTATCACGATCCTGCGGCGTTCTTGATGGTGATTGTATGCGCTCTCACGGCGCATCCACTGTGCTTACACGGTACTAACACTGCGTGCACTGCCCTTTTACGGCGCTCACAATGCTTGCACTGCGCTTTTACGGCGCTCACACTGCGCTGACGGCATGTTGAAGACGTTCGTTTGCACTAAAAACAACGTGTAAACAGACGTCTTTATCAATCAAACAAATTTGTTTGATTTGAGGTTTAACGTCCCCATCAACACAGGTCATTATGAGATGAATTGACATCTAAACCCCTGTTGCCTAATGAAACCAATAGGGTTAATAAGCATGGATGGTCCGACTCACGCCCCTTTGCCTCGGCAAGCTTAGATCCCCTAAGCGGTTTACCAGTACTCATGTGCCGTCGGAAGCAAGTCCACCGCCATCACCGCAAGCAGGAGCAAGTCCACCCCCATAACCTTATCAACCCCAGGATGAGTCACCACAGAAGACAGTACTCAATCAAACGTTACATTTCACAGTTTACTCTAGGCACTGTTTATATAAGCGTGCGCCCCGCCCATCGGGACTGGAAGAAATAGATGGACTGCATGGTGCTTCCACGGAGAGCTGAAACCGACCGCAAACGAGTACTGGTAAACCGCTTAGAGGATCTAAGCCTGTCCAGGCAAAGCGGTGCGAGACAGACCGTCCATGCTTATAAATTCTATTGGTTTAATCTGGCGACAGGGCTTGAGATGTCATTTTATCTCAATGGCGGGTAAAAGTCCCACAAAATTGGAAGCAACGTCTCCAAAATTACCTATACAGTGTAGACGGGGACGTTAAACCTCAAATCAATCAATCAATTAATCATTTATACAAGCGGAGCTTATAAGGCGTTGTAGGAGACCTCTGTGCGCTCCTGCCGAGCTCCTGTAGCGTTGTAGGAGACCTTACTGCACTCTTATCAGAACGCCGAGCGACGGCGTTTGTTTTGAGCATGCTCAAAATGAGCACCGTCTCTTGGCGTCTTTGCGATCCCAACGCGCCTACTGGCGATGCCACTGCATTGCTTACGGGATGTTTGCGATCGTACTGCGCGCACCTCTGCGTTCTGCATTTTTCTTGGAAGCCGTGAAAACGCGGCCCTAGTGTGACAGGGGTTTTAACTAACAACATAACAGCATTGTTAGTTTTGTACAACTGGCCCTAAACTTGAAACAAGTTGATTTCACTATCTCTAGTGGATTGGCAGGCATTTTAGTTTGGCCAGTTTGTGTCTATATGTTTGAACATTAATTGCTGAATGTATTTGAATTGCCAAAAAGTGCTAGATTCTTGATAGTAGTCAGTAATACTAGCTCAGTCTTCCTGGGCACAGGTGTCCCAATCATCGTTAGCTTAACAAGCTCGATAGTGGCCAAAATGGTTAAGTGTAATAACTTATACTCTGGTATTTTTGTTGGAAAATGTGAGTAGCTTTTCACATTTTTCAGCAAAAATATAAGCATATTTGCCATATTTATTGATCAAAGTTGAAATGGTGATTTTTAATGATTTTGTCTATTTTGAGCAACATGACTCAATTCTTTATTTTCTAGTGTGCAATGCAGTCAGCCCTCATTATACCGACATTCGATATACCGACAAAACTCGTTGTAATGAATAGAACGAATCCTGAGCTTAAGATGAGATGATATTTGGAGGCATTGAAGAATATCGCGTTCGGTACCCAAAGAAACAAATGTTGTGGATATTTGTTAGAATCACCTCACCGAGGTGATTCTAACAAATATCCACAACATTTATTAACAGCGCTTGTGTCTTAGAGTAATTAAGGGAAAGTGGTCATTTATAACCTATTGTACTGCTCATTATTTGGATTCCTTATAACAGCAAATTCTTTATACTGCCAAATGTAAGGGAACAAATACTGTCATTATAAATAGGTCATCTTTATTAAATCTAACACATTGTATACAAGTGGACTCTTTCATAGCTATACCTTGGACAAGTCCATTTGTCATATAAGGAGTGGCAGGCCTATATTTTGGATTTTATTCTATTTTTGATGGAAAATTCTGTTGGCAAATAGTGCAGGCCCTGATCAGACACCACATTTTGTGGCGTCTGATCTGGGCCTGCACTGTTTGCCAAGGTACCCCTTCAGAGGTTTCCAGCCTACATTGTGTTAATCAGTGTTGTCATACTTCACTGTTGACAACGATGATATTTAAAGTTGGGACCTTGTATAACTTCTGTACTAAAAGAAAACTGCTTTTCTTTGTTAAACATTCCAGCAAGGAGTCCAAAAAGTGCAGATGGAATGGCAAACAATGTAGACCCTGATCAGACTGCTCCTACAGGAGCAGTCTAATCTGAGTCTGCACTGTTTGCTTAGGCCTGTCTGTCCCAATACATGGGATCCTTACGGTATGTTGTTGGTTTGTTAGATGATAAATACATCTATGCTGAAATCAAAGCAAGCTAGCTTTCTATATATGTAACCCTTAAAGCACCAATCATCCATAGCAGACAGCAGATTTTGCTATTAAGGCTTGACATTTGCTGCAGACATTTTTTTGTTGCTTTAAACCTTATCCTACTGAATAATTTGATTGGCCACACCCATTTCAGATTATCAGCCAATCCGATTATATAATTTAATGTTTTTGTTCAAATTCACAAACTGAATGACAAACAGTATAGATCCTGATCAGATGCTGGATCTACACTGTTTGCAAAGGAAGGGCTTGTCTTTAACAGCAGGATAAGGATAATGGGTAATCTGTGAAAATCATGTCAAAACATCATCAAAATTTTCTACTATCACTCATTAGTTGAAAAAATATGAAAAGCTGGTCTTTTTATACGTAGATAGAAGCAGTTAGACAAAGCAGCTATGGCAGGGTAAAGCCAGCAAATGACAGATGGCTGGTGAAGACTTTGATCAGCATGCAGATCTCTGCAAACTGGTTGTAGGTTTCACTTTTTGCTATGCAACTGCTCACTCCGTGGTTCTGATCAGATTGCATGGATCTGAGCTTCTGCATTTAGGTTTTGCTATATGTCAGTTCAAATATTCAACTTGAATAACTGCATGAAATAAATAAGAAAACTACTAAATTTGTTGCTTATTTTATTTGAATAACATATATCCAGTTTGATATACTTTCAAATTATCAAGCTCTGAGTTTTAATGAGCAATACAGACCTAAATAGACTGGTCCTGATTTGTATCAAAACTGTTAACCATTCTCTCTAATAACATTTCTAAGACCATCAAACTAACCTGCTTGTTTCTTTTTATCAACAGGGTAGATGTAACTGGTACTCGTAACTTTGGGATAATTTCTCAAATACTTCATAAAGCGTATGTTGCAGGTACTCAATAAGTTCCCAACATGCTTTAAGAAAACTGCCAAACCCATATATGGACCTAGCACCCCATAAAAGGGAAATCAGCAAACTGTTGACCCAGATCCGTAGCTGCAGGTCAAAGTGTCTGATCAGGCTCTGTTCAAATGACAGGAGTTTTTAATAAACGTGCCCCTTACTTTACTAAATGGACCTGGGTGAGCCTATAAGGAGGAAGATTTTTTTTTGCATATATCAACCTTTACCCTGCTGTAGGCGACAGGCCCTATCTTTGCAAACAGTGTAGATCCAGATCAGATGGCTTCTGAAGAAGCCATCTGATCAGGATCTACACAGTTTGACATTCAGTTTATGAATATGTAGAAATAAGCTGCATCAAGTAATCTGATTGGTTCAAAGTCAGAAATGAGTGTGGCTTAATTGAATATTCAGCAGGTTAAAGGTTAAATGAAAGGAAATCTAAGTTTTAATAAGTAATTGATTTTTCAAAGGCAAGCATTTCTTCCCCACCAGCTTTGTGTGCTTTGCAGCACTTGAAGCATACAGATAAAGCGGATAAATGAAGGTAATCAAGAGATGAGTTTCTGTTTTTCTTGTTAGAAACCCACCGTAAAGATAAAAAAAAAAAACGCGGACACTCCGAGAACTTCTTGTAATTCTCCAAAAATTTCAACAACTTTGTTAAACAAACATTCCAGCATGGAGTCCAAAAGGTGCAGACGGAATGGCAAACAGTGTAGAGCCTGATCAGAGCAGTCTGATCTGGTTCTGCACTGTTTGCTTAGGCCTGTCTGTCCCAATACTTGGGATCATTACGGTATGTTGTGGGTTTGTTGGAATTTTCTTGATGAGGCAATTGTAACAAGTACCTACAACATATATTGTTATGCAAAAATAAGAAAAATGATCCCCAAATTATTTATATTACATTTGGAGCTATGATGAAGCTAGTAAAAGCACGAATGACTTGATGAATGACTAGACAGGACTGATAAACTGGAACTGTTACCTTGCATGATCTTATATACACTGGCATTGAACAAATTTCATAAGGCTACCTTTTGATCAGGAAATAATCGATTACTCTTCGTAACAAAATGTACACTATGGGTACTTTTTAACCGTCTTAGAGTGGTGACTGAAACAAGTACCCCCACAGCAGTGAAAAATTATCCCAGAACTATTCACCACACCATAAAAGCACCTTGTGGGTACTTGGAAGAATCACTTTGTGAAGGTGATTCTATCAAGTACCCACAAGATATTTTTTGTAACAATACAGGGAAGTACCCCAGAATTAGCACTGAATACTCTTCCATACTATGGTTTTGTGTACAACATGGAGCTCTCTTTAGAATCACCTTAGGATTGTTCTGATTGTCTGTTCAATGGCTCAAATACCTATGAAATAGCCAAAATTTGTTTGAGATAGGAGCAGTTTGAGCCACTTAGGGTTAATCCTAGTGCAACGTCCAATGAATGACTTTTAGAATATCTTTTTGATCTTCTATAATAGAAACGTATGTTGTGTGTACTCATTAGAATCGCTCCTAGAGGCGATTCGATGAGTGCACACAACATACCTTTTTAAGATAAATTAAGAAAAAACATCACAAACTTATCCTAAATACAGTGAAACTTAGATGACTCAAACATGATAGGGACCATGAAAATTTGTTAAAAAGGGGTACTTTGAATTACTGAGGTTTGCTAATTGTGCCAGGTCATGAGACATAATTGGGATCATCTCAGGATATCTTTACAATCTTCTATAGAAAAAAGGTATGATGTTTGTACTCATTAGAATCGCCTGATTGAGGCGATTCTAATGAGTACAAACATCATACCTTTTCAAGATGAAATCAGAAAAAAAACATATCCTAAATATATGGATATCTGGAGTTTTTGAGTTATCGAAGTTTCACTGTAAAAGGACATCTGGAGCTATGGGAAGGATTCTTTTGTGACCGGAGAGCGAGATTGAATTAGCCATGGTAAATGAACCATTTATGTTTGAGCCACTGAAGTTTCACTATGTAGAATGATTCTCTTATATTAAGACTACCTTTGGGACTGTTCAAAAGTGGTCTTTAAGACCACTTTGGAACAGTCCCGAAAGTGGTCTCTGACCAGAGGACACTGTATGCAGAAAACCCAAAGAAAGAATAACTACACTCCACTAAATAATTTTTTTAAGCAGAATTACATCTTAATTTTAGGTGGTCTTAATAGCGGAATTTCACTGTACCGGTATGTGTTTGTATAGAAATAAGACTTGTTAGACTACTGTTCATTGGTTGCTTAGGAGATGTCCATTTGGAGCTCTGCTGCTGTTGTCATTAGACACTACAATGGTGTAATACAAATTTTCTTCATTAGGCCATAACACCAAATTTATACCAAGTAGTTGTGTGGTAAGTTTCTCCTGGCCTCAGAATGGAAGATGGGAAATTACTCTGAAAAATAGATTGCAGTTATATTTTACAGTAGTCGATATACTCAGCAAAACTATTTATCAATAGGCTACCGGTATGTAAATTTAATAACCTTTTGGTCTGAATACAATCTTCCATCATAAACATATATAGCAGAAGTCCATTTCAAATTTTACAGGTCACTGCTGATTATAGCATGCATTTATTTGATCCCCTTTATTAGATTACTAGAGGGCCTGACTGAGACTTTAGTGGTCACTGCATTTATTTGATCCCCTTTATTAGGTTACTAGAGGGCCTGACTGAGACTTTAGTGGTCACTGCATTTATTTGATCCCCTTTATTAGGTTACTAGAGGGCCTGACTGAGACTTTAGTGGTCACTGCATTTATTTGATCCCCTTTATTAGGTTACTAGAGGGCCTGACTGAGCCTTTAGTGGTCACTGCATTTATTTGATCCCCTTTATTAGGTTACTAGAGGGCCTGACTGAGCCTTTAGTGGTCACTGCATTTATTTGATCCCCTTTATTAGGTTACTAGAGGGCCTGACTGAGACTTTAGTGGTCACTGCTGATTATAGCCTGCATTTATTTGATCCCCTTTATTAGGTTACTAGAGGGGCTGGCTGAGCCTTTAGTGGTCACTGCATTTATTTGATCCCCTTTATTAGGTTACTAGAGGGCCTGACTGAGCCTTTAGTGGTCACTGCATTTATTTGATCCCCTTTATTAGGTTACTAGAGGGCCTGACTGAGCCTTTAGTGGTCACTGCATTTATTTGATCCCCTTTATTAGGTCACTAGAGGGCCTGACTGAGACTTTAGTGGTCACTGCTGATTATAGCCTGCATTTATTTGATCCCCTTTATTAGGTTACTAGAGGGGCTGGCTGAGCCTTTAGTGGTCACTGCATTTATTTGATCCCCTTTATTAGGTTACTAGAGGGCCTGACTGAGACTTTAGTGGTCACTGCTGATTATAGCCTGCATTTTGATCCCCTTTATTAGGTTACTAGAGGGCCTGACTGAGACTTTAGTGGTCACTGCCGATTATAGCCTGCATTTATTTGATCCCCTTTATTAGGTTACTAGAGGGCCTGACTGAGACTTTAGTGGTCACTGCCGATTATAGCATGCATTTATTTGATCCCCTTTATTAGGTTACTAGAGGGCCTGGCTGAGCCTTTAGTGGTCACTGCCGATTATAGCATGCATTTATTTGATCCCCTTTATCAGGTTATTACCAGCAGAATGCCTGATAGCGGTATCAAACATGGATATCAAAGTTCTGTCATGCAGGTCAAATATTCATTTTACTACCGGTATTTATTCTAACATGGATACAACACAGTCAGATTATAGCAGTATTCTGTACCACTCCCAACAGTAGTGTTATAAAGGGACTAGACTCTATCCGATTGCCTGCAAACAGTTCTAGGAACAGTGGTCCATGAAATATGCAGAATTTGCCTTCCCCAAACTTGATAAATTTTCAGATTAACCCCTTTGCAATCCTGCAGACCACAAAAGATATCTATGCAACAGGGTAGATCCAAATTAGTCGGCTTATACTGTATGGTCTCATCAGGATCAGCACTGTCATTGTACTAATGGTTTGGACTAACCCCTAACCCCTATTAACAAGAATGGACATGTCCAAATCAAGGATAGAATAGTCTACTTCAGAAACTGAGGGGTGAAAGGGTTAAGAGGTGTAATATACACCTAAACCTCTTTATAACACTGTTCATTATAACACAGTTTTGGATGTAACAGGTTTAAAGATGGATACAACTTTACCTCTCTGTAACAGTGCTTGTTATGACACAGTGTTGGATATAACACAGTTTCAAGATGGCTCCAGAAATGTATAGATTAAATAGAAAAATGACCATAAATGGTCATTTTTCTATCTAATCTATAAATTTTTGTTTGGATTTTACATGGTCATTTTTCTAACACTGTTTCTCCTTTGGATCCCAACAGCTGTGTTATACAGTGTTTGTGCTGTATTTTTATGGTGGTTGTTATACTCACATGGTTTATAGCATCAGGGTAGCCCTGGGGCATGAACAGTAGTCCCCCTGACCTCTGGTAGATAGCATCATCTTTACATTTCATCCCCTTGAGAAGTAGGTCTAGATAATAACCACTGTAGTTGACCACTACTGGCTCCGTACTGTGGACCTCCATGTACCGACCTGACGGAGGATGTTCTACTCTGAAATGACAGCAAAACTAAATGCTATTTAGCCTCTTTCCATTTCTTTGTTAAAAAAAGTACTGTAATGGTACTTATTTTCACATATGCTAATGTTCACAGTTTTCCAGAGTTCTGCATATTCTCGGGTAGTAAAGTTCACCTATTCGTAAAAAGTCCTACATTTGTGAGTATTATTGTTTGCAGATTTTTGCTGATCACTAAACTTGCAAACATTAATATGTGGCAAAACCTTTTAAGCCCCCGCCCATAGGGGCTTGAAGAAATATATGGGCTGCATGATGCTTCCACGCAGAGCTGAATCCGGCCCGCACACTAGTACTGGTAAACCGCTTAGAGGATCTAAGCCTGTCCAGGAACCGCGGTGCGAGACGGACCGCCCATGCTAATAAACCCTATTGATTTCATTGGGCGACAGGGCTTGAGATGTCATTTCATCTCAATGTCCGGTAAAAGTCCCACAAAATTGGAAGCAACGTCTCCAAAATGACCTTTACAGTGTTGACGGGGACGTTAAACCTCAAATCAAACAAACAAACAAACAAAATGTGGCAAAACCTTTTACAATTACAGTACATGTATTTGAAAATTAGACTCAAACATTTTTAACATGATAACAAACATGCTTATTATACCCCCGGCATACAAAGTATGCTATGGGGGTATATAGTTTTCGTCATGCCGTTCGCCTGTTCGACTGTCCATCCGTCCGTCAATCCGTTAATGTTTTGGTTTAAGTTTTGCGTTAAAGTTTCTAAGAGATTGTATCTTCTGAACCCTTTGATAGATTTAGTTGATACTAACACTGAAGTTACGTACTGGTCTAAAGATTTCATTGATGCATGTCCCACCTCCCACAGTGACCTTGAGGTCAAGGTCACAGACTTAGAAATTTTGCATTTGGTTAAAGTTTTATGACAAAGTTTATAGATGCCTGTATTTTCTAAACTCTCAAGACAAATTCACTTGATACTTAATCCAGTGTTGCATAGCAGTCCAAAGATTTCGTGATGCATGTCCCTTCCGACCCATGGTCACGGACTTAGAAATTTTACATTTGGTTAAAGTTTTATGACAAAGTTTATAGATGCCTGTATGTTCTAAACTCTAAGACAAATTTAATTGATTTCATTGATGCATACCCACCCTGCTGCTTCAGTAACATTGATGCCCCCACCCCTTCAGTAACTATGATGCCCTCACTCCCTTGGTCCATTTAGAAATTTTATGTTTGGTTTAGCTTTTAAAAGCACATTTATAGAGTCATATAGCTTCTTCACTTACAAGCACATTTATAGACTCATATAGCTTCTTCACTTCTTCATTCATATTACATACAAGCTCGAAAGATATATCAGAGGGTGGTGCTGGCCGGGGGTATACGTGACCCACTGGTCCCTTTCTCTAGTTCAAAATAATTTCACTCTGATTTTGCATAGACATAATAACGAAGGTTACTAAGTTGACACGAACAAAAGGAACATGGTCACTGAGTTGTATGGACATGGGTTTCTACTGTTGGAAACATTTTATGCATGTGAAACCTGATGGACATTTTACCAACTGTATGCCAAAACACTGAATCACTTCCATACAAGCTGTCTTAGAAAACTCTTAAAGATTAAGTGGCAAGACAGGATTCCAGACACAGAAGTCCTGAACAGGGCAGGGATACAAAGTGTACATACTCATCTGAAATTAGCATGGCCATGTTACCAGAATGCTTGAGGGACGTTTGCCAAAGATAATTCTCTATGGACCGGCCCCGATAGCTCAGTTGGTAGAGTGTCCGCTCTGGGGAACGGGAGGTCATGGGTTCGATCCCAGGCCGCGACATACCAAAGTCGTTAAAAATAGTACAAGCTGCTCCTCGCTTGGCACTCAGATTTACGGGGTAGAGCTAGGACCGGTCGACCCAGTGTCAGGATAATGTGACTGGGTGTGTTATCATGTAATGTGTCTGGGACATGATACTTCAGTGAGGCAGCACTATAAAAGTGAGCATTGAGCTCCCTGTCACAACCAGACACCGTCGTGATATAACTGAAAAATTGTTGAAAGCGACGTTTAACCCGAATTCACACACACACACAAATTCTCTATGGAGAACTAGAAATGGGCAAACGCTTCCAAGGCGGTCAGAAGAAGCACTACAAGGACACCCTCAAAGCCTCCCTCAGGAACTTCAACATTCCAACAGTGGTGGGAACAATTTGCTTAGGACACAGCAAGGTGGCTAGGTCTCATCAGAAGGGGTGCCAGTGAATACAAGGCAAAAAGAATCAGTGAAGCTGAGCAGAAACCCGCACAGCGCAAAGCCAGAGCTAAGGCATCACCAACAGAGCTGTCTTCCTCTAGCCTCTGTAAGTTGCTCTATCTGCATAGTTCTGATCAGCCATCTTAGAACACACAAACAGTAACATTTCTCAAACACATGTATGATTAAGATTGGTCTTTGTCATTACTGGCAGACAAACTATTAGTGAGTAAGTGAGTGTTTGAATTTTACGTCCCACCAACAGCTAAGGTCATATGGAGACGGGACCTAGGTTTAAAGACTCATCTGAAAGTCTGGAGAAGCCTGGGGACAAACTATTAGTACTTAATATATAGAACACCTGCAGAACGCAAGTACTACTTTTCTGTACAGAAAATATGGATGGTTTGCCTTCAGCCTCAAAGCATTATACAGGTGAAGCTTCAGAACTGGAAGTCAATAAGTTTCGACGTTAACTTAATGCAGACTTTTTCTTTTACAAATATGTAATCATTTGAAGATTTAAAAGGGCAATAAGCATACCTGGCTACCAATTTCTTCTCGCCTGATTTTCCAGGTAGTTTATTAGCACAGTGTAAACCATCGCCTCTGGGCATTTTGTCAAGAATGTCACCAAGAAGTACTGGTTTACGCAGGTCCCCCATTGTACCAGTCAAACTTTTAAGTTCACCTGTGGTACAGTAATTAAATGCATGGCTTAACCCTTGTCCTGCTGAGCCCGGATATGCCTTATTTTTGAAACAATGTAGATCCAGATCAGATGGCTTCTGAAGAAGCCATCTGATCAGGATCTTCATTGTTTGCCATCCAGTTTATGAATTTGTTACAATAATTTGCATCAAGTAATCTGATAGGCTGATAATCAGTAATGGGTGTGACATATTTAAATATTCAGCAGGACAAGGGTTAAGACTCGAAAGTGAGTCCCACCAAAAGGGAATATACATAATCTGAAAACTGGAATGCCATGAACAATATTTGCAATTATCCTTTAATTTGAACAAGATGATTTTACTATCTGGTTCTGAATTGAAAATATTCCAGCAGAATGGCAAACAGTGCAGCAATTCATCAAGCTGCCCCTAAGAAACAGTCTGACCTGGGTTGAAGCCGTTTGCAATGGCATTACAAATTACCATATGAAGGTAAACACTATAACACATCCGTGTGATATAGTGCATTTTTTCATACCTGTAAAACTGTCATTTTCTGATAAAAAAAATGTGATACAGGAGGTTCTAACGTGTTCCCACAATCTGTCTTGTAGCAGAAAAAAAAAAATTAATGTTTACCCCCGACACCTGTTCTCTCTATATAAAGTGGGGTTTAGAGGGGTGCTCATTACACAGACTCGTGAACCTGATTATGTATAAACCATCATGGGCAAAAACCTAAAACGTTTTTGTCACCCCTGTCAGTAGGTTTGAACTATTTAACCCTTCTCTTGCTGAATATTCATTTAAGCCACACCCATTTCTGTCTATCAACCAATCAAATTACTTGATGTAATTTATTGCTACAAATTCATAAACTGAATGGCAAACAGTGTAGATCCTGATCAGATGGCTTCTTCAGAAGCCATCTGATCTGGATCTACACTGTTTGCAAAGATAGGGGTTGTCGTGAACAGCAAGATAAGTGTTAATGAAATAATTTGCCTTTGTGTTGGGAATACCCTCCTCCCCCATTTTGTACCGGAAACCCCAAAAGGAGTAGTTGAAAAACAGTGCAGGCCCAAATTAGACGCCGCCTGATCATGGCCTACAATGTTTGCAAAAAGTTCTGCCATAATCCTAATAAAATTTGAAGAAAACATAACCTGACACCCCTATATTTTGAAATGGACTCCAACTATATATAAAGTGGAAGATTCAGTTTGGTACAAAAAGGGTTAAAAGGGTTGTCTGCCTTGCAAAAATGGTGGAAAATATGTTAAGTGTATCATTCACCTTAAAAGGGCTTTGTGCAAAACTTGTTGGTGGGTATATTGTGTCAACAGATTCATGTATTTTTGTTTGAATCCATGTCAATACTATTTAGGTCATTTGGGTCATTTTACTTCCAATTTTGTGGGACTTTTACCTGACATTTAGATTTAATGACATCTCAAGTCCTACTGTCCAAACAAACCAATAGGATTTATAAGCAGGGACGGTCCTACTGACACCACTTTGACTGGGCAGGCTTAGGCCTTCTAAGCACTTTACCAGAAATTATGTGTGATCAGCTTCAGCTCTGCATGAAAGCATCATACAGCCCAATCAGTTTGTGTAATGAACACCCCTGTAAACCCCACTTTATATAGAGAAAACTTGGGATAACAGGGGTATACATTATCTTTCTTATTAGGGTTGTGGGTGCTTGGTAGAAGTTCTAAAGAGCACCCTCAGCCTTTGTTTGGAGTATAAATAAGGAAAATATCGTAAATTTTCACCAAGAAAAATAACACATTTGAAGACTATGGCACATGGATGTGTTATCGTAATGATAGGTAGTTTAGAATTCAATCAGGGCAGTAGATGATAAGTCTGGGATACATTCTCTATAAAAACTTATTTTTGGATATCTCTGGCAACTACCTCTCACATGCAATACAATGCAAGGTAGTGCCAACAAATACATGTATTATGCATATGCATGGAGTAAAATGTAAAATCTATGGCAAAACTTGTCTCCTGTTAGTCAAATACAGTAAACCCTACAATTTACCCTTTCACCCCTGTTTTTCTGAAGTGAACACCTTAAGTTTGAATTTGGACATGCCCATTCTTATAGATAGATGTTTTAGTCAATAATCATGTACTGTAATGATCCTAAGTATTGGGACAGATAGGCCTAGCAAACAGTGCTGACCCAGATCAGTCTGATCAGGGTCTGCACTGTTTGCGATTACATCAGCACCTTTTGGACTCCTTGCTGGAACTGTTTTTTTTTTTTTTTTTTAGACAGCAAGTTCCCTCAAGGTGTCTGAACTTTTCAGATTTTTATGGTAGATCCTGATGAAACATCTCATGAGCTATCTCACCGTGATCTACACTGTTTACACTGGTATCCCTACTGGTGAACGGGGTTGAAAGGATTATATGAGCCCTGCCAAGCGAATTTGTGTCTTCGAGCATTCCGTCATGACAAATTTTAACTGCGCATGCCCAGCCATTCAGAGGGGCCAGGGATATGGCTTTCTGTCTGAAGGTTCCTCTTGATTCACTGCTTGTATGAGCGAGCAGTGAAGGTTCTGGCGAGACTGCGCGGATGCGCAGGCTCGCCTGAACCTTCGCTGCTCGATTAGGCAATAACTACCAAAATCGCTTGACAGGGCCCATATATTATAAGACCCAAAAGTGGACCCATTAATGAGGTGGTCTGAATATTAGATAGAAAATGATAAAGAAATCTTTTCCGACTGGTGGAAACGACTGAGAATGAGAAAGAAATCTTAAGTTTGGGTGGATAGTGGGAATTTAATGCCCTGAACCAAGGACACACCAAAATATGACTGTTAGTAGTATGGGCGTCACTTGGGCGCCATGGACTGCGCATGCGCAGCATTTGTATCACTTCCGGTGAAACGTAAGCGAAACGATGACGAAACTACCCTAAATATCGGACGAGTGTTCGAATGACGTAAATTACCGTAATTACGTCGTAAGTATCCTAAATTTTGAGGCGAAAGATGTTCCCGCGGATTGGCAAAGTTCGCCGTCCCCGATCAGGTCGGGGGTGATCGGGGTCTACCCCGTTCGCTCGAGCTCTCCTATCCCAATATTTAGGGAGATACTACCCGGTATAGTATCGATGAAATTAAGTCTCTCACCCGCAAAACAATTATCGCCTCGAAAACCGGGAAACAATGGAAGGTGTTGGAAGAGCGCGTTTAGAAGGCTGATGTTGTCGTTTAAATTTCTAAACACGCTCGCTTCTGAATGGACTGCGTCCCGGGAAAAGAAAGTTTTGTTTGTTCGATTTGAGGTTTAACGTCCCCGTCAACATAATTTAGGTCATTTTGGAGACGTTGCTTCCGAGCCGACATTGCGCTGAAATGACATCTCAATCCCTGCCGCCTAATAAAAACGATAGAGTTTATACGCGTGGCCGGGCCGACTCGCGGCTCTAAGCCCCCGATGGGCGGGGGGCGGATCAATCATTTTGCCCCGTTTTCGACATAGAAATATTTTTACCCAAACGAAATAGATTTAATACGTCCGCAAAGTCTGCGCGGCGTGACGGGACTTTTTAGGCCTTATACCGTTACGAAATTCCGCCCACGCGAATATATGGAAAAAATTACTAACCAATTTTTTTGGTTCGGGTTTTACGACCCTTTCAAGACTATTTTACTCATCCGAGTCGATCGTTATTCAGAGGTGGGCGAAAACCGGAGTGCCCGGAGAAAAACCACCTGACAGCAACACCTGCTGTCACGAAACTTCACACACGCATACCTACCATCACAACGGCCCCCGCCCATAGGGGCTCGAAGAAATATAGGGGCTGCATTACGCTTCCACGCAGAGTTGAATCCGGTCCGCACACTAGTACTCGTAAACCGCTTAGAGGATCTAAGCCTGTCCGAGCAAAGCGGTGCGAGTCTGTCAGTTCGCGCTAATAAACCCTATTGACTTCATCGGGCGACAGGGCTTGAGATGTCATTTTTATAACCGACCAACGACTGAGGGCATAGCGGAGGCGGAGCGATATACGCGCTCGATCGGGGTTAGCTCCGTTTGGTCAGGGGCAGTCGGTCAGTCGTTCACGCGAATTGTTGCGCGTGTTAAACGAAACGACGTCGTTTTAACGTTGCACGGTAGCAGCAGTCTTCCATCCCAACATTTAGGATATTACTACTGTCAGGTGCAGGCGCAGAATAAGTCATTGGAAAGGTCCCTCAGGACCTTTCCACAGTGTTTATGTGAAATTTGAAGCATTTTCGCTCCAGTGCAGACTTCTCGCTATAATTTGCTATTTGCAATCCTATTCAACGTGAAGAAACAATGTGAACCAGTCAAAAATATGCAGGGATACTTCAGTTTTTTCTATGTAGTGTGTCTATTTGGCGGAATGACCATAAATGAAAGTTACCATTTACAAGTATGAGGTTTCACAAAAAGCTTTATGCTAGCAAGCGGCACAACATATCTGTAATTGAATGTATACTTATTCCAGCTTCCGCAAATTGTTGAACCGTCTGGCAACGTCCTTTTCGTACGCGTGACGCTGATTTGCAATATATTTGAACTCAGAAAAAGCGAAATAAAGATAAAGATTAAGAAAAAGAAGCTTTATTTAACGTCGCATATCCGAAACAAATAGCATAAGCTTTTATTGCGACAAACAAAGTATCCTTTAAAAAATACTTGCCTGCCTTCATTTATCTTCCTAGGACTACCTCTGATAATGCGAGCGTCAGCCAAGGGAGCTCCTAGTACCATTTTTGTACGCCTTTGGTATGTCGCGGCCGGGGATCGAACCCGCGACCTCCCATTCCCGAAGCAGACGCTCTACCACTGAGCTATCTTGGCCGGTATATACCAATGAAGATTGCCAGAAAAGGCGACATCACATAAAACATAATACCAAATGGCACCAACAGGAAGAGCAAACCAAAATTTTTGATATACAGTAAGAATGCAACGGAAAGGAAGGTAATCAGCTGCCTCCTCTCCAACGAGAATAAAGGCGTTTTATCAGCCTTAGCGAATCAATTGCTGAGACTGAAAGTCACCACAGTTTCTGTGTCAGTATAATCAGTTTTACTGACATGACGTTGCATTGACGTTGGTACGACGTTGCATTGACGTTGGTACGACGTTGCAAAGACGTAATGTGCCCTCTGGGAATAACTAATTTTTCTTGTGGGTGGCACGGATCCAATATACATATACATTGTTCCTTGTTAGTGTCGTTCAACGCGTAACACGACCTACGTTTTATAAGAAAAACTAATGCAATGCCTGTAATCCCAACTTTATCACAGTTACATGTAACATACTGATATGCAGTAACTGAAAACCACTACTCGAAATATAGTAAATACATGGTTAGTGTCTTTAATAATAAAATATAATCGGTGAGCCTAAGACAATTTTATAGGGGCGAACTTTAGAGAACCCCTATAAAATTGTCAGGGCGAACCGATTATATTTTATTATTAAAGACACTATCCATGTATTTAGTTTATACCGTAATTCAAAACAATCAATGGGTTTTGCAATAATTTAGCAAATTTAAGCCAAAAAGACAGCAGACAGTGTGGCATGTTAAACGACATTCAGTGCCATGGCGCCCACGAAGTATAACGTGACGTCAACAAGTGCAAAGTTTCTAACGTCACCGCGCCACAAAGACGCAGGAAACAACACGGACGCTCGAATTAAAGTTTCTCAGCGCTTTACTCTCTGTATAAAAATCTGCAAATAAATAGATTATTTTAGCTTTAAAAATTATTTTTGACGTTGAGACGCAACTGCAGTAGCAGTGCGCAGTTATTCCAACGGGCCATTCAAACCAGGAAAAGCTGAGAAGGTAAGAATTAAGCTGAAATTTCTGAAAATCTGTTTAAATAAATATTGAAAAGATTTTAACCTGGAGTTTCGTTGTTTTCCCATGCATGGACGGTTGCATGTTATTGTTTATACATGAAAAATAGGGACCTGAAAAGTAGGTCTGAACTATAAACGGTCACTAGACGTATTATAGGTCAGTAGAAGGTATTATAGGTTACTACCGATTATAGCGTGCAGTTATTCGACCCCCTTTATTATGTTACTAGAATGCCTGATTGCGGTAAAAAATAGTAACAAGTACCCTGCGCGGAAATAAATTTTATTGCTCAGGCAGACTTAAGTTGTTGTTAATGCTCGTATCTAAGTTAATGAGGGCGCCTAGGCATGGTATAGTGTGTTGCACGTAGGTGTACAAGTTAGGCCACAGTCACATTTAGAGAACGGCATTTTGTACGGGTCGAGGTCATCGGATGCGGGGATCGATGAGTTCGCCCCAGGAGCTTGGTGGTTCTACAAGCAGCACTTCTGCATGGCCAAGCCGGTAGGAGATGCTGAGGGCTTGTACCAACATCTGGATCATTGCGCACTCATCCTACCTGCTGGTTTGGAATAGGACTTTGAGCTGTGAATTGAATCGATTCCTGATCATTGCCTCCACTTCTGTTTTGCGACAAGTCTTCTTCATGGACCACTAGCCGCGCGTTTCTGTATGGAAACTTGCAAAGGCATGCTTCATTTGCAGCCTAAGTCCGATGGCCAAAATCGCGCAGCCCCAAAAGAGAGCACCGTTGGCCTGCTTTCTGCACTCGAGCATAGTAGAGAAATTGCGATCTGCAACCGATTTGTCACTGAGTTCTCTACGTTTTTGGCTCAATTTAGACATGCATTCAAAATTTCTAAAACTGACAGTGCTTCACTTTACTCGGTCGGGCACAGGCAGTGCAACTCTATTAACTCTTGTTGGACAGACTGTCGCGATTCGCAGCCCAGAAGCACATAACTTACGTCTCGCTGTGGAGCCATGGAGTTCTGTCCGCTCGACCCTGGCAGACGTAAAATGCCTTAGCTTGAACAAACGAACGAACGAACGTAGCAGTGTCATCATCATCATTATTCTCTGTTTAGCTCTTGAACAGCTAGTCCAGATCGATATCACAACATGTCTGGATTTATGAAAGAATACTTCCAGAGCCACTTGTGGCTTTTTTGAAGTCATGCCGACTTCATGGGGTCCCTTAGGTGACAATCGGCCTTCAGCACCAGAGTGTCAATGTCGTTTGACGTTAGGATCTGCGCAGTCCAGCCCCCAGCCAGAACCAAGAAGGCAGCTCCAAGACTACGTCAAGCAACACCACCAGCAGTCTATATATAATGCCAGATTTCTGGCCTGGCCGAGGCAACATTTTCAGCAACTGAATGCAGATACATATTGACAAGATCTTGCAAGTGAGATTGTCTAATGCTTGATTTCTTTATAAAAAGCCTCACCGAGGCAATTTTCCACTAACTTGCACCGCCGTATAAATTTCAAACCGTTAGAGATATTTTATACAATTTTTTGACAAACAGATAAATATTGATAAGATATAGTCAACAATGTTGTTTAATGTCTGATTTCTTTATATAAATGGCATTGCCAAGGCAAAATATTCACAAACTGATTGCAGGTATATAAGTTTTATTTTGATAAGATTTGGCAAACAGATGTATATTGACAAGACCGTCTAATATGTTCTAGAAAGGGTTAACCTTTGGAAGCAAGGAATACACCACAGAACTGGAAAATATGGAATGTACATGTTTTCTGGGCCAGACTAGCTAGTTTCGGCCAATTAGGCCTCATCAGTTAACAATTAGGCCTCATCATAGTGCCTGGTTTCTTCACAAGAAGCCTAGCCAAGGCAACAGTATGATTATTATCCCCCACGCTTTTCAAAGAAAAAATGGGGCTATTGTATTGGTATTCGTCGTCCTTCCGTCCGTCCGTCCGTACATACGTACGTACGTCTGTCCGTTCGTCTTACCGGACAACTCCTCCTAGACGGTTATAGATAGAAACTTGAAACTTTGGGAACTGATAGATCTTTGGTCTGGGGAGTGCATGACACTTTCGGAATTTCGATCACACCCCTAGGGGTGGGCCCAGGGGATGGGGCCCGCGGGGTTCAAAAATCAAAATTTCCAGAACATGGTCGTGTAAAATATTTAAGCGAACGGCATGATGAGTAGATTATGTAGTGGCGTGGGGATATGCGATGGCGTGCCATCGACTGCGCGATTCTAGTTTTGTTAAGTTTTGGCATGCAGAGAGATTGACAAGACCAAACAAATGAGTTTGTCTAAAGGCTGATATCATTATAAATAGCCGCGCCGAGGCAAAAATTTCACTAACTGACAAAGAAATTAAAACTTTCAACCTGCAAGAAATATTTTGATAAGTTTTTGCAGGTAGATATATATTGACAAGATCTAATTAACTATATTGTTTAATGCCAAATTTCTTGATATTGATAGCCTCTCCGGGGTAAAATAATAACAAACTGATTTTAGATATATTATCCGCAAGGTATATTTCAATAATTTTGGCATGAAGATGTATATTGGCATGACCTAACCAATTTGTATAATGCAATATTTGTTTATATAAATAGCCTCGCCGAGGCAAATTTTTCACTAGCTGATGATGGACCGCTAGTAATATTTTGATAATTTCCCCTGGCATGAGAAGAATGCTGAGCTGTATGTAGTTTACGTCCTGTGTCTGTTTTTCTTCCGTCTGTTTGTCCTTCTGTCTGTCTTGGCCCAAGAATTGAGTATTAACTGGTTTCTAAAGAATCGATATTGAGATACAGTCACTTGCAGTTTTTTTCCGTCATACATTCTATCAATTTAACGCTCATTTCTTGAGAACAAATAGCTTTTTAAGTGGCTGTCACACAAAAAAGTGACACATAACGATCTGTCCTGTCTACGAAAAGTCACATATTGACTGTTTCGTGAGAACGCGTGGACGTCCATCAACACTTAACTTCAAAGTTTTGCTTTAATTCTAATATCTTGCTAATCACTAGTCTAATACATCTTTATTTGGTATATCGTGTTTCTTTGGCATTGCCTTAAACATGAATCGGTCACACTCCTGAGTCAAGTTCCCGGGTTTGGCTAGCGCCAGCAATTAGGATATATAGCGATATTGGTAATTTCCAGATTTATTTTTTTCCTTTAACTTTGCAGTGTGAACTTATAATGCCTGACCGGTATTACTTTTAAATAGACACGTATAGAGTATTGTTCTAGTTATGTGGCTGCTGCTGCTGCTGCTACTGCTGACAGAAGGTCATGGTCGCATAAATGGAATGGTCATTGTATAGTTTTGACATTCATTGTGTTGATTAGGAGGCCTTCATGCGGACTGAACAAATTATTTGTCTAAATCGCGACGGAAGTAAGGGGCCACGTAAAATCGATTTAAGCCCCCCAGTGGAAATCTTCCACTGACCGTTCCAAGGCGGCTCTTCTGTGGCGATTTATTTATGTTGTTGTTTGTTACTTACTGTGTGTATCACTTGTGTCTTTTAATTTTGGATGGCCATATGGCCATTTTGTGGGAAAGTAACTGTCCTTATGGCCTTCCTTTGTTTAGGTTTCCATTATGGTCTGGTCGCTTAATGTTTGTATTTCTTTCCCTTTGGTGTCTTTTATGGGTGGAGTAAGTTAATTGTATCAATTCCTGATCTTTTTTTTACTTCTACTTTGTATGATATATTATAATTTACAGCAGATAATGTATAGTTACAGCCACGTGGCTGCTGCTCCAGATGACACAGAACTTTGCGTAAAATTCATGTTACTTGTTTATGTAAAACATTTGATCTCTATCTTTAATGTTATTGGAAGTCGATATGTGGTATTACTTGACAACTGACAAAGTACAGTGACACTGATATGACTTCTGCTGCAAAGATCGCACACTTTGAACTTTGATTGAGATAGTCATGTTAAAGTTTTTGTATTGTTGTGGGTTTCAACCTACGATTAGGGTGGATATGTAGACACTTTTATGGGTGCAGATAAGATACTGCTGTCAGCAGACCAAGGTCGAAAACTTACTATTTAGAAATTGAGATCAAGGTCATAAACTTAAAAATTGGGCTTTGCAATACATGGTTGCATCTGCCGATGATATCCATGACCCCGTGGACACTTTCTCTATTTTTACCTTGCTTTTCGCTGGCAAGAAGTATGGCAGCTATTGGTGTAGTTGCCAATTCTACAACTGATTTGTTTTGAGGTCTCAGCTAAAACGAAGTTTAAAGAAAGGAAATGCAAATTATACAACTTTAGAATTTCTCATCTTAGTTTTAAGTATGACTGCTATTGAAAAATAAAAGCGATTCACCAAATGACAGTGATATTTGATCATTCTTGATTTTAAGGTCTAAAGCGAATAGTTAAGGGTTGGTCATGTTTGCAAAAGACAAACATTACGCACGTTTATTATTATTGTGTTTATTAGTTTTATCATTACTATTGTGATAATGCTCTGTTCATTCTGCTGACTAGAATGCAACAGACCTTTCCTTTGGATTCTTTTTAAAGAAGCCAACTTGTCTTAATTAGTTCCCGCGTTACATCATAATAACAACGCCTTGACCATTATAATGGCGGCGTTTATCAATAACCAAAAACTAGTTGCCAAACAACATTCCGAATGTGTCGAGCATCGGCCAATGGGAGACGACAGCCTCGTTTTGAAATCGCCGAAGAATACGTAAAGGTTGTAGTAAATAACTTCATTCTCAAACGAATCCGCAAAGAGAAAACACCAAGCGTTGCGTTCCAGGTAGGATGGGAAGGTTTCTAACATTATATCGGGCTTGCGGCGGAGAGGAGTGCATCGAAAAGGACACGCGCGTAATTAACGAAATCAACTGGAATTTCAACGAAAGGGGTCTATGTAATTGGATCGAGGACAACTATAAATTTCACTATGGCCAGGAACCCCGACTCACTTTTTACCGTGTAACTTCTCACCATGACGGGGAAGGCAACACGATCTACACAAGAAAGCAGATCTACGATACGGTAAAGCACTACTGGAAACGGCTAAAGCGAAAGCTAAGGAGTGGCCAGTGTTATTTCTTCCCACCCGCAAGAACTCCACCGCCGGATAGCGACGACAACCCCATCAGATATAAGCTGAGGACTGGAGAGCTGTATTCGATACCTACGTCCGGAGAGAAAAGTCCCATGCATTTGAAAGATATTGAGTTTTACGAAAAGTGGTTCAAAGACTTGCTCGCTTTTGTAACAGAATATCTGAGAGATGAGACCCTTAGCTTAGCCGTATCTGATTAGACATAACGTGAAAAAAAAGAAAGCGATTTTCGCAAATCGAACATTTAGGACCAGTTGTATTCTCGAATGGTTAAAGAGGAGAGGCACTGGGTATTGGTGGTGGTGGTTTCTGTGGTGGTATCTATTGTGGTCAGGGGCAGTCGGTCAGCCGTTCACGCGAATTCTTGCGCGTGTTAAACGAAACGACGTCGTTTTAACGTTGTACGCGCGGCGTTTGCCAGTGCACGGCAGCAGCACCCTTCCAGTCCAACATTTAGGATATAACTACTGTCAAACGCTGGCGCGGTGTCATGGTCAGCTTAATAAGCGGGATGTTTGGCCTAGACCCTCTAAGCGGTTTACCAGTACTAGTGTGCGGGCCGGATTCAGCTCTGCTTGGAAGCATCACGCAGCCCATATATTTCCCCTATGGGCGGGTGGTGTCTGCAGTGGTGTCTGTGGTGGTGGTGGTGGTGGTGGCTGTGGTGGTGTTGACTGTAGTGGTGGTGGTCAATGATGGGAAAAGTTTGTAAGAATAACCAAACCGCAAACTCTTGAAACGAAAATGAATCGATGCTCGGACTGTAACCGCGGGTTCTCGAGACGTGATGCTTTGTTAAGACACCTACGCAATAAGCACGGTAGTGGGATAGTCCCAGACATGACAAACGACATTACCTTCCAACACCCGTTTTCTATGGTGGTGACTGGCCCTAGCGGAAGCGGTAAAACGGAATGGACTAGAAAATTACTCCTGTCCGACCTCATATACCCTCCACCCGAACGTATCGTATGGTGTTTTGGCCAATGGCAAAGATTGTACGACGACTTGCAACGCACTCTTCCCCAGATAGAGTTTGTACACGGTATACCGGACAACCTGACTAGCTCCGAGTATGTGGATACCCGCAAAAGGAACGTCCTGGTTTTTGACGACTTGATGACCGAGGCTAAATGCGATCAAAGAATTGCGGACCTCTTTACTAAGGGAAGTCATCACAGAAACTTGTCCGTCGTATATCTCACGCAGAATCTATTCCCGCAAGGAAAAGCCTGTAGAGACATCGCTTTGAACACGCAATACCTCGTCCTTTTCAATAATCCCATCGACAGACAACAAGTGGCGACGTTGGCGAGAAGAATTTATCCAGCATCCCATTCCGCGTTTATGAAACGATTCGAACAGGCTACGAGTCAGCCTTACGGGTACCTGATAGTCGACCTAAAATCGAGCACGCCCGAACAAGAGCGTTTACGCAGTGACATATTTCCGGTAGAAAGAAAGCGGAAATTAGAGGTATCCGAAGAGTCCGATATAAGTGACGATGACAGTGACGATGACAGGGAATCGATAAGCGACGTAAACGACACGCATTACCCCTATATGAGACCTCCGGGTAAACGCGTCAAAGATGAGCTGGCAGAAGACCGCCCGTGTCTAGAAATATGGGAGAGAAGGTTTAAGGAACCTCTAAGGCAATCGAATGCAGAGCTCTTTAAAGACAAGGTTAATAGCTACATCGAAGATGGGACTGCTCCCGAGGACGCTCATCATCGCGCAGCAAACAAGGACTTGCCCTCCCTCAGGAAAAGACTAAGGCACGATTACGCGAGGTTTCTGATGGATTATCACCGGCTGCAAAAGGATCCTACTCAACGGCAGATTCTACAGTCGGCTGAAACGTTAAGAATACAGCATGACATGAATGTCGACGAATCCATCCAGCAAGCCGTGAAACTGAGGAAGGATTTATTCGCCAGCGTTTGGCCCGACCATGTCTTGACAGAAACCGATGAAAACCAGGAATCCGATGCCGAATGAAATATACGTAAGAAGGGTAAAGCATCCCCATATTTACAGAAAAAAAGATGGGTTCTATAGAAGTATTTGACAAGAAACTGAATAAATGGGTGCCTTATGTCCCGGACTACGACGCGTGGTACCAACATTTCAAAGACTTGAGCGAGGGCTACGTTCAACCCGATTACATGGGACGGTATATCGTAGGTAGCGGTAGAAGAAACCGTCTTCAAAAGGAAATGGAAGATCAGCGACAAAAAGAAATTAAAATGCTAGAACGGCAAAAACCCGTGGTGAAATTGGTCACTCCCGTGGCTCAAGCGGTTGAAATGGCAAAGTCAGAACTAGCACGATTACGAAAGGAGCATAAGGACGAGGCCTCTGATCGTAAGAAACCGAGAGCGAAAAGCGGGCAGTTGGTAGACTGGACAACCTTTAAATATTAAGCGACGATGAACAGCGATCAACTGACTCGTATACTTTCCGGATACCCCGTAACTGTCTGCTCAGCGGACCAAATTAAAAAACGAAGAGGAAGGTTCGTCATTTCCAACACATCCACGAGTTATCAAAGAGGGGAACACTGGGTAACATTTTATTTTCCCAAACACGGACCGTACGAATTTTTCGATTCGGTAGGAAACGATCCTAGAAGTTACGGCGTTGGGTTCGAAGAGGTACTCGATAAACCCTACTTAATGAACGATAAACAGCTTCAACAATCTAGTTCTAACGTATGCGGACTATACTGCGCGTACTACGCGATGGCTAGATCTCGAGGAAAAACCATGCGAGACATTATCAAAGAATTCAACCCACGCCAGAAGAAGTTCAACGACCGCCTGATCGTGTCTAAAACGAAAAGAATGCTTAGAAGAAGACGGAAAGACTTTACATGAACATTTATACGCGTATATATAATTTGCCACTACGTTGCGCGTAAATAAATATGTAAAACTATACGTTTGTTTTGTAATCATTTTTATCCTAATATGTTCTATAAAGGGTTATCCTTTGGAAGCAACTAGCTAGCTTCGGCCAATTAGGCCTCATCAGTGACCCTCAGATATTTTCAAAATTCCACAACTGAATCGATGAACCCGAAGGACCAGAAAATATAAACTACACTAAGATGTAGGGCAGGGAGACTTTTTACGGCCGCCACACGTTCTATCCTAATACGTTCTATAAAAGGGTTATCCTTTGGAAGCACCACAGAAATGGAACATATGAAGTGTGCGGCCGTAAACGCTCTCAAAATAAAGTGAAGGCAATGATCAGTAATCGATACAAGTAGCCAGGTCACCTCCCGTATTGTCAATTATATTTTTCAGGACCTAGATAACTCGCTAGTGGCTCGGGGTTAAAATACGAAGAAGACGGGTACTGTTCCGGGTCTGACCCGTTTTATTGTAAAGGATAAATACGTATACGCATTCCTACGAGTTTACAATGCAATACAATTTACGATATAACGCTGTACGAATGTTCGTGCCGCTGTCTTTCAAATATTTCTCTCCGCCGTTCCGAAGCCTCTCTGGCTTCTCTTCGCAACTGGCGGCATCTTAACCACCAACACAACTCGTTAAATATTGTTAATGCCATACGCATTAATCCAAACATCGCTCACATAGGTTCGTCTCCGTTAACTCTCCAGTTTTTACAGCGTTTTGGATCCGATGTACTCGCTAAAATATCGGATGCTTTCCCGAAACCGCTTAAGGTCGCACTTGACCCGAACGCGAACCCTGTCTGTATTTTAGGCGGTGCCCCGACCATCTTGCTGTATGTACAGTTCGGTGACCATTTGTAGTGTTCTTGGATGGCGTCGTCATCTCGTTCCCAAGAGCTGAGTTTTACGTAACAACTGAAGCACTGACATAAATCCGATTTCCCCGTGTAATAAAGTCCCGCCCTTGCCAGTTGGTATTTATCCGGTTGCATCTGTTTAGGATAAGTATCGAATGTTTTGAGTCTATTTTCGAAGAATTCCATGTCGAGTTGATCGGCTTTACTATCCATGACGTTCATGATGAGAATGACGATACATCGTTCACGCGTCGTTTATATACGCAATGCCTTCTTTCTGATTGGTTTTTATTTTAGAACTTAAATATCTTTGATTATAGATTCTATTGGAAATGTCAACTATCAACACTACCTATAATAATTACGCGTATTCTTTCTACTTTCTCCAACCAGTCTTCTACAGTCACACGGTGTACTTTTCTCAAATGACAAACGATATACAACACATTCTTTCTACGGCATATAGGACATTCGTATACGTATCTGTGAGGCATATTTTATCACAAATGGTTAAAATCGTCGGGGGTTACATTCAAAACGCTGTAATGCACCCACGCCTCGATGAGGCGATTCTTACGTATATCTATAACATTTGTAGAGAAAGATAAAAGGCGAGGAGGTCCTTAAAATGTACCCGTCGTACTCCAAATCGGGATTCTTTATAACGGTGCCATAGAAGGGAACAAATACTGTCGTTATAGCGAGGGCCCTCTGTACGGGATATTTAGCTCCCCGCCCCTCTAGGGCTCAAATAAATAGATCGGGCTGCACGTGTCTTTCACCCCCACGAGTACTGGTAAACCGCTTAGAGGGTCTAGGCCAATCATCCCGCCTATTAAGCTGACCATGACACCGCGCCAGCGTTTGACAGTAGTTATATCCTAAATGTTGGACTGGAAGATCGCTGCTGCCGTGCACTGGCACACGCCGCGCGTACAACGTTAAAACGACGTCGTTTCGTTTAACACGCGCAACAATTCGCGTGAACGGCTGACCGACTGCCCCTGACCAAACGGAGCTAACCCTGATCGAGCGCATCTATTTCCGCTATGCCCTCAGTCAACCCACTTTATACCGACATTCGTTATAGCGGCACACTCTTTATAACGATAATTTAAACGGTAGAAATCCTCAAAACTAAGCATTGATCTGATCAGCTTGATAGGAAATGCTTGTATAAATTACATAGCCAAGAAAAAAATTCTCCGAGATACAAATGTTGTAGATATATGTTAGAATAGCCTCGCCGAGGCGGTTCTCACGAGTACCCATAACCTATGTCTTGGAGCAGTAATAAGGAAAATAATGTTTACCCCTGCAAAGCCAAATTTTACTGTATAAAAGTTGGGTTTATATATTTTAGAATCGCCTCGATGAGGCGGTTCTAACGAGTACCCACAACCTATGTCTTGGAGCAGTAATAAGGAAAATAATGTTTACCCCTGCAAAGCCAAATTTTACTGTATAAAAGTTGGGTTTATATATTTTAGAATCGCCTCGATGAGGCGGTTCTAACGAGTACCCACAACCTATGTCTTGGAGCAGTAATAAGGAAAATAAGGTTTACCGCCTGCATACTCAAAGTTTACAGTTTAAAAGCTGGGTTTAAGGGAGTCAAAATTATATAGGCGTGTTTTCGCGATGATTTTACGAATTTTATAGTAGCGACAGAAGCGGAGCAAATTCTTTCCGTATCAAGAGTTTCGTGTTAAAGTATTTTTGCTCTGGCTACGCCCCCCTGATATCCGTATAAATTCCGTAGCCGAGAAAGATTCTCCGAGATACAAATGTCGTAGATATGTCCGGTAAAGGTCTCGCGCAACTGGAAGCAACGTCCCCAAAATGATCTATACGGCGTTGACGGGGACGTGAAACCTCAAATCGAACAAACAAAACTTTCTTTTCCCGGGACGCAGCCCATTCAGAAGCGAGCGTGTTTAGAAATTTAAACGACAACATCAGCCTTCTAAACGCTATCTTCCAGCGAGTTTCATTGTTTTCTAGTTTAAAGGCGATAAGCGTTTCGCGCTGAGTGTCGGAGACAATCGATTTGTCAATATCGCAGGACTGCACCGGGTAGTATTACCCTAAATATTGGGACAGAAAAAACGGTGTAGATCCGGATCCCTCTAACCAGGGTCTGCACTGTTTGTCATTCCACTATTCCACCAGAACACGTTTGCTACATCGCTTGAGATCAAACTTTAGGATATTTACGGTGACCTCCCTTCAGGTGCCCCAATTTTTAGGGTAATTACAGCTGATCAAAAATCCTATCATCATTTGCTTCTCATTTTACGCTCCACTCTCATAATGCATACTGGCTACGCCCCCGCGATATCCGTATAAATTCCGTAGCCGAGAAAGATTCTCCGAGATACAAATGTCGTAGATATGTCCGGTAAAGGTCTCGCGCGACTGGGAGCAACGCCCCCCAAAATGATCTATACGGCGTTGACGGGGACGTGAAACCTCAAATCGAACGAACCAAACTTTTTTTTTCCGGGACGCGGTCCATTACTAGTTTCTCGCATCGAGTCGTGCTCTTCCAACACCTTCCATTGTTTCCCGGTTTTCGAGGCGATAATTGGTTTGCGGGTGAGAGACTTAATTTCATCAATACTATACAGGGTAGTATCTCCCTAAATATTGGGATAGGAGAGCTCGAGCGAACGGGGTAGACCCCGATCACCCCCGACCTGATCGGGGACGGCGAACTTTGCCAATCCGCGGGAACATCTTTCGCCTCAACATTTAGGATACTTACGGCGTAATTACGGTAATTTACGTCATTCGAACACTCGTCCGATATTTAGGGTAGTTTCGTCATCGTTTCGCTTACGTTTCACCGGAAGTGATACAAATGCTGCGCATGCGCAGTCCATGGCGCCCAAGTGACGCCCATACTACTACTGTTTATGCACAGAGGACCAGAAAAGGGGAGTATATGCACAGAGGACCAGAAAAGGGGAGTACATGTACATGCACAGGGGACCACAAAAGGGGAGTATATGCACAGGGGATCAGAAAAGGGGAGGACTGAAGATAAATCTGAGATTTTACTGAGAGTTATTTTCTTTTTCTTCCATATGAATGTAAATAAAGGTTCTCAACAGAACCATCTTTGTGCGTATTCATAAGACTAGACTTACATACATTTGTTGTGGGTACTTGCTCGGACCCATCAATACGGTATTGATGGGTCCGAGGTACTTGTTAGAAACTCTGAATGGTGCATTTCTAACAATACAACTTTCGAGGGTAGTCCCAGAATTATCTTCAAATGATCCCCTAATTTGCTTCTTATTTGCTATACCTAGCTACAAGTTTCTTCTCCCCTCGACTGCCAGATAATTTGTAAGCATGGCAGAGCCCATCTTCCCGGGACAGCTTGTCTAAGATATCATCTAGCTGAACTGGGCTTCGAAAGTCTAAAACTGTCCCAGAAAAGTTTTTCACTTCACCTGGCAAAATTGGGCACAACGATGTTATTGATGTGCAACATGGTCTTCTGCGGCACTCTTATTACATATATCAGGTAACACTATAGGACAGGACAGTAAAATCATCTTGTTCAAATTTTAAAGTATGAATGTAAGGGTCTTGAATTTAAAAAAAAAAAGCAGAACAAGCAATAAATATGCATTAGAAAGTGTATTAGTGACAAAAGAAGAAGGAATGGTACGTTTAGAAAGTCTGTTTTGACAACAACTGCCATATGTGTGATGAGGACACCAGAAGAGTTCTTATGGTCTATTCTGTGTCCACACTGTTTGTCATGCCCCTGTCTAATATTTAATTCAGGGATCACATGACAGTCAAGCAAATTTATTCTAATATGTGTACAAGACTAGTGATCAAGGCGACTCCGAACACTACATCTTTGTGACACTTGTAGGTAAAACAACCCTGTTATATCCAAAGAAAAACTATATTGATTACACAGAAATATTACCATTTATGGTCTTTTTCTATATGATCTATACATTTTTGGGATACATCTTTAAAACATTGTTTCCAAAACCATGTTGTTGTATGAACCATGTTATAATGAGATTCATGTGTACAGGAATATTTAATCTGAATTTGAAACAAGTGAACCTTTATAAAGATCCAAGGGCAACTGAAACCGACAACGTTTCATATTTTAGAGAAAATAAAGCTTATTGTTCCATGTGAACTGTCTGTCAAGCAGACAATTCACACAAAATTTGCTAAGCCTTATTTGCAGGTTATTCACATTAAAAATGCTGCACAAATTCACATTAACCCTTAAGACGCAGAGAAAAACTGCATCTGAAAATGTATGCCTGCTTATGTTGTCTGCTGATTTTTTTTTTGCAAACTTTTTAAAAACATTTTAGCATACAGGCAAACAGTGTGGGCCCAGATCAGACTGCTCCTAAAGTAGCAGTCTGATCTGGGCACACATTGTTTGAATAAATTACTTTTAAGGTAACAAGCAGACGGCAAAGCAGATGACAATTGTTGTGATTGGCATCATAACTTTTTTCTTTGAAAAATAAAAGACACTGAGAATGTCATCAGCTCCACTTTGCAGGAAATTCACAATATATGATCTTTTGAAAATTAAAAGGTAACTATATATTTAGCCCTATTTTCTCTGAAAAATAAAACATAAATAGAATGCCATCTGTTCCCATCTTAGGGTTAGCTTTAGTGGGAGAAGACTTACCTGTAGGAATAAATTTGTCATTAAACTCTATGACCTCCTCTGCTGTCACTGCAACTCTGTGGTCTCTGATACTGCCAGCTGACTGAAGAAACAAAGTAAAGGGGCATTACTGTGTTCCGGAAGAACATAAATGTTTAAAGAAGAACAATGATACCCTGCATTAATTTTTTTTTATCTCAAGTTTTAATCCTTTACCTTCCTTAAGCCTTAAGAAGATGAAGATGAAGCTTAGAATTTTAGAAGCTAATACATGTATAAAAACCTGCCACACTACCACCAATTTTATATAAAGCTGATCATGTTAATTTCCATTCTAATGCACTTGTACATGTAATGCAATGTCCAAATGTATAACGTCAAATTTTGCTATATACAGTAAAATTCCTATGTAAAGACCACCTTTGGGACTGTTCAAAAGTGGTCTTAAGACCACTTTTGAACAGTCCCAAAGGTGGTCCCTGAGCAGAGGACATTGTGTGCAAGAATAACTGCACCCTTCTAAATAAGCTTTTTAAAGCAGAATTAGCCTTAATTTCAGTTGGTCTTAATAGCGGAATTTTACTGTATTAATGGAAATCATATAGGTCCAATAACATTGTTTTTCATCAGCTGGCATTTTATTATACCAGCTCACAGTCCTTGCTGCTTTGTGCCAATTGTCAATATATGCATTTGTGAATGGAAATATCTGCATGAAAAATTGCCATTCTGGCCAATTATCGATTTTCCAGTGGCAAATTCTCACTTTACCTCCCCATATGACAATTTTCAATTCAGTTATCCCCAAAATAATTCTTCAATTGTGCATTAACATACCATTGGGAACAATTGTTAACCTTTAGTCTTCTATTCACAACAATCCCTACCTTTGCAATCAGTGTAGGTCCTGATCAAATGGCTTCTTCAGAAGCCACCATCAACGGATTTTTGATTAACGTGCAGGTACAGGGGCAATGTCCGCATAAGTGGGTCCCCTTCCAGGTAGCTGGCTTGCTGCACGCATGGCAGATCTTACACCAGATTTCCAGGCCTGTCTTTTATGAGGATTGATAGCAGAGAACTTCCATTCTCTGCAATCTCTTTCTGTCAGCTGCTTCCATGTCATCTTGGGCCTTCCAAGCCCCCGCTTTCCACCTACCTGTATGTCACAGGCAGTCTTGACTGCACCGTTGGAGCGTTTCACATGTCCATACCAGCACATCCTTCTCTCCTTCAGGATGAGGTCCAGGTCCTCAATGCCAAGACGCTCAAGCAACTCACTGGACCTGATGGTGACAGTGTCCTGTGGCTTGACATTGCAGATCTGTCTGATCATTGCCCTGTCATTCCGCTGAAAGCGTTGGAGGTTTGGCTTTGTCTTACTGGCATGGAGCATTGCGCTCCGCACACAAGAGCTGACCACACAGCCACGTGTCTTGAACGAGAGGTGGCGAGAAGAGAGAACTGGTAGCAACTCCTTGAATTTCTTCCAGGCTATTTTCACATGTGATGTGGTTGTAAGGTCGCAACCACCCGCTGCTGAGAGCATATCACCTAGGTAGCAAAAGGAAGCTACAACCTCCAGCTTGTCGGATTCAACTTGGACTTCCCTCTGTGGTCTGCCATCTAAGGGTCTTGCAGTTCCTTAGCACCGTGTACACCTGTAATCAGGGTCCTCTATCAAGCGCTTGAGCCCACTGCATTTCTTGTGCACCCAGAACTTGCAGCCATTACAAAAGATACTGTTGCTGCCCACTCCAGTGCGACATTCAGCGCATGGAAACTGGCCTGTACTCTGCAGGAGGTCCAGACCTGAGCCACAGATCATGATCTTTGTCTTTCATGCATTCACTCTCAGCCCTTTCGCCTCCATTGCGTCTTTCCAGGTTAAGAGCCTCCTGACACATTCCTCAAGGGATCAGCTATGATGACAAGGTCATCAGCATACAGGTCCTCCCAGGGGATTCCAGAGCGGAACTCATATGACAAGGCTTCAAGCACAATGATGAAAAGCAGTGGGCTGAGAACAGAGCCTTGATGAACACCCACCTTCACTTCGAATTCTTCACTGTAACCATCACCAACACGGACATGGCTCCGAGCATTAGCATACATCCCTTGGACCAGTCGCAAAATCCACTCGTCCACTACAAGTTTTCTTAGTGCCCACCAGATGACTTTCCGGGGCACTCGATCAAATGCCTTCTCCAGGTCTACAAAAGCCATGTAGAGTCACCTGGTGGCCGCCAGATACTTCTCTTGCAACTGCCGTACAATAAAAATTGCATCTGTTTTTTTCGTCGATGGACACCAACTGCCTAATGAGGCCATCCACAATCCTCTCCAGGACTTTCCTAACCTGTTCTGTCAGCTTGAGACCACGGTAGTTGCCCCGTTCCAATGCATAACCCTTGCCCTTGTAGAGACAGACAATGAAACTCTGTTCCCAGTCAGAGTGTACCTTTCCATCACGGATGATTGTAGCTGCAAGGTCGCGGATCATTGAGGCACCCGCATCACCTGCAGCTCTGATCATCTCCACCACTCTGCCAGAAGGGCCTGGTGCTTTGCCAGTGTTCATCTGAGAGATAGCCTTCTTAACCATATCAATAGTGATTGGGATGGGCGGCCCTTCCACTGGTGGTTCATCAGATAAGTCCCTGTCAAACTCAACATTGAGTAGCCTTTGGTAGTGTTCTAACCAGGCCCTCTGCTTTGAGTCTTCACTCATTGACATCTCCCCTGCATCATTCTTTACTGGTTTGTCACCTACAACATCGGCATTCTCTCTTCTCATCTGGTTAGCAAGGCGGTATACTACTGAGGACTTAGGGTCAATATTCTTGTAGATCTCCTTCTCAGCTTCTCGGCGAGCATGGTGCACCGCACGTCTGGCTATGCGTTTGGCCGCAAGATATGATGCACGAGTGCCCTTACCAGTCTTCCATGCCTTAAAGGCTTGCCCCTTGGCTGCAATGAGCTTATTAACATGCTCATTCCACCACCAGGTTTCGCGACGCCAGCGGTGGGGCCGAGTTGTGCCACACACCTCTTCAGTTGTCTTGAGCATACCGGTCTTGATGCTGTTCCATATATTCTTAGTGGTAGTATTAGCTATATCTGCTGAGGCACTCACATGCTGGCTGAAAACCTCCTGGAAATGATTTCTTGTCTGAGATTCTTTCCGCTTTCAAACTTTTAATCTGGGGGTGAACTTGCACTTGGGTTTAGATGGCACATCAATCCTCATGTCGCATACAAGAAGCTGATGTTGCAGGGCTACTTCCTCGCCAGGGATCACTTTCACATCCCTGACAAGTTTGCGCATTGTCCTGCGGAAAAGGATGAAATCTATCTGCGTCGCTGCGCATCTGATCAGGATCTACACTGGTTGTTCAGAAGCCATCTGATCTGGATCTACAATGTTTGTCATGCAGTTTCTGAATCAAACAAATATATCAAGTAATCTGGTTGGCTGATACCGGTTAATGGGTGTTGCTGTATTAATATATTCAGCAGGATAAGGGCTAATTATAAGGAACAAATGGTTGCATCTGACTTTCTATTGTTTGTTTTTATGTTGAATGTAATGTCAGTTAAAACACTTATTAATGCGGATACTGTATGTCATTACGAAAACACGTCTATACAAATGCAAAGTAATTTTTTGGCCGAAAAAAATGAAGATTTTTATGATGAAAATTTTGATATTTTTCTTATTTCTGCTCAAAATATAGACTTTTGGATCACGTAAGAACTCGAGGCAGTTCTAATGAGTACCCACAATCAATATTTTAGAGCAGAAATTAGAAAAATAAGGTTTACCCCAACAGTTTTTCTATAGAAAAGTGTGGTTCAAGGGAGTCGGAATTATATAGGCGTGTATTCGTGGTGTAATGGCTTTAACTTACATGGCCTGCTAGATTAAACAGGAAATGGTTTGACAGGTCGATAGGTGTTGGTTTACTGGTGGTGGCTTGGTAATCCATCATGAGTCCATTCTCTGCTGTGAGTTCATACGTCACAGTTGTAGTGACATCACCAGGGAAACCCTCTGTTCCATCCTTGTCAACATATGTCAGAATAAGCTTTGTTCCCGCTATACTCCAGTCAAAATAGCGCTGAAATATTACATTATAAATTTATTAAGGGGAATGGATACACCTTCAGGGGAGGCAACTCCTGCAAAAGTATTTTTGTCTCCCATGTCAATAGGGGTCAACTTTTAAAGGAAAGAATTTGCTCCAGAGGAGCAAATTCTTTCCTTTAAGAGTAGACCCCTTTTTCAGTGGGACAGGGCTTATAGTAAAGCAAACAGGAAGTTCCGAAAATTGTCTCCCTTTGAAAAATTGTGAAAAAATCTGCCAGGTGTTCCAATTCCCCTTAAGAAGAAGGGACAGTGATGCCCGCCCTGGTAGTTGTGACACTGATGAAAAACTGAAATGCAAATTACTAATGCCATCTCGGATGTGGACAGGGATGGGGACAAACGGATGGACAGGGGTAACGCAAAATGAGCTTCCCACCATTCTTTGAATGGTGGGGCATAAAGAGTAAGAAAACAGATTTTGTTTTCAGAAATGTATCCTTTCCAATTGATGAAAAGTTTTGATTGTTGGCTTGTTTTGTTCGCTCACCTGAGCCAAAGGCTTCTGGGGGAGCTATTGTGATCGGTCACCGTCCGTCTTCGTCATCTGTCCGTATGTACGTCCGTCCGTCCATTCACAATTTCTTTAAACATCTCCTAAACCACTGAAAAGATTCTAACCAAACTTGGCAGAAATGATCCTTAGGTGGTCCTCTCTCAAAGTTGTTCAAAGAGTTCCATTCCATGCAGAACCCTGGTTGTCATGGCAACAAAAAGGGGAAAGTAAGAAAAAAACCTTTAAATATCTTCTTTTCTGAAACCAGGGCCCACTGGTTTTACATTTTTATAGCCCTGGGGCCAAAAACGACCCAACCCCGGGGCCCACTGGTTTTACATAGGCTTATATAGGGAAAAGCTTTAAAAATCTTCTTGTCTGAAACCAGAAGGCCCAGGTCTTTGATATTTGGTATGAAGCTTCATCTAGTGGAGCTCTACCAAGATTGTTAAAATTATAGCCCTGGGGCCAAAAAGGCCCCCGCGCCGGGGGCCACTGGTTTTCCATAGGCTTATATAGGGAAAACCAGTCGACCTCTGCTTAGACTGTTCAAATTATAGACCTGGGTCCAAAAATTGCACCGCCCTGGGACCTACATGTTAATCTCTTAGCTCAGTTGAGCGATAAAGGACCATCATGGTCCTCTTGTTTGTTTGGCACTGGCCAGCCAACACTATACAGGTTACATTACCCAACGATACTTTTTTGGGGAATGCTTATACATGTACATACATGCAGTTAACCACAACTTCTATATCCTTGGGCCAATTGTATTCAAACTTCCTAGGAATGTTGCTTAGTAGACCCTCTAACAAAATAGCTAAAATGATTTCGCTCTGATGAGCAGAGCTAAAAATAGAAAAACGTAAAAAAATGTTTTAAATGCGGACTCCTAAACCCTTGGGCCAATTTGATTCAAACTTCATAGGAATGTTGCCTGGGTGGCTCCCCACCAAAACAGCTCCGATGAAGTGGCCTGCAAGAGCTAAAAAGTAGAAAATCTTGAAGTGGCTTCTCCTATACCCTTGGGCCAATTTTATTCAAACTTCATAGGACTGTTGCTTAGGTGACCTTCCACCAAAATAGCTAAATTGGTTCCGCTCCGATGAGCAAAATAGATGACAGAGCTAGAAATAGAGAAACTTCAATTCTTGGCTTTAAATGCAAACTTCTCCAATCCCATTGCGCCAATTGCATTCAAACTTCATAGGAATGTTGCCTTATGTAACCATCTACCATAAGCTAAAAGGGGTTAGCTCCCATGAGCAAGGTGGCAGCCAGAGATAAAAAAATAGAAAAAAGTAAAAAAAATGCTTTAAATGCAAACACCTCCTAAACCCTTGGGCCAAACCGATTCGAATTTCATAGGAATGTTGCCTAGGTGGCTCCCTACCAAAATACCTAACATTGTTATGCTCCGAAGAACAAAATGGCCGCCAAAGGTAAAAATAGAAAATGCTTTAAACGACAACTCCTCCTAAACCCTTTTGCAAATTTCGTTCAAACTTCATAGAATATTGCTCAGTTGATCCTCTACCAAAATAGCTAAAACGGTTCTGCTCTGATGAACAAGATAGCCGCCTGAGCTAAAAGTAGAAAACTGTAAGTTTTGCTTTAAATGCAGACTTCTCCTAAACCCTTGGGCCAGTTTAATTCAATCTTCACAAGTATGTTTCCTATGTGGCTCCCTATCCAACATAGCTCCGCAGAAAAAGTTGGCCGCCAGATCTAAAAATAGACAAAGCTTTAAGGGACAACTGCTCCTATATAATTCAACTTCATAGGAATGTTGCTATGAAAACGGCTAAAACGGTTATGTTCGCTGACAGAGTTAAAATAGAGAGAAACTCTGAATTCCAGTTTTATTCAAACTTTGCAAAATTGTTGTCCAGGTGACCATTTATCTAAGTGCAGCAGTTATGCTTCATGAAATGGCTGTCACTTACCATATGACATCTTGGAATCGTGTGAGAGATTCAGGGCATCTTGGCCCACTTGTTTTCCTCAGCAGACGACATGTTGAAAAGATAAATATCATTATATCAACAATTTGTCATCTGCTGAATTACCCCCGAGGGTGGTAAAGGTTAATAAGATGCAAAGAACATCCAGTGACCCCCAACTGAATAGCAGAGTGCAGCGCTGTATGAGCCTGTCTCGAGAAAATATGTCTGGGGTTAGCGTCCAAGTAAAACAAAAAATGGCCTGCTCAGCTTCAGATATAGAAACTGGAGGCCATGATCGGACATTGCGGATGCGCGGACTGGTCTTCACCTTTGTTGTCTGCAAATTCGGTGCTTGTAAATTTAGCTATGCAGGTGCTTGTAAAATTATGAGCACCTGAAAGCACTGGCGAGTCGTCCAGACTGTAGGCTAGAACAGTGATCTAGACTATTTTGTTTAACCTTCCTGTACTGAGTACTTTTTAGCAAACAGTGCAGACCCTGACACATTCAATTCAGATTCTACAGACAACCCTATTACGCAACACTGACCTGCGGCGTCTGATCTGTATCTATACTGTTTGCCAACCCCAAAACATGATTCCAGCCCTGATTATGTATATCATCATTCTGACCTCACAGCGACAAGAAAAGCGAGGCTTGTTTCTATTAATAACCATTTACAGGATTTCCTACAAATCAGACAGTCACGTGGACATTAATTGAGCCGGGACATATTACATGTGCGCCCAGCGAAGAATCAGGAGCGCAGTCGGATCTGAGTCTTCGTTGTGTGCACATGTTTTATTATAGGTTTTGTCGTGTGCTGACCCAATAGTGCTTAGTTACTTTCGGTCGACTGGCAAACAACTGACCCCAAAAATGTATGAAATTTAAGGAGCACTGGCACATCTTCAAGCTTCAAGGGAGGCAACGGTTCCAAAAGTTTGTATGCCTCACCCATCACAGGAGCCACAATCAAAACGTTGTTTTTATCTTTGTAGTTGATAGTAAAATGTAGGTCTAGGTCGCCGGGTCAAGGTACCTTCCGCATCAGTATATCGAGGAGAAGCACCATGCAAGGTTTGGTGGTTATTGGCTTCAAAGTTGAAAATATAGGGAATTTGGACCTAAACTGTTTAAAAGCCACTGGAGCGCGAAATATAGGTCAAAGTCACCGGATCAAGGTACCTTCCAAGTCCGTACAATCAGGAGAAGCAATATGCAAGGTATGGTGGTCGTAGGACTTATAGTTGAGGGGATATCGAGACATTGACGTAAAATGTGTCACTAGAGCGCTAAAGATAGGTCGCGGTCCCCGTGTCAAGGTACCTGCAGAGTCAGTACACCTAGAAGAAGCACTGTGCAAGGTTGGATGGTTGTAGGCCTTTTATTCGAGATCTGGAACATCAACGTTAATTGTGTCAAAGTCACTGGATTGCAAAATATGGGTCATGGTCACCGGGTCAAGGAGGTGGTCAGGGAAATGTTTCATGCAAGGTTTGATGGTTGTTTAGTCTTGTAGTTGATTACAATACTAACTTTAACGGAAATGTCGAACTTCGACATAAATGTTAACAGACGGATAAACGGTCGGGCGAATGGACGGAAAAGCGAACACCTATATCGTACCCTGCTACTAGCAGTTGCGACAAAAATCGCTCCTAAGGGTTGGCCCTATTTTCAGAGGGGCTCAGTTTCCAGGTAATTGTACAGGGAGTATACAAGAGGGCCATGATGGCCCTGAATCGCTCACCTGATCCATAGAGTAACAAGTGGGCCCCAGGAAGGGCCATTATTGACCCCCAGGGTTTTAATGTGCATAATGTTGAGGGAGGTCTAAAAAGGTGAAGCTTCATACCAAATATCAAAGACATGGGCATTGCATTTTCAGAGAAGAAGATTTTTAAAGATTTCCCTATATAAGTCTTGTTAAACAAAAGGGTCTCAGGGCGGGGGCATTTTTGGCCCCAGGGCTATAATTTGAACAATCTCGATAGTGGTCCACTAGATGAAAGTGTACACCAAATATCAAAGACCTAGGCCTAGTGGTTTCACAGAAGAAGATTTTTAAAGATTTTCCCAAAATAAGTCTATGTAAATCTAAAGCGCCCCGGAGCTGGAGCATTTTAAGCCCCAGGGCTATAATTTGAACAATCTTGGTAGAGGTCAACAAGATGAAGCTTCACACCAAATATCAAAGACCTGGGCCTTGCAGTATCAGAGAAGAATTTTTAAAGATTTTCCTTATATAAGCCTATGTAAAACCAAAGGGCGCCAGGGCGGGGCATTTTTGGCCCAAGCACTATAATTTGAACAATCTTGGTAGGGGTCCACAGATGAAGCTTAATACCAAATAGCAAAGACCTGGGCCTTGCGGTTTCAGAGAAGAAGATTTTTTAAAGATTTTCCCTATATAAGCCCATGTAAAACCAAAGTGCCCCGGGGCGGGGGCATTTTTGGCCCCAGCACTATAATTTTGAATGATCTTGGTAGGGGTCCACTAGATGAAGCTTCATACCAAATAGCAAAAACCTGGGCCTTGTGGTTTCAGAGAAGAAGATTTTTATAGATTTCCATAAGCCAAAGTAAAACCAAAGGGCCCCGAAGTGGGTGCACTTTTGGCCCCAGCACTATAATTTGAACAATCTTGGTAGGGGTCGACTAGATGAAGCTTCATACCAAATATCAAAGATATGGGCCTTGCGCTTTCAGAGAAGAAGATTTTTAAAGATTTTTCCTATATAAGCCCATGTAAAACCAAAGGGCCCTGGGGCGGGGGCATTTTTGGCCCCAGCACTATAATTTGAACAATCTTGGTAGGGGTCCACTAGATGAAGCTTCATACCACATAGCAAAGACCTGGGCCTTGGGGTCTCAGAGAAGAAGATTTTTAAAGATTTTCCCTATATAATCCTATGTAAAACCAAAGGGCCCTGGGGTGGGGGCATTTTAGGCCCTACCACTATAATTTGAACAATCTTGGTAGGTGTCCACTAGATGAAAATTCATACCAAATATCAAAGACCTGGGCCTTGTGGTTTCAGAGAAGAAGATTTTTTAAGTTTTCGGTGAAAAAATCTATTTTTGGTTCCTGTGACCTAGATGTGCAGCAGACCAGAACCATTTGAACAACTTTGAAAGGGGTCCACCTAATGATCATTCCTGGGAAGTTTGGTCAAAATCCGATCAGTGGTTTAGGAGGAGATGTCGTTTGAAGAAATTGTTTACGCACGGATGACAGACAAAAAGTGATCCTAATATAAAACACAAGAGGGCCCAGAGGGCCCTGGTTCGCTCACCTGATCCAAAGCATAACAAGTCGGCCCCGGGCAGGGTCAATTTTGGCCCCAGGGCTAAAATTTGAACAGTCTTGGTAGAGGTCCACAAGATGAAGCTTCATATCGAATATGAAAGACCTGGGCTTTCTGGTTTCAGAGAAGAAGATTTTAAAGGTTTACCCTGCATATAGAAGTCTATGTAAAACAAGATTTTCCCTATATAAGTCTATGTTAAACCAAAGGGCCCCGGAGCGGGGGCTTTTTTGGCCCCAGGGCTATAATTTGAACAATCTTGGTAGAGGTCCACTAGCTGAAGCTTCATAACAAATATCAAAGACCTAAGCCTTGTGTTTCAGAGAAGATGAATTTTAAAGATTTTCCCTATATAAGTCTATGTAAAACCAAAGGGCCACATGGCGGGGGCATTTTTGGTCTCAGGGCTATAATTTGAACAATCTTTATAGAGGTCCACAAGCTGAAGCGTCATAACAAATATCGAAGACCTAAGCCTTGTGGTTTCAGAGAAGATTTTTCAAGATTTTCCCTATATAAGTCTATGTAAAACCAAAGGGCCCCGGAGCGGGGGCATTTTTGGCCCCAGGGCTATAATTTGAACAATCTTGGTAGAGGTCCACAAGATGAAGCTTCATACCAAATATCAAAGACCTGGGCCTTGCAGTTCCAGAGAAGAAGATTTTTCAAGATTTTCCCTATATAAGCCTATGTAAAACAAAAGGGCCCTGGTGCGGGGGCATTTTTGGCCCCAGCACTATAATTTGAACAATCTTGGTAGGGGTCTACTAGATGAAGCTTCATACCAAATATCAAAGAACAGGGCCTTGCGGTTTCAGAGAAGAAGATTTTTCAAGATTTTCCCTATATAAGCCCATGTAAAACAAAAGGGCCCTGGTGCGGGGGCATTTTGGCCCCAGCACTATAATTTGAACAATCTTGGTAGGGGTCCATTAGATGAAGCTTCATACCAAATATCAAAGACCTGGGCCTAGCAGTTTCAGAGAAGAAGATTTTTCAAGATTTTCCCTATATAAGCACATGTAAAACCAAAGGGCCCCCGTGCGGGGGCATTTTTAGCATCAGCACTATAATTTGAACAATCTTGTTAGGGGTCCACTAGATAAAGCTTCATACCTAATATCAAAGACCTGGGCCTTGCGGTTTCAGAGAAGAAGATTTTTAAAGATTTTCCCTATATAAGCCCATGTAAAACCAAAGGGCCCCCGTGCGGGGGCATTTTTGGCCCCAGCACTATAATTTGAACAATCTTGGTAGGGGTCCACTAGATGAAGCTTCATACCAAATATCAAAGACCTGGGCCCTGCGGTTTCAGAGAAGAAGATTTTTCAAGATTTCCCCTATATAAGCCCATGTAAAACCAAAGGGCCCCCGTGCGGGGGCATTTTTAGCTCCAGCACTATAATTTAAACAATCTTGGTAGTGGTCCACTAGATGAAGCTTCATCCCAAATATCAAAGATCTTGGCCTTGCGGTTTCAGAGAAGAAGATTTTTTAAAGATTTTCCCTATATAAGCCCATGTAAAACCAAAGGGCCCCCGAGCGGGGGCATTTTTGGCCCCAGCACTATAATTTGAACAATCTTGGTAGGGGTCCACTAGATGAAGCTTCATACCAAATATCAAAGACCTGGGCCTTGCGGTTTCAGAGAAGAAGATTTTTTAAGTTTTCGGTGAAAAAAATCTATTTTTGGCTACTGTGACCTATATGTGCAGTGGACCGGAACCATTTGAACAACTTTGAAAGGGGACCACCTTAGGATCATTCCTGTGAAGTTTGGTCAAAATCCGATCAGTGGTTTAGGAGGAGATGTCGTTTGAAGAAAAGTTTACGGACGCACGCACGCACGGACGCACGACGGACGACGGACAAAAAATGATCCCAAAAGCTCACCTTGTCACTACGTGACAGGTGAGCTAATAAAAAGAGTTGCCTATCTTTTTAACAATTACAGAAAACATTAGGTCGGATACATTCATATCCGTACCCTTTAAAGTAAACATTAGAGATTAGCAGCGATCATTTAATTTACCCTTGAAAATCCTATAAAGCCACCATGGCAGAGATTGTTTCCTAGAGGATCATTCTTCGACACATTGTAGCGTGTGCCATCAAGTTCAAAACTAGCCCCATCAATCCTGTTGGCTACTCGACCACATATACAACCAAGAAAAGCTGGGTTAGCTTCATAACCTTTGAAAGAATATCAAAACTAGTTAACTATTCAGTCATTATTATCACGAAACACGGCTATATAAGTTTCATTAGGAAAACATGTCCGTGTGAAATAATGGCGTCCAACATGGTGTCAGAAATTACATATTTTGGGTAAAGATGGTAACATCTTTCTTATTTCTTCTTCAAACATAGATTGTGGGTGCTCGTTAGAACCGCCTCAATGAGGCGGTTCTAACGAGTACCCACAATCTATGTTTTTGAGCAAAATTAAGGCAGATAATCAATACCCCTAAACCCCTTATTTCTCTTTATAAAGTGGGGTTTAGGGGGGGGGGCTTCCTTTCACAGACTTTTTATCGTGATGGACACCCTTGAACCTTACTTTTATATAGTAAAACCTTATTGGGGTTTTTTTGAGTTCTCAACGCATTTAGGACGGTACCAACTCTCACACAATAAAGTGAAATTTCTCTTATAAGAGATAAAATTAAGACGAAATCACATAAAAAATATATTTCAAAGCTATTCTTTCTTGTATCTATACACCGAGTGTCATCTAGTAAGAGATTACCTTTGGGACTGTTCAAAAGTGGTATTTACGACCATTTTGAACAGTTCCAAAGATCGTCTTAAAACATACACAAGAGACTGTTAATCCACGACAGGAAAAGTTAAATGTTTTACTTTTTAACCCATCAAAAGAGTGTATAGCGATCTTAATATTGCATGAAAACTACGTAGAAACTGTTATCATAGAAACATTATTATCCAAATCTGTGCATACACACCAACTTATGTTCAACAATGTATATAGATTGAACACTTTCTTACAGAGCTTCAATCGGAAGAATCCAAAATGAAATATATCACTGCTACCATAATGAAGTGCACTGACATACCGGATATGTTTATACCAGTAAACCACCTCAGAAAACCACCCTCCAGACGTTCCCATGGAACTGTTCATACTAGCTTATGATCTGAGTGAGTGATTGAGTGAGCGTTCGAGTTTTACGTCCCACCAACATCAAAGGTCATACGGAGACGGGACCTCGGTTTAAAGAATCATCCGAAAGTCTGGAGAAGCCCGGGATCGATCCTGCGACCCCTGGTTTACAAAGCGAGTAGCGTAACCACTACACCACGAAAGCTTCTAGTTCATGATCCTGAATCAACTGGAAGGCATGTCTCAATGGGGAAAAAGTCACGCCATCTATTGCGCCACGTGGATGTGAGTGTGCCTCTTCACATCAGAAGAAAAATGTTTTCATTCCAAATTCCCCATTTCAAATACATGGCTGTATTTAGGGTGGTTTTCCCGCGTGCTGGTTACGCGATGAATCTTCTTCTTGCGCTAGGGAGACGTTTGTTTGATCTTTGTATTTTGCATGGCTTTCCTAATTGAACCTTATTTTATACTTAGTATACCAAGACAGCTTCGATACAAATGGAGCTATATTCCATTTATGTTTAGTGTCCCCTGATCAGACACCGTGTAAACGTAGAGTAAATTTTGTATGAATTAACCTGTCGATGCGGAAATGTATTGAATTGCTCAGTTCAGTAAAATTGAGAAAGCGTACTTCTCTTGATAACAAAAGCATATCATTATCGTGTATTAAGGGTTCAAAAAAAAAAAAAAAACGATATCTTGCTACTCTACAGTGTAGTTTGTAAAGCGGATCTTTTTGGTAAACAGAAACCACGTCAAGTTGGACAACTGATTGAGTCTAATATGGCAGATGAAATAAAAGTTGCACCTTTAGACGAACGGACATTGGCAACTTTGCACTCGAACCCTGGTGAACATGCCGATGACTCGGATGAAAGCAAAGTAACGGAGCAACTCATTGACAAACAAGTGCTGGAACAGACAAATTTAGTTTTCGGAGTAAAGTGCAATCGACTATTTCTGATTATGATCGCTTGTTTTCTGAACCACATCATTGTTGTAGGATTTATAAGTGCTCTAGGTGTTTTATATGTAGTGTTAATAAGAGAGTTTAACTCGACGAGATCTGAGGCAGTTTTAGTTCAGAGTTTGTATTTTGGACTGACGGTCTCAGGAGGAATCGTTTTCTCAAGTTTAGTGGTCAAATACGGTCCAGGTATATGTGTAGCATTGGGAATGTCATTCTCTGCTATAACAGTTTTTGTCAGTGCTTTTTCAGTTAACATTTATATGGTGATTGTATTTGTTGGTGTTCTGTGTTCGATAGGAACAAGTATTACATTTATGTGTGATTTAATAACTGTGAGTTGGGCTTTTGGGGAAAACCGAAAAACAGCGCTTGCTTTACTTACTATTGGATCAACGATCGGACAAGTGACATTTCCATATTTGGCTGAAATAATGATAGAAAAATACTTTTGGAAGGGGACAATGTTGTTATTCAGCGGAATCATTCTACATGGTCTTCCATGTGGCCTACTTGTTCACTTCTCTAAAAATATTCTCCAAGAAAAATCAGATAATCAAAATAATTCAAATGCCAGTATACGCAATTACATAAGGTTATTTACGAGTTGTAATATGGTTTTCGTTATATTTATAATGTTGGTTATGGAAGTTGGATCAAACGTAGAATATTACTTCACAGTTGACCTTTCAAAAATGCGTGGTTACGACAGAAATACTGGTGCTTTATTCTTGTCGTTAATAGGACTGTCAAGTTTAGCTGGAAGAGTAACGGGTACAGGATTACTTGCATTATGTAGAAACATTGATGCTACAGCTCATTATGTTCACAGTTTGATACTATTTGCAATCTCTCATTTTCTGGTGATTAACTATAGTGAGTATACAAAAATGCTGATAGGGGTTATTTTGGAAGGTTTTTCCACCGGACTGACCGTGTCGGTGTTTCCGGGATTTCTTATAGAACAATTTCAAGCTGACAATTTTCCAGCTGCAGTTGCATCCACGAATTTAATAAGTGGTGTATTTAACATATTCATAGGATTTCTAGGTGGTTTAGCTGCCGATCTTACAGGTGGTTATGATCTTATATACTACATAGCAGCTGTGAGTGCTGGGCTGGGCTCACTGGTAACTAGCATTCTTCTGTTATGCCGCAACCGATGTTTCAATTGGCTCAGATGAACAAAATGGATTACTAGCCAACAACTGTGTGTATGTTTTAGACTGAATTAACTGAGAACATTGTAAAAAGCTGCATGTATTTAAAAATTATGTTTCTACATTTGTTTATGAAACAAAGGGAAAATACAATCTTTACTTTGAAGAAGTACGGGGAGACGCCTGAAACCATCACGTGAACATGTCCGTGAAATGAACACCCCTAAAACCGCAAACTAGGGATTATGTTTTATTATTTCTGCTCCGAGACATAGGTTGTGGGTATTCGGTTTAACGTCGCTTTCAACAATTTTTCAGTCATATCACGACGGTGTCTGGTTGCGACAGGGAGCTCAATGCTCACGTTTATAGTGCTGCCTCACTGAAGTATCATGTCCCAGACACGTTACATGATACCACACCCAGTCACATTATCCTGACACTGGATCGACCAGTCCTAGCTTTACCCCGTAAATCTGAGTGCCAAACGATTAGCAGCTAGTACCATTTTTAACGAATTTGGTCCCTAATGGATTCTTCCATTAACCCCAGATAAGAAATATGAGGGATAAATTTAGGAAGATTTTCTTACGTTATGGAGGACGCAGATGGGTCAGTCGCAGATTGAGCGCCAGTTCTCAGATCTTGGTCCGATCTCACAACGTGCATGGGCCGATTACGACTAGAAGCGTGGCACTTGCGTCATTAGTTGAGCCCCGCCAAGCGAATTTGTGTCTTCGAGCATTCCGTCATGACAAATTTTAACTGCGCATGCCCAGCCATTCAGAAGGACCAGGGATATGGCTTTCTGTCTGAAGGTTTCTCTTGATTCACTGCTTGTATGAGCGAGCAGCGAAGGTTCTGGCGAGACTGCGCGAATGCGAAGGCTCGCCTGAACCTTCGCTGCTCGCATAGGCGATAAGTACAAAAATCGCTCTTCGGGGCCCAGTTATGATCTGGTCGTCATTCGTGTTACCGGTTTGATGCATTTTTCGTTTAATCAGGGGACATATTCATACGAGTCATTGTTAAACGTTGGTTCAGATTGGCGATCATTAGTAAACACGACATTCCTTTATTTTGTTTTTGTTTGTTTGAATTGAGGTTTAACACCCCAATCAACACTATTTAGGTCATTATGGAGACCATGCTTCAAATTCGTGGGACTTTTACCCGACATTGAGACGAAACGACATCTCAAGCCCCATCACCCAATGAAACCAATAGGGTTTATAAGCACGGATGGTCAGACTCGCACCGCTTTGCCTGGGCAGACTCAGATCCTCTAAGCGGTTTATACCAGCACTTGTTTGCGATCGGTTTCAGCTATGCGTGGAAGCACCATACAGCCCAATCTATTTCTCAAAGCCCCGATTGGCGGGGGCCACCTTTATTTTGTAGCATACCGTAATAATCCTAACTTTAGGGACAGACAGGCCTATGCAAACAGTGCAGACCCAGATCAGACTGCAGTCTGATCAGGGTCTACGCTGTTTGCCACCTCGTCTGCATTGTTTGGACTCCTTGTTGGATCGTAAAACAAACATGTTAAAATTAGAATTACTGCAAAATCGTAAGGTGTACGAATACAGTCGAACTTCGATGGCTCGAATCCCTTTGGGACCATGAAAATTTATTCGAGACAGCGATAATTCGAGCCACTGAGGGTTACTGCCAAGAGACATAACGAGATACTTTGAACTTTGAACATCTTTTCGATGTTCTATAATGAAAATGTATGCTGTGTGTACTCATTAGAATCGCCCTCATCGAGGCGATTCTAATGAGTACACACAGCATACATTTGCAAGATAAAAGACTAAAATCTCCTTAATTATCCCCCAATATTTCTTATGTAGAGGATTGCCCTAGGGGCTCAAGACCGAGTTCGATTCAGCGATCGTAAACGAGCCATCGGTGTTCAAGCGATCGAAGTTCTACTGTATTTAGAATTTTATAGTATTGATTCCACCTGACTTGGCATTATGAGTAACATTCAATGTCTCGAACTACCTCTGTTTAGAACAATTTTTTATGGTCCCAAAGGTGTTTGAGCCATTGATGTTTGAGTCAGATTGTACATATATATACTTCCACAATACGTTCTTGTCACAAACTGACGCCCAGTGATCTAGTGAATAAGTTTACACCAAATTCGATCTCGGCTCGGGTCACGGGTTTTGGTTTGAAGTTAACGACCCTGTCAACACTTTAAGGTTAAATGAAGTCGGTCAGTTTGCCAAAGGCAAGCTTATACATAATTGGTAAACAAGTTCAGTGAAAACACGGCCCAAGCACATTCGTTCGCCAGAAACTGACAACTGCTCTTCTTGATTAAGTGGAAGGGAGAGAATGAACGTAAAACATACCATGATCAATCCCCACGAAAGAATGTTGTCGACCCAGCGGGGATCAAACCCGCGACATCCTGATCACCAGTCACACGTGCACTCGACTGAGCCACCGAGGCCGACTTGGGTCACAACTATTTCCAACAAGCATTTCAAACAGTTCCCACATACGAGACAATTCATCACTGTCAAAAAATATGTTTTTACATCTTATGATTCGCGCTGTCTGATCAGAGTCTTAGGGAGTCTTTATGGGGACTGGGTGGAATCGCAAGCGTGAACATATCTGTGCAATATAAACTATCTTACATGGTTCTAGGAATGACAATTTTCAAAGGAAATTTTAGAAGCCCCAGTGGTGTAGTGGTTATGCCAAGCGCTTATAAACCAGGAGTCGTAGGTTCGATCCCGGGCTTCTCCAGACTTACTTTCGGATGAGTCATTAAACCGAGGTCCCGTATGACCTTAGCTGTTGGTGGGACGTAAACACACACACACACACACACACACACACACACACACACACACACACACACACACACACACACACACACACACACACACACACACAGAGGAATTTTTTTTCTTCCACTTTTTAGTCCAAAATAGATTGTTACTGCTCGTTAAAAACGCCTCAGTGAGGCAGTTCAAACGAGCACCGACAATCTATTTTGAGCAGAAATAAGCAAAATGACATTTACCCCTGAAAAAGGCACTTTTCGCTATATAAAGTGAGACATTCCAGGGTGTTCACGATGCGGGCATGTTAACGTGAGGGCATACCGTTTTGAGCCAAAGTATTAGGACAGACAGACCTAAGCAAACAGTGAAGATCCAGTTCAGACTACTCCTTACAGAGCAGTCTGATCAGGGTCTACACTGCTTGCAATTCTGTGCAAACTTTTTTGGACTCCTTGTTGCTGGATCAAGAAACACATTTGTTAAAATTTTAGGAGAATTAGAGCAAGTCCTGAAGGTGTCCGAATTTTTAGGATTTTATGGTATATCGAAAAAGACATTTTCGCTTGGCGCGACACAGCCGTACTTTTCAGATCGCCATATCCAAGACACACATCGACCAGCTTCCCTTGTTTATCTGGAACTAGAATGTCTTTGACAGAGCAGCCCACATTGATCACCCGAACCTCTATATCACCAGCTTTCAGACAGAAGCTGAAAGTACAGTAAAATCCCTATATTAAGACCACCTTTGTGACTGTTCAAAAGTGGTCTTAAAGACCACTTTTGAACAGTCACAAAGGCGGTCTCTTACCAGAGAAATGCAGATAAAAAAACAGAGAAAGAACAAATGAAACGTACTCATTAAGCCAGAATACGTCTTAATTTTTGCGGCCCCCGCCCTTCGGGGCTCGAAGAAATAGATGGGGTGCATGATGCTTCGACGCAGAGCTGAAATCCGACCGCAGAGAAGTACTGGTAAACTCCTTAGAGGGTCTAAGCCTGCCCAGGAAGCAACGTCTCCAAAATGACATATACAGTGTTGACAGGGACGTTAAACCTCAACTCAAACAAAACGTCTTAATTTTCGGTGGTCTCGGTAGCAGAATTTCACTGTTAATACAACACGGATATAGGTACATGTCGTGGGACCACAATGTGGACCCATCGTAAATTCACCATATTTGCATTATTTGCTGGCTCCCAGCTTGCACATTGTCAATATTGGAAAAGCAGGTAACCAGACCCTCCTGACCTTGAAAGGTCAGGGGGGTCTGGATACCTGTTTTCCAACACTGATAACCTTCAGATTAGGAACCAGCAGATAATGCAAATAAGGTGAATGTATTTTCTGGATAAAGAAACTCCAAACCAAACATTGTTTTCGGGGCTTCCAAACATCCAATTATGGATCTTTTGTTTTTTGTTTTTGCCCTTATAAGATTATTCGACTGACATTGAGCCGATCGTTATTCGGAGGTTTGCGAAAACCGGAATACACAGAGAGAAAACCACCTGATCTACGGTTGCAGCACTTGGTGTCCCACATTTGACAATCCACAGCAGTGAGAGATCTAATGTTTGAGAGTCAGCGCTCTTATCCACTGGGCCAGTATTGATGTTTGGGCGTAAAAACCTCCAAATTCAAAATATCTGCTGCCATTTAGAATGAGCTATTTTTGTTCAGCATTAAAACGATACTTCAGGCACTAAAGAAAATAGGAGAAATTCACAAATTCGTAAAAATTATGGAAAAAAAAAATTTGTAGAGTCTAACGTTGACTTGAGTCATTGCTGAATCAACGGGGTGACTGCAGAATCTGCCCACCACTTCATATAACCTAACCCAAACCCTTGCCCCGGCTAGACCCTAACCCTCGTGACCTGATTGCTTAATCTAACCCTAAGCTAACCCTAACCATCAGCGACCTACTCCTTACCCTAACCCTAACCCTATTCCCCATTGACCTAAAGTCAGTAAAGAGTGGCGGATCTAGCCCGAAATTCTTATTCCTGCATGGAAACATATGATGTGGCTACTCATTAGAAGCGCCTCACTGAGGCGCTTCTAATGAGTATCCACAACACTTGTTTTCATGCAGAAATAAGAAAAATAATATACGGATATTCCCTCTTATCTGGGGTTATGGCAAAGACACATGTAACAAGCCGGTGTACAGCAAAACCTACAAGATGATGAGGACGGTGAGTCCCCGCAGTCTGTCCACTATCTTCGCTCCCAATATGGACACGCTATATATATGTATATGCCTTGGATATCCAGACATTAACACAATATTCCTGTCAAGCATGGCACATGGCGTTTAAGCAACGTCGTATCAACGTTTGTATGATTTGCCTGCATTGTGGAGAGTTAAGAGCCAGCGGAGTGCTGAAGACTGGTGACTTTGCTTCCGTGTTATCTTATGTGTCTCTCCCTCTGACTTCCATATTTTTTCTAGTTGGTCGTCATGCCCGTTGAATAAATAAACGTTGCGTGTTAGATTTGTAACGCTCGATGTTATGTTATGTCTAACATAGCCGGAGACACGAGCTTCTATTAAAACACGAAAACCGATGTTGTTTTGATCGTGCCTTTAATAAACATGCCTATTCTAAACAACCGCCAAGCCCGCTCTGCCCCTGATCGTACAGTTCCTACTTCCTATCTTCGCGTTGTGTAAACCCTATTAAAACTCGAAACTGATGAACCCTGGCGCTGGGCACCAGCTGGCCATTGTAAGACAATGGTGGATAACAACTCATAGAGTAACCACTGTTAATTGGATTAACCAGCTTTATTCAATCACTATCTCGTTAGTCAATTGATAGTTAGTTAGTTCTTCCCAAAACATCGAGACAACTAGTACTTTGCATAAATAGTTACATTTAGCACCAAAGCCTCTAAATAGAATACGTTCGTGAATATTACTTGATAATGTTTACTTAGTCTAGAATAAAACGTAAGGCTTCGTAAATCACATAAATTTAGATAGTTCGCAGTTCACATGATGCGCCCGAACTTATACAAGTGTCCAAATGTTCTACACAATTATGCATGTTCCGAAACAATGTTTATCCCTAAATTTATTGTGCCAAACATCATAGTCCCAAAAGTAGTAAATATATTGCTGGTAACATTCTCTCATGCATACATCAGCACGCGTCACGACCGGTCCAAACAGCACAGCCCACATGGCGCCCACCCACCGGGAGCGATCAAGAAAGACGTCTTCACATAACGAAACCAAGTTAACAAATCCCCCGAATATTCATCAGCTTCCAGGAAAGCGACTATCATGCAAATTAGTCATTAACATAGCCCAATGATAAGCCATGCTTACTCAATTCGACAACACCGTTACCAAGGTGAACACTGAATATTCATTACAAATCCAATTCACGTTCTACGTCATTAATAAAATATACCTTACTAATGAACCAACATTAATATATCAGACGTTGTCAAACCAGAGCTAGAATAGCTCGATACAGAAGCTTCCAGACAATGGTGTCAGTCATCAGTACAATAAGACTATAGCATCTTAAGAAAGTACAAACAATCACAGATGCCTTTTAATCCCCGCTTTTATCCTTTCGAACAATAGTACAACAAATAACATACCAAGTTAATTTTCTAAGCGGAAATGAACCCAATTACTTCGGACCCACAAGTCGTGTCCGAACCTAAAACCCAAAGGCACGGGTGCCTATTATGTTACAGCACACCCCTGGCCAAATATTTTTGCCGTCAGGGAAAAATATCCAAAAATAGGCAGTTACAGCTTGCTTTACTTGTAGCATTGGTTGCTTACCCATTATTGGAAAAAACTGCACATGCAGTCACCACTGCTACAACTCCTATTGGATTTCTCTTAACAGCACAAGAACCAATAACCAAAACCAAATTCCAAGAGTGGCACAGAAAAACCAAGCTTCACACTTAGCCCCATTGTAGAACCAGCTACAGTGATACACACAGAAACATTGCCTTTTTAGCCTCATTCGTCCGTAATCACCATTATTAATATTACCCATTGGTACCCATAGATACCAACCTCATTAACATGACAATCTGTCAGAGTGGGAGAATTACTTAACCCCCTACCCTTTAACTACAAAGGCCCCTTTCAAATAGAGACTCTGACCAAATTAATCAACAAAGATGATCGATATTTCACACAGTATATAGCGACAAGCGTTGAGCTAGCCAAGCGCGCATTAGAAATGGCGGCTCAACTCTTGAGGCATCCCTTTCGCTCCATTAATGATATGTCATATACATATAGGTACAAATATACAAACACAAAACTTATGGTAAACAGTTGGTTATCAGTACTAACGTGTCCTGTCACAGCACTGATAACAGTGTCACTGTCATTTGAATAACACTAGTGGGTGTCCTATCACACCACAGCTTAATGGACGAAATGAAATATCCCTTTCTTACACACTCACCCTAAGTTTTGGCACGCACCGTACTCCCTAAATTTGGACTATTTCTCTGGCGCAACTATACCTAGCGCCTGCTCTAACGAGCCACGGTCCAGGCTTTTGTTTCATGATCACTAAATCCAATCAAGAATGTCCTCGAAAAGTTGTCAATGAACCCATTTGTCCATTCACTAATGTTGACCATCACAGTCTCCCAAGGAAAGAAAAGAAAACCAATAATTGAATTCTTAGATCGTCTATCGACTGACCAGCGCATAACAAAGATACCTTAGGAATTAGACATAACTCTTTCATACCTCTCACTGACTGACTGAAACTATTATTCATGCAACATATTAAGCGCATTACAGCTGCCTTAATTTCACTTAAGTGCACACATGTAAAGTACCAGTAAAACATTAATTCATTAATTATTCTATGAAAATGTAAAATAGAAATTACATAAACTCTTAACACTAGCATATTATTATTAATTCGATTAGATTTCCGCTTTCTATATGGATCCTCTTCTGCCGTTGAAACAGCCAACCAAGTTGTTAACGGAACGTTTCCCAGATCCAAGCACCATAGAACTTCAGATTACCCACATTGGCAAGCGTTGACCCCAGCACAGACGGTAGTCTAGGATCCGTGCTATAATATTCTTAGTCTACGTCATCATAGCAGTCGACAGGCTGATATTCCACCGGACGATGGAACAGCCGTTTCCATTTTTCATACTCTGCCAGAAGGTCCGAAAATTTGAAAAGTCCAAGGGTCATACCCCAAAGAGCAGGTATAAGGAAAAAGTTTGTTGAGGCGGCATCAGGATCAAAAATAATATGGAGAAGCATAGTCCTCCTCCTCAACATACAAAACAAATAACAATCGAAAGAACGTCGAAAACATCGTAAAGTCCCGAAAAAAAATATTCCAGTTCAAGGAATACTTTGGTAACCTGTTAAAGCGTTGTGTTACGTCTGCGACAATTCAGCACTTCGTTGTATGGCCTTGACAAGCACTGGTTCGATACTAATTGAGTTAATGAAGGTAATTCATTAACTAATTAATCCTGTCGAAAGGCACCACGACGGCTCTCTAACATAGCCGGAGACACGAGCTTCTATTAAAACACGAAAACCGATGTTGTTTTGATCGTGCCTTTAATAAACATGCCTATTCTAAACAACCGCCAAGCCCGCTCTGCCCCTGATCGTACAGTTCCTACTTCCTATCTTCGCGTTGTGTAAACCCTATTAAAACTCGAAACTGATGAACCCTGGCGCTGGGCACCAGCTGGCCATTGTAAGACAATGGTGGATAACAACTCATAGAGTAACCACTGTTAATTGGATTAACCAGCTTTATTCAATCACTATCTCGTTAGTCAATTGATAGTTAGTTAGTTCTTCCCAAAACATCGAGACAACTAGTACTTTGCATAAATAGTTACATTTAGCACCAAAGCCTCTAAATAGAATACGTTCGTGAATATTACTTGATAATGTTTACTTAGTCTAGAATAAAACGTAAGGCTTCGTAAATCACATAAATTTAGATAGTTCGCAGTTCACATGATGCGCCCGAACTTATACAAGTGTCCAAATGTTCTACACAATTATGCATGTTCCGAAACAATGTTTATCCCTAAATTTATTGTGCCAAACATCATAGTCCCAAAAGTAGTAAATATATTGCTGGTAACATTCTCTCATGCATACATCAGCACGCGTCACGACCGGTCCAAACAGCACAGCCCACATGGCGCCCACCCACCGGGAGCGATCAAGAAAGACGTCTTCACATAACGAAACCAAGTTAACAAATCCCCCGAATATTCATCAGCTTCCAGGAAAGCGACTATCATGCAAATTAGTCATTAACATAGCCCAATGATAAGCCATGCTTACTCAATTCGACAACACCGTTACCAAGGTGAACACTGAATATTCATTACAAATCCAATTCACGTTCTACGTCATTAATAAAATATACCTTACTAATGAACCAACATTAATATATCAGACGTTGTCAAACCAGAGCTAGAATAGCTCGATACAGAAGCTTCCAGACAATGGTGTCAGTCATCAGTACAATAAGACTATAGCATCTTAAGAAAGTACAAACAATCACAGATGCCTTTTAATCCCCGCTTTTATCCTTTCGAACAATAGTACAACAAATAACATACCAAGTTAATTTTCTAAGCGGAAATGAACCCAATTACTTCGGACCCACAAGTCGTGTCCGAACCTAAAACCCAAAGGCACGGGTGCCTATTATGTTACATTATGTGATACTGCGATGCACTCTCTACAAAATGAAGAAATGATGTGAAATATAAATTTATACATAAAGAACCTACCAGTAAACGGGTTCTCCAGCTTCTGTCACTCCGAATGGTTCCTTTGTTATTTCAGTCATTTTCAACTGTTATTACTTTAGAAATAGACACAAACTTCATTGATAACAACATTTCATTATCTGTTGACCTTGAACTGCAGTCGACATATGCTGTACTTTAATCCAATACACTGTACACTGAGACATACTTTTACCACGGGTTTTTTCTTTTTTTGGAGATGTTGTTTCCGATTTTGTGAGACTTTTACCCGACATTGTGATGAAATGACATCCCAAGCCCTACCTCCTAATAAAGAAACCACTATGGTAAAAGGAGAGGTCTTTTCCTGGGCAGGCTTAGTTACCAGTTTTCAGGACCGGTCGGTTTCAGCTCTGCACGGAAAATCTATTTCTCAAAGCCTCGATGGGCCGGGGTCGGAGGTTGTGCATTATCACGTATACTTTGTGTGTTTAACACTGGGGTTTAGGGTACCCCGCCCATCGGGGCTTGGAAAAATTGATTGGGCTGCATGATGCTTCCAGGCAGAGCTGAAACCAACCGCACATGAGTACTGGTAAACCGTTTAGGAGGTCTAACCCTGCCCAGGCAAAGTGGTCGGACCACATATTAACCCTATTGGTTTTATTGGGCGGCAGGGCTTGAGATGCCATTTCGACCTAATGTAAAAATCCCACAAAATTGGAAGCAACTTCTCCAAAATGACCTAAATAGTGTTGAAGGGGACGTTAAACCTCAAATCAAAGAAACAAAGACACCGTGTTTTGACAATGATCGGACTATATACCATGATAAATGTGATGTTGCTTGTGTTTTTTTTTTTTTTTTTTTTTTTTTTTTTTGGCATTAAAAATAAAATTAAATCTTCCTTTTGCATGCTTCGGAATGAGTTGGTGGTGGGTAGGAGATGGGCCACAGTTCTATTCTGTATTGATTTCCAAAAACACATGACCCTGATGGACCCTCGCCCATCAGGGCTTAGAGAATAAGATTGAGCCGCATGGTGCTTCCAGGGAGAGCTGTAACACTGACCGCAAACCGCTAATAAATGTCTTAGCCTGTCCAGTCAAAGTGGTGAATCGGATCGTCCCTGCATACAAAACCCTGTTAGTTCGCTTGAAATGTCTCATCTCAATGTCGGGTAAAAGTCCCATGTTTTAATGCTAAATAGTGTTGATGGGGACGTAAACCCTCAAATCAAGCAAACTAAAAACCCGCATCCAGCGATGATGTACAGTAAGATTTCCTATCTTAAGACCATCTTTGGGACTGTTCAGAAGTGGCTTCTAAATACGTTCTATAAAAGGGTTATCCTTTGGAAGCAAGGAATACACCACAGAACTGAAATATATGAAGTGTACATGTTTTCTGGGCCAGACTAGCTAGTTTCGGCCAATTAGGCCTCATCAGTGACCCTCAGATATTTTCATAATTCCACAATGGAATCAATGGTCCCAAAGGACAAGAAAATATAATCTACACTATGATGTAGGGCAGGTAGACGTTTTACCGCCGCAACACATTCCCACACACCAGCTGTAGTGAAGCTAAATACGTTCTATAAAAGGGTTATCCTTTGGAATCAAGGAATACACCACAGAACTGAAATATATGAAGTGTACATGTTTTCTGAACCAGACTAGCTAGTTTCGGCCAATTAGGCCTCATCAGTGACCCTCAGATATTTTCATAATTCCACAATGGAATCAATGATCCCAAAGGACAAGAAAATAAGACCACTTTTGAACAGTCCAAAAGGGCTTTCATACTAAGAGAAATCTTGTTTCAGAAAACACGAAAAAGAATAAAGATATTTTTAAAAGAAATTTGTTGTTTTATTAGCGGGATTTAATTGTATATTCATAGTGGGTGTTATCTCGCCTGCTCCCTCCGTCAGTTTGTTTGTTTGTTTGTTTGTATTGAGGGTTAACGTCTCCGTCAACACTGTATAGGTCACTTTGGAGACATTGCTTTCAATTTTGTGGGACTTTTACCCGACATTGAGCTGAAACATCTCAAGCCCTGCCCGACAATGAAACCAGTAGGGTTTATATGCATGGACGGCCCGACTCGCACCACTTTTGCTGGGAGGCTTAGAATCTCCAAGTGGTTTACCAGTACTAATGTGCGGTCAGTTTCAGCTCTGCGTGGAAGCACCATGCAACCCAATTTTTTTCTTCGAACCCCGATGGGCGGAGCCTCCGCGCCCTCAGTCAGAATACAGCCTTTCTTCTCTGCGCGGTGCTTTTGGTGTCATCGGGCATCCATATAACATACAACGTAGCCGCTTATTAGTTTGCGAACATCACCAGGCTGATCTGAGTCTTTGATGTGTCACATGTCCGGAAGTACATTTATGCTTGGCGTTATTCACAGGCACTTGTGCATCTACATATGCAGGGAGGAAACCTCCGTGCCATGGTGTAGCAGTTAAGCTACTCGCCTTATAAACCAGGGGTCATTCGATTAATTCTGGACTTCTCCAGACTTTCGGATCAGTCTTCAAACCGAGGTCCCGTCTCCGTGGTTGCCACACACACACACATACACACGCACACACACACGCACGCACGCACACAAATATGAATGTCTGAAGGTATTGGAAGAGTTCTCTAGGGACGAAAAACGAGTTCGAATTAGCCATGGTAAACGAGCTATCCGTGGTCGAGTTGTCGAAGTTTCACTGTATTTGTATTTGACATCTGTATTTACGTGAAAATGACATAGGGACTAAATAGCCAAGGCAAACTTGGGAGAACATTAGCTAGAGCTCGTTCTAGGTGATCTTTCACCCGCCACGAGTTTCTCCACCTTTGAGATTTGGACATGTGGCAATCAGTGTTTATGCTGATGGGACGAATTCATCTGGATCTACACTGTTTGTATAGGTACCTGTAATGGTCTTCGGGACTGAAAGGGTTGTTTAGTCCAACAGATTGTTGTGCTAGTATAATGAGGTTTTGGCTTAATTTACCGCTCTCTGGGCTGATTCTGCAGACGGCGCCCGCAATTGTGGGCCTGGAGAAACCGAACGAACTTTTGAGTACTGGTAAACCGATTAGGTCTAAACCTGCAAAGGAAAAGTTGTGCGACCACCCCTTAAACCCAAGCGGTTTCTTTGAGAGATAGGGCTTCAGATGTTTCATCTCAAAACTGACCTAAATAGTGTTGACGAGGACGTTCAACCTCAACACAATTGTTATTTTTCTTACTTTTCCAGAAGCAGGACTTGACATTCCGTGCAAATTGTCTCCTATTTGCATGAAATATCATATCCTGTTTTCTCGGAATAATATATTTGGGCCCCGTCAAGCGACTTTGGTACTTATCGCCTATGCGAGCTGCGAATGTTCAGGCGAGCCTGCGCATCCGCGCAGTCTCGCCAGAACCTTCGCTGCTCGCTCATACATGCAGTGAATCAAGAGGAACTTTCAGACAGAAAGTCATATCCCTGGCCCCTCTGAATGGCTGGGCATGCGCAGTTAAAATTTGTCATGACGGAATGCTCGAAGACACAAATTCGCTTGGTGGGGCTCATTTAAAAACGTGGTCTCCTGAAAAAAAAACTAAGCATGCAGAGAATTAAACACGATGCGGTTTATGAAGTAGATAGTCTTTGATGTTGTCTTATCATCCATCACGACACACGCCTATATAATTTTGACCCTCTTGAACCCAACTTTTATATAGCAAAACTGGGGTATACAGGGATGTACCTTATTTTTCTCGGCCCCCGCACATCGGGGCTTGAAGAAATAGATGGGCTGCATGATGCTTCCACGCAGAGCTGAAACCGACCCGCGCACGAGTACTGGTTAACTGCTCAGAGGATATATGCCTGCCCAGGCAAAGCGGTGTATGTCGGTCCGTCCATGCTTATAAACCCAATTGGTTTCATTGGGCGACAGGTCTTTAGATGTCATTTCATCTCAATGTCGGGTAAAAGTCCCACAAAATTGGAAGCAACGTCTCCAAAATGACCTATACAGTGTTGACGGGGACGTTAAACATCAAATCAAACAAACAAAACCTTATTTTTCTTATTTCTGCTCTAAACTATAGATTGTGGGTACTCGTTAGAACCGCCACGATAAGTACCCACAATCTATATGATGAGTGGAAATAAGAAAAAAATCACAATATTTCGCCTTGAAACTTTCGATTTTTTTTGTTGTTTTTTTTTTTTTTGCGGTGGTAAAGTTTGCAATGTATTTGTATAGCCGTCATTCTCTGATACTTCCTCTCGGACCCTCTGTGGTAGAATTACACTGAGGCACTTCTGACGAGCACACAAGTTCTATATTAACCCATTTTGGGGATTGAAGAAATAAATGGGCTGCATGATGCTCATAGGCAGAGCTGAAACCGACCGCACACGAGTACTGGTAAACCGCTTGGAGAATCTTAAGCCTGCCCAGGTAAAGCTGTCCACGCTTATAAACCCTATTGGTTTCATTGGGCGATTGGGCTTGAGATGTCATTTCATCTCAATGTCGGGTAAAAGTCCCACAAAATTGGAAGCAACGTCTCCAAAATGACCTATACAGTGTTGACGGGGACGTTAAACCTCAATTCAAACAAACAAAAACCCATTTAGTACCCGAACTTGTGACCTCAAAAGGGGTACCCTGGCAAACAGTGCAGGCCAAGATCAGACGCCGCAGAATGCGGTGTCTGATCAGGGCCTCCACTGTTTACTAAAAGCAGTCATTTTCCATAAAAAATGGATGAAGTGAGTGTTTGAGTTTTACGTCCCACCAACAGCTAAGGTCATATGGAGACGGGACCTCGGTTTAAAGACTCATCCGAAAGTCTGGAGAAAAAAGATGGATGAAAACACAACCTGACACCCCTAAATTTTGAAATGGACTCCTGCCAGATGTATGGTGGAAGATTCCATTTGGTTCAAAAGGGTTAATTATGACTATGTATCATTTGCGTCAGAAAAGGTCATTTTATGCAATGAAGGACAGAATTATCTCACATGACGTTTAATGCGCACATGTTTGTAGGGACTTGGTCAAGTAGCTCTAGTTCATTTTATCAGCATACTTGTGGATGTAGAACATGGCTGTTTCACTTATCAAGGAATACTTTGGGAAAACATCAAAAGGCAAAGAAATCTACAAGTAAGTGATATTTAAACCCCGGTGAGTAGTTTTAGTTCCGTGACTTATGCATATACATTTTCCAGTAGCTTCTATAGGTTCGTAATAGAAGAGTTTACAAGACTTAGTTTATTTATTCGTTCTTACATGTGCCCGCAATATCTGTTCGTTGAGCAAACAGTGAAGATAAGACGTCATCTTCTGGGTCTTCACTGTTTGTCAAGTGTCCACTTAATTATGAAGGCACAGCATATATGGGTTAATTGTTGTTGCAAAAACTGAAAGCTTACAAAGTCTGCCGTTTCGACAGACTATCGCGGACAAGTGGCTGAGCGCGCTGATTTATTTAGTCGTCTTTGGTTCGGGCCTCGCTCGGATGCAAAGTTCTGCAAGGGAAGGTCAGATGTTTCTTTAATCTCCGTGCACTCCAGTCCACGCCACCTCCGATTAACGGCCTGCACGATAAAAGTAAAACAATCATGCATGAAAGGGCCGTAAACCCAAAAATAAATTTTGAAATTCTCTCTCTCCTGTGTGTGCGCGCATTGACATGACATTGTATGGACTTGACTTTGCAAGACGGTTTTTCGAACAAAACTTCGAAGTATTTCATCAGCGCCCGGTAGCTCAGTCGGTAGAGCACTTGCCATGTAAGCAAGGGGTCGCCGGTTCGAGGCCGGTTATGCATGTCGCATTATTTCAGCGTCATTTCTGAAAGATTAATGCATTGCAAAGCTATGTTAGTTTATTGTTTGCATCCATGTGATCAGTGTGAAATTCGTGAAGGTGCAGAATTTGAGATTGAACGTGTGTTGGTAAAGGGGCTCTTACACTGTCACGATTTTGGCCACGACTCACCACGATTTTTTAAATCGTGAACAACGTCGTAGAGAAGTCGGCAGAGATCTTGAGGAATCGTGGTTGATCGTGATAGTTCGGGAGTGACCACGACTGTTTTGGACATGTTCAAAACATTCGTGACGAGTCGGCATAATTTTTCAAATCGTAGAGCGGTCGTAGAGAAATCGTAGCTCAGTCGTGAGCCGTCGTCCTGGTAATCGTGACCAATCGTGAATAATCGTGACTGAATTCTACGACGATTGTGCTACGACGAGACAAGATCATCTACGATGCCTCTACGATTCCGTTGCGACTGCCGTACGATCTACTACGATATCATGACGACTGCTCACGACAATGCAGGATTCACCAGGAATGCACTACGATTGATGACGACGCTAGCACGATTTGTCCCGACGCTACGTCGAACGCACTACTTTCTCCACGTAACTACCCAAGCAACTATGGTCAACTGTCACCTGTCCCTCCTGTTCCTCTGCACCTCCAGTTGTTCAGCCATTGCAATGTCATTTTCTATCGTGTCTTGTTCGAGCTGAACTAAATTTTGAAGATACAGAAGCCTTTGACCTGGCTGCAAAAACATTTTCGTCAGATGCTCTCTACAGAAATGGTTGAAACTGAATGACACTGTGCATTTGATGAACACTTTTATATACCCAGATCGTTATAAATCCTGACGAATCGGGAGAAGTCTTGGTTAATCGTGAGTAAATCGTATCGAATCCTCCATGATCGTACTGAGTCTTTGATTGGTCGTAGAGCAGTCTTGCAGGGATCGTGAGAAATCGTGTATGATCGTCTGATATCTTGAAGCAATCGTGGTGCGGTCGTAGAAGAATCCTAGAGGATCGTAAGACATCGTGGTCGATCGTAGAGGATCGTTGTAAATCGGCTCCATTATCGTACAGCAATCGTGATTGTTCGTAGAAGTGTCGTAGCAATGTCGTGAGTATTCGTAGGGTAGTGAAATCGGAACCGTGTATGCCCCGATTTGCCACGATTTTCATGGTCCCAATTGGTCGTGGACAGTCGTGGACAATCGTGGTCAAAGTCGTGACAGTGTAAGAGCCCCTTAAAACACAGATATACAGGCGAAAGAATTTGGCTTCCAAGTTGAGATAGGCTCGTGAAGAACAATCAAAACATTTAATTTAAAGGACAATGACTCCTTCCAGGATAGTGATTCCTAGAGAGTTTCATGATCCATAACCCATAATTCGGTTATTTTTATATTACAGGTTCACATTTAGCAATGATAACAAGGTGACAATCAGTGTCTTAAACTTCGGCTGTATTATCTACGAGATAAAGATACCGGACAAGGATGGCAATGTCGTCGATATTAATCTAGGATATGATAAACTTGCAGGTAGATAATTTTCTTCTGTGAAACGTTTGACCTCTATATATATACAACTATTCAGTTAGATACCGGGTACTTCAAACTTGGTACGAGGTTATAAAAGTTTTAATATTATATTCCACATAATTGCTTAGCCCTTTCCACGCTGTAGGCAAAACACATTGTGGGAAAGGCATACAATGCTCGGCAAAGCTTCGCATTTTATCCCTTGTCCTCAACTCGTTTAATAAATCCAACAATACATGAACACTTATTAAGATCATCTATGTATTTGTCCTACTCATAAATTAAAAAAAAAATGATGCCAAAAATTAAGTGAGTGAGCACCAATGTCGCTTGGAATCCCAACACAGTCGAAAACAAATTACCCTAACGCCTTTTTTTTTTTTTTTTTTTTTTTATTTTTTTTTGGGGGGGGGGGGGGGGGGGGGGGTGGGGGGTCATGAAAACTTGTTCGAGATATAGCAGTAGTTAGAGTCAGTAAGGGTCAGTCATAACGCAAGATCAGGAGGCATAATACGCAGATTTTGTATCTCAGTTATGTTATGTGGTGCATGTTCATGTGGTGCACGTTTCAGCGTAACAATAGCCCCGTCTGACACATCGTCATGCTTTTTCTTTCAGACTATGAGACCAACCAGAATTATCTGGGAGCCCTTTGTGGGAGAGTGGCTAATAGAATTGGTCATGCTAAGTTCAAGATTAATGATACTGAATACAACCTATCAAAGAATGATATACTTGGAGGGCATTTTGTTCATGGAGGCTTCGTTGGGTATAGTAGGGTAGGAACTATATATGTCAGTTAAAAATCCCAGTTTTAATAAACTACATGTAGTCGAACTTTAATCGCTCGAAAACCTTTGAGACGATGCTTTAAAATTTGTTCGAGATGGTTCTGAAGGCTAATCATAATGACACATCAAGTGGTATACAGAGGAGGAAAGTGTGTTGGTTGTGTGTACTCATAAGTGTATATTGTGTGTGCTCATTAGAATCGCCTCGAAGAGGTACACACAGCATGTATTTTCCTGATAAAATATGAAAAAAATCTCTCTGATTTTTTTTTTATTTGAAGCTCTGGGAAGAATGATAAAGCTTAAGAACGCGATTCTAATGAGTACACACAACATACGTTTTCCGCATAAACAGAAAAATCTGCCGCGAGTTTAAGGGGAGTGGGGACACATTCAGGGGAGGCAACTCCACCAAGAGTGTTTTTGTCTCCCATGTCAATAAGGATCAACTCTTAAAGGTAAGAATTTGCTCCTGAGGAGCAAATTCTTTCCTTTAAGAGTAGATCCCTTTTTCAGTGGGTCAGGGCTTATAGAAAAGAGAACAGGAAGTCCCGAAAGTTGTCTCCCTTTGAAAAATGGCGGACAAATCTGCCAGGTGTTCCCGTTCCCCTTGTTCCTAAATATTTCATGTAGAGCTATGGGAAGAATGAGTTCAAATCAGACACGGCAAATGCTACGTTTAAATATCTCCGTGTGCGTGGTAATATTTCAGTATATAATGAAAATCACCTTTATTCTAGTGACAGGTTAAGCCACTCGTCTCGTAAACCAGGGATCGTGGGTTCGATTTCCGGCTCCTACTGGCTTTTGGACGAGTTTTTAAATAAACCGAGATCCAGTCACCAGATGATCTTAATTTTTGATGGGACGTAAAACAATATCATACCGATTTTCAGGGAAATTATTTGATCTTACACTGTGCATTTTTCTTTAAGATTAACACACACGATGCAGATTAATTTTGTAATAGGTTTTCTTATATCTTTGTTTGTTTTGAGGTTTAACGTCCCCGTCAACACTGTAAAGGTCATTTTGGAGACGTTGCCTCCAATTTTGTGGGACTTTTACCCGTTATTGAGGTATAATGACATCTCAAACCCTGCCGCCAAAGAAAACCAATAGGGTTTATAAGCGTGGACGGGCCGACTCGCACCGCTTTGCCTGGGCAGGCTTAGATCCTCTAAGCGGTTTACCAGTACTCGTGTGCGGGTCGGTTTCAGCTCTGCGTGGAAGCATCATGCAGCCCATATATATTCTTCAAGCCCCAATGGGCGGGGGGGGGGGGGGCGTTTTTTATATTTCCCACCGATGTCCAAGTGAGGAAGTGTCCCCCATTTGTGCCAAATGTGGGAAACGCTGGTAACGATGTTGCCATTTTTGGCATTATTATGGCCCTTTAAACACATTTTTACATTGGTCTGTGTCAAGTAGCTTGTCATATGTCTAATGTGCTCTTGTCTGTGTACATTTTACATATTTTCTCTCTGACTGCGGCGCTGTCTGAAGTCATGTTAAGGGCTTGTATAATATCTATGAAAAATTTAGCTGAAAAATGAAGATTTATTATAAAACTTTTTTATTTTTTAGAGTGCATGGGCATGGGATATAAAGGACGACCACCTCATCCTTAGTCTCACCGACCCCGACGGTAAAGAGGGGCTCCCGGGGGAGGTAGTGACACACGTGACTTTGTCTCTTGACAACAATAACGTGTTCACAATGGATTACAAGGCAACTACAACCAAACCGACTCCTATAGATATGGGTAGCCATTTTATGGTGAATCTGGCTGGGCATGTAAGTAAGAAATTCTTGAGCTCAGTTCCATGTCTCTGAGTGTAGGGCGAATATTGGTGTAAAACTCAAAATAAGCCTGGCGCACCATATGTTGAAACCAGACCTGTCCAAAATTGATAGTGGACGGAAGATTTTTGTTCGATTGTTTATCAGTCGACCCAAAGTTATAAAACGCAGTTAGCTTTTCAATGCTTAAGTCCACGTGACTATCACTGACTTGTCGGAAAACCATGGCATAAAATAGCCGCATGGGTAAGTGGGTTAGCTAAAAATCTGGACTGCAATCATGGGGTGGACTTGGCACACAGTGGAGACCCAGATCAGACGCCACAGAACGCGTCTGATCAGGGTCCACACGTTTCGCTTTTAAAACCTAGAATTTAAGGGTTAAACGAAATAGTTTTTGTCTCAGTCCAGAACTATTTTCCCAGCCTACCCTCAGAGACAATCGACCCACCAGTACTCTTTGGTTAATATCAGTAATGGGTTAAACAATACACGGATCATTTAGCCTAATTTGTGCGTAGTTTAAGTTTATTTGTCAGAGATAAGAAGCCTTCTCTAACCTGTCTTGTGATTGTTCAACTCACGCAGACACCAGTTTTGGAAGCTCTCCCGCATCTTCGAAATATCGAGTGAAAGACACTGAAGGCAACACGGTTTCGGCTTAGGGCCCCCAACAACAGTGTTTAAGAGTGTGGTGTGCTTAGTAATTGTGAGGCCCAGAGAATATTGCCTGTATTTAGCACATTGGCTGATCATTGTGTTGCTGTTCGCTTCAGTTTCAAAAGTCAAAAACAAAACGGAATGGCTATTGACAGTCGACTGGTAATAGCCAAAACACGTTAAAATGGCTAGTGACAGTCGACTGGCAATAGCCAAAATACGTTAAAATGGCTAGTGACAGTCGACTGGCAATAGCCAAAATACGTTAAAATGGCTAGTGACAGTCGACTGGCAATAGCCATTTTAACGTGTTTTGGCTATTACCAGTCGACTGTCACTAAGGAATTTTAACTTTTTTTGGCTATTACCAGTGGCCCGTTTAACTTAAGTTTGCATCAAGTTAAACTCTTTAGATGCTGGCGATTTTCTCAGAAAACACAGTAACAGAAACCCGCTTATCACTCGAGAATTCCTCTGTCAAAAATTAAGTCCTATTAGCCAATACAATTTATATAGAGAAAAGGACTAGGGTTGTTCAGGGTAGCGTTGTTCATGTTCACATCGAATTGACTGCATTTTATTCATATGCCCGGGTTTGTGAGCAGACACCCATAAACAACAGACTTTTATGTAATAAGAGGACTTATGTGCAAGGAATTCTGCTTTCTGCATCATTAGCGGGCGGGGACACAGAAAGTGCTATTATGATGAATGGACAAGAGCCCACTGTAACAAAAGCCCACTAGGGCAATAACCTATTAGACACTATCCCACAGGACAATGGCACACTGCTAAAATTTGGTAGGGAGGACAAATTTTGTTTGTTTGATTTGAGTCCCACAAAAATGGGAGTCACCGTCTCCAAAATGACCTATACAGTGTTGACGGGGACTGAAAACCTCAAATCAAACAAACAAAACAAAATAATTTTGACCCCATTATACCTCATTTTTATATGATATAAATGGGGTTTATAGGGGTTCATATTATTTTCCTTATTTCTGCTCTCAGTCATACATGTTGTGTACTCGTTACTTGCCGAGGCGGTTCTAACGAGTTCCCACAATCTATGTTTTAGCAGAATTATGAAAATATATGAATAGGCGTGTTTTCGAAAGTATGGTATAAACAGGTTTCTTTCTCTTGATATTATAATGTTTTGAATATAGTTGATTGACCAGTAAAGGCCTAGATCAGATGCGGCATGTGTCTGTTTGCGTATATCAACAAAAGGGACGTCAGTATCGAATGTAGGACAAAACGTCCCATGGACAAAACGTCCCATGTTTTTTTTGACCAGGTGGACAAAACGTCCCACGTCATTTTTTCAGGGCGGACAAAACGCCCCACATCATTTTTTCAGGGTGGACAAAACGTCTAACACGATATTGACAGGGTGGACAGAACGTCCCATGCTAATTTGACTGGGTGGACAAAATGTCCCATATTCTTGAGGTGGCGTTAGGGAGGGGGATGGCTGATACTTTCCTTTACTTTCCAATCAGAATGTGTTAATTGTAATTAGTAAAAATACTTTCCCAGTTTGTACTAGTTTCTGGCCCCCGCCTATCGGGGCTTGAAGAAATAGATTTGGCTGCATGACGTTTCCACGCAGAGCTGACACCGACTGCACGCGATTACTGGTAAATCGCTTTGAGGTTCTAAAACGGTGCGAGGCCAACCGTCCATGCATATAAACCCATTTGGTTTCACTGGGTGGCAGGGATTGAGATGTCAGTTAAAGGTCCCACAAAATTGGAAGCAACGTCTCCAAAATGACCTATACCGTGTTAACGGGGACGTTAAACCTCAAATCAAATAAAGAAACAAATTTACTAATTTCATTTCAATTAGTTATCAATAAGTTAGGTCTCTATTCCCAGCAAACCAGCCTGTGCATGCGCGCAGTCTGATCAGAGTCTTTGCTGTTTGAATGAGTCTTCTAAGGCATCCGGATTAGCCAATGACTGGCCAGACTGAATGTACATACTGGTTGATCTGAGTCTTCGCTGGTTGTACTGATATTATTGTAGGTTTTGTTATGCACAGGCTCATATGTTTTGTGAAAGAACTATTTTAACAAAAAACGCCAAGAAAACTGCATGTGAAAATATTGTCATTTTATGTCGTCTGCTTCATACATGCAAACTTTCGAAAACATTTGGCATGCGTGCAAACAGTATAGATCCCGATCAGACTGCTCGTCAAGTAGCAGTCTGCTCTGGTTTTACAATGTTTTGCAACAAACCAGCTGACAACAAAGCCAACGAGAATTGTTGTGATTGGCATCTTAAGGTTTATGTAAATTTATGATTTTTATAAGTCAGCCACTGTTTATTGCGCTATCCAGGACAAGCAATAATTACCTATTGTTTACCCATAAGGGGTAGGTAAATAACCCTTTCACCCCCGAGATAAGGAATTGATGATAAATAATGACTTCAAATATACATGTAATTCTATATAAGTTTACAAGTTTTATCTATCGATTTTGAAAGATCATTGTATTTACCAAACATTAATACAAGACATAATGACTGAATCCGGCCCGCACCCTAGTACTGGTAAACCGCTTAGAAGATCTAAGCCTGTCCAGGAACCGCGGTTGGAAGCGGACCGTCCATACTAATAAATCCTATTGGTTTCATTTGGACGAAAGGGCTTGAGGTGTCATTTCATCTCAATGTCGGGTAAAAGTCCCACAAAATTGGAAGCAACGTCTCCAAAATGACCTTTACAGTGTTAACGGGGACGGTAAACCTCAAATCAAATAAAAACAAACAAAATCATGTTCTAAAGGAATCGAATAAACTTGTAATATAATTCTCTGTATTGGGTCCGAGTATAATTCGCTTACTTGCTGATGAGACGGTGAATTTTGAGCCTCATCTGGATCTACACTGTTTGCATAGGTATATGAACCGGTCTACATGGTTGGAAGGTTTACGCCATAAACTTCTGCGATCAGCTTTTGTACTATTTGGTCATTTTGAACCTGTCACTATCTATCCACATTTTTTCGGCGCAGGCTAATCGTAGGTATATTATGAGTACTGGTACTCATAATACGTTTAGTGAAAGACGCTTCAATATATGTATTCTACGAGTCTCCACATCATGTAAACTAGTCCGTGCCATAATCACCCTAGCTAAACCCCTCTTTTTATGCCCCCAACTTTAAAAAAGTTGGGGGGCATATTGCTTCTGGCTTGTTCGTCCGTTCGTACGTCACGCTTTCTTGTGCATAGCATATCTTTAGAACCGTGTATGCTAGTGTTTTGAAATTTCATATATGGGTTCCTCATGAAAAAATAGTTGACCCGTATTTTTTTCTTGTCCAAATTATCTCCCCTTCTTGAATTATTTCCCCTTTAATTAAATAACATAGAATTCTCGTTAGCAAGATATCTCAAAAAGTATTTGAGCTACAGCCTTGATATTTGGTATAGTGATTGGGACTAAGGAGGAGATTACCTGATTAAATTTTCAACCAATTCTATAAAATTTTGTTAGAGTTATGGCCCTTTGTAATTTTTTGCCACTCAATTGTGTTGCTTTCTGGTGCATAGCATATCTTTAGAACCGTGTATGCTAGTGTTTTGAAATTTCATATATGGGTTCCTCATGAAAAAATAGTTGACCCGTATTTTTTTTCTTGTCCAAATTATCTCCCCTTCTTGAATTATTTCCCCTTTAATTAAATAACATAGAATTCTCGTTAGCAAGATATCTCAAAAAGTATTTGAGCTACAGCCTTGATATTTGGTATAGTGATTGGGACTAAGGAGGAGACTACCTGATTAAATTTTCAACCAATTCGATAAAATTTTGTTAGAGTTATGGCCCTTTGTAATTTTTTGCTACTCAATTGTGTTGCTTTCTGGTGCATAGCATATCTTCAGAACCGTGTATGCTAGTGTTTTGAAATTTCATATATGAGTTCCTCATGAAAAAATAGTTGACCCGTATTTTTTTCTTGTCCAAATTATCTCCCCTTCTTGAATTATTTCCCCTTTAATTAAAAAACATAGAATTCTCGTTAGCAAGATATCTCAAAAAGTATTTAAGCTACAGCCCTGATACATGGTATAGTGATTGGGACTAAGGAGGAGACTACCTGATTAAAGTTTCAACCAATTCTATAAAATTTTGTTAAAGTTATGGCCCTTTATAATTTTTTGCCTCTCAATTGTGTTTCTTTCTGGTTCTTCTAAAATTTCAGCATTGCAGCCAAATAAAAAAAAGATATCTCAATTACTGTTAGGGACAAGCAGTGTTAGGGTCAAGCAGTGTTAGGGTCAAGCAGTTGGGGGCATTGTGTTTCATAAACACTGGCTCTAGTTATAGAGAAAATTGGTGATGGGTAAACGTCTGGCTCAAAACATAAGTTTTGGGTACTCGTTAGAACTACCTGAGTAAGTCTGGAATGGGTCTTCACTGTTTGTTCACTCTTAGTAAAGGCATATCCTTCCCAGCGCCACGAAAACGCGCCTATACAAATACGTTGTAAACTTAAACGTCCAAAAAAAAAACTTAACATTTAAGATAAAAAAATGTCTTATTTTTCTTATTTGTTCTCAAAAAATAGATTGTGGGTACTCGTTAGAACCGCCTCATTGAGGTGGTTCTAACGAGTACCCACATTCTATATTTTAGAGCAGAAATAAGAAAAATAAGTTTTTCCCTGTAAACCCCAGTTTTAGTGTATGAATGTGGGGTTCAAGGAGGTCAAACTTATATAGGCATGTTTGCGTGATGAATATTATGGGGATATTCAAATACACTAGAACATAAGACAAGTAAAATAAAGGTTTTGTGTAATAGTGTCTGATCAAGCATCTGACCACCTAGATGATCGCCTCTCTCAAACGAATTTACATAACAGGTAGAAAAAAAAGTCACAGGAAAAAAAGTCACGGAAATAAAGTCGCAGTTTTGGGCAGGAAAACAAGAGGGCCATGATGGCCCTAGATCGCTCACCTGATCCACACTACTGAAATGGTAGGTAATACAGTAAGGTGCCTTGTCAGACTGCATACATGTCAAATATGAAAGATTTATCTTAAATGGTTCAAAAGTTACGAAAAAATCGATCAAAGGTCAAGGTCACACGTCAAACTTTTTATATGGATGTGAAGCCATCATCACAAGGAATATGCATGCCAAATATGAAGGATCTATCTCAAATGGTTCCAAAATTACGATAAATAGGTCACAGATCAAGGTCAAGGTCTTAGATCCAGATCAAGTTTTTTGCATGATGGGGAAGACCTTGTCACAAGGAACATACATGCCAAATATGAAGGCTCTGCCTTAAATGGTTCAAAAGTTACGACAAAATCGACTAAAGGTCACAGTTCAAAAAGGTTTTTCTATGATTTGATGATCAATCTGAGCAAGTTTGAAGATGATTGGACCAAAACCTGTGGCCTCTAGAGTGTTAACAAGATTTTTCTTTGATTTGATCTACTGACCTACTTTTTGACCTGACAACACCCATATTCCAACTTGACTGAGATATTGTCGAGATGATCATTCTGGGCAAGTTTGATGATGATCGGACCAAAACTGTGGCCTCTAGTATGTTCACAAAGTTTTTCTATGATTTGACCTAATGACCTACTTTTTGACCCGACATGACCCATATTCGAACTTGACCGAGATATTGTCAAGATAATCATTCAAAGCAAGTTTGATGATTATGGGACCAAAACTGTGGCCTCTAGTGTATTCACAAGGTTTTTCTATGATTTGACCTACTGACCTACCTTGTGACCCGACATGACCCATATTCGAACTTGACCAGATATTGTCAAGACGATCATTCTGAGCAAGTTTGATGACGATCGGACAAAAACTGTGGCCTCTGGAGTGTTCATAATGTTTTTTATGGTTTGACCTACTCACCTACTTTTTGACCCGACACGACCCATATTCGAACTTGACCGAGATATAGTCATGTTGATCATTCTGAGCAAGTTTGATGACGATCGGACCAAAACTTTGGCCTTTAGAGTGTTCACAAGGCTTTTCTTTGATTTGACCTACTGACCTACTTTTTGACCTGCCATGATCCATATTCGAACTTGACCGAGATATTGTCATGATGATCATTCTCACCGAGTTTGATGATGATTGGCCCAAAACTGTGACCTCTAGTGTGTTCACAAGAAAAGTTTACGCACGGACGCATGGCGGACGACGGACAAAAAGTGATCCCAAAAGCTCACATCGTCGCTACGTGACAGATGAGCTAAAAAGTCACGGAAGAAAAGTCACAGAATTGGTTTTAATCATGTTCAGTATTTTTTCTTATTTCTAGTCTATAAGTATCCACAATCTATGTTTTGAACAAAATCTAACGAATGTAGGAAAGGAAGTCTTTAGAAAAAAACAAAACACGGAAAACATCACAAAATTGGTTTTAATCATGTTCAATAGTTTTCTTCTTCTTCTTCTTTTTTTAGCCAAAGCGTAGATTATTGTTGCTCTTTATAACCACCCTTCTAACAAGTATCCATACCCTATGTAATAATTAAAAAATGTATACCGCAGCAAATCACTATTTTCTCCGAATCTAACCACCCGGACAAATCCAACTCCCCTCCCCGCTTTGTAAAGGCGGGCAAAATCCCCCCATCATTTGTTTAGGTGGACAAAATCCCCCTGGACATACCCCCTGCCACAGTTCCTTCATAGTTGTATGACGAGTATTCAATCCGCCGTTTTCAGGTTTAACGTCCCCGTCAACATAGTATAGGTCAGTTTGGAGACGTTGTTTCAATTTTGTGGGATTTTACCCGACATCTCAAGCCCTGCCGCCCAGTGAAAACAATAGGGGTTATATACATATTGTTTCAGTCGAAACATAGATTGTGGGTATTCGTTAGAACTTTCCAAAATCTATGATATGAGAATAAGATACACCCATGTAAATCTTACTTTCTCTGTATAAATTGTGGCTAATAGAAGTGTTCCTTATACGGACTTGTCAGTACTGCTAAACCGATGATGATGGGCACTGATTAGAACCGCCTCGATGCGACGCAATATCCATGTATGTATTTGGAAACAAGAATGTATGTAGCAGGGAATCAGGAAAGAAAATCTTAAACATACTCCATTTTATCTTCAGAACTAGCATCGTTCAGCTGAAATTTGAGTATTGTTTTCAGTCTAAACATAGATTGTGGGTACTCGGTAGAAACGCCTCAATCAATAATCAAAATTCTATGTTCTAAGCAAAGAATATAGGAGATTGAGGTATGCCACTGTAAAGTCCATATTTTTTCGGTATAAAGTGGTGTTAACAGGGGTGGTGGTCCTCATAAGGACCTGTTAGCTGATTTACTGCTAAAAACCGTTGAGGAGGGACAAACATTAGAACCGCCTCGGAGCGGCGCAGTATATGTTTGTCTGCCCAGGATCATGGTGTATATGAAATATGACCTGCTGTAAAAATAATAACAATCGTATGGTATAAATAAAAAAGGAGAGAAAAAAAAAACAAAAAAAAAACAAGCAACTGGCAATAGCCAAAATACGTTAAAATGGCTAGTGCCAGTCGACTGGCAATAGCCAAAATACGTTGAAATGGCTAGTGCCAGTCGACTGTCAATAGCCATTTTAACGTGTTTTGGCTATTGCCAGTCGACTGTCAACAGCCATTTTAACGTGTTTTGGCTACTGCCAGTCGACTGGCAATAGACCTTTCCAAAACAAAAATGTCTCATAGTACCAGATAAGGAGGCGTATTCAGAATAATTTTGGGATGTTTTCTCATTATCTCCATTAACCCGTTTCTTGCTGTTCATAACAACCCATATCTTTGGAAACAGTGTAGATCCAGATCAGATGGCTTCTGAAGAAGCCATCTGATCAGGATCTACACTGTTTGGCATTCAGTTTATGAATTTGTAGCAATAAATTACATCAAGTAATTTGATTGGTTGATAGACAGAAATGGGTGTTGCTTAAATGAATATTCAGCAAGATAAGGGTTAACCCTTATCCTGCCGAATCAATTTATTTGTGACTATCCACCGATCAAATTACTTGAAATAATGTTTTCGTTTTATTTACAAACTGCATGAAAACAACAACAACTTACAATGTATAGCTTCTGATCAGAAGCCATGTGATCTGGATCTACACTGTTTGCAAAGGTAGAGGTTGTCGTGTTCAGTGGGATAAGGGTTAAATGTTAGAATTGCGTCAATGATGGCGATTCTTGCAAGTACTGACAACATATGTTTCTAACAAGACATAATCTTTGCTACTCTGCTATAGGTTTTTTTGTTTTTTGTTCAAGAATGTCACTTAGTTTTTGAAATCCTTTTAAACATCTAACCGCCGATGGTAGGCGCGGTTGATACGAGTTACTCTTGTATTGCCCTGAAGAACTGCAGAAGGTGCTGTTGTATTTTAACTATACGAAAGTGCGCATTAGTTCAAGTTGATGGGATAGTTAGTTAATAGTTAACGGCGCCTTGCAATTTCAGGGCCACGGTTCTATCAAGGATCACCGTCTTATGATAAAGGCTGACAAATTCCTTACAGCGGGAGAAGATTATCTACCCACAGGTGAGATCAACACATAGGTCTATGTATTACAATCGCCTTGGTTGGGTACACGAATCTTCTGAGTTACGCCTACAACAATGATGTTGGTTGCTTGGTTGATTTGAGGTTTAACGTCCCCGTCAACACTGTAAAGGTCATTTTGGAGACGTTGCTTCCAATTTTGTGGGACTTTTACCCGACATTGAGATCAAATGACATCTCAAGCCCTGTCGCCCAATGAAACCAATAGGGTTTATTAGCATGGACGGTCCACCTCGCACCGCGATTCCTGGACAGGCTTAGATCCTCTAAGCAGTTTACCAGTACTAGTGTGTGGGCCGGATTCAGCTCTGCGTGGAAGCATCATGCAGCCCATATATTTCTTAAAGCCCCTATGGGCGGGGGCACCCACATCAATGATGTAATAGTTCGGGCCTTCAATCAGAAAAAGTGCTCACATAGTATGCAAGAGAACCTATGTTCGAGTCCTGGCCCCAAGGTTATAAAACCTTTTTCATGCTCAACTCAGCTGAGCATGAAACTTGTGGTGCTCATAAAAATTAAAATACTAAGAAGTTGGGCGATTTTGCTTTCTCAGATAGCAGAGAATGTTATTCGTCCTGCTCACAAATTTTAAAATGCCAACAATTGTTGGCATTTTAAAATTTGTGAGCAGGACAAATTTCATGCTCGGGTGAGTTGAGCATGAAAAAAGTTTTATAACCTCGGGGCCTGGTCTTATCACGTTCTTTTGTCGATCCTGTAAAACCTGAAGCCGCATTGTGGGTCCTGGATCAGGCCCCAAGGATATAAACATTTTTGTATGCTCAACTCAGTTGAGTATGAAATTTGTACGTAATGCTGATAAAAACTAAAATACGAATAAGTGAGGCTTTTCTTTCTTTCATCGACAGCAGAGAATGTCATTTCTTAAATTTGTGAGCTGGACAAATTTTTTGCCATGGAAAAAGTTTAAAAACCTTCATACCCAGGTCTGAAAGCATGGAAGATCTTGCAGCCGCACTGAATGAAAGTTTAAAGACTTGGTAGGGAAGAAAATGGGACAGGTCGACCGTGTGGCTCGGTAGCTCATTCGGTACAATGTTGGAACGGTATGTACGAGAACCAATGCGCCTGACCATTGTTCACGTTATCGGCTAAAATACAGGAATTTTCGAAAAAAAAAAAATGTTTTCTGAAGCGTCTAAAACAGTTGAAAATGCGCATCATGCTTATCGGCAGACGATTCACATATCACATGTCAAGGCTGGCAAATGATTCACGCGGATTGTCGCCTAATATTCTCAGGAATAAAATGGGGGAACTGTCTTGTGCTTAGCAATTCTATTTCGCGCTTCAAAGAATCGTACAGGAAAATTGGATTCTGGTCCAGCGACAGTGGACCTGCGAACACGACCGTGTTGGTCATGTTGTATTAATTTTCCTGTTACAGGTGAAATCGCACCAGTGGATGGAACCCCGTTAGACTTTCGTCTCAGTAGATCACTGGACGTTCAGACATTGGAAAGTATGCCCGGAGGCTCAGCTCTCCATCACGCCCTCTGTATAGGGGATCCACAGGCGGACAGGAGAAAGAAGAAAATGGTTGGAAGGTTAGTCATGGTGTTGGCACACCCTGATTCTAGAGCTGTCTGATAAAATGTATTTGTGCTCAGCAAAGGTTGCCGGTGCTCGATTGAACCGCCTCAATGGGGCGGTTCAAACGAGCAAACACAAACTTTGTATAAGTGTAGATAATAGAAATGATATTCAAATTTTTCTCCATATGGTAACCAGAACGTTCATTACATGACCATGTAAATGTTAACGTTGTAGATTATAACGTTGGCGTTAGCTTATTATCAGGCTTGTATAAAAGGGAATGCACCTGCTTGTCATTAACCCCAAAGAAACTTTTATTATGCTGATAGAGGCAACCATATTGACTCCCAGTTTGCTCTCCCATAAACTGAGACCCTCCGAAAAATATGTAATAATTGTTACTTTAAGGGGAATAGGTACACCTTTAGGGGAGGCAACTTCTTCAATGTGTTTTGTCTCCTGTGTCAATAGGATTCAACTCTTAAAGGAAAGAATTTGCTGCCGAGGAGCAAATTATTTCCATAGTTTATTGTTTGATTTGAGGTTTAACGTCCCCGTCAACACTGTAAAGGTCATTTTGGAGACATTGCTTCCAACTTTGTGGGACTTTTACCCGACATTGAGATGAAATGACAGTTCAAGCCCTGCCGCCCAATGAAACCAATAAGGTTTATAAGCATGGGCGGGCCGACTCGCGACGCTTTGCCTTGGCAGGCTTAGATCCTCTAAGCGGTTTACAAGTACTCGTGTGCGGGTCGGTTTCAGCTCTGCGTGGAAGCATCATGCAGCTCATATATTTCTTCAAGCCCCGATGGGCGGGGGTGGTTTCCATAGTTTATACAAATTAATTGAGTATAAATAAATAAATTCTTTCCTCTAAGAGTAGACCCCTTTTTCGGTGGGACCATAGAAAAGTGAACAGGATGTCCCGAAAGTTGTCTCCCTTTGAAAAAAGTGGTAAAAATATGCTAGGTGTCCCCATTCCCCTTAATTGGAAGGCCTCAAACAAAATAGTTTTTTCTACGCACGGCCCAGTTGCAAAACGTCAAAGAGATTAAAATGTTGTCATTGCAAAACCAATATTGCAGCGTTGAGTGTGTCTTGTCTTCTACCTGTAGGGTGGACCACGAAGGCTCTGGACGATATATGGAGGTGTATTCGACCAACACGACTGTATTTGGTTACAGCAATTATTTTATGGAGAAAATACTGGGGAATCAGCCTTGTAAGGATGGCGTTGCCTACAAACAATACGGGGCAATAGAACTTATGCCAATGGGCTACCCAAACGCTGTTAACCAGGTAAGATACACGCTGGGTTGATGTCAGTACCATCGTGTTATAGGTCTGTGTAATGAACACCCCTCTAAACCTCAATTTATATACAGAAATCTCGGGTTTACGGAGGTATACACAATTATTCCTATTTCTTCCATGACATAGGTTGTGGATGTTCGTTAGAACCGCCTCAATGAGGCGGTTCTAACGAGCACTCACAACCTATGTTTAGATTTTAAATAAGAAGAATATAACAAATTTTCATCAGAAAAATATCCGTTTTGAAGATATAAAAGAATGCAGTATGTCACATGGGTATGTTATGGTAATGCTTAGCACAACTGGAGCAAGGATACTTTCAAAATAGCTAGCTCATGATAAAAGAGTTCTTATCACATAGGCGGCCAGGAAAGGCTCAGACGAGACTGCGCTTATGCAAGGATTATTGCTGCTCGTGAACATGAAAAGGAGACATCGAGGAAGATTCATGCAAAAAAAAAAAAATGGATGCAGCCCTATTGATTGGCTGTTCACATGCATTTGAAGATCATCATGAAAATACGCCTGTATAATTCCCCCCCCACACCCCCTTAAACCCCACTTTTATATAGTAAAACTGGGACTTACAGGGGTGTACATTATTTTTTTCATATTTCTGCTCAAAAACATAGCTTGTGAGTACCCGTTGAAACCGCCTAGTCGAGGCGGTTCTAACGAGTATCCACAATCTATGTGTTCAGCAGAAATATGAAAAATATCAATTTTTTATCTTAAAATTTTCAGTTTTGTTGGTAAAAATTAAGTATATCTTAATAAGTCGATAAATCGGGGGCTGCTTAGGACCGTTTATCGAAAGAAAGAAAGAAAAGGACATCACAAAGGAAACCTATGCTACCAGCAAAGATACATCTATACACTGTAAAAAAAATTGAAAACATTACACCAAAACTGGTGACAGCAGTGCTGCCACCAGTTTTGGTGTAAGTTATCTCCATTGTTGCTCGGTAACTTTTGGCTATTGATCCAGATAAATAGTGTAATTAGGCATCTGAAAATCGATAGAATGTTTACACCATAGTGTAACTGATCTACATTACAGGTGTAATTGTGCCATCATAATTTGAAAGAAACGTTTCCGGGTGTAATGTTTCCTTCATTCAGTCGGTGTAACATTACACCAATAATTAAGACTGGCTACACACAGCGTACAGTGTCATTATTTATTTATTTCTGTTTTTCATTGGTATAGAACATATCATACTCGAATACCCCTGAATACCCCTTTTCTTAGGGGTACCTTTGATACACGTCTTATCAGTTATCATTTTTCAATGGTAATGTTAGAGCTTTCGTAAAATGCAGGTGTAAAACTCTGCTTTTTTTCATTAGATTTTGCAGAAATTCTTTATTAAACAGAAATTGGGTTTATACTGAAATGGAGTTTACCTCATTTTCATCTTATTTAGCAGGATTTTCAATACGCATGAAACAACCCTATATTAATAATTATAAAATGTGTATGATATTTATGCCGTTTTGAGCTATATGACACGAACGAGGAACAAATAGAGGATATTTGATTTTTTCAGTGTAAGATTGAATTTTATTTCATCGAATGAGCACCAAATCAGTATTTTCACGAGTGGCGTAGCCACGAGTGAAAATACCAGTTTAGGTCTTCATTGATCTTACACTGAAAAAATCAAATTTTCTGTTTCTTACATGCTTTAAAACGACAATATTTAGCTTCACTAACCGGTCACTCACCCTCAGAGAAAACTAACTTTGTTCCTGGTCGTTTCGCGTCAATTTAGTGGTGTCCAACGTATTAATGGGTATAAAATTGGGTGTAAACTGCAAGTTTGCACCTGAGAAATAGCCTGGGATGGCATTTTTATGAATGGTTACTGAAATAATTGAGATATTAGTTTCCCAAAGAAGTTGTGGACAGATCTAACGTCGCGCAATAAAATACATGACGTCAGCGTCGAGAATGACGTCATTAACGTCCTCGTGACGTGTGAACGGGCTTTGCGTCAATTCTAATACAGTTCAGTAGTTTTTAATCATTTGACGATGGATTTGGAGAAAAAAGTAGTCCCAAACAGTGAAAAATAAAAGTGATATCAGTCACTGTTTGAAACAGTGACAATATCGTTTTCTATTTCACTGAGAAATCTCTATATTTCACTGAAAAGCATGTAAGAAAATAACATAATATCGTACATATAACGCACCTTATACGGTTTGTTACACGATTCGACAAGAAACGTTAACTTACGTTATGGTGAAACAAAACACCAGTATTGGTGCAGTAAAGCACCGATAAGCTGGAGAGATAACGCTTTCAGAGTGTAATTATTTTTTTACACTGAACATAACAAAATATTATCCATCATTGAAGAAATATCACACCGATACTTAGTTACACCGAAAAAAGTGTAATGTTCACAGTTACACAGCTCTTCAAGAAATGTTACCCTGTAGTATGTCTAAAATTACCCTATTTAGTATCAAACCTTGCACCATAAATAGTTTAATTATTTCAAACACCAATTGATACTAAACGTAACACTTGTTTTACAGAATCGATGCACCAAACACCAAATTTGCAGCGCTGCACCAAATTTTGAGTAATCAGTGTATTGTTACTCAAAGTTACATTTTGCACCCAAAATGGTGTATGGTTCGAATTCACACGAGTATTAGTGTACTCTGCCTTTAGGTATAATTGGCACTAATTTTTTACAATATACCAAGTCCGGTCAGAGTGTTCGGATACCTCTGGCCAGTGCAGATGCTACAATTCTCATGCGAAAACTGCTTATGTGTAGGGTGATCTGCATCTTCGTTGACCGCACAAGTTTTCTGGTAGTTTTTATCATACACTGGCTCAGTTGTGCTATAGGCACATTAAGTGAATTGACACCAAATCCCGCAACGGAATGGCAGGTGGCTTTTACCGGGTAAGTCCGGTTTTCGCCCACCTCTGATTGACAGTCGGCTCAAAATAAGTGAAATAATCTTGAAAGGGCCGTAAAATAAATAAATAAAAAGATGAGAAATTTGGGGCTTTCATTATTTTTCTTATTTCTGCTCCGAGACGTAGGCTGTGGGCTGTGGCTACCGCCTTGGTGGTTCTAACGAATGTCCATAACCTGTGTTTGGAATATATAAGAATAATATCATACATTTTCATCATAAAAGCAGCCGTTTTGGATATATGAAATAATGCATTATGTCACACGGATGCGTTATCGTAACGACAGTACGCCCCCGCCAAACGGGGCTTGAAGAAATAGATGGGCTGCATGATGCTTCCAGGCAGAGCTGAAACTGGCCGCACTCGAGTACTGGTAAACCGCTTAGATGATTTAAGCCTGCCCAGGCAAAGCTGTTCGAGTCGGCCCGTCCATGCTTATTAACCCTATTGGTTTCATTGGGCGACAGGACTTGAGATGTCATTTCATCTCAATGTAGGGTAAAAGTCCCACGAAATTGGAAGCAACGTCTCCAAAATGACCTGTTGACGGAGACGTTAAACCTCTAATCAAACAGACAAAATCGTAACGACAGTGAAACTCATTGACTCTGCTGGTTCACTTAACATGTCCGTCACCAACCGTTCTTGGGTCCCTTTGGAAAGTTAATTTTATTTTGCATATTTTGGGGGTCTTTTCTCGTGAAAATGTATGTTGTGTGTATATGGAATGTGTATGATAATGTCAAATGTATCCATCTTTCTGTTATCTTTTCAGCCAACATTCCCAAGCTCCATAGTGAACCCAGGAGAAACTTACCACGAGACTGCTTGGTACAAATTTGGTGTGGTTGTTTAAGACAAGTGAGACATAGGTTGTGAGCTGTGGCTACCGCCTTGGTGGTTCTAACGAATGTGTGGACTATATCATTTAAGTGTCAGAAAGAGAAAGACACCTCTATTTTGCAACAGATGGGCAAGTCTGGATGTAAGATGAACGTTCACAAAACTACATGTAATCTACAACCAAAATAGTAAACTTTAAAATAGTATTGAATCTTATGATTTCTTTGCCATGACAACGCTATAATACAACATCTAAATGAATGTACACATGCTCAAAAAAAGACCTAAAATAGTGTTGACTGGGCCGTTAAACTCCAAAACAAACAAAACACAGTAAGGCAACATCGTATCAACGTCGATGCAGTGCCATGGCGTTGATGCGACGTTGCTTTCATGCATCCGCCAAGTGATTATGTAAACAGAGAAATCAGCTCTATATCACAGTTTCTTACAACAACAACAACAAAAAAAAAAAAATCTATTGGAGCAAATTCTCTCCTTTAAGAGTAACTCCCTTCGCAGGGACATAAGTTGTTTTTTGTACTTTTGTATATTTTCTCTGTAGTGTCTAATAAAAACAATCACCGTGGATCTATCTGCACTGGAAATAGTCTAACTGGCTTCGTGTTTTGTTCGAGTAAGATACTATTAAAACGTTCTGAACAGAATCATAAGCCAAGGCCTGTGGTGTTCCTATCACACCATCCTGCTGTGTCAAGACCAGTCTTTCTTCAGTCAGATCTTGAGTCATAATGACCACCTCGTTCACCGAATTACACATATAGATGTTGTCAGACCTGGACTCGTCCACTGTTATTCCATATGGATTCCTTTCCTCCATTTTGCGACATCCTATCACCTTTCCTGTACTGCTGTCTAGTAAAACAAGCCTAGGGTTGACGAGATGAAAGTCACAGTCTGTAACAACAATGGTTGATCCAGAACCTTTTGCTGAAGAAGCAGGAGTAGGATTGACAAGGACATACCATGGTCGAGTGAAGAGGTGTTGGTCATTGTATGAATCTACGGACCATTTCACTCTTCCTCTCCTGTCAATCTTCTTCAGGGACGGTGGGGAGGTGTATGGACAGGCGACAATTAATGCGTCTTGACAGACTGCGACACCATAAACACGATATTTGAGATCCAGAGTTTGCTTAATTCGAGGTTTATTGGCGGATATGTCAACAATAAGGAGTTGCTCCTTTTCAGGCATACTAATTACTGCCTCAGAGTCGCTGAAAACGGCTACATCCCAGGGCTCGCCTGAGAGCGATAAAGATGATAGGAATTTCATTTCCTTGGAAAACACTTTAAGCTTTTCATTTAAATTGTCTGCGATTAATATCTTCCTAGCTTTTGTCAGCGCGATACCTGTAACCCAACACTCCTTTTTGTCATCCTTATTTTTTGCGTTAAAGCTACCTAGTTTGCTAAAATTAATAACAAGCTTGTCCAAGATTGTAGCAGATTCAGGCACTGAGCTATCTAAAGACGCTATTTTTGCCTTGGAAAGTGTTTCAGTCACTTGATCTAGTTTGTTACCGTCACTCTTTAGGTTTTCTGGTGCGGTGTACGAGAGTTTTGGTGCCATCGAGCCTTTTGGTTTTATTTCCGGTACTGTGCTATTTGTCTGAATCTGTTTAGCTTTACTTGTTTCCTCCAATTTAGAATGATTCGTGGTACTCTTCGACCTGTAGTAAAGATGAAACAAAAACATCTAATATATAGAAGGGTAATTCTCTGGAAGGAAGGACTACACTACAAAATGAAAACTGGAGTGTAGAAGTTTATTTGGGCCAGACTAGTTAGTTTCGGCCAATGATGAATGCATTGAGCTTGTCCATGTAGAAGAAGACATACATTGTAGCAAGACAGCGCATAACTTATGCTAAAATACAGTAAAATTCCTACATTAAGACTATCTTTTGGACTGTTTAAAAGTGGTCTTTAAGACCATATTTGAACAGTCCCAAAGGTAGTCTCTTACTAGAGCACACTGCGTGTAGAAAACACAAAGGAAATGTAGCTGAAACGTTCTAAATATGCTTTTAAAAGCTTAATTGGTCTTTTCTAGGTGATCTTAACAGTAGCATTTCATTATATTTCCTGGTATTTATTCATTGTTCTGAAATTTTAACCGGCTTGTTACTGTGCCTGTTTGAAATAAGTTCTGAAATTAGATCTAAGAATGTTCATTTTTTGTCGAAATTCGGTGTACTCGGTAGGACTTTGCTATCTCAAATCCTAGTGGACACAGCAGCAGGAAGCTCATTTTCCCAGCACCTGTGTTGTGCTTGATATTATTCTGCTGTTATCGAGCCGCGGAGACTCATATCAACCTCGCAATTTGCTTTTCGCATGGGCTTACTATAAATCTCCCAGGTAACCTTTTCTGTCTGTTTTTCTTAACTATTTTTGTTTGATTAGCAGTAAGGTAGAAGAGATACGTATCCTGTAAATTCACTTTTATTCACAAGAACAGAGTCGCAATAGACCGAGAGAGTTCTTCGCGAATTGCAACCTTCACTAAATATTACCATATAATTTCCGATGGCTAATTTATTTTCCTTAACTCTGCCAAATGATAGATTATGGGTTCTCGTTAGAATGGCCTCAGGCGGTTCTACGGAACAGCTAAAAATCACATATTTTCTTCTAAAAAATGGCATTTTGGAGCCATGTAATAACATTACGATAACACACCCGTGTGACAAAGCGTATTCTTCTACATCTCCAAATTGGTTACTTTTTTATTATAAATATTTCCTTTCCGCTCATTCAAGAAGGGCAGTTGTCAGTTTCGGGCGAAAGAATGTGCACTGTACTGGTTAACCGCTTTCGTATAAGCCTGCCCAGGAAAAGTGTGGATAGGTAAACTGACCGGCTAAAAATGACCTAAAATTTTGTTGACTGGGCCGTTCGTTAAACCCCAAAACAAACAATGAATATATATCTTTACCCGTATACAGGCTTGCAAGGGAAACACGGATAATACGTTTCGCTGAAAAGTATTGGGATCCAATCTCTGCAGACGACTAGACTTTTTGGGTCGATTGGTTATCAATCGACCCAAAGTTCTAAAGCGTAAGTAGCTCTTCAATGCTTAAGTCTACGTGACTGTCACTGCTTTTAAGGAAATTCATGTAACTTATCTATAGAAAATAGCAGCGCTAATTTTATTGCAGGGAGGTCAGAATGTCGCGTAATAAGGTTATCTTTAGAATTTGGATTGGAATCATGGGTTGGTCTTGGCAAACAGTGTAGACGCAGATCAGACGCCTTTTCTGCGGCGTCTGATCAAGGTCTACGCTGTGCTTACAGTACGGGAATTTAAGGGCCAGGCGTTGCAAAACGCAGCGTCCGATCAGGGTCTACCCTTTTAGCTTAAAAACTGGAATTTAAGGAAACAGTTTAAGTCTAATCTGTGCGTGACTTCGAATCACAGTAAAAGTTTAAGTCGCAGTCCAGGACTATTCTCAGCCTACCCAGAGACAATCGACCCACCAGTACTTTCAGTGCTTTGATTGGTGAATACCTACTTGTGTAATTTTAGGAACTCTTCGCCTGTCACTATCTTATGGTTTCGTGTGGCGGGAAAATGGTCGTGCATCTCTTTGCAGGAAGTGCACAGGAAGTTATCACAAACTGTGCAATAGCCGTACAGTGTCGTTACGAACTGCCCCTTCACCTCATGACATGGGTTGCAGAAGTGGTCTTGCGCCGCGTCTGATGCCCTTGCATTATCCCCAGTGTCAGACGACATTCTGGAAAAGAGTGTCGTCAGAAGCTTAAGGGGAATGGGAACACCTGGCAGATTTGTCCGCCATTTTTCAAAGGGAGAACTTTCGGGACTTCCTGTTCGCTTTTCTACAGGCTCAGTCCCACTGAAAGAGGGGTTCTACTCTTAAAGGAAAGAATTTGCTCCTCAGGAGCAAATTCTCTCCTTTAAGAGTTGACCCCTATTAACATCGGCGACAAAAATACTTTTGCATGAGTTGCCTCCCCTGAAGGTGTACCCATTCTCCTTAAGATCGCGCAACGCTTTTGTCCATTTTTCTTTTAAATGAACTCTTCCACCTTATATTGTGTATATTTTAAGTATGTATATTGAAAGAGTTCATTTTCATTTAAAGGGTCCCATGTGAAGTTACTTGAAAGCAGTTTTGAAATCGTATTAAATATTGATATATCATTACGAAAACACGCCTATACAAATACAGTAGAATTCCACTTAAAGACCACCCCTATATTAGGACCACTCCGCTAATAAGACCGGTTTTCGCTAGACCCAAATTATTTCCTATATAGTTAATTGCAATTAATTCCGATAAAGAGACCACCCCGCTATTCCGTATTAAGACCGCTTTCAAAAGACCAAATCTGTCATTACTGTTCGCTATTGGGACCACTTTTTGGTCAGACCAAGTTAATTTGTATCTCTAAGGCCACTTTATGCTTGGTTCTTCACCATCACAACAGCTTCTGGTAATGAGACAGTTTATAGTTCACACATATTCCTAAAGGTGTGAAAAACAGTAGGTTACCTGTACTAATCTGCCTGTTGTTTTAACAAGAAGTGTTATGAGTACCACTGACAAGACTAATTGAATATATAGTTTTAATGATTTTGGTAATCTGCAACAGTTCCCTGGGACCCCACCAGCTGACGACCCGTGACACGGGGAAACTGGAAACAACAACAATAATCTGCAGCTCTGTTTTCTTCAGATATTTAAGAAGGTAATTTTGGAGCTATTGAATATGTTTTAAAGCAACATTAAGTTCATACTGTTATCACTAATTGGATTTTTATTGTCTGTATTTAAATTAGAACTTTAAAGTTAAACTGAGGATCAGTAAAGTTAAAGATAGAAAGAATTACTAAATACGTGTATCCTCTAGTAAGAAGCGGCATAATGCACATGAAAATGAATTTAAAACAGTTTTGGCAAAAATATTTTATTCAGCAATTCCATTATTAGGACCACCCCGCTATTAAGACCACTTTTTAGAAGTCTGCAAAGCGGTCAAAATAGCGGAATTTCACTGTACATTGTAAACTCTTCCTCCGAAAAATGGAAATTTTTAGATGAAAAAGTGTGATATTTTTCTTATTGCTGCTCAAAATATAGTTTGTGGGTACTCGTTAGAACCGCCTCGATGAGGCGGCTCTAACGAATACCCACAATCTATATTTTAGAGCAGGAATAAGAAAAAATAGGTTTACCCCTGTAAACCCCAGTTTTACTATATAAAAGTGGGGTTCAAGGGGGTCAAAATTATATAGGCGTGTTTTCGTGATGTTATGTTACGCCGGTCTCGGTAGCTCAGTCGGATGCGCATCTGACTGGTGATCATGAGGACGCGGGTTCGATTCATGCAGGGTTCGGCAACATTCTCTCGTGAATATTGCTCATGAAATCTTTTCTACGGTCATTATCCCCCTTCCGCTGATTCAAGAAGGGCAGTTGTCAGTTTCTGGCGCACCGTATTGGTTAACCGCTTACATATAAGCCTGTCCAGGGAAAGTGTGGATAGATAAACTGACAGGCTCAAAAATGACCTAAATAGTGTTGATTGGGCCGTTAAACACCTATACAAACAAACAAGCAAACAGACAACATATTTATGTCCCAAGCTTCGAAGAAGTTGTTGGGGCATATTGTTTTGCACACGAGTCTTTTATCCCATTGACTTTTATATCCCTACAAATACATTAAAATTCCTATATTAGACCACTTTTGAATAGCCCCAAAGGTGGTTCCTGACCAGAAGACACGAGCTGTTTTCAGAAAACACAAAGAAAGCATAACTGCACCCTTCTAAATAAGCTTTTTAAACCAGAAATAGCCTTACTTTAAGGTGGTCTTATTAGCGGAATTTCACTGTATGTGGGACCATTGTAAACTGTTATTGATGTTCATTACGATAATACGTACACCCGTGCGCTAAAACGGCGTCTTTCATATATCTAGAACCAGCTTTTTTTGGGCATTTTCTTTATATTCGCTCCAAACATAGGCAAATATGAGGAAAATAATGTATCTCCCTGTAAACCCCACTTTTCTCTATATAAATTGGCGTTACATGGGTGATAATCACACGGATTTGTTATCGTGATGATTCAACTTCACATCACGAAAACACGCCTATATAATTTTGACCCCCTATAACCCCACTTTTATATAGTAAAACTGGGGTTTGCAGGGGTATACATTATTTTCCTTATTCCTGCTCTAAGACATAGGTTGTGGGTACTCATTAGAACCGCCTCAGCGAGGCGGTTCTAACGGGTACCCACAACCTATGTTTCGAAAAGAATAAGAAAAATATCGCTATTTTTCATCAGAAAATTTTCATTTTTTGGAGGTAAAATTTTCAATATATTTAGATAGACGTGTTTTCGTAATGGAATACCCCGAATGGCCTGTAAAAAGTCAACATTTGACAAGAAAGTACTGATATTGACAATCTACAAGAATGATGTGTCAATTTCAAAACAAAAACAACCTTTTCGCGGACAGCCCGATAAACTATTCTTGGTGGTTTTCTATGTTCCATTAAGAAACAGCCAACCTTATTTTTAAAACGGATTGCCACCCACTAAAAACTAAAATTACCTTGGTCAATATCCTGACCTCCTAGTAGTTTAATGGTATTTATTTGGTCAAATCGAACTAAATATTGATTAGGCTTATCCAATAATCAAAATGAAATACACATTTGCATATATTTACTATGTGTTTAACGGCATAAAGTATAGCTTTTACAAAAAGCTAGGTCTACGCTTGGCACATATTAAATGTGAATGTCCAGAATTATATCCCAGGAATATGTTTTATACAAATTATTGTCTTTGGCAAAATTCTAATTGCCAGTCCGGCACTTAGTGATACTACTAGACCGTTTGCGTTTCCATCCGTGTCTTGTACTTGTGGAACTCGTCAAACCAGTGCGACGTGTTAAAGTCGCGAAAAGTTGAATGAACCCGTCCTGTCTTAGCACTTATAGGCCAAAACGTCATGACGATACAGAAAATAATTTACATGCTTAAAATATTGATACGGCTCTCAATAAAAATTGTTGCTAACGGCGAGGCAAGTTTTTTTTTTAGCTCACCAGAGCCGAAGGCTCATGGGGAGCTTCTGGGATAGACAGTGGTCTATCATGATCGAGAGTTTGTAGATGTATATTTTGTATCAGCCTGTACAAATATGACAGCAAACATGGGCCTGTACAAATGTGATAGCAATTCTGTGCCAGAGCTCTGTCCGTGGGCCTCTTTGTCTTTTTGTGAAAGCTTACACTTGTTACGGGTCTCTTTTTTATTTTTGTGAAAGTTTATACTTGTTGCTACACTATAAAATAAAGGAGGCAGTTCGATCAAGTATAGTTTGACTTGATAGCTTTTGTAAGGTAACCGGGCGCTAAAAGCACATAGGGGCTACCCCCATCTCGCTAAATGGGATTAGTTTATGAACTGCTCTTCCCAGGGCCTCCAATGTGCTGGCACTTGTCAATTCGACAGGTGTCAGCTGACCAATGGGAATAAACTGAACTCTTAATCGGAGGAAGGCACAAATCGCACCCAAGGTACAGCGTTTGTCCTAAGAAACGCAGTTCTATAGCGATTTTAGAATTTTGAGTGCAGGAATCAGACCAAAGACGGGCTCTAGTATGTGATGACGTGTTGCCAATTTCGACTGCCAAATGTGTCAGAGCACAGCCCTGTTTTCGAATGTCTGGCCGAGGAAAAAAGCTAACATACATTATCAGTTCTGGCTTCCATTATTCTCTGCCTCCACCCATGACATGGCAAAGAAAACGCCTTCGGTCACGATGCTTGTTAAAGGGTGATAACGCATGAAATTTTTGAATTTTGAACAGGCATCTAAAGTGAGCCAGGATGGGTGACTAATAGACCAGCCAATTCCGGCTATTGCAAAAAGTCCTAGTACCCGTGCTCTCATCACGGAGACCTGCCTTTGCAAGTGGGGTTCAAAATTGGACAGATGTGTCTTCGTGATGTGTTTGGAGGTATGTGTTTGTTTGGGAAAGGCAGTGATGAGGCTAATCAGCCGTTTTGCAATCCCGCTAATTTTTATTTTTGAATGGTCTTCCAAAAGGCATTTTTAAGGGACTTCCTATTTCCAAATACCTAGCAAATGGTGGATATTGCCGTTGCCCCGCCTATAAAGATATTTAGCGTGTGACCTGTCCCCGTTTGTATGCTCTGTTCTGGCAGTATTTATGCCTTCGCTTTGCCTACTTCAGAGGACTTCATTCTGTTGGTACCTAGGGGGAGCCCAGTACGGGCTTTCTCCCAGGTGCCCTCAGGATGTTGTCCTGACGGGCTCCGTCGAGCCTCCTCTCGTTCCTGAAATAGAAAAGTCGGATTAATGCTTTGGGACCCCATGTGTGCGCTCGGATCAGTGTAGTTGTGTCCAGTTTCTTGTCCCCCGGGGTCCCACCTGTACCTGTAATACAAACAAAAGTCATTAGTGCATATTGTGCTTGTGCTAATATGACCCCGCCACCCGTCACATATTCTGTGCACAGGGCGGGCCGGGCTTGTGAGGGGGGTCCCCCCACAAAGGCACGGTCCGGCTCTTAGGGTAACTTGTTCAAAACCAAGTTAACGGGTGGCGCGGTTATTGTGAAGAATTACCTTCCCATGGGGGCTGCCTGTCCTGCCGCGGCATGTTACCTCATCAAGTATAGTTTAGTTTGGTTGCTATTGTTTTGTTGTATCTTACTCTTACGTCATTATAACAACCAATCAATGCCTACAAAAGAAATTACTGGTTCTAGTGTTCTGCAGCGCTTTAGGGAAAACTGGGAACCAGTCAACCCATGGTTCGAACCAACCTATCCTCGTTGGTTGAACCGTGGAAACTAAACTAACGTCATTTCATCTAACCAAATATAGTCCGATCTTACTTTAGTCACAGATTAGTGACTGCAGTTCTTACATGGCGAACTCGCTTATTGTCAACCTGCATTGTGGATAAGTAATGGCTGTACTTCTGTGTTAAAGCCAAAGTCTATAATGGGCGTAGACAATGTGGGAATATCATGTGAACATGAAATGAAACTAGAGCTGGTGTTTATGAACAGCACGTGGTCATTTAGCACAGGCCCTGAAAATAGCACAAGTACAAATTAAAGTCAATATATGACCAGATTGGCTAAATGCTGGTTTTGATTTAACACTATTATGGCCAAATTATACTTTTCCTAGGCAAGCATATATTTAGTCGGTCTGAATAAACACAGTAGATTGAATAGACTAAGATAAGACAGAGTTTGTTACCACAGACAGAGTTTGTTTTCACAAAAGAATGCCACAGTGATTATGTTTTGTAGGAGGTGATCTTGCTCTGATGAAGTTTCAGGACAGCCTGGCGGGCAGAAGTCACAGTCTGTTAATAACCAAGCGGCTCTTGAGATATTCAGACTATGTTAAAATGCACAAAGGGACATAGGGGTCATAATTTGTTACAATATTTATTAAATTATATCCAAATTTAATCAAGTCAGTTCACATTGGTTCCAAACTGCTTGCGAAATTTCAAAAGGTTTGCAGTTCTTGGGATGTTTTGTTTACACGCTTTACTATGCTGCAATGCTAAGTCCACAAGGGCATCATTTGGTCAAATTTCCACAAAGTTTTACCAAAATTTAATAGGTCATGTTCATATGGGTAGCCTAACTGCCTGAGAAATTTCAAGAGCCTAGCTCACAAAGTCTTTTAAATAACTTCACTCACAAGTTCAAAAGTTAATCAGGTCATCTACTTATCATTCCTATCAGCCCCTCAAGTTTCAAATCTTAATCTGTTTTCGAGATATCTTGCTTACTAGGTTAAAAAGCCGAAATTCAGAATTTTTTTTCGAAAGTTAATCAGATCATCGTCTCATCATTTCCTATCAGTCTGTCACGTTTCAAGGGAGTGCAAAAGTTAATCAGGTCATCTACTTATCATTCCTATCAGCCCCGCAAGTTTCAAAGCTTAATCTGTTTTCGAGATATCTTGCTTACTAGGTTAAAAAGCCGAAATTCAGAATTTTTTTCGAAAGTTAATCAGATCATCGTCTCATCATTTCCTATCAGTCTGTCACGTTTCAAGGTAATAGCTTAAACAGGTAGCTTAAACAGGTTTTGAGATACCTTGCTTACATGATTTCCAAAGGGCCATAACTCAAGGAGAAAATTTCGTATCCTTTTTTTTTTTTAAAAGTTAATCAGGTCCCCATATCAGCCTGCCAAGGTTCAAGACAATAGCTAAAATAATTTGAGAGATATTTTGCTTTCAAAATTAAATTACGAGCCTACATGTACCTAAATTTCAAACGGCCATGACTCAAGAAAAAAAAACGGATTTCTTAAAACGTTGATCATCATCTACTTATCATTCCCTATCAGTCTGTAAAGGTTCAAGGCAATAGCTTAAACGATTTTTGAGATATCTTGCTTACAAACTAAAATGCCCAAATTTTCAAAGGGCCATAACTAAAATAAAAATCGGATTTTTTTTTCAAAAGTTAATCCCCAGCAGGCACATGACGTAATTGTGACGTCACATCAACGTCATTACAACGTCATGACCTTTATGCAACGTCAAATTAACGTCGGTGCAACGTCATGACGTTGCACCGACGTTGATTTGACGTTGCCATAGCGACGTGTGCCTGCTGGGTCAGTTCATCTACTCATCATCCTCTATCAACAGACTAAGTGTCATTATGTTAGCTCAGTTGTGCCTACAAGCTTTCATTGCAAGTTTTTTAAAAGGGGCATAACTCAAGAAAGGGACATAAACCTGATTAGAAAAATATGGGTCAATTACTTTTTCATAAGGAATCCACATATACATGAAATTTCGAAAACCTAGCATTAACGAAAAATTATGGCATGCGCAAACAAGAGGACTATTATGGTCCTATATCGCTCAACTGAGCTAACAGATTAGAAGTTTCAGGAAGTTACAATCTTTACCGAAGGATTTATGCTGATGAGAAGGTCAAAAGCAGGTATTTTCAGCATTCAAGGGGACGTTACTCTACGAGAGATAGGCAGACATCACCAGTTTTCAAACACATCCGAACTTTAAATCCCAAGCTACTTACTTCTATGCTAGTTTCAGGAAGATTTGATAAAAACTAAAGGACTTATGGTAATGACAAGATATAAAATAGGCATTTCCAGCAAAGAAAGGGACTTAACTCTGGGAGTAATGTGCCAACAATGTTAGTTTGCAAACATATTCAAGCTTTTATCTCTTACTTACTTATATCTAAGTTTCATGAATGTCTGTTCAAAACATAGGGACTAGTGATGATGGCAATGTCAACAAAACATGCTTCTTATGGTGGTCTATATATCAGTGAAGTTTCATCCACATATTCCAGTTAGTAAAGCCTGAGGAATTAGTGCCCAAAACTATTTAATGGGAATTGTTAACGGCCATAGTTCCGTTAAATGTCAACAATCAACAACCCAAAACCACTCGTACCCAATACCAATGTGTATTCAAAATTTGAAGAAAATCCGTGAAAAAATGTTCAAGTTATTATTCGGAAACGCCAATAAATCCCTAATTTTTAACTACCGTGTGGTGGGGTATAAAAATGGGCTTTTCAGCATTCAAAGGGACATAACTATGATAAATAGGCCGACCTCACCAGTTTTAAACTCACCCAAGCTTTTATCCCTGACTTACTAACATGTAAGTTTCAAGAAGGACTCGATCAGAACTGAAGATGCTACGGTGATGACAAGGTAAATAAACAGGCATTTTCTGCAAACAGAGTGACGTAAATCTATGATAAAATAAGCTAACTCGCCGGTTTTTGAACTCATTCGAGCTTTTATCCCTGACTTGTTTATATGTAAGTTTCAAGAAGATCCGATCAAAACTGAAGGGGTACGGTGATGACAAGGTCAAAAGTAAGCATTTTCAGCATAGTAGGGGACAGAACTATGTCAATAATAGACCGACATCGCTAGTTTTCGAACTCACCCAAGCTTTTATCCCTGACTTACTTGTTTGTAATTTTCAAGAAGACATGTTGAAAACTGAGTTAGTGTGATAACAATGTCAAAAACAAAGTCATTTTCGGCAATCAAAGTGACGTAACTCCATGATAAATAGGATGACCGCATCAGTTTTTGAACTCATCCAAGTTTATCCCTGACTTACTTACAAGTAAGTTTCTAGAAGATCTAATAAAACCTGAAGGGGCTACGGTGATGAAAAGGTCAAAAATAGGCATTTTTTGAAATCAAGGGTGACATAACTCTCGAAAATATAGGCCGACCTCACCCATTTTTAAACTCAGCTGAGGTTTTATCCCTTACTTATTAACATGTAAGATTCAAGAAGATCCGATGGAATCTGAAGACCAAAATAGGCATTTTCAACTCTCGAGGGGACGTAACTCTATGATAGATAGGTCAACCTCCTAGTTTTAGAACTCATCCGAGCTTTTATCCATGGCTAACTTGTTTGTAAGTTTCAAGAAGATCCGGGCTACGGTGTTGACATGGTCAAAAATAAGCATTTTCAACAAAGAAGTGGACATAACTCCGTGAGTAATCGACCGATATCGCTGGTTTTCGAACTCATCCGAGCTTTAATATCTGACTTACTTGTTTGTAAGTTTCCGATCAAAACTGGAGGGGCCACGGTGATGACAAGGTCAAAAATAAGCATTTTCAGCAAAGTAGGGGACATTACACCGTAAGTAATCGACCGATTTCGCTAGTGTTTGAATTCATCCGAGCTTTTATCTCTGACTTACTTGTTTGTAAGTTTCAAGAAGATCAGATCAAAACTGAAGGTTCTACGGTGATGACAATGTCAAAAATAAGCATTTTCAGCAAAGTAGGGGACATAACTCCGTTTTGTAAGTTTCAAGAAGATCCGATCAAAACTGAAGGGGCTACGGTGATGACGGGGTCAAAATAAGCATTTTCAGCAAAGTAGGCGACATAACCCCGTCAGTAATCGACCGATATCGCAAGTGTTCGAACTGATCGGAGCTTTTATCCCTGACTTACTTGTTTTTAATTTTCAAGAAGATATGTTGAAAACTGAAGGATTTCGAGTGATGACAAGGTCAAAAATAGGTATTTTCGGCTATCAAAGGGACGTAAATCTATGATAAATAGGATAACCTCATCAGTTTTTGAACACATCCAAGCTTAAATCCCTGACTTATTTACACGTAAGTTTCTAGAAGATCTAATAAAAACTGAAGGGGCTACGGTGATGACAAGGTCAAAAATAGCTTTCTAAAATATAGGCCGACCTCACCCATTTTTAAACTCAGCTGAGGTTTTATCTCTTACTTATTAAAATGTAAGATTCAAGAAGATCCGATGGAAACTGAAGGAGCAACAGTGATGACAAGATCAAAAATAGGAATTTTCAGCTATCGAGGGGACGTAACTCTATGGTAGTTAGGCCAACCTCCCTGTTTTAGAACCCATCCGAGCTTTTATCCCTTACAGTTTCAAGAAGCTCCGGGCTACGGTGTTGACAATGTAAAAAATATACATTTTCAGCAAAGTAGGGGACATAACTCCGTAAGTAATCGACCGATATCGCTAGTTTTCGAGCTTTAATACCTGGCTTACTTGTTTATAAGTTTCAAGAAAATCCAATCAAAACTGAAGGGGCTACGGTGATGACAATGTCAAAAATAAGCGTTTTCAGCAAAGTAGGGGACATAACTCCGTAAGTAATCAACCGATATCGCTAGTTTTCGAACTCATCCGAACTTTTATCCCTGACTTACTTGTTTGTAAGTTTCAAGAAGATCCGATCAAAACTGAAGGGGCTACGGTGATGACAAGGTCAAAAATAAGCATTTTTAGCAAAGTAGGGGACATAACCCCGTCAGTAATCGAGCGATATCGCTAGTTTTCGAACTGATAGGAGCTTTAATCCCGGACTTATTTGTTTGTATGTTTCAAGAAGATCCGATCAAAACTGAAGGGGCTACGGGGATGAAGAGGTCAAAAATAAGCATTTCAGCAAAGTAGGGGACATAACTCCGTGAGTCATCGACCGGCATCGCTAGTTTTCGAACTCATCCGACCTTTTAACCCTGACTTACTTGTATGTATGTTTCATGATGATCTGATCAAAACTGAAGGGGCTATGGTGATGACAAAGTCAAAAACAGACACTTTCAGCAAGCAAGGGGATGTAACTCTACGATTAACTTGGCCGGTTTTCGAACTACTCCGAGTTTTTATCCCCAGCCACCTTAAATAAGTTTCAGAAAGACCCGATCATAACTGAAGGCTCTATGGTTTCCAATTGTTAGTCTATTGTTCGATTTCGAAAAAAGCTCATTTCAGAGGCATGCTACAAATGAGAAATGATTGAGATCAGCCTGCAGGTTGCAGAGATATAACTGGTCAAAGGTGTGGACGGACGGACAACGGACGAGCGGACGACGGACAACCCATTAAACTATAAGCTCCCCTGGAGCCTTCGGCCCAGGTGAGCTAAAAGCGTGACGGACGGACAAACGGACGGACGAACAAAGCAAAAGTACTATGGCCCCAAAACTTCTTCTAAGTTTGGTGGGTGTGTGTGCATAATGTAGTCGTTATATAGATTACAACTGGTTTAAACAATATTTACAAGTAAGCTGAGGTAAAACCTATAGGCCCACTTCCAGTTGAAGGGTTCATATATTGCACGACCCGCAGAAAAAGCAACCGAGTGAAGTCGGTTGATTTCTAAGAGTGCCCTAAAATCACCGTGTCATTCTGTCAGTCTGTCATTCTGTCAGTCTGTCTGTCCGTCCGTAACCCGTTTGTGAAAATTAGCGATAGTGACTTAACCGCTTGGAATATTTAAACAATTTTTGGCATACTGATAGATATCAATGAGATCTAACCAATGAACTTACGAAATATTACATTCCATTTAGTATAGCCTCGCCGAGGCGAAAAATGTGAAAATTTTCGAACATTTTCGAACTGCTTCTCCTCGGGCACCGTTGGGCCGATTGGAGTCAAATTTCATATGGAGCTTCTATGGGATGGGGGAAACCAAAATTTGCTCATGGGGTCAAGGTCATATGACCAAAATGGCCGCCAAGCCATTTTTGGTTTGTCTGTCTGTCCGTCCGTAACCCATACGGGAAAAGTTCGGCCATATGAAATCAAGGGAAATCAAGGGACCGAACCTGTACTGGCAGTTTTTCCAGGTAGCTTCCAGAATTACGCTACTTGACACCTGTTTTAAAGCGATTCGGCTATAGTCGGCAGTTTTCGATGAATATCGGTTGTGACCGTTAATCCTTGTCTCAGACAATTGCTTAAGGGTATTACAGTGGCATATTTGTTAATTAACTAAATATGATGATTTATTGGTCCATATATAATACGGATTAAATTGCTTTTCAAATCTTATAGTATTGTAAGGGAAAGTGTTTGTTTTATGCCGCATTTATAAAATAACCTAATGCCACTTTTATTTATTTATTCATTTTATTTATTTTATTTATTTTTTATTTATTTTATTTATTTATTTATTTATTTAATTTTTTTTGCGAAGTCGTTAGTGAACGGGTCGTTAAATTTTTTATCATTTTGTACAGCAAAAAAAAAAAAAAAGTGCGAATAGGGTTTGCATCCAATTTACAAAAAAGCTCCTCACATTTTCCAGTAGAAATACAAGAGTATTAGGTACCTATTGAACAGTTAACGTTTTGACCATTAACGAGTTCATTAACCCATTCAGTATACCAGAAACCCCTAAAGGGGTACCTTGGCAAACAGTGCAGGCCCAGATCAGATGCCACAGAACGCGGCGTCTGATCAGGGCCTGCACTGTTTGCCTAAAGTTCAGTCATTTTCCAAATAGATTTTGATGAAAACAACCTGACACCCCTAAATTTTGAAATGGAGTCCTGCTGTATGTAATGTGGAAGATTCCATTTGGTACAAAAAGGGTTAACTTACGCTGCTTTGAACAACTTGGCCTTGATGATCAATGTTTGCTAAGTAGAACGTAGTTGACTCAATGTTAAAGTTTTGATAGTTTTGAGACGGATTGACAAACGCTACTAAGTACAGTTGCTTTGCACTGCTGATTTCCACGTGCCTTTCACTGGTCTGTTTGAAACCCATCATTGAGACTGCTCTAACGAGTACCCACAATCTATGTCTTGGACCAGAAAGAGCAAAATAATGTATGCCCCTGTTAATACAGAGCGTGTTTTTGAGGGGTTCTTCAAGGACTTGCTTTACGTGATGGGAAACGGCTATTTTAAGCCGCACGTCAGAGAGCGAAAGCATGTGCAATGTACTGGTTAAACGCTTACGTATAAGCCTGTCCAGGAAAAGAGTGGATAGGTAAACTGACCGGCTCAAAAATGACCTAAAATAGTGTTGACTGGACCGCTAAATTCCAATACAAACAAAAGCTCTGTTGGCCTCGTCAAGCAATAAAGGGAACACAGTAAGCAAACTGTTTCATTTTTAATCATTTCATTTGACAACTAATCGGTTTTTAATCCGTTGAACCCATACTGGGATAACATCACTTAACCCTTTTTGTACCAAGTGGAATCTTCCTCCTATAGCAGGAGTCCATTTCAAAATTTAGGGGTGGCAGGTTGTATTTTCTTCAAAACCTATTTGGAAAATGGTTGAAGTTTTGTAAAACAGTGTAGGCCCAGATCAGTCTGATCTGGGCCGACCAGACTGGGCCGACTGATCTTGGCCTGCACTGTTTGCCAAGGTACCCGTTTAGGGGTTTCCAGTCTGAAATGGGTTAATCACTATTAGCAGTGAAATATTTGCATATCTGAAACACTCGTGAAAACTATGACGTTTCAACGCACTCGTTAGTAAAGTTTCTTTTTTTTCTGCACGAGTGAAAAGTTTTATGTTTTCAATACAGTCGATGAAATTATATTTTTGGTATTTACCTAAAAAAAGTAAAAACATACATTAGGTTAACAAGTCCGTGAAATGAACACCCCATAAACCCCACTTTGTATAGGGGAAAACTTGGGTTTACGGGGTATACACTATTTTGCGCTCATTGAAGCGGTTCTAACGAACACCCATAACCCATGTTTGCAGTATAAATAAGAAAATTATCACGGACTTTCATCAGAAAAAAAGCTATTTTGGAGATATGAAAAAAAATGCACGTTGACGCGCGAGTGTGTTAATTCTTGCTCCAAAACATCGATTATGGGTACTCGTTGGGACCGCTGTAAGAGATATATCTTGGAGAAGAAAATAGGATACTTGATAACTAGCGAATAAGATTATATGAGAAACCCCAGACCAACCTGGCATCTGCACAATCTGATCAGAGTGTTCATTGTGCGTTATATGGATATATTTCGTTATAATAGAAAGACTTGAATTGTGCTCAACCCTTTTTCTTTTTTTTTTGGGGGGGGGGGGGGGGGGGGCGGGGTTGGCTCAATTCTAATTAACAGAAGCTTAGGGGTGAAAGGGAAAGCGTTAAGTGGACCGAGTCCATTAACTACAGAGAACGTTTGTCTAAAGATTACCTAACATAAGTTTGTCGATATCATGTCAACAATTAAGGCTTCCGGGCCATAAAGCGATTAGTTTGAATATACACACAGCGCGTGTCAACTCTTAAATTCTATGCATGTCCCGCAGAAAAAGCGACCGACTGAAGTCGGTTGATTTTCTAAGTGCCCTAAAATCACCGTGTCATTCTGTCATTCTGTCAGTCTGTCATTCTGTCTGTCCGTCCGTAACCCGTTTGTGAAAATTGGTGATAGTGACTTAACCGCTTGGAATATTTAAACAATTTTTGGCATACTGATAGATATCAATGAGATCTAACCAATGAACTTTCGAAATATTACATTCCATTTAGTATAGCCTCGCCGAGGCGAAAAATGTGAAAATTTTCGAACTGCTTCTCCTCGGGAACCGTTGGGCCGTTTGAAGTCAAATTTCATATGGAGCCTCTATGGGATGGGGGAAACCAAAATTTGCTCATTGGGTCCAGGTCACATGACCAAAATGGCCGCCAAGCCATATATGGTCTGTCTGTCTGTCCGCCCGTAACCCATTTGTGAAAATTGGTGATAGTGACTTAACCGCTTGGAATATTTAAACAATTTTTGGCATACTGATAGATATCAATGTGATCTAACCAATGAACTTGCGAAATATTACATTCCATTTAGTATAGCCTCGCCGAGGCGAAAAATGTGAAAATTTTCGAATTGCTTCTCCTCGGAAACGGTTGGGCCGATTGAAGTCAAAATTCATATGGAGTCTCTATGGGATGGGGGAAACTAAAATTTGCTCATGGGGTCCAGGTCACATGACCAAAATGGCCGCCAAGCCATATATGGTCTGTCTGTCTGTCCGTCCGTAACCCGTTTGTGAAAATTGGTGATAGTGACTTAACCGCTTGGAATATTTAAACAATTTTTGGGATACCGATAGATATCAATGAGATCTAACCAATGAACTTGCGAAATATTACATTCCATTTAGTATAGCTTCGCCGAGGCGAAAAATGTGAAAATTTTCGAACTGCTTCTCCTCGGAAACGGTTTGGCCGATTGAAGTCAAATTTCATATGGAGTCTCTATAGGATGGGGGAAACCAAAATTTGCTCATGGGGTCCAGGTCACATGACCAAAATGGCCGCCAAGCCATATATGGTATGTCTGTCTGTCCGCCCGTAACCCGTTTGTGAAAATTGGTGATAGTGACTTAACCGCTTGGAATATTTAAACAATTTTTGGGATACCGATAGATATCAATGAGATCTAACCAATGAACTTGCGAAATATTACATTCCATTTAGTATAGCCTCGCCGAGGCGAAAAATGTGAAAATTTTCGAATTGCTTCTCCTCGGAAACCGTTGGGCCGATTGAAGTCAAATTTCATATGGAGCCTCTATGGGATGGGGGAAACCAAAATTTGCTCATGGGGTCCAGGTCACATGACAAAAAATGGCCGCCAAGCCATATATGGTAAAAACCTTTCAAAAATAGTATTCTCCAGAACCACTGGGCAGATTTCCACGAAACTTGATAAATAACATATGGGACGTAGGCCCATCATAAATTGCTAAAATGGTGACCCTGGGTTGACTTTGACCTTCTTTGTGCCTAGGTCAAACTTTGACACATATGCTTTTGAAACGATTCAGATTACAGTACTAAAGTATAAGCTATATTTTTGTTCCTTACGATAAGACGTATTTATTGGGGGAACCGTTTTAGGTCCAGGTCACATGACCAAAATGGCCGCCATACCCATATATGGTAACACTCATAAAGCTAAAAGCATCCGGCGGGTCGTGCACTTCAGCTGAAGCACTGGTTGATGCCTATTAATCGAAACTTTGTTGAATACTGTTGAGCATTAAAATATATTTTGATTTGCAACCCTGACAACACATTACAAAACATGCCTGTAAAACTACACAGTAAATTTTATTGCCGAAAAAGAGAAAATTTCAAGATGAAAAATTGTGAAATTTTCTGTTGCTCAAAATATAGACTTTGTAACGAGTACCCACAATCTATAAACAGAGTAGAAATAAGAAACAAGGTTTACCTCTGTAAAACCCAGTTTTATTATATAAAAGTGGGGTTCAAGGGTTCAAAATTATACAGGCGTGTTTTCGTGATGATTATTTTCTATGTGTAAATACATGCAATTTATCCCAGAAAATAATATTTGAACCAGGCCACAGCACTCCCTACAATTTACGTGTGCCCAGCAAAGAATCACATCAGCGTGCGCATCCTAGACTTCTCTTGCTGCATTATGAAGCATTGGATCTTTCGCACAACGTAGGCTCTGATCAGAAAAAGTACCTAAGGGTTTTAAGTAGTATTCCCACAACCGGCATGTTTGGCAGTAATTAGCAACAATTGCCAATTAAGCATGTGTGTGAACTACCCGAAAAATAAAAATAATAATAATAAAAAAAAAAAAAAATCACCGAAATCAATATATTTTCGCTAGGCAAAAAAAATCAATATTTTTTTTTCTTTCTTCTACTTCTTTTGTAAACAATATGAAGTGTTTGTTAATTGCGCATCAGTCACATGCAGAAAAAATATATGAAACAAAAAAAAAAATCAAAAACAGTAAATATATAAATAAGACGAAATAAAAATAAATTTATTTCAGCATTAAATGTCATTAACAAAAATGTTTTCAGCAGCTCACTTTGATATTCGTCTTGAACCAGCTAAAACCCGGAAATTTCCGATTTTATCCGATGATCGCGTAATATGAGAACCGATAGCTATAAATAGATACAATGAGGAGAGACGGCTAAAAGTACTGAAAATGGCAAGAAAACAACCTGAAAATGACCAACTTTGTTTTTATTTGATCTTCAATTATTTAATACTGTTGGAAAGAAAAATCATTTTTCTTCAAAAATCTAAAGTCACATTTTTAACAACGTATTTTATAATTTAATTATTATAGTATAAAAACAGACACCCTCGTGAGTTTTTGCTAATTTTCTATTGAAGTAAACGAGAGGTTCACGAGACGAAGGGTCCTATTTTCATTTCAAAATTGACCAGTTTAAATTTTATTTAAAAAATATAAAATTATAATCAAAATTAAGATAAAAGATTGAATTTTTATAATTTTCAATCACATTTTCGCTATCTAGCCTAGTATTTTTTCAATCACGTCTTAGATTCACATGCCCTATTAATTTCTATACACTTTGTCGCGCGGTTTAAATCGGACACAGGTAATAGGCGGATTACAATTGTCCCACATGCCGTAAGTGAAAATTGGTGATAGTGACTTAACCGCTTGGAATATTTAAACAATTTTTGGCATACTGATAGATATCAATGAGATCTAACCAATGAACTTGCGAAATATTACATTCCATTTAGTATAGCCTCGCCGAGGCGAAAAATGTGAAAATTTTCGAACTGCCTTTTCCTCGGAAACCGTTGGGCCGATTGAAGTCAAATTTCATATGGAGCCTCTATGGGATAGGGAAACCAAAATTTGCTCATGGGGTCCAGGTCACATGACCAAAATGGCCGCCAAGCCATATATGGTAAAAACCCTTCAAAAATAGTCTTCTCCAGAACCACTGGGCAGATTTCCACGAAACTTGATAAATAGCATCTGGGATGTAGGCCTATCATAAATTGCTAAAATGGTGACCCTGGGTTGACCTTGACCTTCTTTGGGTCCGTCCGTAACCCGTTTGTGAAAATTGGTGATAGTGACTTAACCGCTTGGAATATTTAAACAATTTTTGGCATACTGATAGATATCAATGAGATCTAACCAATGAACTTGCGAAATATTACATTCCATTTAGTATAGCTTCGCCGAGGCGAAAAATGTGAAATTTTTTTTCGAACTGCTTCTCCTCGGAAACCGTTGGGCCGATTGAAATCAAATTTCATATGGAGCCTCTATGGGATGGGGGAAACCAAAAATTGCTCATGGGGTCCAGGACACATGACCAAAATGGCCGCCAAGCCATATATGGTCTGTCTATCTGTCCGTCCGTAACCCGTTTGTGAAAATTGGTGATAGTGACTTAACCGCTTGGAATATTTAAACAATTTTTGGCATACTGATAAATATCAATGAGATTTTATCAATGAACTTGCGAAATATTACATTCCATTTAGTACAGCCTCGCCGAGGCGAAAAATGTGAAAATTTTCGAACTGCTTCTCCTCGGAAATCGTTGGGCCGATTGAAGTCAAATTTCATATGGAGCCTCTACGGGATGGGGGAAACCAAAATTTCCTCATCGGGTCCAGGTCACATGACCAAAATGGCCGCCAAGCAATATATGGTAAAAACCCTTCAAAAATAGTCTTCTCCAGAACCACTGTGCAGATTTCCACGAAACTTCAAAAATAGCATCTGGAACGTAGGCCCATCATAAATTGCTAAAATGGTGACCCTTGGTTGACATTGACCTTCTTTGTGACTAGGTCAAACTTTGACACATATGCTTTTGTGTTGGAAAAGTGAGAATGCATTTTATCCTGCAAACGATTCAGAATACAGTACTAAAGTATAAGATATATTTTTGCTCCTTACGATAAGGCGCATTTATTTGGGGAACCGTTTTATGTCCAAGTCACATGACCAAAATGGCCGCCATACCCATATATGGTAACACTCATAAAGCTAAAAGCATCCGGCGGGTCGTGCACTTCAGCTGAAGCACTGGTTTAATTATGTTTATCATTTGTTTGTTTGTTTGATTTGAGGTTTTCAACACTGTATTGGTCATTTGGGAGACGTTGCTTCCAATTTTGTGGGATTTTATCCGACACTGAGATGAAATGACATCTCAAGCCCTGTCGCCCAATGAATGATAGGGTTTATAAGCATGGATGGTCCTACTCGCAACGCTTTGACAGTGCAAGCATTGATCCTCTAAGCGGTTTACCAGTAGTCGTGTGCGGTCGTTTTCAGCTCTGTGTGGAAGCATCATCTTCATCAATTATGTTTCTTTTCATTTGCTTACAAAGGCAATTATGGGAAAAATAAATTTTGAAATAAATAAATACACCAGAAGAGAAATTCCTATTTTTACATCCGATTTTTTGCTATTGAGTTAACTCTGGCTGTTTGATAGAGGGAATTTAGATTTGTTAAGGTTGCTGCTGGTTGGAGGAGAGAGGTGGCTTCTGAGCAGAGGTAAAATATATAGTAAAATGCCATGGAAGGAATTATTGTGGCTGCTGAAGAGAGGTGGCTGCTTAACAGAGGTGGCCAGTAGTGGAGGTCTTACTGAATATCAAAACAGAAGTCGCTATCGTTCACAAAATACTTTCCCATTATATGTCTATGGGAGACTAAAGGGCAAGTAATTTTGATTTGAAAGGTCCGATCTGCCTCAAAATCAAACTTGTCCAAGTTTTTATAGATGTCCCCATATCCTGCGAGTCTGATCAAGATCCCATCAAAACACGAAATTGCAATCATCTAAACAATTTTTACCTAAGTCTACAGGTTGCCGGCCACGGTACCTCAGTCGGATGCGCGTCTGACTGGTGATCAGCTGGACGCGGGTTCGATACCTGCCGAGGTCGGCAACATTCTTTCATGGAGATTGATCATGAAATCTTTTCTACGATTATTCTCTCCCTTCCGCTGATTCAAGAAGGGCAGTTGTCAGTTTCTGGCGAAGAATGTGCACTGTACTGGTTAACCGCTGACGTATAAGCCTGCCCAGGTGGATAGTTAAATTGACCGGCTCAAAAATGACCTAGACTAGTGTTGACAGGGCCGTAAAACTCCAATACAAATAAACTAAGTTTACAGGACAACAAGGGCGGGTAACTCTCATGCCAATAGTCGAAACTAGGTCCAAAATCAAAGATTTCATGCCTGTCCTCGTTAACTGCTATTCTGATGAAGAGTCGATCAAAAAATGATCGAACGTGTAACAATTTCCCCCATTATAAGTCGATTGGGGACTAAAGGGCAAGTAACTCATCATGTTAACAAGTCCGTGTAATGAATACCCTTCTAAACCAAACTTTGCATAGAGAAAACTGGGTTAATAGGGGTATATATTTTTCTATTTCTACTCTAAGACATAGATTGTGGGTGCTCGTTAGAACCGCCTCAGTGAGGCGGTTATAACGAGCACCCACAACCTTTGTTTTAAGTAGATCACATATTTACATCAGCAAAAATAACCCTTTTGAAGATATGATAAGACGCATAATGTCCCATGCGAGTAATCAGATTTGCCTCAAATTCGAACTTAATGACTGCCCTGATTAAGTTTTATGACATTCCAATAAAAAATAAAGTCGCTATTGCCCGGACAGTTTTCCCAATTATATGTCTATGAAAGATTAAAGGGCAAGTATCTCTCATCCGTCCCAAACTCATACTTGTCCAAGATTGGCAAACAGTGTAAACCCACTGTAAGCCGAAATCAGACGCCGCAGATGGCGGCATCGGATTAGGGTCTACATTTTTTGCTTAAAACCTGGACTTTAGGGAAAAAGTCTGGGACCAGGGCTTTTTTCACAGCCTACACTCAGAAACAACCGACCCGCCATTAATATCAGTGATTTTGATTTATTTTCAGAAAAACAACTGTAAATTTGATCTGAAAAACATTTCAGAGTGGATGAAAAAATGTCTCGACATCAAAGACTTGACCGGTGGTAAATATGGTGCTTGAGTCATCTGAAATAGGGATCGATTCATCCAGCCCAAGACTCAAACATTATGTTAACAAGACAAGAATAAAACGCTGATGAACATGCCTTGTATTTGTATAGTTTGTTTTGTAGATAAAAGACCTAGTCAATACGAACGATCATATCGGACCGGACGGTTTAGCTGTTCACACTTTTCTTATACATAAGCGGTTAATCAGACCAGTGTGGTCTAAGCAGCACTTTTGTGTTCACGACTTGGTTAGTTTTTGTTTGTTTGATTTGAGGTTTAACGTCCTCGTCAACACTGTAAAGGTCATTTTGGAGTCGTTGCTTCCAACTTTGTGGGAGATTTTCATTTTCAACCCGACACTGAGATGAAATTACACCTCAAGGCAAGGTAGGGATATAGGTTTGACAAGTCACATCTATTCATGCACTCGTTTGATAACTATGGTATCCAGACAATATTATGTTTTTACAAGGTGGACATAATCCCCTTTGAAACTTTTTACAGGGTGGACATCCCAGTACGCATTCTACATAAATCTACAGCGGGCCGTTAGCGGCCCGTCAGGGTAGCTGACGGGTCGCTAACGGCCCGCTGTATATTTATGTAGAATGCTAGCAGGGATAATCCTCCTCATGTCTTTTACAAGGTGGACAAAATCCCCTCCATAAGATGGACAAAATCCCCTTCGGACAAAATGCCCCTTGCTGATTACCTCAAGGTCAAGGCTACAGACTTAGAAATTTTTTCGTAACAGGTAGAGCCTCAAGATTTTAGATCTTATATTTTCCAAACCATTTGATGACCCATGACCACAAGGTCAAGGTCAAAGACTTAGAAAATTTCAATGTTAAAGACTCCGATTAAGGTATTTGTTCCAGGTAGAACCTGAACTTTTATAATGGATTTGGTTCATGTTTGGTATGATGATATAGGTCCGAGGTTTTATTCAGCAGTATCCCGACTCATGTCTAGGACCTCAAGGTCAAGGTCACAGACTTAGTGTGAACATATGAAATGACAATCAAGGTCATTGTTTTGTCTGCGATCACTATCAAAGTCTTGTGCACTCCACCAAAAGATTATTAAATGTTGTTCCGCCGTTTTAACACGTACCCACAATCTATATTTTAGAGCAGAAATAAGAAAAATAAGGTTTACCCCTTCAACTCTAGTTTTACTACAAAAATGTAAACAAATTGTTTGGATGGAATAGCTTAATAAATCGTAGAAAATATTCGTTGTTTTAATTCTCAGCATCATATCATTCCCGTTGAAGATAATGGGCAGCGGTCTTTTTTAAAATGGTTTTGGATAAAACACAATTCAAAGAAAAAAAATGTAAAGATTATATACAAAAATGCACATTTTACATTTATTCTATCAGTCTTCAGGGAACAGAGTGTATGACTGATGGACGCAATCTCATCTACCATTCGAGTACCATTCCTATGGCAGTAATCAGCAAGGGGCATTTTGTCCGAAGCGGATTTTGTCAACCTTGTAAAAGTCACGAGGGGGATTATGTCCACCCTGTAAAAAGTTTCAAAGGGGATTATGTCCACCTTGTAAAAAACATGAAGGGCATGTTGTCAACCAATGCAAAAATGAACAGAGGGGATTTTGTCCGGAGGGGATATTGTCCTACATTCGATAACTATATCCCGGTTTCGATAATAATGGACGAAACATCCGCACTTTTATTCTGTTATATTTTTAGTCACCATTATATCATAACAAAAAAAATCTTATTCAAATACATTGGTTTAATTCTACCACCGAAAATTCAGATAAAATCCTGATATATATAATATTTATGCTCAAAGCATATATTTTGTGTACTCGTTAAAACTACCTCGGTGAGGCCGTTCCAACGAGCACCCACAATATATGTTTCTAGTAGAAATAAGAAAAATAATGTATACCTCTCTAAAACCCAGTTCTATTGTACAATATGTTTTAACATTAACAGTACACTTTAGAACCGCCTCTTAGAGTCGGTTCTAACGAGGACCAAAATATATGTTTTTTTTGTGTGTGTAGAATTAAGAAAAATAATGAATACCTCTCTTTACCCCAGTTTTACTGTATAAAAAGGGGTTCTATTTGCCGATATGATTCTGTCTAAAACAAGAAACCGTTTATTGTTCCATCTTGACTGAAACTATAAAATGCTAATGTTTTAGACATGATATTATTTATGTGTCATTCTTTCACAAAATAAATAAATAAATAAATAAATAAATAAATAAATAAATAAATAAATAAATACATGTTAATTGATTGATTAAATCTTGAATTAAACAATTCATTTATCTTTACAATGTTTGTTTACCTCTTTTCATTTTTGAGATAATGAAACAATGAATTTGTCATTGTTTTTCTTAACTTGTGTGTGTGTGTGTGTGTGTGTGTGTGTGTGTGTGTGTGTGTGTGTGTGTTGTGGGGGGGGGGGTGTTAAAAAAGAAGTAATTAAAGCAACATTTTGTGGAAACAATCTGAGTAAAAAATATACCATCACATGAGTTCCCCATTATAGAGCCCCTTTAAAACATATCTCTCAGAGAATCTCTGCTTATAATCACTCAGATACATTGTAAGGAAAGCCTTTGGTATGCACTATGGTCCGAAGGAATTGTTTATTGGAGACGATTAAACACGCCACGCCTTTTAAATAGAGAAAAAAAATGTGGGAGTGGGGGAGGGTGTTAAAAAAAGAAGTAATTGAAAACAACAATTTGTGGAAACAATCTCAGTAAAAAAATACCATCACATGAGTTCCCCATTATAGAGCCCCTTTAACACATATCTTTCAGAGAGTCTCTCTCATAATCACCTCAAAATCACTTAGACGAGATAAGCCTTTGGTATGCACTATGGTCTGAAGGAATTGTTTATTGGAGACGATTAAACATGCCACCCTTTTATATAGAGAAAAATGTGTCTTTAATTAAGTGGATCGATTGTTTATCAATCGACCCAAAGAAGCCACAAACCAGACGCTTCCTGCTTGCTGTTGTCCGAACTTATACACAATCCAGGTAACGGATATAGATTTCTTGCACACCAGATAAGGAAATCCATAGGTTTAGCTTGGGATAGAAATTTTGTTCTGACCCTGGTGTTTTTACCCAAAATCGAATAAAGTCGCGTGTTTCATAAATGCACTGGTTGAATACGACCTCATATGCACCGTCATTGACGTTGACGTCACATCACGTTACGTGGCTTCACTAAATATCACAACATGGTCATTGCAGAGGTGACTGTATTATCAAATATCCACGCTCAGAAATGAAAAGTATGCAAGAAATGTCCGTCCCTCGGGATCACTGTCCGGCATCACGAGGCAAGCCTCGTGATGCCGGACAGTGACCCTCGGGACGGATTTTTCCATCCACCCCTCACACCCATGTAAGATTCATATAAGCCCCTCAGTGTTCTTGTCGTTGGGACATATGAGGGTTATCGGTAAAACATGGATCCCGCAATAATGTGTGACACTGGCGAACTGTAAAGACCCTGATCAGACACCGCGAATCGTCTGATCAGGGTATCTTCTGTCTGCATAAAATTCAGAACTGCGTTGCATAAAACTCAATTAATCAAGTTGTCATTAACGTGTAAGTTCGCATTAATTTTAATTCTTCATTAGTTAAAATGTCATTACTTTTTCGTTGCATAAACATTTATAATACCAGCTTAACTAATGATGACTTAAGCTGGCATTAAGTCTCAGTTAAAGACTTTTCCCATAATTTCCTTAAGGTTCCCGTAGTTCCTGAAAAAACAACAACAACAAAACAACAAAAAAAAATATGGCGGAATGCAGAGAAAACACTTCTGAAAAAGGAAGGTAATCCAAAACAGTTGATTTAAAATAGTCTGTTTTAACTCTTATCATGCTGTTCACGACAACCCATATCTTTGGAAACGGTCTAGTTCCAGATCAGATAGCTTCTGATCAGAATATACACTGTTTGACATTCAGTTTATGAATTTGTAGGAATAAATTACATCCAGCAATATGATTGGTTGAAAGGCAGAAATGGGTGTGACTTAAATGAATATTCAGCAAGATAAGGTTTAATACTGAAACTCTTCGAGAAATATAATGAAATCCTAATTAAGCTCCAAACTGAACAACACTGTCATAAAAAAAGAAAAAAAAAGAAAATCTACCCACAGATAATAGATGAAGAAAACTCTCTTGGAATTTATCCAAGTAAATCGGCCCAAATTAAAAATAAATGGTCAAATATGGCAGTAGAAGGAAAAAAAATGTAGAAATAAATAAAATCCATGAGTGCCACTGGAGGGGGAAATCCGAGGGGAAACCCTGTGCCTCACTAACCTTCCCCAGGAAAAATCATTTTCGAGGAAACACCTTCATTTTCTGGTCTCGATGCGGCGAACTTCTCAGGTGGACCAAACGCTGCAACTAAGCGCACTTTTACAGTTGGCATTCCACAAATCCCCTTTTAGCCTATGCAAGTGTCTCGTAGATACCTTGAAGATGATTTACGAAGGTCTTAATGTCGCTCAAATGAATGCTTGTATACAAAAAAAAAATATTTGAATGAAATCTAATTTATTTAGTCTATCCATCTGGCTTTTTTTGCCGCTGTTTAACTTCCTATAATCAGTTAAGCAATTTTGGAGGCTTTTAAACTTTTAGCTCTGGTGGACATCATGTGCAGTGGTGCAAATGTATTTTGAACAATCTAATTAGAGGAGTCACCCATGCAAAAAATCCTTTGATATGTTTTTTTTTTCAAACTCCATCCACCAGTTTAGATAAAGTTTAAAGTTTTTTTGTTTTTTTTTTGTTTTTATTAGCTCTGGCGGCCATATTCATCCAAGCGGAACAGTTTGAGTAATTTTGATAGAGTGTCACTCGGTCAGTTGTAAGTAGACAAATCACGCGCGCTAAGCGCTAATGATTTGATCCATTTTACAACTGACCTCGAAACTGTGATTTATTACTCATCAAATTTCAGTTAGAGCGGATCTAGTTCTTAAGCATAAGTGACGGTTTTGTGATATATAGTTAAACGTTGTTGATTCGAACACGGCTTCCTCGTTTAACATGACTGTTTCGTAAACGTTCTTGAGATACTTGGTAAAAATCTCATAACTTCAGTTATTGATAAGTTTTGGATAATTTAGTGAAAATTTTCTTTTTAATATCTTTCAAATGTATGTACTCGTAGTGTGTACTCATTGTATGCAGGCTGTGTGTACTCATTGTATGTAGGTTGTGTGTACTCATTGTATGTAGGTTGTGTGTGCTCATTGTATGTAGATTGTGTGTGCTCATTGTATGTAGTATGTACGCATTGTATGTAGTATGTACTCATTGTAGGTTGTGTGTACTCATTGCATGTACTATGTACTCATTATATGTATCGTGTACTCATTGCAGGTTGTGGTGTGTGTGTGTGTGTGTGTGTGAACTCGGGTTTAACGTCGCTTTCAACAATTTTTCAGTCATATCACGACGGTGTCTGGTTGCGACAGGGAGCTCAATGCTCACATTTATAGTGCTGCCTCACTGAAGTATCATGTCCCAGACACATTACATGATACCACATCCAGTCACATTATCCTGACACTGGATCGACCAGTCCTAGCTCTACCCCGTAAATCTGAGTGCCAAACGAGGAGCAGCTAGTACCATTTTAACGACTTTGGTATGTCGCGGCCCGGGGTCGAACCCCAGACCTCCCGTTCCCCGGAGCGGACACTCTACCAACTGAGCTATCGGGGCCGGTAGGTTGTGGTGTGTACTCATTTTATGTTGTATATGCTCATTTTATGTAGTATGTACTAATTTTATGTAGGTTGTACGGACTCATTGTATGTAGTATGTACTCATTGTATATAGTGTGTACTCATTTTATGTACTGTTTACTCGTAATAATTGCCTCTTCGAGGCGATTCTAATGAGTACACACTGCATACATTTATTTTAATCGAAAATCAAATATATATATAGTAATGACCTTCTTGAACTAACCCAGTCTCGAACAGATTTTAATGGTTCCAAAATATTCGAACCACTGAAACTGTACTGTCGGGAACCAGGCCTCACGTATTTGTTTGTTTGATTTGAGGTTTAACGTCCCCGTCAACACCGTAAAGGTCATTTTGGAGACGTGGTTTCCAATTTTGTGGGAGTTTTACCCGACTTTGAGCCCTGCCGCCCAATGAACCAATAGGTTTATTAACAGGCCGGCTCGTACCGCTTTGCCTGGGCAGGCTTAGATCCTCTAAGTGGTCTACCAGTACTCGTGTGCGGGTCGGTTTCAGCTCTGCGTGGGCATCATGCAGCCGATCTATTTCTTCAAGCCACGATGGTCCGGGACGGTCAGGCCTCACGTAACGTCCCTATTGTTACTGACGCTATATTGTATGCGGCTGGTGACTCTTACTGTTACAAGCGCATTAGAATTAGAATTGCCATCTGGTGGCATAAGATCTTCGTTTTATGGTCGCAAATTATATTTTACGGCACCGCGTTGCTATCGAGTCGCCATAAAACGAATGCCTGGCGGTAAAGTCGCCTATCCATATCTCCCGCCTAATGTTCAGTAAAACAAGCAATTAACAATGTTAGCATTCATGTTCAAAAGCGTACATTTTTGTTATGCCTGTTAATTAATTTATTTTGTGCAAACGACGCAAGCCAACTGGCGATCCTTCACATATGGAGGACACTGAAGAGATTCACATAATGTTTTAACGAATATTAGATCAAGGCTTTCCGCTTTAGAGTCACTGTGAGGTATGTTCTCTGGTTGTTCATCGACACAGAGGAAGTCTGTGGACTCCGCAGAATTCATCAGGTATCCTGCGTACTCCAAAGTCCAGCCTGAGTAGCAAGTTGTTTTTGCTGGGATCATTATCACAGACGATCGTGTTCTCACGCTACACACTGTGCATGGAACATTATTGTATTTGTGTTTTCCGGCAAATAACTTATCCGTGTAATACTCCGCGCCAATAATATATTCGCCGTATTCACTTTTATCGTACTTATTCCATTCAGGATCCTTTGGCACGCAGAGTACCGAAGAAACTGACTGCATGTCCATCATTTGCCCAGCAACATATCCGCTGTATATCACTTCCGAACCATTTCCAGGGCATATAGTTTTTCCCCAACGTATATAAGTTGTGCCGTGGTTAGAGTATTCATCTACGGTCTTTCTGAGTTTATCAGCATCTTCATTCCACTCAACGTGTTCGCTTTGCATATTATCCACAGTTATGTCCAAATGATTTATCATTTCTTTCATTTTGTCCATATCATCGTTAGTTTGCTGTAACACCTCGTACAAGGAGCTATTGTTCTGCAGTTCCACAGGTGTCAAACTTGTCTCCGTCATCTAAAGGGAATAAATAGCACATTATAATGCACTTGCGTGTGCAACGCGATGTCTGATTGGATAACGTCAAAAAAAATTGCGACAGTATATTCTACGATATACTGCCGGAAAGTCGATGCCATCTTGTAGCGTCACTTTTCGTTGGTTGGAATTTGGTTTTACGCAGCTCACTGTACTTGCTTGGGCAAAAATAACATTTTAAAACGAAACAAGTGTTTGTTTGATTTGAGGTTTAACGTCCCCGTTAACACTGTTAAGGTCATTTCGGAGACGTTGCTTCCAATTTTGTGGGAATTTTACCCAACATTGAGATGAAATGACATCTCAAGCCCTGTCGCCCAATGGAACCAATAGGGTTTATAAGCATGGACAGGCCCACTCGCACCGCTTTGCCTGGGCAGGCTTAGATCATCTAAGCGGTTTACCAGTACTCGTGTGCGGGTCGGCCTCAGCTCTGCGTTGAAGCATCAAGCAGCAAATATATTTCTTCAAGCCCCGATAGGCGGAGGCCCTAACAAAACAAGTGAATAAGTGCTTTAGAATGGGGATAACTGTATTGAAATTTGTCATTTGGGGAGGTAAATCGTCGGTTTTACGATCGCAAATTCCGTTTTACGGCTCCGCTAACTTTGGACAGAAATAAACTTATGGAGCGTACGTTTGCGTCTAATCGTGCGCTTGATAAAAGAACTTTCTATGATTGGATAAATAGTTTGTGATGGGATTTAACAACACGTCAACTACCGTGAGTCATTCAGAAGAAAGGGGAAAAAGAGATGGAAGAGATAATAGAGGGAATGAAAGAGGGGGACATGGAAAAGATAGTAGAGGGGATGAAAGAGTGTGGGGATCAGAGTAGCAAGAGGTGAAGAATCAGAGGCAATCAACAAGAGAACCATGAGATCCTGATCACTTCCACGAACTCTGAGTACTATTTGATCACATTTTGTCCTCCTCTAAGAGACCATATTATCAGTTATCCCGTGTATATTTTGCATTGTAACGCATTTACCTGATAAAGATATGCTATCTCAGGACAAGTGAGCTTTATCACGTCAACGTGACATTGCACTTTTATGACTGAACCGGACAACTGGAAAATGACAAAAATGTTATTGTAATGGGAAAAATGGCAAAATTACTTGAAAAATAAAATATCATAGGAAAAACATGGTAAACTGATACTAAATATATCGGCCACCAGAATGCTTGGACGCACTGAGGACTGATCGTAAATTGCTATTTTAAGAGTGTACAAGGGGATAAACTGATAAATAGAATACCAGATTCGTGTCATTTGATATCAAGTTTATCAGGCTCGGCTTCGAGAACGCATGTAGAATCGCTCGGCAATTCTCGCGATTCTACAAGCGTTCTCGGAGCCTTGCCTGATAAACTTGATATCAAAAGACATGGACCTGGTATTCTCTATATCAATGCTACTTATAAGTAGATCAAGGTCGATCCGGGGTGATCATTTTGGCAGTTCTGAGGCACCTGGTGCCACGTACAAAGTTTCAATATACCCGGAGGAGATTTTTTTTCAAGCTTTTTATTCCATATTTTGACATGGCGTACATTTTGGTCACGTGACCTTAACCATTCTAACAAACTTTTGTTTCATCATTTTCCAGGAGGCTGAATATGAAATTTAATTGATATTGGGTGAGGCCTTTTAGAGAAAATGTCATTTAGAATAGCAATCATTTGTTTATTTGTATTGACGTTTTACGCTAACACTAATTATATTCTATAAAAGGGTTATCCTTTGGAAGCAAAGAATACACCACAGACCTGGAAAATATGAAGTGTACCTGTTTTCTGGGCCAGACTAGCTAGTTTCGGCCATTTAGGCCTCATCAGTGAGTGACCCTCATGTATTTTCAAAATTCCACAATTGAATCAATGATTCCAAAGGACAAGAAAATATAAACAACACTATGATGTGGGGCAGGGCGACTTTTTACGGCCGCCACACATTCCCAGACACCAGCTGTAACGACGTTAAATATGTTCTATAAAAGGGTTATCCTTTGGAAAAAAGAATACACCACAGAACTGGAAAATATTAAGTGTACATGTTTTCTAGGTCAGACTAGCTAGTTTCGGCCAGTAAGGAATCATCAGTGATCCTCAAGTATTTTAAAAAATCCACAATGGAATCAATGATCCCAAAAGGACAAATAAAAAATAAACTACACTATGATGTAGGGCAGGGAGACTTATTACGGCCGCCACACATTCCCAGACACCAGCTACTAACACAAATTATGTTCTATAAAAGGGTTATCCTTTGGAAGCAAAGAATACACCACCGAACTGGAAAATATTAATTGTACGTGTTTTCTGAACCAGTCTAGCTAGTTTGGGCCATTTAGGGCTCATCCGTGACCCTCAAGTATTTTCAATATAAACAACACTATGATGTGGGGCAGGGAGACTTATTACGGCCCCCACACATTCCCAGACACCAGCTACTAACACAAATTATGTTCTATAAAATGGTTATCCTTTGGAAGCAAAGAATACACCACCAAACTTGAAAATATGAAGTGTACATGTTTTCTGAACCAGACTAGCTAGTTTCGGTCATTTAGGCCTCATCAGTGACCCTCAAGTATTTTCAAAATTCCACAATGGAATCGATGATCCCAAAGGACAAGAAAATATAAACAATATTATGATGTGGGGCAGGGAGACTTTTTACGGCCGCCCCACATTCCCAGACACCAGCTGCAATGACGTTAAATATGTTCTATAAAATGGTTATCCTTTGGAAGCAAAGAATACAAAACAGAACTGGAAAATATGAAGTTCACCTGTTTTCTGGGCCAGACTAGCTAGTTTCGGCCATTTAGGCCTCATCAGTGACCCTCAAGTATTTTAAAAAATCTACAATGGAATAAATGATTCCAAAGGACAGGAAAATATAAACAACATTGTGATGAGGGGCAGGGCGACTTTTTACGGCCGCCACACATTCCCAGACACCAGCTGTAATGACGTTAAATATGTTCTATAAAAGGGTTATCCTTTTGAAGCAAAGAATACACCACAGAAATGGAAAATATTAAGTGTACATGTTTTCTAGGTCAGACTAGCTAGTTTTGGCCAGTTAGGCATCATCAGTGATCCTCAAGTATTTTCAAAAATCCAAAATGGAATCAATGATCCCAAAGGACAAGAAAATATAAACTACACTATGGTGTAGGGCAGGGATACTTATTACGGCCGCTACACATTCCCAGACACCAGCTACTAACACTAATTATGTTCTATAAAAAGGTTATCCTTTGGAAGCAAAGAATACACCACAGCAATGGAAAATATGAAGTGTACATGTTTTCTGGGCCAGACTAGCTAGTTTCGGCCAATTAAGCCTCATCAGTGACCGTGAAATGAACACTCCCCAAATCCCACTTTATATAGAGAAAACTTGGTTTACGGTGGTATAAATTATTTTTCTTATTTCTGCTCCAAGACATAGGTTGTGGGTGCTCGTTAGAACCGCCTCAATGAGGCGGTTCTAACGAGCACCCACAACCCAAGTTTGCAATATAAATAAGGAAAATGTCAAGGATTTTCATTAGAAAAGTAGCCATTTTGCAGATGTGAAAAAATGCACTATGTTGCACGGATGTGTTATCGTAATGTTTACATTTTCTTAAATCAGAAGGTCAAGGAATCTAATTTGACATTTGGCCAGGACCATCTGGGGCATAATTTGAACAAAAGTAGTAGTAGGCCTACTGAACCAGCAGGCACATGACGTAATTGTGACGTCACATCGTCGGTGCAACGTCACGACGTTAATGCAACGTCACATCTAATGTATCAGGGCTCTTGCCCAATAGGCCACGGAGGCCCGTACTTACTCTTCGATATACGAGATAACCGACAGTCCCCACCAACAGCATATCTATCACCACAAGTACGCAGCATATTATTGTCAGTCGTTTTAGGGCGGGTGGTACAGGCGTGAAGGTTTTGACTGGTGTCACGTCCATTGGTAGGTCATACAAAAATGGTCTTCTCAGAAAGATGCAGCTCTCTTCTCAGTTGAGTCCTATAAGTGTAATAAATAAGACCACCTTTTACCCTTATACTGCAGAATAGGACAACCCCTACCTTTGCAAACAGTGTAGATCCAGATCAGATGACTTCTGAAGAGTATCTTCTGATCAGGATCTAAACTGTCATGCGGCGTCTGATCTGGGTCTGCACTATCTACACTCTTCTTCAGAAGCCATCGGATCTGGATCTACACTGTTTGCAAAGAAAAGTGTTGTCGTGAACAGCAGGATAAGAGTTAGTCATTCCAGATGTTATCATGCGCGCGAGAGAGAAGCAGTGACTTTTACACCACTGCTGGGTGGTGTGGAGCAGTGGCATTACGTGTCTTGCCCAAGGACACACCTCGCCTCCGTTGGCCGCATTCGAGCCCGCAACCCCTCGATCATAAGTCGAACACGATAACCACTGAGTATCGAGGGTGCCTCTGACGTTTTACGACCCCTTCTACATTATTTACTGTAGGTCATTTTGGAGACGTTGTTTCCAATTTAATGGGACCTTTTCCCACTTTAACAATCCAAAAGGGTTTATGTGCAGGGACGGTTCGATATGCAACATTTTGCCTGGGAATGCTTGGACCTTAGTACCCTTCTACGGTCGGTTTCAAGCTTCAAAGAGCCCAGTGGATGGGAGGCATTCCGACCTTGTGTGCTTTGTTTGTTTGATTTGAGGTTTAACAATAATCCGTTGTAGCGGTGTAAATCTCAGATATCACGCTGTAAAAAATTACTTTTTGTTATCCGAAACCTTGCTTTTTTATTTTTTTATTTGTTTATTTTTAATTATATTGGTTTTATTCGTTATTCATGACACCATCATTCATAACATTGTTTCTTTGTTTCCATGTTGCTAGTGTAAAGATCACCAAATTCATATTTATTACAAGAATAAACAAAAAAAAAACACTTACTATTAAAAATCACAAATTCTGTCTCCAAGATGGTCAGTTGTAGAGGAATCTTTGAGTACAGAGCAACATGAGCGAGCGATAGCGATTTTAAACTTAATTGGTCGCGTCACGAGACATCGGTACTTCGGAGTTATCCAATTTGTGCTGACATAGACAAGACTGCTATAGGAACCTTAGCACTTCTCTTGCTGATTATTCAGTTTAGCCATACCCATTTCTGACTTCGAACCAATCAGATTGCTTGATGAAATTTATTTCTATAAATTCATAAATTGAATGTCAAACAGTGTAGATCCTTATCAGATGGCTTCTTCAGAAGCCATCTGATCTGGATCTTTACTGTTTCCAAAGAGAGAGGTTGTCGTGAACAGCAGGTTAAGAGTTATGTTTCCCTTTGTTTACTTTTCTGGATAGGGGCTGCTTTGAAGGCCCTGATTACACTGCGTGGATGCATAGGCTGTCTTGAACCTTTCCCAACAGGCACATGACGTAATTAGGACGTCACATCAACGTCGGCACAACGCCATGATAATTGTGCAACATCACACCTACGTCGGTGCAACGTCACGACGTTGCATCGACCTTGATTTGACGTTTCCCTATCGATGTGTGCCTGCTGGGTTGTTAGCCCCAAGTGATTGACTGTTTTGGGTTTAACGACACGTCAACCCTTGTGGGTCATTTTGTGTCGCCTCCCATAGAAATGGAGAAAAGAGATGATGAGATGAAATTAAGGGACAGACGGGGAAAATTATAGAAAGTGTAGAAAAAAAAAAAAAAAAAAAAAAAAATAGCACCATTTTCCCTCTACCCTTACTGCAATGACAGCAGGTCTTGTCCAACTGTATGCCAATATCTGTTGGACGCCCCAGTGACGCAAGATACACCTCATCTTTCGGCCCCCGCTTATCGGGGCTTAAAGAAGTAGATGGGCTGCATGATGCTTCCACGCCGAGCTGAAACCGGTCGCACATGAGTACTGGTAACCCGCTTAGAGGATCTAAGCCTGCTCAGGCAAAGCGGTGCGAGTCGGATCGTACATGCTTATAAACCCCACAAAATAGGAAACAACGTCTCCTAAATAACCTATTACAGTGTTGACGGGGACGTTTAACCTCAAATCAAACAAAACACACCAGCTTTGCCTCACAGAACCACTCCATGGCCATTTTGAACCCTGTCCTGCCTAGCTACTTATTGAAACTTGCAAACAAAAGGTAATGTAACTATTCAACCAGCGAAAACTTAGGTGCTGATCAGACTGTGCGCATGCGCAGTCTGATCTGCACCTTTGTTTCTCGCAGTTACAAAAAATGTTTGTCTTAGAACAGGACTCATGAAGTAAAGCGCATTTTCACAAATGTAAACAATACCTGTATGAATTGCACTAGAAATTCATTCCTTTTGATTTCTTTTTTGAAAGTTTTAACTTTGATGATATTCTTTCATACGTATTTTGGCATGATCAGAAAGATTGCACAGAGTAACATATAACGATGAAAATTTTCAAAATTATTTGCATAAATCTCGTTCTAAAATTTCGATCTTTTGTTAAAATTTAAAATTAAAAAAAAAAAAAAAAAAATGTGGCGCCTAAGTTCTATTCCCCATAACTGAACCATTGTCTTTGGAACGTTTAACTTTTAGAAATCTCTAGGCGCCGGCCGGATGCGCGTCGGACTGGTGATCGATCAGGAGGACGCGGGTTCGATACCTGCCGGGGTCGGCAACATTCTTTCGTAGAGATTGATCATGAAACCTTTTCTACGGTCATTCTCTCCCTTCTGCTGATTCAAGAAGGGCAGTTGTCAGTTTCTGTCGAAAAATATGTTCTAGAAAGGGTTAACCTTTGGAAGCAAGGAACACACCACAGAACTGGAATATATGGAGTGTACATGTTTTCTGGGCCAGACTAGCTAGTTTCGGCCAATAAGGCCTCACCACTGACCCTCAAAATATTCTCAAAATTCCACAATGGAAGCAATGATCCCAAAGGACAAGAAAATATAAACTACACTATAATGTTGGGCAGGGAGACTTTTTACGGCCGCCACACAGTCCCAGACACCAGCTGTAGTGACGTTTAACATGTTCTAGAAAGGGTTATCCTTTGGAAGCAAGGAACACACCACAGAACTGGAACATATGGAGTGTACAAGAATGTGCACTGTTCTGGCCATACGCTTAGGTATGAGCCTGCCCAGGAAAAGTATGGATAGGTAAACTGACTGGCTCAAAAATGACTTAAATAGTGTTGGACCGTTAAATTTCAATACAAATAACAAAACCACTCTCTAGGCTAATTTAGCAGACGACAAAATTTTGATATGTTTCTTACTTTTCCAATGAAAACAGGATTTGACATCTTTTGCAAATAGTCTCCATTGGAGACAATTTGCACGAAATTTCAAGTCCTGACACCATGCAAATTGTCTCCATTGGAGACAATCTGCACGAAATTTCAAATCCTGACACCATGCAAATAGTCTCCATTGGAGACAATTTGCACGAAATTTCCTGACACCATGCAAATTGTCTCCATTGGAGACAATTTGCACGAAATGTCAAGTCCTGACACCATGCAAATTGTCTCCAGTGGAGACAATTTGCACGAAATGTCAAATCCTGACACCATGCAAATTGTCTTCAGGGGAGACAATTTGCACGAAATGTCAAATCCTGACATCATGCAAATTGTCTTCAGTGGAGACAATTTGCACGAAATGTCAAATCCTGACATCATGCAAATTGTCTTCAGTGAAGACAATTTGCACGAAATGTCAAATCCTGTTTTTATTGGAAACATAAGAAAAAAATCAAAATGACGTCTGCTGAAAAAATTACCCAGCATAGAGAGCGGTCATAGTATAGGAACTAAGGTCATGTTTTGTTTGTTTGATTTGAGGTTTAAGGTTCACGTCAACACTGTATAGGTCACTTTTGAGACGTTGCTTCCAATTTTGTGGGCCTTTATTTAGTTATTTTTTTCTGGCTTTGATTTTAAGGCTCTTTAAAGATTATTTCGCTCATATCGAGCCGATCGTTAATCAGAGGTGGGCGAAAACCGGAGCACTCTAGGAAAAACCACCTGACCTTCCGTTGGAGAACTTGGCGTCTCACTGTGGGACTTTTACCCGACATTGAGATGAAATGACATATCGAGCCCTGTCGCCCCTTGAAATCAATAGGGTCTATAAGCATGGACGGTCCAACTCGCACCCCCTTGCCTGGACCGGCTTAGATCCTCTTAGTGGTTTACCTACTTGTGTGCGGTCGGTTTCAGCTCTGCGTGGAAGCATCATGTAGCACATTTATTTCTTCTAGCCTCGATTGGCGGGGCTGTTTAAGGTCATTTATCATATGACGTCGCGTCTGAGAGTGTAATAACGCCATGTATTATTTTCGATAATCTACTAGTGGATTAAATATGCATATTAGCTAGATACGTCCCCTAACGTTACATATACGACGTCCTTAACGACGTCGCGTTTACTAACGGAGGAATATTGACATTTTTGTAAACAGTCGTGAAGAACATGCGTTTTAGATGTCATATGATAAATAGAATCTTGCATTCGTGCTCATGTATTATTGAATTTATTAAAGTCGTTGAGGAAAAGAGATAAAGTGCTCGGCAAAGTCTCGCATTTTATCCCTTTTCCTCAACTCGTTTAAAGTTCAACTGCAACGCTATTTTTTCTATGACTTATCATTGAATACATATAAAATACATCTCGAATAAGCTATTCGCCGTACTTCTTGTTACGGAATTATGTATTTATTAACAATTTACATTCGGTTCACCTGTGGGCAATTGCGAACCGGAAGTAATAATCCGAGTCACGTGACTCTGAACCCTGTGACGTCAATTGTAGAACGGAAGTGGAAATAGCGTGTATTTTACATTGACTGTTCGAGAAAATTGTGATAAAAAACATCTTGTTATCTGAAATAAATTGCAAAAATGCCGACGCGATGTGTTGCACCGGGTTGTGGCAATACCCCTGCACCTGGTCGCGGTTTGTTTACGTTCCCGGAGGACCCGGTATTAAATAAAGAGTGGAGAGTGAATATGGGTCGCGCGAAAAGTGCAAATGAGCCTTTCAAACTATGGGAAAACTCAAAAACTTCGAGATTGTGTGATTCTCATTTCACGGAGGAGTGTTTTATTGTGAGCCCAAGACTAGCGGCGGATCTGGGATTCAAACCAGGCAAGTTTCAGCTCAAGACAGGTGCTGTTCCAACGATCTTTGCCAGACCAAACCACCCCTGGAACACTCCAAAACAGACCAAAGTTGGCGGGGCATACAGGATACTGTGAATATGCGTGTTAACCTGAATGGATTATACATTTAAATTCGAGAACGTCAGTGAGTAGTTGAAAGACAAAGAAGCAGAACATATTTTTGCAAAAATCATCTGCAAACCTAACCAGTGAGAATCTTTTCTTCAGACACTATATCCAAGCCCATGCAGAAACCCAGTTCTAGGTGTACTTGTAGGCAAGCAGGCTACAAGAGAAACTGCATTGCTTGGAAGCCACTGTTGGTCTTAAATGCTCAGCTAATTTGAGCATGAAACTTTGTCTTGCTCATAAATGTTGAAAATGCCACACAATAATCACTGGATCCTGCAGAACTCTGTGTGTTTTGGGCCCCAGGTGTCATATTTTTCTGGCATCTGCAGATTTCAGATTTCTATTTTTACCCCCATATCCTGCTGCCTAAAAACATTTGTATCTGTGAACGAATCGGTTTAGTTCATATTATATATACATTCAGTTCACAACTGCATGAAAAAAGTGTAGATCCTGATCAGATGGCTTCTTCAGAAGCCATCTGATCTGGATCTACACTGTTTGCAAAGTTAGGGATTGTCATGTCCAACAGAATAATGGTTAAAAAGCTTGGTCAGTATGAGGCCTGTTTGGCTAATGTTTTTCTGGATTTCTTTGTTTATGAGCATTACAGATTTCATGCTCAAATCAGTTGAGCATGATGAGAGTATCTTTAATTTATACTACCGGACCAAAATTTTTTGTACAGCACCACAAACACACAGTGTGACTTATGTCCAGTAAATCCTAGAAACAAAAATGATATCTTACAATAAAATATGCCTTCAGTCCTGTAGGTACATATTCTGTCCAGTAGAAGATAACAGACTTTACTAGCAGTAAGAGGCTTTTTCATTGCATCTTATCCTCTCTGTATGATTTAAAACTTGTTTTCATGATTTGTGTGATCACAGCCATTTCAAGAGTATTCAACAATAAACTTAAAATGCTGAATGACATGAGTCATGGAGGAAGGCACCGTGAAATAGACCTAAGTGTCTCAGTTATTATGGACTGGTCGCCCATCAGGCATTTTTGTTTGCATTCAGGTTTAACGGTCCAGTCAACACTATTTAGGTCATTTTTGCAGTTCCATTCACCTATAGATCCACACTTTTGTTTGGGCGAGCATATCCATATGCAGTTTATTAGTACAGTGCACATTCTTTCTCCAAAACTGAGAACTGCCCTTCTTGAATCAGCGGGAGAGAATGACCATAGAAAGGATTTCAGGATCAAACTCTACAAAGAATGTTGCCGACCCGAACCCATCAGGGCTTGAATAAATAGGTTGGGCTGCATAATGCCTCTGTGCAGAGCTGTAGACAACCTCAGGAGTTCTGGAAAACCACTATAAAAGCAGATCTAAGCCTGCCCAAGAGAAGTGGTTCAAGTATGTGACTGCCCATGTGTACAAACTGTTGGTTTCTTTTCATTAGGCAGCAGGGCTGGAGATGTCATTTCATCTCACTGACGTTATTGACTTTATATTGTGAAATATAAGGCACTCTCTCATATGGCGGAGACATATGAACTCGTGCCAAAAAACTTCACAATATAAAGTCAATAACCCTTAATTAAAATTGGGAACTATTTTTCCACAATGACCTTTACAGTGTTAACAGGGGCAGTGAGCCTCAAATCAAACAAATTGTAGACTAGATACAGCTGAATAAATCTCTGGCCTTGATGCCGTAATAGGTAAGAGCTCAAGACTTCTTTTATTAGGTCACCTGTGTTTTTAACCTTTAACCTGCTGAATAGTCAATTAAGCCACACCCACTTATGACTTTGAACCAATTAGATTACTTGATGCAGTTTATTTCTACGTATGCAACATGGCGATACATTCTGGAAGTAGATACTTTTATAAATTGAAAGTGGTTAACAACCACAGTCTGCTAGTAACCCTACAGTTTATTTCTACATATTCATAAACTGAATGTCAAACAGTGTAGATACTGATCAGATGGCTTATTCAGAAGCCATCTGATCTGGATCTACACTGTTTGCAAAGATAGGGCTTGTCGCCAACAGCAGGGTAGAGGTTAACGAACTTGGCTCCTGTCACCTGAGATGCCAAGTTCTGCAATCTGCCTAATATTAGTGAAAAAATCTTGAAAGGGCTGTAAAAACGAAACATAATAAAACAAAACAGAAGGAACACTGTCATTTGTTAAAGATCTGTTTAATACAACTGACTGAAATCAGAGCACTGACAACACTGTTGGGTTGTTTGCCTTTGAGTGTATGATAACTAGATGTAACCTTGATCCTGAAGCAGAACAGTCACTTAGACTGTGAACAGTTCATGAAAAAACCTACAAGAAGCTTGGGTGGCCAGCAAAGACTGAGATCAGCCTGCGCCTTAGCAGTCTGATCAGAGTCTTTGCTGGTCACATGTAAAGTTCTACTATATACTACAGTCTATGTAAACCAAAATGAGCAAAAGGTCTTGTCTTAGTGGATGGGTGAGTGGGTTGATTTTAGTCTGCTGGCTGCATGGTCACATTGTAGGCTTTGTCTTGAATTGGGGGAAGGGGAAGAATGACTATATGTAGAAAAACTGTTATCCTCTTTGCACTAATAGTCTCTTTGATATTTGAAACCACAGTATTGCTCTGATGGCCAGCTCTGACGTATCTTGTTCACAGCACAAGCTGGTATCACCTTCCGCATTCCTCTTCCTAGTCTGTGCCACACCCATCTCGTAAAACGTCTGTATGCAACATGGCGGTACATTCTGGAAGTAAATAATTTTATAAATTAAAAGTGGTTAACAACCACAGTCTGCTAGTAACCCTGATCTTGCTGAATATTTTAACCACACCCATTTCTGACTTTGAATAAATCAGATTACTCGATGAAATTAATAATTTATAAGCTGAATGTCAAACAGTGTGGATCCTGATCAGATGACTTCTGATCTGGATCTACACTTTTCCAACGAATGAGGTTGTCGAGAACAGCAAGATAAGGGTTAAACCTTAATGGCCTTGTTCTGTCTAAAATGTAAACCTCCAAACAGACATACCCTGTGAACAAAGACCACTCTTGGCCATTCCTTTGTGCCATCTTTGTAGACAGGCTGGATTGTTCCTATAGATGTATGTATATATTATATGTAGATATGCTATTTTTGATAGCAAACATGTACAGTAAAACAGGTCTTAGCAGCCACCTCTATTAAGCAAGCAGCCTGTCATAAGCAAGCAAGCATTGGTTACCTGAAAAGTAGAATGCATAAATTTTACCTGTATAAAGCTAGAACCTGTCATTAGAAAGCAAATTTCGAATATGTTTTGAGGCGCTTGCTAATACAGGTTGGACTGTATACATTTGGTAAATCAACCTTATCATCCATCCACAGTGACAAGACCTTTTGCTCATATCCGGGCATAGATCATAGAATATAGTAGGTACATGCGATCAGTGAAGACTGATCAGCCTGCAAAAATGTACAGGCTGGAGTCTTTGCTGGTCACTCAAGCCTTCTTGTAAATTTTGTCATGCGCTGGCTCTTAGTATAACGAAGGATACCAATGAAGTACCCAGGCCTACCCAATGGGGAAAGGGCATGTCTGTAAATACCAAGAATAAAAATAAAAAAAATATTTGTACATATAATGCTGTTATTTTTCTTGCCCCTGTCCTTGATCTTATATAGTTGGAGTACCAGAATGCCATCTTTCTCAGACTCAGCTACAGTATGACATCAATGCAGGTCTATAGAATACATTCTGTTTGTGCTCAGTTTCACCAGCTGCTTACCAAAACCAATTGGTTGGATTTTGCTTGTTTCCGGGTTTTAATACCCAGTCAACACTATTTAGGTCATTTTTTAACCCGTCAGTTTACCTAGCCACCCTTTCATGGACAGGCTTACACATCAGCGGTTAACCAGAACTATGCACCTTTTTTGACGGAAACTAACAACTGTCCTTGAATCAGCATAAGGGAGAGAGAATGATTATTGAAATCATTTCATGATCAACCTCCACAAAAGAATGTTGCTGACCACACAGGTATCAAACCGATGTCCTCCTGATCTTCAGTCATAAACAAATCCGACTGAGCTACTGAGACCGGCTTACAGTTTCTAGGAGAGTTGATGAGTAAAACACCGTCACCTAGCTGGTAAACACATTCAATGGCTCATACTTACTCATGAATTGGCTCATCATCACCAACATGACCATAGTTGTCCAAGAATTCATAGAAGGATGTCTCTATAACATACTGGTTCAGACAATTTCCTTCATAGCCAGGATGCTGTGTGATGCACTGAAGGTCTTGATCTTCTACTAAGTTGTCAATGAGACCAATCTCCCTGCAGCATGTGCTCTCATCTACAGATGGCATGGGAATACAAAATCCACATTCACACCTGAAAAATAAAATGGCATACAAATTTAGGGTCAGACGCCAATGTTACATGCTAACTTGAGGTTTTTTTTTCTCTGTGCACTCTGCTTTTGGCCTACTACCCTCATGTATTGGGGCTTGGAGAAATAGATTAGGTGCATATTACTTCCACGCAGATCTGAACCAATCGCACATGAGTACTACTGGGAGGTTCTTAGCCTGCCACGGAAAAGTGGTGCAAGTCTTGCTTCGAACCCGAAAGGGTTTACCCTGTCCTTGTGTGGATCAGTTCTGTGTAGAAGCAACATGCAACCCAATCTATGTCTTCAAGCCCTGTGGGCAAGGACCATTAGCATGTGTTGCCAGAAATTACAATATAATTTATTACACAAGTCATCTTTGCAAACAGTGTAGATCCAGATCAGATGGCTTCTGAAGAAGACATCTGATCAGGATCTACACTGACATTCAGTTTATGAATTTGTAGGTATAAATTTATCCAAGTAGCCTGATTGGCTCAAAGTAAAAAATGAGTGTAAAATGGGTGTGGCTACACTGAATATTCAGCAGGACATGGGTTAATCCCGGAGTCTAGCACATAAATATTTACCTTTTGTTTTTTTATTTTTAGTTTAATGACTCAACCAACACTATTTAGGTTATGTGGAGCATGTCAATGAACTATCCATGCTTTTCCTGGACAGGCTAATTTATTGCACTTTTTGGCCAAAAATTGACAACTACCCTGGTTGAATCAGCAGAAGGGAGAGAATGTTTTTAAAGTAATTTCATGATCAATCTCCACGAAAAGTTATGCTGACACTCACAGGTCTCGAATCTTGGTCCTCTGTACACAAGTCGAATGCGCGCCTGACTGAACTGCAGAGGCCGGCCGGTTACTTGTTGCAGTAATGATTAAAATACACCCGGGTATCACCCCACTTTGGGTTCAACACACACTTGTCGCCAGGGATGACAGAAGAAGATAAGTCCAATGTTTTGCTGTTACATTGTAGGTTATCTGTGGCATTTTTGGTGTGTAAATATCTATATAGAGACTATAATAACAAAAGCAAGCCAATAATTTCACACTTCAACAAGGGGTGGGGGTGCAAATTTTTCCACTTTTCATAAACAATGAATGAGCAGGAATTATCTTGGCTTTCTGGCTCATTCTATTGAAAGTATTTGGCCCTATTGCGGGTTGTAAAGATGACAAAACAGTTGTCAGCCCCCACTGTCTCAACCAGTGCCCCCCGCCCCCCCCCCCCCCCCCCCCGATTTTTTTATTTACTTCCTCCTTTCCTTACGTTATTTTCGGCTATCAAAATACGAAACGGAACCTTACTAATATTGGGCTAATCAGTAGTAAAGTGGACGAACTTATTTTTTCCTCGTCATGCATTTTTTTTGTTTATTATTCTCGCTAACTTACCAGTCTGTGTTGCCGAGCCTATCGCTCAGCTGGCCCTCCAAATCTGGCTCGCTAGATGTGTCCGATTCGGAATCTTCCGAGTAATCGGGCGCAGATTCTCTTCTTGGTTCAAACTGATACGGCTGTACCGGCCTGATTGACCCAGCTAAAACAGAATCACCGTCATTCTCCTCTAACTCTCTAAGATTTGCACTGTCCGCCATAGCTGTCACTTCGAAATGTGTCTACAAATGACGTCACGCGCAAGTGCGCATGCGTGAAAATCTAAATTTGGACAGGTGCGAAAGAACGGTAAATCACGTAACTTTATTGGCTTATAACTTCCCCTATATAACCTTTTGAATTCTCGCGACTTTTTGTAATTGCTTATTTTTATCTGTGCTACATGGATAATTAATAAAGATATGGTGGTAAAATTACCGTTTCCGTTGAACTTTAATAAATTCAATAATACATGAATACTCATGTAATTTCCTCTATATAATAAATATCATATGACCACACATGTAATAACACGTGGTAACTGGCTCGTATCGCCATGACTGACAGATGTTTTTAAGGTAACCGGGCGCCAAGGGCACATAGGGGCTACCCCTCGTATCGGCATGTTGTCGCCCGTGTCTTTTGATCTTCATCGACGATAAAATCTGATTGGATTAACGGAATCTTTCACTCCCAGACATTTCATATTGAATTTATGAAACTCCCCAAAGGCTGGTTTCATAAATTTCATATTAAATAACAACTCATGTAAGATGCTCTATTTTATTGCTGGTTGTCAGTGTCTAACGTACGAGTGTACACTGTACTGTTTATTTGCCTCCATGAAACTGACCGGCTCAATTTGACCTATATAGTTTTGACTGGGCTGTAAAACTCAAACAAAGCGGCACCCGCCCATCGGGCTTGAAGAAATAGATGGGCTGCATGATGCTTCCACGCAGAGCTAAAACCGACAGCACACGAGTACTGATAAACCGCTTAGAGGATCTAAGCCTGCACAGGCAAAGAGGTGCGAGTCTTATAAACCCTTTTAGTTTCATTGGGCGACAGGGCTTGATATGTCATTTAATCTCAATGTCGGGAAAAAGTCCCACAAAATTTGAAGCAACGTCTCAAAAATGGCCTATACTGTGTTGACGGGGACGTTAAACCTCTAATAAAACAAACAAACACATTATTATTGGAAAGGTCCCTCAGGACTTTCCACAGTGTTTATGTGAAATTTGAAGCATTTTCGCTCCAGTGCAGACTTCTCGCTATAATTTGCTATTTGCAATCATATTCAACGTGAAGAAACAATGTGAACCAGTCAAAAATATGCAGGGATACTTCATTTTTCTATGTAGTGTGTCTATTTGGCGAAATGACCATTAATGAAAGTTACCATTTACAAGTATGAGATTTCACAAAAAGCTTGCCTTACGCTAGCAAGCGGCACAACATATCTGTAATTGAATGTATCCTTAATCCAGCTTCCGCAAATTGTTGAACCGTCTGGCAACGTCCTTTTCGTATTCGTGACGCTGATTTGCAATATATTTGAACTGAGAAAAAGCGAAATAAAGATAAAGATTAAGATAAAGAAGCTTTATTTAACGTCGCATATCCGAAACAAATAGCGTAAGCTTTTATTGAGACAAAGTATCCTTTAACAAATACTTGCCTGCCTTCATTTATCTTCCAAGGACTACTTCTGATAATGCGAACGTCAGTCAATGGAGCTCCTAGTACCATTTTGTACGCCTTAGGTATGGCGCGGCCGGGGATCGAACCTGCGACCTCCCATTCCCAAAGCAGACGCTCTACCACTGAGCTATCTTGGCCGATATATACTAATGAAGATGGCAAGATAAGGCGACATCACAGAAAACACAATACCAATGGCACCAACAGGAAGAGCAAACCAAACTTTTTGATATACAGTAAGAATGCAACGGAAAGGAAAGTAACCAGCTGCCTCCTCTCCAACGAGAAAAAGGCGTTTTATAAGCCTTAGCGAAACAATTGCTGAGGCTGAAAGTCACTACAGTTTCTGTGTCAGTATTATCAGTTGCATTGACGTTGGTACGACGTTGCATAGACGTCATGTGCCCGCCAGGTATAACTTATCTTTCTTATGGGTGGCACGGATCCAATATACATATATATTGTTCCTTCTTAGTGTCGTTCAAACGCGTGACACGACCTACGTTTTATAACAAAAATAAGAAAACTAATGCAATCCCTGTAATCCCAACTTAATTGCAGTTACATGTAACATACTGATATCCAGAAACTGAAAACCACTACTCGAAATAAAGGTAACAGATACTCTGCGCGGAAATAAAGTTGATTGCTCAGGCAGACTAAAGTTGTTGTTAAATGCTCGTATCTAAGTTAATGAGGGCGCCAAGGCATGGTATAGTGTACGTAGGTGTACAAGTTAGGCCACAGTCACATTTAGAGAACGGCATTGTGTACGGGTCGAGGTCATCGGATGCGGGGATTGATGAGTTCGTCCCAGGAGCTTGGTGGTTCTAAAAGCAGCACTTCTGCATTGCCAAGCCGGTAGGAGATGCTGAGGGCTTGTACCAACATCTGGATCATTGCGCATTCATCCTGCCTGCTGGTTGGGAATAGGACTTGGAGCTGTGAATTGTATCGATTCCTGATCATTGCCTCCACTTCTGTTCTGCGACAAGTCTTCTTCCTGGACCACTAGCCGCGCGTTTCTGTATGGAAACTTGCAAAGGCATGGTTCATTTGCAGTCTAAGTCCGATGGCCAAACTCGCGCGGCCCCAAAAGAGAGCACCGTTGGCCTACTTTCTGCTCTCGAGCACAGTAGAGAAATCGCGATCTGCAACCGATTTGTCACTGATTACTCTACATTTTTGGCTTAATTTAGACATGCATTCAAAATTTCTAAAACTGGCAGTGCTTCACTTTACTCGGTAGGGCACAGGCAGTCCAACACGATTAACTCTTGTTGGACAGACTGTCGCGATTCGCCGCCCAGAAGCACATAACTTACGTCTCGCTGTGGAGCTATGGAGTTCTGTCCGCTCGACCCTGGCAGACGTAAAATGCCTAAGCTTGAACGAACGAACGAACGTAGCAGTCTCATCATCATCATTATTCTCTGTTCAGCTCTTGAGCAGCTAGTCATGATCGATATCACAACATGTCTGGATTTATGAAAGAGTACTTCCAGAGCCACTCGTGGCTTTCTTGAAGTCATGCCGACTTCATGGGATTCCTGAGATGACAGCAGGCCTTCAGCGCCAGAGTGTCACTGTCGTTTGACGTTAGGATCTGCGCAGTCCAGCCCCCAGCCAGAACCAAGAAGGCAGCTCCAAGACTACGTCAAGCAGCACCGACAGCAGTCTAATGCCAGAGTTCTAGCCTGGCCGAGGCAACATTTTCAGAAACTGAATGCAGATACATATTGACAAGATCTTACCAGTGAGATTGTCTAATGCTTGATTTCTCTATAAATAGCCTCACGGAGGCCATTTTCCACTAACTTGCACCGCCGTATAAATTTCAAACCGTTAGAAATATTTTATATGATTTTTCGGCAAACAGATATATATTGATAAGATATAGTCAACAATGTTGTTTAATACCTGATTTCTTTATATAAATGACATTGCCAAGGTAAACTATTCACAAACTGATTGCAGGTATACAAGTTTTATTTTGATAAGATTTGGCAAACAGAAGTATATTGACAAGACCGCCTAATATGTTCTAGAAAGGGTTATCCTTTGGAAGCAAGGAATACACCACAGAACTGGAAAATATGGAATGTACAGTTTTCTGGGCCAGACTAGCTAGTTTCGGCCAATTAGGCCTCATCAGTGACCAATTAGGCCTCATCATAATGCCAGATTTCTTCACAAGAAGCCAGGCCAAGGCGACAGTAGGATTATTATCCCCACAGAAAAAGTGGGGCTATTGTAATGGTATTCGTCGTCCGTTCGTCCGTCCGCCCGTCCGTACGTACATACGTCCGTACGTGTGTCCGTCCGTCCGTCTTACCGGATAACTCATCCTAGACGTTTATAGATAGAAACTTGAAACTTTGGCAACTGATAGATCTTTGGTCTGGGGAGTGCATGACACTTTCGGAATTTTGATCACACCCCTAGGGGTGGGACCCGCGGGGTTCAAAAATTAAAATTTCCAGAACATGGTCGTGTAACATATCAAAGCGAACGGCATGATGAGTAGATTAAATAGTGGCGTGGGGATATGCGATGGCGTGCCATCGACTGCGCGATTCTAGTTTTGTTAAGTTTTGGCATGCAGAGAGATTGACAAGACCAAACAAATGAGTTTGTCTAAACGCTGATATCTTTATATTTAGCCTCGCCGAGGCAAAAATTTCACTAACTGACATAGACGTTAAAACTTCCAACCCGCAAGAAATATTTTGTTAAGTTTTTGCAGGTAGATATAAATTGACAAGATCTAATTAATTATAGTGTTTAATGCCAAATTTCTTGATATTGATAGCCTCTCCGGGGTAAAATAATAACAAACTGATTTTAGATATATTATCCGCAAGGTATATTTCAATAATTTTGGCATGAAGATGTATATTGGCATGACCTAACCAATTTGTATAATGCAATATTTGTTTATATAAATAGCCTCGCCGAGGCAAATCTTTCACGAGCTGATGATGGACCGCTAGGAATATTTTGATAATTTCCCCCGGCATGAAAAGAATGCTGAGATGTATGTAGTTTTCGTCCTGTGTCTGTTTTTCTTCCGTCTGTTTGTCCTTCTGTCTGTCTTGGCCCAAGAAATGATTGTTAACTGGTTTCTATAGAATTATTGCGATACAGTTTTTTCCGTCATACATTCTATCAATTTAACGCTCATTTCTTGAGAACAAATAGCTTTTTAAATGGCTGTCACACAAAAAAGTGACACATAACGATCTGTCCTGTCTACGAAAAGTCACATATTGACTGTTTCGTGAGAACGCGTGGACGTCCATCAACACTTAACTTCAAAGCTTTGCTTTAATATTATTCTAATATCTTGCTAATCACTTGTCTAATACATTTTTATATGGTATATCGTGTTTCTTTGGCATTGCCTTAAACATGAGTCGGTCAAGTGCTCGGGTTTGGCTAGCGCCAGTAATTAGGATATATAGCGATATTGGTAATTTCCAGATTTATTTTTTTTCCTTTAACATTGCAGTGTGAACTTATAATGACTAACGGGTATTACTTTTAAATAGACACGTATAGAGTATTGTTCCAGTTATGTGGCTGCTGCTGCTGCTGCTGCTGCTGCGACTGCTGACAGAAAGTCATGGTCGCATAAATTGAATGGTCATTGTATAGTTTTGGCATTCATCGTGTTGACTGGGGTTTTGTATGATATATAGTAATTTACAGCAGATAATGTATAGTTACAGTCACGTGGCTGCTGCTCCAGCTGACACAGAACTTTGCGTTACATTCATGTTACTTGTTTATGTAAAACATTTGATCTCTACGTTTTATGTTATTGGAAGTCGATATGTGGTATTACTTGACAGCTGACAAAGTACAATGACACTGATTTGACTTCTGCTGCCAAGATCGCCCACTTTGATAAGGGCGAGGATTGTGGCCACGTAAAATCGATTTAAGCCCCCCAGTGGAAATCTTCCACTGACCGTTCCAAGGCGGCTCTTCTGTGGCGATTTATTTATGTTGTTGTTTGTTACTTACTGTGTGTATCACTGGTGTCTTTTAATTTTGGATGGCCATATGGCCATTTTGTGGGAAAGTAACTGTCCATATGGCCTTCCTTTGTTTAGGTTTCCATTATGGTCTGGTCGCTTAATGTTTGTATTTCTTTCCCTTTGGTGTCTTTTATGGATGGAGTAAGTTAATTGTATCAATTCCTGATCTTTGTTTTACTTCTACTTTGATTGAGATAGTCATGTTAAAGTTTTTGTATTGTTGTGGGTTTCAACCTACGATTAGGGTGGATATGTAGACACTTTTATTGGTGTAGAAAAGATACTGCTGTCAGCAGATCAAGGTCAAAAACTTACTATTTACAAATTTAGATCAAGGTCATAAACATAACAATTGTGCTTTGCAATACATGGTTGCATCTGCCGATGGTATCCATGACCCTGTGGCCACTTTCTCCATTTTTTCCCTTGCCTTTCGCTGGCAAGAAGTATGGAAGCTATTGGTGAAGTTGCCAATTCTACCACTGATTTGTTTTGAGGTCTCAGCTAAAACGAAGGAACAGGAGATGCAAACTAGAGCTGTCAGTGAAACTGACTAGGGCCCCGGCAGCGCTATCAGAAATTTGTGGACGGACGGACGGACAGACGGACAGACAGACGGACGGACAGAGTGATTACTATAGGGCACCCACACTTTCAGTGCGGGGCCCTAATTATACAACTTTAGAATTTCTGATCTTAGTTTTAAGTATCACTGCTATTGAAAAATAAAAGCGATTCACCAAATGACAGTGGTATTTGATCATTCTTGATTTTAAGGTTCTAAAGCGAATAGTTAAAGGTTGGTCATGTTTACAAAAGACAAACGTTACGCACGTTTATTATTATTATTATGTTTATTAGTATTATCATTACTGTTGTGATAATGCTCTGTTCATTCTGCTGACTAGAAAGCAGCAGACCTTTCCTTTGGATTCTTTTTAAAGAAGCCAACTTGTAGATTCCATTTTCAACATGAACCACGGCGAGCCTATTCTGGCGGGGATAAAATTTATCACGAATTCACGCCTAATAGTATATAATTAAAATATAGGGATTTACAGGGGTAAACCTTAATTTTCTTATTTCTGTTCAAAAACATAGAATATGCATAGGCGATGCTGTTCTAACGAGTACCAACATGTGTTTTGTATTGGAGTTACGCGGCTCTGTCAACACTATTTTATGTCATTTTGAGCCAGTCAGTTTATCTATCCACACTTTCCTGGGCAGGCTTATACGTAAGCGGTTAACCAGTACAGTGCACATACTTTCGCCAGAAACTGACAACTGCCCTTCTTGAATCAGCGGAAGGGATAGAATGACCGTAATCTCCACGATAGAATGTTGACCCACAATCTATAATTTGTACAGAATAAAAAATATCTCAGTTCTTCATCTGAAAATTTTCGTTGGTGCGGCGGTAAAATTTACAACGTATTTGAATAGACTTCTTTTCATACAGAAAGTCGGCTGTCTCGCAGAAAATTGCAGAAAAGCATGTGTCAAGTGTTTCAATTTCTTTTTATGATAAAATTTCCGACAACTTTTGAAATCATTTTGAAAGATATTCACTTCTATGTTTGACGAACTTTAAAGTTAAAGATGAAACGGTACGACCGTTTGTGCGAACCTTGTCTTGAAACTCTGTTCTTTTGTTAATTGTTACACCAATCAGGTTTTACTTTTTGGCTTGTCTTAAGTGTCTTTCACTCAGATCAAACATGCGCCGTTGGCCCCCGCCCATCGGGGCTTGAAGAAATATATGGGCTGCATGATGCTTCCACACAGAGCTGAAACCGACCCGCACACGAGTACTGGTAACCCGCTTAGAGGATCTAAGCCTGCCCAGGCAAAGCGGTGCGAATTGGTCCGTTCATGCATATAAACCCTATTGGTTCCATTGGGCGGCGGGGCTTGAGATGTTATTTCATCTCAATGTCGGGTAAAAGTCCCATAAAATTGGAAGCAACGTCTCTAAAATGTACTTTACAGTGTTGACGGGGACGTTAAACCTCAAATCATATCACACAAACAAACAAAACAAACAAACATGCGCCTATTCACATCATGTCAACAAGGCCGTATAATGAGGACCCCTCTTAACCCCACTTTATATTGAGAAAACTGGGGTTTACGGGGGTGTTCATTATTTTCCTTATTTGTACAACAAGACATATGTTGTGGGTATTCGTTAGAACCGCCTCGATGAGGCGGTTCTAACGAGCACGCCCAACTTATATTTCGAGTGAACATAAGAAAAAATATTACAAATTTTTACCAGAAAAACGCCCGTTTTAGAGACAAGGAAAAATTGCACTACGCCTTACGGATCTGTTATCGTGATAAAAACCGAGGTGCACCTGAGGTATTCTATTCGCAAAAGAAGCTCAGCATTAATGGCTCGAACACGGATGGCTCGTTTGCCATGGTAAAGTTGAACTCGCTTGCGTCCCTGGAGAATTGCATGGCCCAAAGGGCGATGTCATTACGATAACACACCCGTGACAGATAGTGCATGGGTGCTTTTCCGATGCAAATCCGTAAAATTTTTACTTATTTCTACTGCAAACATAGATTGTGGGTGCTCGTTGAGTACACACAACATATGTTGACCCTCGTAAACTAGAGTTTTCTCTTTATAAAATGGGGTTTAAGGAGGTGTTCATTTTACGGACTTTGTTATGAAAAAGAATTCATGAGGTCCCTTTCCGTTGAAAACCAGTCTTAAATATTGACAATAACTATTTCGATGGTTTGATCAGTCAAATTTACCCACAGGACTTCAGTTAAATAAAGCAAATTCTTCTGATACCGAGGCCCCGTTTTTGGATTTACATCTATCTGTTTTGAATGGGTTTGTTTCTTGCAAAATTTATGATAAACGCGATGATTTTGATTTTGAGATTGTAAAATTTCCTTTTTTGGATGGTGATGTTCCACGTGCGCCATCCTATGGCGTTTACATTTCACAATTAATTCAATTTGCCAGTGTGTGTAGTCATGTAAATGACTTCAACACTCGTAATAAATTGTTAACGGCTAAACTTCTTAATCAGAGTTATCGGTACCATAAACTAAGCAAAGCATTTTCAAAATTTTATAGACGCCATTCTGGTTTAATTTCAAAATTCATTATTGGACTTAATTCTCTTCTGCAACAAGATCTATTTGAACCCGAATTTTATGGTGACTTAGTATATAAATTTAGAAAAATTTATAAATTTAAAAAAAATTATAACCGCAATGACTTCAGCACCCATTTCGTAAAATCATTCTTCGATATAAAAAGATAGGGTACAACATAAATATTATACGACAGATTGCATGCACTTGAGGGGCCCCTGGGTGTGGAAAATTTGAACCCTAGGGGCATGATTGGCAGGATTGTTGTAGGTGACCACTTGACATTGTAACACGCTAATTATCTAATCCCTGGGCCCAGTGATTTCAGAGAAGAAGATTTTTTTTTTTAATTTTTCCCATTGTAAGTCTATGGGAGCTTTATGTTGCCATGGCAACCAGGTTTCTAATCTGATCAGCCCAAAACCTTATGCAGCCTTTCCCCATACCAGATGACGCTTCTCATGACATTTGATCAATATCGGCCATTAGGTATTAGAGATATACTTATTTGTTTATGGACGCACGGACGGACGCATACACGCAAGCACGACGGACGACGGACAAAATGTGATCACAAATGCTCAACTTGTCACTACGTGATAGGTGAGCTAAAATGTTCTTTTGGTGATAGAATATAAGAATCTGATATGGGGTTCTGATGCAGATGAGCGTTTCCAACCCAAGGGATGACCGTGCTGAGCGGAACCGAGGCTACGCCGAGGTTCCGCTCAGCACGGTCATCCCGAGGGTTGGAAACGCCCGTCTGAAACAGAACCCCATATTGGATTCTTTTTCTTGCACAACACCTCCGGTTAGTTTTGACAGCTTGCACATGTTTATTGTTTACAAAATAAAAGTAGTGGGGAAGTAGTTCCGGCAGTTGAATAGAATTGAAGCGCATTTACGTTATTTGCCTGGGTCGGAACACCAGGGTCAGAACATAAATTTCTATCCCAGGGTAAAATCACGGATTTCCTTGTCTGGTGTGCAAGAAAATAACTTATCGCATTTCTTTGCTGACATAAAACTGGCTTGTCCTTTTTAAGGGCGTGCACAATCGAACGGGTAGGATTTTAAGGAGAGACCAATTGAGCCCCGCCAAGCGAATTTGGGTCTTCGAGCATTCCGTAATGACAAACTTTAACTGCGCATGCCCAGCCATTCAGAGGGGACAGGGATATGGCTTTATGTCTGAAGGTTCCTCTTGATTCACTGCTTGTATGAGCGAGCAGCGAAGGTTCTGGCGAGACTGCGCGGATGCGCAGGCTCGCCTGAACCTTCGCTGCTCGCATAGGCGATAAGTACCAAAATCGCTTGACGGGGCCCAATTTAAACATAGCGCGTGAGGGTAAAACAGTGGAGGTCCAGATCACATGCCGCCTTCTTCGGCGTCTTACCGAGGACAGTTTAGCTATTTCCCAAATAGATTTTGAAGAAAACGCAACCTGGCATTCCTAAATTTTGAAATGATCTTGTGCTTATTCGGGTAGCAGATTCCTTTCAGTATTAAATGGGTATTAGAAAGTATAGCAGAGTTCAATTATATTCGCCCTGGTTAAGAATACACATACGTCATTTTTGGATGTTTCTGGTCAATAAAGAAGTTTGTAGAAAATATATTATCGCATTTCTTTGACGGCACAGAACTGGCTAGTGCTTTTAGGGCATGCACAATCGAACGAGTAGGATTTTAAGGAGAGACCAATCTAATAACAGCGGGTGAGAGTAAAACTGGTGACTACCGTGGTAATAGGACGTTTCGTGCCGGAGACGTTTTGCCCCAAACTGTCACAAAACCGCCGGGGACGATTTGTCCTGGGGCGCAATTGTTCCTATCCCGCAATTATTCCACCTAGGTGTTCTAAGTGGGGATAGGAAACGGAAAATCAAGTGACAACCATTTTATTGATACATTATTAATATAGGGATGGTGAAAGATACCACGTCAGAAGCTGTTTGCAACAGATTCTGATTGCTTTGTTTCTGATGTTCTTGTAAACATGGATATATCATTTATAAACTTCTTGCAAGATATGATATAGAAAAATAAACTTATTATTTTCTAAAATGGAAATTAATAACAACCACAACAACAATGAAAACAATTTTGGTGACCAAATAGTCCCTCAGTACCTGAGCTGTAGTTAATGTCGTCTGTTACGAGGACTTTTCAAATAAGAATGCAACTAAGCACATAAAAATGATAACGTGATAGATTTCGATGGAAAATTTATTTTGTCCCCTCAAAGTATTCCCCTTTAACAGATATACAAACTTTCAGTCTTCTGATTCCAACATTGAATGCATTTTGGTAGTCTTTTCGAGGTATACTATGAAGGCACTGGAATATTGCAGAACCGAGGTGTTTGCGCTGTACAAATTTTCGACCAGAAAGGTATTTTTTCAGCCGCGGGAACCAAAAAAGTCACACGGGGCAAGGTCAGGGGAATACGGGGGATGAGGGAGTTCAACAACCTTTTCCTGCTTCAGATAGTCTTGCACAATGAACGCCTTGTGCGATGACGCATTGTCATGTAGCAATCGAACATTGGCCAAACCATTTGCGGGTCTTCGTTCTTTGAAATATTTCTTCAATTTTCGAAGAACTTTATTCTTGTAAAACTTCGCATTTACAGATTTGCCTTTAGGCACAGCAACCTGAATAGCAGGGCCTTGATTTGAAAAGAATATGGCATACATTACCTTTTTGACGCTCATGGTCCGCTTTGCAATGCATGGTCTTTTGCAATACGTTGTTGCCCATATTTTGTTCTGAATCTTTCGTTTTGGCTCAAAAAAGTGAACCCATGTCTCGCCACCTGTGACGACATTATCGAAAGACCGTGCATTGTAATTTGGAAACTTTTTAAGCAACTTCTTGGCGCACTGAACGCGTGTCTTTGTCTGCTCATCTTTCAACAGATGGGGAATCCATCTAGCACAGATCGTTCTCATTTTCAAATCCCGTTTAAATTGTATGAGCTGCTCCTAATGAGATGCCAACCATACTAGCTATTTGCCTAGTGGTGTATCGTGCATCGGTAGCAACTATTTTTTTCACGGTAGCAACCATCTTGGCAGATGTTGCTCTTTTCGGCCGACGATCATGTGGTGCATCTTCCGTTGAGCCTAGCCCACAGCTGAATTTCTTACACCAACGAAAAACTGTCGGAAAAGACATTTCATTATGCCCATAAACCGAACATATTTCATCAAAAATGTCTTTGCACCGTATACCAAGAATACAACGATTCTTAATATAGGACCGTATTTCAACGGCGTACTCTGACCTTCTTCCAACCATGTTTTGTTTTAGTATACAAGAGTAGACAGTGTTTATCGAACGATATACATGGCTAAAGCGGACGGATTTTAACAGGTTTGGTATCAATGTATAGGTAAAATGTTTTTCTACGCTGTGATATTTATTTCCAGGTGATTTTCGCATTAGTGTATGAGAAAACGTTCTACTTGCATTCATATTTGAACAGTTCTCGTAAGATTTCTGCTTTTGATCAAAGACATGAAAACCGTCAAGTGTACGCATTTTCTGGGTCAGATTAAATAGTTTGATCAAATAAGGCCTCATCAGTGACCCGCAATATATTCTAGCTCTATATATACTACGTTACTCTTTAAGCCTGATTTAAAAAAAAAAAAAAAAACTACTAACCAGATGCGAGGTTTGCCTAACGCTATCCAAAGATTACAATCCATTGCCCTATCAGCACTGCCAGTGCTTTGATTTACTATTGAAATATGAACATCGTGTGTTACGAGCATAGTACAAGTAGGAGATTTTTTGTTTGTTTGTTTTGAGGTTTTACCATCCCCGTCAACACTGTATAGGTCATTTTGGAGACGTTGCTTCCAATTTTGTGGGACTTTTGCCCGGCATTAAGATGAAATGACTTCTCAAGCCCTGTCGCCAAATAAAACCAATAGGGTTTATAAGTATGGACGGTCCGACTCGCATCGCTTTGCCTGTTTGTTTGTTTATATTGAGGTTTAAATAGAAAAGAGGCAATGATCAGGAATCGATACAATAAACCCGCAACTCCCATCAGGGACACCAAAAAAAAAAGAAACACAAACATGAAGTAACAGACTCCAGCGGGAACACCAACAGCGGAAAGCCAAAAGGACAGTTACTTTCCCACAAAATGGCCAATAGGCTATCCAAAATCAAATAATATAAGCGACACAAACACCTGAAGACAAACCATAACAAAAATAAACCTCGACAGAAGAACCGCCCTGGAACTGTCAGCGGAAAGAATTCCACTGGGGGGCTTAAATCGACAATCCTCGCCCTTATTTCCGTCGCTATTAAGACAAATAATTTGTTCAGTCCGCATGAAGGCCTCCCAACACATCAGTGCAACATCTCCTTGAACACAAAAATCAAACAACCACAGAGACGAAACAACGGTGAGGACTCGACAGCAAGAAACGACAGAAATGCTGAAGCAGAAGAAAACCAACAGTTAGAACCCGATGGGCTTGACCAGAGACAGGTACCAACCAACATCATCATCATGAAGCCTTTACGTTGGAACAATGATAGAATGTGAGGCCCGACCCACCGGCGTGCAATTAAAGAGGGAAGCAAAGTCGTCAACCGTGATTGGGTTAACTACCATGCATGCAATCTGTCTTATACAATTAATGTTGTACCCAATCTTTTCATATCGAAAAATGATTTTACGAAATTGGGTGCTGAAGTCATTGCGGTTATAAATTTTTCTAAATGTATTTACTAAGTCACCATAAAATTCGGGTTCCGATAGACCTTGTTGCAGACGAGATTTAAGTCCAATTTTGAATTTTGAAATTAAATCAGAATGACGTCTATAAAATTTTGAAAATGCTTTGCGTAGTTTATGGTACCGATAACCCTGATTAAGAAGTTTAGCCGTTAACAATTTATTACGAGTGTTGAAGTTAGTTACATGACTACACACTCTGGCAAATCGAATTAATTGTGAAATATAAACGCCGTAGGATGGCGCACGTGGAACATCACCATCCAAAAAAGGAAATTTGACAACCTCAAAATCAAAATCATCGCGTTTATCATTAATTTTGCAAGAAACAAACCCATCCACAACAGATAGATGTAATTCCAAAAAACGGGGCCTCGGTATCAGAAGAATTTGCTTTATTTAACTGAAGTCCTGTGGGTAAATGCGACTGATCAAACCATCGAAATATATAGTTATTGTCAATATTTAATCAATCATCGAAATATTTAGAAGTCGAGCTAAAGGCTTCAATGATTTCAGAAAGGGACCTCATGAATTCTTTTTCATAACAAAGTCCGTAAAATGAACACCTCCTTAAACCCTATTATAAAGAGAAAACTCTAGTTTAGGAGGGTCAACATATGTTGTGTGTACTCAACGAGCACCCACAATCTATGTTAAACTTTGCAGTAGAAATAAGTAAAAATATCACGGATTTTCATCGGAAAAGCACCCATGCACTATCTCCCACGGGTGTGTTGTCGTAATGAGACCACCCTTTGGGCCATGAAATTCTCCAGGGACGCAAGCGAGTTCAACTTTACCATGATAAACGAGCCGTCGGTGTTCGAGCCATTAATGCTGGACTTCTTTTGCGAAAAGAATACTTCGGGTGCATCTCGGTTTTTATCACGATAACAGATCCGTGGGGCGTAGTGCATTTTTTCCCTGTCTCTAAAACGGGAGTTTTTCTGGTGAAAATTTGTAATATTTTTCTTATTTTCATTCGAATTTTAAGTTGCGGGTTCTAACGAATACCCACAACATGTGTCTTGTTGTTCAAATAGGGAAAATAACGAATACCCCCGTAAACCCCAGTTTTCTCTATATAAAGCGGGGTTTAGATTGTTCCTCATTATACGGCCTTGTTAACGTGATGTGTATAATGTGGCGCATGCGCGATCTAAGAGAAAAAGATACTTGAAACAAGACAAATATTAAAACATGCTTAAAGAGAGTTTCAAGACAAGGTTCGCACAAACGGTCGTGCCGTTTCATCTTTTCCTTTGAGGTTCGTCAAACTTACATAGAAGTGAATATGTTTCAAAATGATTTCAAAAGTTGTCGGAAAGTTTATCATAAAAAGAAATTGAAACACTCGACACATGCGTTTCTGCGATTTTCTGCGGGATAGCCAATTTTCATTACGAAAAGAGGGCAATTCAAATGAATGGCAGATTTTACCACCGCAAAAAACGAAGATTTTCAGATGAAGAACTGTGATCTTTTTATTATTATTATTTCTGTACAAATTATAGATTGTGGGTACTAGTTAGAACTGCCTCACCTATGCATTAGAAAATTGAGGTGTATACTCCTGTAAATCCCAATTTTTTAATTATATAATTACGAAAACACGCCTATACAAATACATTGCCACCTTTATCGCCGAAAAAATGAAAATTTAATGATGAAAAATTGTGATATTTTTCTTATTTCTGCTCAAAATATAGATTGTGGGCGCTCGTTAGAACAGCCTCATCACAATCTATATTTTAGAGCAGAAATAAGAAAAATAAGGTATACCCCCGGAACCCCCAGTTTTACTATATAAAAGTGGGATTCAAGGGGGTCAAAATTGTATAGGCATGTTTTCTGTTTGTGTTGGAGGTTTACAGCCCATTCAACACTATATAGTCAAATCGATGGCAGGCTTATACATAAGCAATTAAAGAGTACAGTGTACATTCGTACGTTAGACACTGACAACTCGAAATAAAATAGAGAATCTTACATGAGCTGTCATTTAATATGATATTTATTAAACGAGCCTTTAGCGAGTTTCACAAATTCAACATGAAATGACCGGGAGTGCAAGATTCCGTTTATAATAAAACGATTTTAAACGGTTTTTATCGTCGAAGAAGACACGGACGTCAACAGACACGGGCGACACCATGGCATTACGCACCAGTCACCACGTGTTATTACACGTGCGGTCATGTGACCTTAGTGTTTATACTATTACCGCTCTGCATGCTGGGTAATATTTTCAGCAGACGTCATTTTGATTTTTTGTCTAATGTTTCCCAGAAAACAGGATTTGACATTTCATGCAAATTGTCTCCTCTGGAGACAATTTGCATAAGATGTCAAATCCTGTTTTTATGGAAAAGTTAGAATAATATCATAATTTTGTCGTCTGCTGAATAAGCCTAGAGATTGGTAGAAGTCAAACATCCCAAAGAAAATGGTTCGGTTGTGTGGAACAGATCTTAGAAATCACGTTTTGTTTTTACAAAATTTTGACAAAAGATCGAAATTTTAGGACCAGATTTAAGCAAATAATCTGAAAACTTTCATCCTTATTTGTTACTCTGTGCAATCTTTCTGAGCATGCCAAAATACGTTTGAAAGACTATCATCAAAGTTAAAACTTTCAAAAAAGAAATCAAAAGGAATGAACTTCTAGCGCAATTCAGACAGGTATTGTTTACATTTGTGAAAATGCGCTTTACTTCATGAGTCCTGTTCTAAGACAAACTTTTTTTTGCCACTGCGAGAAACAAAGGCGCAGATCAGCCTGCGCATGCGCGCAGTCTGATCAGTTCCTTAGTGTCCTCTGGTTGGATAGTTAAATTACCTTTTGTTTGCAAGTTTCAATAGGTAGCTAGGCAGGACAGGGTTCAAAATGGGGTGGTTCTGTGAGGCCCTGTCGCCCAAATAAATAAAGAAACCAATAGAGATTATAAACATGAACGATCCGACTCGCACCGCTTTGCCTGGGCGGTCGGTTTCAGCTCTGCTTGGAAACATCATGCAGCCCATCTATTTCTTCAAGTCCCGATAGGCGGTGTACGAAAGATGACGTGTGTCTTGCGTCACTGGGGCGTCCAACTTATATTTGCATACAGTTGGACAAGACCTGCTGTGTTTACTGCAGGTAATGGTAGAGGGAAAATGTTATTTTTTCTATTTCTACATTTTAATTCATTTTCTTTCTTCTGTCCCTCAATGTCATCTCATCATCACTTTTCTCCATTTCTACGGGAGGCGACACAAAATGACCCACAAGGGTTGATGTGTCGTTAAACCCAAAACAGTCAATCACTTGGGGCTAACAACCCAGCAGGTGCACCGACGTAGATGTAATGTTTGATAATTGTCATGGCGTTGTGACAACGTTGATGTGACGCCAAAAATTACGTCATTTGCCTGCTGGGAAAGGTTCAAGACAGCCTATGCATCCACGCAGTGTAATCAGGGCCTTCAAAGCAGCCCCTATCCAGAAAAGAAAACATAGGGAAACATAACTCTTAACCTGCTGTTCACGACAACCTCTCTCTTTGGAAACAGTAAAGATTCAGATCAGATGGCTTCTGAAGAAGCCATCTGATCAGGATCTACACTGTTTGACATTCAATTTATTAATTTATAGAAATAAATTACATCAAGTAATCTGATTGGTTCAAAGTCAGAAATGGGTGTGGCTAAACTGAATATTCAGCAAGAAAAGTGCTAAGGTTCCTATCTGCCCAGTCTTGTCTATGTCAACACAAATTGGATAACTCCGAAGTACCGATGTCTCGTAACGCGGCCAATTAAGTTTAAAATCGCTATCGCTCGCGCATGTTGATCGGTACTCAGAGATTCCTCTACAACTGACCGTCTTAGAGACAGAATTTGTGATTATTAACAGTAAGTATTTTTTGTTTATTTTTGTAATAATGATGATTATGGTGATCTTTACACTAGCAACATGGAAACAAAGAAAGCACGTCATGCATGATGGTGTCATGAATAACGAATAAAACCAATATAAATAAAAATAAATTAAAAAAAATAAATAAAATAACAACGTTTCGGATAACAAGAAGTAGTGTTTTACAACGTGATATGTAACCCGCCACAGCGGATTATTCTCGATCCCCGCCCATAGGGGCTTGAAGAAATATTTGGGCTGCATGATGCTTCCACGCCGAGCTGAATCCGGCCCGCACACTAGTACTGGTAGACCGCTTAGCGGATCAAAGCCTGTCCAGGAACCGCGGTGCGAGGCGGACCGTCCATGCTAATAAACCCTATTGGTTTCATTGGGCGACAGGGCTTGAGATGTCATTTCATCTCAATGTCGGGTAAAAGTCCCACAAAATTGGACGCAGCGTCTCCAAAATGACCTTTACAGTGTTGACGGGGACGTTAAACCTCAAATCAAACAAATAAAACAGCGGATTATTGTTAAACCTCGAATCAAACAAACAAAGCTGCCTCCCATCCACTGGGTCTTTGAAGATTGAAACCGACCGTACATGAGTACTAAGGCCTAAGCATTCCCGGGCAAAATGTTGTATATCGGACCGTCCCTGCATATAAACCCTTTTGGATTGTTAAAGTGGAAAAAAGGTCCCATAAAATTGGAAACAATGTCTCCAAAATGACCTACAGTAAATGATGTTGAAGGGGACGTAAAACCTCAGAGGCGGCCTCGATACTCAGTGGTTATCGTGTTCGACTTATGATCGAGGGGTTGCGGGTTCGAATGCGGCCTACGGAGGCGAGATGTGTCCTTGGGCAAGACACGTAATGCCACTGCTCTACCCCACCCAGCAGTGGTGTAAAAGTCACTGCCTCTCTCTCGCGCGCATGATAACATCTGGAATGATTAACTCTTATCCTGCTGTTCATGACAACGCTTTTCTTTGCAAACAGTGTATATCCAGCTCAGATGGATCTACACTGTTTGACATTCAGTTTATGAATTTGTAGTAATAAATTACATCAGTAATCTGATTGGTTCAAAGTCAGAAATGGGTGTGGCTAAACTGAATATTCAGCAAGAGAAGGGTTAAAATAAGCTTGAAGCTTTCATCTAAATCGAACAAGAACTAAATCTCAATTCAAACAAAATACCGGGCCGGCAACATTCTTCGTTGAGTTTTGATGATGAAGTTAGTGGTAGGTCGAGGTAAAGGTGTCGTGTGTCTTACGTCACCGGGGCGTCAAAATTATATTAGCTTACAGTTGTTCAAGACCTGCCCTCCCTGTGATAGGTAAGCGTATAGGGTGAATATTTCTATTATTCTTTCTGTTTCTTCAATTTAACACATTGCATGCGTCAAACCCCTGAATGGGTACCTTGGCAAACAGTGCAGACTCAGATCAGACACCCCATGACAGTGTAGATCCTGATCAGAAGACACTCTTCAGAAGCCATCTGGTCTGGATATTCACTATTTGCAAAGGTAGGGGTTATCCTATTCTGCAGTATAAGGGTTAAAGGTGGTCTTATTTATTACACTTATAGGACTCAACTGAGAAGAGAGCTGCATCTTTCTATGAAGACCATTTTTCGTATGACCTACCAATGGACGTGACACCAGTAAAAACCTCCACGCCTGTACCACCCGCCCTAAAACTACTGACAATAATATGCTGCGTACTTGTGGTGACAGATATTCTGTCGGTGGGGACTGTCGGTTATCTCGTATATCGAAGAGTAAGTACGGGCCTCCGTGGCCTATTGGGCAAGAGCGCTGATACTTTGATGTGACGTTGCATAACTGTCGTGACGTCGCACCGACGATGTGACGTCACAATTACGTCATATGCCTGCTGGGTGAGTAGGCCTAGTACTAGTTTTGTTCAAATTATGCCCCAGGTGGTCCTGGCCAAATGTCAAATTAGATTCCTTGACCTTCTGATTTAAGAAAATGTAAACATTACGATAACACATCCATGCGACATAGTGCATTTTTTTACATCTTCAAGCTGGCTACTTTTCTAATGAAAATCCTTGACATTTTTCTTATTTATATTGCAAACCTGGGTTGTGGGTGCTCGTTAGAACCGCCTCATTGAGGCGGTTCTAGCGAGTACCCAATTGAGGCGGTTCTAGCGAGTACCCACAAGATATGTCTTGGAGCAGAAATAAGGAAAATAATGGTATACTACCGTGAACCCCAGTTTTCTCCATATAAAGTGGGATTTAGGGGGTGTTCATTTCACGGTCACTGGCCGAAACTAGCTAGTCTGGCCCAGAAAACATGTACACTTCATATTTTCCAGTTCGGTGGTGTATTCTTTGCTTCCAAAGGATAACCCTTTGATAGAACATATATAACGTCATTACAGCTGGTGTTTGGAATGTGTGGCGGCCGTAAAAAGTCTCCCTGCCCCACATCATAGTGTTGTTTATATTTTCTTGTCCTTTGGGAACATTGATTCCATTGTAGAATTTTGAAAATACTTGAGGGTCACAGATGAGACCTTAATGGCCGAAACTAGCTAGTCTGGTCCAGAAAACATGTACACTTCATGTTTTCCAGTTCGGTGGTGTATTCTTTGCTTCCAAAGGATAACCCTTTTATAGAACATTATTAGTGTTAGTAGCTGGTGTCTGGGGATGTGTGGCGGCCGTAATAAGTCTCACTGCCATATACATCATAGTGTCGTTTATATTTTCTTATCCTTTGGGATCATTGATTCCATTGTGACTTTTTGAAAATACTTGAGGCTCACTGATGATGCCTAATTGGCCGAAACTAGCTAGTTTGACCCAGAAAACATGTACACTTAATATTTTCCAGTTCTGTGGTGTATTCTTTGCTTCCAAAGGATAACCCCTTTATAGAACATATTTAACGTCACTACAGCTGGTGTCTGGGAATGTGTGGCGGTCGTAAAAAGTCTCCCTGCCCCACATCATTGTGTTGTTTATATTTTCTTGTCCTTTGGGATCATTGATTCCATTGTAGAATTTTGAAAATACTTGAGGGTCACTGATGAGGCCTAAATGGCCGAAACTAGCTAGTTTGGCCCAGAAAACATGTACACTTCATATTTTCCAGTTCTGTGGTGTATTTTTTGCTTCCAAAGGATAACCCTTTTATAGAACATAATTAGTGTTAGTAGCTGGGGTCTGGGAATGTGTGGCGGCCGTAATAAGGCTCCCTGCCCTACATCATAGTGTAGTTTATATTTTCTTGTCCTTTGGGATCATTGATTCCAATGTGGATTTTTGAAAATACTTGAGGCTCACTGATGATGCCTAACTGGCCGAAACTAGCTAGTCTGACCTAGAAAACATGTGCACTTAATATTTTCCAGTTCTGTGGTGTATTCTTTGCTTCCAAAGGATAACCCTTTTATAGAACATATTTAACGTCATAACAACTGGTGTCTGGGAATGTTTGGCGGCCGTAAAATGTCGCCCTGCCTCACATCATAGTGTTGTTAATATTTTCTTGTCCTTTGGAACCATTAATTCCATTGTAGAATTTTGAAAATACTTGAGGGTCACTGATGAGGCCATTTAGGCCGAAACTAGCTAGTCTGGCCCAGAAAACAGGTACACTTCATATTTTCCACTTCTGTGGTGTATTCTTTGCTTCCAAAGGATAACCCTTTTATAGAACATAATTAGTGTTAGCGTAAAACGTCAATACAAATAAACAAATGATTGCTCACCCAATTTCAATTAAATTTCATATTCAGCCTCCTAAAAAATGATGAAACAAAATTTTGTTGGAATGGTTCAGGTCACGTGACCAAAATGTACGCCATGTCAAAATATAGAATAAAACGCTTGAAAAAAATCTCCTTCTCCAGGTATATTGGAACTTTGTACGTGGCACCAGGTGCTTCAGTACTGCCAAGATGATCAGCCCAGATGGACCTTGATCTACTTATAAGTAGCATTGATATAGAGAATACCAGGTTCGTGTCTTTTGATATCAAGTTTATCAGGCAAGGCTTCGAGAACACTTGTAGAATCGCGAGGCTTGCCGAGCGATTCTACATGCGTTCTCGAAGCCGAGCCTGATAAACTTGATATCAAATGACACGAATCTGTTATTCTATTTGTCAGTTTATCCCCTTGTACACTCTTAAATTAGCAATTTACGATCAGTCCTCAGTGCGTCCAAGCATTATGGTGGCCGATATATTTAGTATCAGCTTACCATATTTTTCCTATGATATTTTTTCAAGTAATTTTGTCATATTTCCCATTAAAATAACATTTTTATCATTTTCCAGTAGTCCGGTTCATTCATAAAAGTGCAATGTCACGTTGACGTGATAAAGCTCACTTGTCCTGAGATAGCATATCTTTATCAGGTCAATGCGTTACAATGCAAAATATACCATGGGTAACTGATAGCATGGCCTCTTAGATGAGGACAAGATGTGATCAAGTAGTACTCAGAGTTCGTGGAAGCGATCAGGATCTCATGGTTCTCTTGTTGATTGCCTCTGATTCTTCACCTCTTGCTACTCTGATCCACACTACCTTTCATCCCCTCTACTATCTTTTATCAGTTACCCTCTATATATTTTGCATTGTAACGCATTGGCATGATAAAGATATCAAAAGAGAGCTTTATCACGTCAACGTGACATTGCACTTTTATGAATGAACCGGGCTACTAGAAAAATTTCGAAAAAGTTATTGTTACTTTGAAAAATATAAAAAAAATTGCTTGACAAAAATATCATAGGAATAATATGGTCAGCTGATAACAAATATACCGACCGCCAGAATGCTGGGACGCACTGAGGACAATCAATATCTGATCGTTATTTGCTAATTTAAGAGTGTACAACGGGATAAACTGATAAATAGAATACCAGATTCGTGTCACTGATATCAAGTTTGTCACGCTCGGCATCGAGAACGCATGTAGAATCAATCGGCAAGCCTCTCGATTCTACAGACGTTCTCAAAGCATTGCCTGAAAAACTTGATATCAAATGACACCAATCTGGCTTTCTCTATTTCCAGATCACCCTCTTACATCCCCTCTACTATCTCTTCAATCTCCCTCTATTATCTCTTCAGAAGCCTCCGTGGTGTAGTGTTTACGCTACACGTCTTGTAAACCAGGAGTCGCAGGATCGATCCCGGGCTTCTCCAGACTTTCGGATGAGTCTTTAAACCGAGATCCCGTCTCCGTATGACCTTAGCTGTTGGTGGGACGTAAAACTTAAACACTCACCCACTCGATTATCTCTTTAATCTCTTTTCTCCCTTTCTCTGACTGACTCACGTGTTGTTTAATCCCATCACAAACTATTTATTATATCATAGAAAGTATTTTTATCAAGCGCAGGATCATGCGCAAACGTAGGCTCCATAAGTTTATTTCTGTCCAAAGTTAGCGGAGCCGTAAAACGGACTTTGCGATCGTAAAACCAACGATTTACCTCCCGAAATGACAAGTTTCAATACAATTATCCCCATTATAAAGCACTTTTTCACTTGTTTTGTTTTTAAAAACCTCTTTTCGCCCAAACCGGCAGGTACAGTGAGCTGCGTGAAACCAAATACCAACCAACGAAAGTGACGATACAAGATGGCGTCGAGTTTCCGGCAGTATATCGTAGAATATACTGTCGCAAATTTTCAGTTGACGTTATCCAATCAGACATCGCGTTGCATACGCAAGTGCATTATAATGTGCTATTTATTCCCTTTGGATGACGGAGACAGGTTTGACACAAGTGGAATTGCAGAACAATGGATCCTTATACGAGGTGATACAGCAAACTAACGATGATATAGACAAAATGAAAGAAATTATAAATCATTTGGACATAACTGTGGACTAATATGCAAAGCGAACACGTTGAGTGGAATGAAGATGCTGATAACCTCAGAAAGACCGTAGATGAATACTCTAACAGCGGCACAACTTATATACGTTGGGGGAAAAACTATATGTCCTGGAAATGGTTCGGAAGCGATATACAACGGATATGTTGCTGGGCAAACTATGGAGGTGCCGTCCGTTTCTTCGGTACTCTGCATGCCAAAGGATCCTGAATGGAATAAGTACGATGAACATGAATACGGCGAATATATATATTGGCGCGGAGTATTACTCGTATAAGTTATTTGCCGGAAAACACAAATACTATAAAGTTCCATGCACAGTGTGTGGCGTGAGAACACGATCGTCTGTGATAATGATCCCAGCAAAAACAACTTGCTACTCAGGCTGGACTTTGGAGTACGGAGGATACCCGATGAATTCGGCGGAGTCCACAGTCTTTCTCTGTGTCGATGAACAACCAGAGAACATACCTGACAGTAACTCTGAAGAGGACAGCCTTGATCTAATATTCGTTAAAACATCATGCCATGCTCTTCAGTGTCCTCCATATGTGAAGGATCGCCAGTTGGCTTGCGTCGTTTGCACAAAATAGAGGATCTTACATGAGTGTTCATGTAGTATTGCACGTCCCGCAGAAAAAGCGACCGACTGAAGTCGGTTGATTTTCTAAGAGTACCCTAAAATCACCGTGTCATTCTGTCAGTCTGTCAGTCTGTCAGTCTGTCCGTCCGTAACCCGTTTTTGAAAATTGGTGATAGTGACTTAACCGCTTGGAATATTTAAACAATTTTTGGCATACTGATAGATATCAATGAGATCTAACCAATGAACTTGCGAAATATTACATTCCATCTAGTATAGCCTCGCCGAGGCGAAAAATGTGAAAATTTTCGAACTGCTTCTCCTCGGAAACCGTTGGGCCGATTGAAGTCAAATTTCATATGGAGCCTCTATGGGATGGGGGAAACCAAAATTTGCTCATGGGGTCCAGGTCATATGACAAAAATGGCCGCCAAGCCATATATGGTCTGTCTGTCTGTCCGTCTGTCCGTCCGTAACCCGTTTGTGATAATTGGTGATAGTGACTTAACCGCTTGGTATATTTAAACAATTTTTGGCATACTGATAGATATCAATGAGATCTAACCAATGAACTTGCGAAATATTACATTCAATTTAGTATAGCCTCGCCGAGGCGAAAAATGTGAAAATTGTCGAACTGCTTCTCCTTGGAAATCGTTGGGCCGATTGAAGTCAAATTTCATATGGAGCCTCTAGGGGATGGGAGAAACCAAAATTTGCTCATAGGGTTCAGGTCACTTGACCAAAATGGCCGTCAAGCCATATATGGTAAAAACCCTTCAAAAATAGTCTTCTCCAGAACCACTGGGCAGATTTACACGAAACTTGATAAATAGCATCTGGGACGTAGGCTCATCATAAATTGCTAAAATGGTGGCCCTGGGTTGACATTGACCTTCTTTGTGCCTAGGTCCAACTTTGACACATATGCTTTTGTATTGGAAAAGTTAGAATGCATTTTATCCTGCAAACGATTCAGAATACAGTACTAAAGTATAAGATATATTTTTGCTCCTTACGATAAAGCGCATTTATTGGGGGAACCGTTTAAGGTCCAGGTCAAATGACCAAAATGGCCGCCATACCCATAAATGGTAACACTCATAAAGCTAAAGGCATCCGGCGGGTCGTGCACTTCAGCTGAAGCACTGGTAATTGTACTTCAAGCAAAATCGTCGGCCAAAATCTCCGCAGTGACATAAATTGACAATTTTTCAGGTCCGTGATAAAACTTTCCTTTCATTCATACTCCAGCGCTGCAAATTTCCATGGCAAATTCTAGCGGGGTTCAAAGTTAAATCATTTCTATGTGGCACTGCATTGCCGGATTTTTTTCTAAATAGCTTACAAAGAAAAAAATGGTGATAAAACTCTTCGAAGACCTACCTTTGTTTACGAGTTTCTTGGTGATGGAGCTAGCTCTAGTATTCCCGGATGTGTCGAGGGAACACATTTCCATTGACTCATTTTCGAGCAGGTTCCCCTGATTACCACCCGTGTTTCACCAGGCAACGGGAATGACCTCGACATCAAACTTGCATATTGCCATGGTTGGAAACTTTCGCTGAAACACGCCTGTTACATGTGGGTTTACGGCGTCCCGCAAACCCCCATGCTGACAAGACAACCGAGCGTGATCTCTGACAGGTGTACGGGCAGCTGTGGGGTAAGGCACAAGAAAGATGTTAGATGAATGACATGAATTATTTACAGTATCTACATACAACACTTTCTAACACAAAACATCACAATGTTGCTTCTGTAGCCAACTCACGACGTCCGCTCCGAAGGCAAAACAATGTTCTGTGCTCGGAACGGGTGACGTGAATACCTACAGAAGCAAACAACAAAAACAACAACAAAAACAAAAAAAAGAACAACACAAGACGCGACTGGCCAGTTTATAACTTAGGGTGAATCCCCCACTCGCGTGAAACTTCCTCTCGCGAACTAGTAGAACTAGTCTATCAACATAGTTGATAATCATAGGTTTAGCGATCACGTTTGCTGATCAGAGGTTTAGTGATCGTCCAAATAACCTGCAGGTAAGTTGACCTCTTCCATGGTCTCACATTTGTTTACAACGAACAATGATTTAGATTCTGCTTCTACCCTGGTAGGCGCTGATTACGGCGGTCTGTCCGCCCTTGCTGGACCCTAACGCCTAGCGTCGTACCAGTACCTGCTGCTATGAAGCAGGGAGCAGCAGGTCACACATTGTTGTGCCTGCAAATTACGATAACGGGACTAGAAACGAGTCACAAAACATACATGCTATATCATGATCCCCCTCCCGGAGAAGTAAGAATATGTTCATGCATATACCGTTATTGCGCATGCGCCGACCAGACATACAGGCTGATTAGTGCATGCGACAAATAACCGTACAGCAGAACTCAACTTGACTGTGCATCAAATTATCAGCACCCAGCGCTTGACACAATAATACTCAAAGTTCATGTTTCCTTACTGAGCACTACAGAAATCAATTAATGCTCACTACTACTGAGCATAATACTCATCAAATTTGTGCTCACTACATTATCACAAGTAAGAGGCAATTGAACAGACCACGTCTTTGCGCTATCTGGCCAGCTGCCAATTACAGGAAACATAACAATCTCTATTTCATATCCTTCTCCGCGACACGGCTCACAAATATAGCTATTCACAAATTCAATACATTAATAACAGATAGAAACTACAACAGAAGATTTTCATCTATAATCCACAACATTTGTTAGTGTCTCATAAGGGCCAACACTGTTTGCCGTAAATTCTCTCTATTTGGTAGGCACCCCGTCACAACCGTCCTCGCGACGCCGATGACGCAGCTGACGTCATCCCCGCCGCTCAGGCCGTTATGACGTGTGGCGACCAAATACTCCCACTTAGCATCATCACGTTCTTTATATGTACATACATGCACAAACTGAGTTATCAGACAAAAACGGCATCATTACAAAATGAACTCGTAATTCTTCTTGAACACAATTATTTCTAATCAACGTGAACATGCTTGTAAAATAAAATTCATTACGGTTCATCATCACGGATAACTCAACAGGCTCTTGTAAGAGTTTGCCCTGATGATGAAGATATGGTTAAACCCGTCTTAAGTTTACGTCCCCTCTACACCTAATATCATATTGGGACGGAACCACGGTTTTCTAACCACAGCTAGTCAAAAGTCATGGATCAAACAAGTGACCCGGCGTTTATTAATTACATTCTACAAAAGGGGTCTAAAAGCCTAAATGAATCCAGAATGAGCGGGTGTCCAAACTTTACGTCTCACCAACATCTAGGGTCAGCATGAGACAGGACCTCACTTAGAAAGACTCATTCTACTACTGGAGAAGCCTGGGATCGATCCTGCGACGTCTAGCTGGCAAAGCTAGTAGCCTAATCACTACAGGCCTCAACAGTGAATTCAGAATAGGCTTCAGAAAGTTGGGGTATACTAGAAGTAAACCCCTCCAAAACCTACAAGCATGTTCATACAAAAATAATACTAAACATAGATTTAACATACCTTTCAATATACTTTCTATTTCCCCGTCACAATGTTGTGTTCACTCTTACAACTTGACCTGCTGCTAAAGTGTTCGCTTTTTTCAGGGTTTATATATCTATGAATACTACCGGAAAATCATGCCTACTCATATTACCTTGCTTTGTTCGTGGCGAAGTGGAGATACCGGCCACAAACAAAGCCAGATAGCAAAAATCGAGTAGATAATGGATTTGCGTTCAAGTAGTATATTTCCCATAGGAAAAATTGATGAAACGACCCTATAAATCAATGCCATGACTCCTGTTAAAACGAACACCCTCACAACACGTGACGGGAATGAAAATAATATATGGCACAATTTGGCGGTTGGCGATATTTAGGCAAATTCTATAGGACTCAGCCTTATAGCGGCCCCCTGTATTGTAAAAACAGGTCTATAAACCACTCATGCATACATCGTATGATATGTGCATGACTTGTTCATGGAGCAGCATAGTTTGCGTACCATATTTCACCTAAAATATTTCACGCGCACCGCCCTACCATATATCTACTAAAATAATTTAGATGTGCATAAGCACCAGAGAGGTTTCCTATTCCATCTCGTAACAAAGGTTTCCCCTTTTGGAGAAAAAACAATCAGAAATGTTTTTTCTTTGTGTATAGAGATGGAATAGGATGAACCTATCTAAACAAGACAGCTATTTACACAACAACCGTGCGAAGAATTACCTACTAAGGTAGTCTGCCCCCAAATTTTCGCTAGTAAAATTGCTATTAAGCTATGGTGGTTTGCCCCAGAATTTTCCTGTTCCCCTGACACTCTGTTGTTTGTTAGAAAACGGATATCGTTTTAATCTCACTGGAGGTGGCCTTTCTTGCTTAACAGATTTGATTGATTTCACAGGTTCTGACATAAATGTGGTACATATAATTTGGTCTGTCTGACATGTCAGTCCTGCAAGGCGCTGTTCTCTCAGCCCTTCTGTCTCCTCACTCTCCTCTGACGTTAGTGTGTGTGGGACGCTAACGTCACCGTCACTTTCCGGTTGCTCTGCAGTTTGAAAACTGCTGTCTTCGTATGAAGACTCGTCGACGTCATTTCCGTCATGACTGTCTGTCGACATCATAGGTTTAGAGATCAGACGATGAGACGTCACAGTCTGACGCTCAACATACTGTTTCAGTATATTAGCGTGATATGTGTTAACATTTCCATTGACGTCAATTTTATAATCCATTCTGCTTACTACCTCAACCACTTCATAAGGACCTTTCCATTGAAGCAATAATTTATTACTGTCTGTCGGTAGTAACAACAGCACTTTATCGCCGACGTCAAATTTACGCGACCTCGCGCCTTTATCATAATAAGCTTTCTGCTTAATCTGAACCTTCTTTAAATTATCACGCGCTAATTTGCATGTCTGCTCTAACCGTTCCCTAAGCTCAATAACGTATTGATACGTCGAAAGAACTTGCTCATCGCGTACCTCTTCAGCCCATAATTCTCTTAATATTGCCATTGGACCTCTGACGTTACGTCCATATAACAACTCAAAAGGGGAGTATCCTAAAGACTCTTGTGGGACTTCCCTTACCGCGAATAATAAAGCTGGAAGATATTTATCCCAATCTTTTGGACGTTCAGCACACATGCGACGTAACATTTGCTTTAACGTAGCGTGGAAACGCTCTATCAGTCCGTTGCAAATTGGGTGTCTCGGACTACACGTTAACTGTTGAAGAGAAAGAAGTCTGCTGACTTCCTTCATTACCTCAGCAGTAAACTGTGATCCACAATCAGTCAACATTGCATCAGGAATGCCAACCCTACTAAACATTTCAATAAGCGCTTCCGCGACACGTTCCGTCTCAATACTCGGTAAAGCTATCGCCTCTGGATACCTTGTCGCATAATCTATCATGGTTAAAATATACCGAGATTTCCTATCAGATCGAGGCTCAATTGGACCAACTATGTCCACTGCCACCCTCTTAAATGGCGTATCAATCAATGGCATTTTTCCTAGAGGTACTTTAGTGACCCGACCTTTCTGAATAGTTCTCTGACAAATATCACAAGATTTACAAAATCTAGCGACATCACCGCAAATACCGGGCCAGTAAAACTCAGTTACAACTCTATCCAATGTCTTCCTAATACCCATATGTCCAGACATAAGCGTTTCATGAGCCAGTTTCAACACCTTTCCTCGGAAACTTCGAGGGACCACAAGTTGGAAAGAGACTTTGTTACCCTTGGTGAACTCCCTATATGCCAAACCTTTTTTCTCAATAAACCTAGTTTCACCTCGGTTTAAACCACGACTCACAGTCTTGTTCCCAGATACAACCCTTTTCCTGATGTTTTCCAAAGTTGGATCATCAACCTGAGCTTGCTTGAAAGCCTCCTTGTCATCGTTAATGATCTGATCGGGGAACCTTAAGTTTTCTGTAAGGCTTCTCATCCTGCCTAGTTTGAGACCTAGTTACAGCCGCGGCTGAGAAATGAGACATATCAGGAAGTTTTGATCCATCAATGTTACCGATAACCAAATCGTACAACGTATCATCCATACACAAAGCTTCAGCTTTCCCAGTGAAAAAAGGACAATCAATGTCAATCATTGCCTATGATTATCAACTATGTTGATAGACTAGTTCTACTAGTTCGCGAGAGGAAGTTTCACGCGAGTGGGGGATTCACCCTAAATTATAAACTGGCCAGTCGCGTCTTGTGTTTTGTTCTTTTTTTTTGTTTTTGTTGTTGTTTTTGTTGTTTGCTTCTGTAGGTATTCACGTCACCCGTTCCGAGCACAGAACATTGTTTTGCCTTCGGAGCGGACGTCGTGAGTTGGCTACAGAAGCAACATTGTGATGTTTTGTGTTAGAAAGTGTTGTATGTAGATACTGTAAATAATTCATGTCATTCATCTAACATCTTTCTTGTGCCTTATCCCACTTCTGACACCAAATGTTACATGTGGGTTTACGGCGTCCCGCAAACCCCCATGCTGACAAGACAACCGAGCGTGATCTCTGACAGGTGTACGGGCAGCTGTGGGGTAAGGCACAAGAAAGATGTTAGATGAATGACATGAATTATTTACAGTATCTACATACAACACTTTCTAACACAAAACATCACAATGTTGCTTCTGTAGCCAACTCACGACGTCCGCTCCGAAGGCAAAACAATGTTCTGTGCTCGGAACGGGTGACGTGAATACCTACAGAAGCAAACAACAAAAACAACAACAAAAACAAAAAAAAGAACAACACAAGACGCGACTGGCCAGTTTATAACTTAGGGTGAATCCCCCACTCGCGTGAAACTTCCTCTCGCGAACTAGTAGAACTAGTCTATCAACATAGTTGATAATCATAGGTTTAGCGATCACGTTTGCTGATCAGAGGTTTAGTGATCGTCCAAATAACCTGCAGGTAAGTTGACCTCTTCCATGGTCTCACATTTGTTTACAACGAACAATGATTTAGATTCTGCTTCTACCCTGGTAGGCGCTGATTACGGCGGTCTGTCCGCCCTTGCTGGACCCTAACGCCTAGCGTCGTACCAGTACCTGCTGCTATGAAGCAGGGAGCAGCAGGTCACACATTGTTGTGCCTGCAAATTACGATAACGGGACTAGAAACGAGTCACAAAACATACATGCTATATCATGATCCCCCTCCCGGAGAAGTAAGAATATGTTCATGCATATACCGTTATTGCGCATGCGCCGACCAGACATACAGGCTGATTAGTGCATGCGACAAATAACCGTACAGCAGAACTCAACTTAACTGTGCATCAAATTATCAGCACCCAGCGCTTGACACAATAATACTCAAAGTTCATGTTTCCTTACTGAGCACTACAGAAATCAATTAATGCTCACTACTACTGAGCATAATACTCATCAAATTTGTGCTCACTACATTATCACAAGTAAGAGGCAATTGAACAGACCACGCCTTTGCCCTATCTGGCCAGCTGCCAGTTACAGGAAACATAACAATCTCTATTTCATATCCTTCTCCGCGACACGGCTCACAAATATAGCTATTCACAAATTCAATACATTAATAACAGATAGAAACTACAACAGAAGATTTTCATCTATAATCCACAACATTTGTTAGTGTCTCATAAGGGCCAACACTGTTTGCCGTAAATTCTCTCTATTTGGTAGGCACCCCGTCACAACCGTCCTCGCGACGCCGATGACGCAGCTGACGTCATCCCCGCCGCTCAGGCCGTTATGACGTGTGGCGACCAAATACTCCCACTTAGCATCATCACGTTCTTTATATGTACATACATGCACAAACTGAGTTATCAGACAAAAACGGCATCATTACAAAATGAACTCGTAATTCTTCTTGAACAAAATTATTTCTAATCAACGTGAACATGCTTGTAAAATAAAATTCATTACGGTTCATCATCACGGATAACTCAACAGGCTCTTGTAAGAGTTTGCCCTGATGATGAAGATATGGTTAAACCCGTCTTAAGTTTACGTCCCCTCTACACCTAATATCATATTGGGACGGAACCACGGTTTTCTAACCACAGCTAGTCAAAAGTCATGGATCAAACAAGTGACCCGGCGTTTATTAATTACATTCTACAAAAGGGGTCTAAAAGCCTAAATGAATCCAGAATGAGCGGGTGTCCAAACTTTACGTCTCACCAACATCTAGGGTCAGCATGAGACAGGACCTCACTTAGAAAGACTCATTCTACTACTGGAGAAGCCTGGGATCGATCCTGCGACGTCTAGCTGGCAAAGCTAGTAGCCTAATCACTACAGGCCTCAACAGTGAATTCAGAATAGGCTTCAGAAAGTTGGGGTATACTAGAAGTAAACCCCTCCAAAACCTACAAGCATGTTCATACAAAAATAGTACTAAACATAGATTTAACATACCTTTCAATATACTTTCTATTTCCCCGTCACAATGTTGTGTTCACTCTTACAACTTGACCTGCTGCTAAAGTGTTCGCTTTTTTCAGGGTTTCTATATCTATGAATACTACCGGAAAATCATGCCTACTCATATTACCTTGCTTTGTTCGTGGCGAAGTGGAGATACCGGCCACAAACAAAGCCAGATAGCAAAAATCGAGTAGATAATGGATTTGCGTTCAAGTAGTATATTTCCCATAGGAAAAATTGATGAAACGACCCTATAAATCAATGCCATGACTCCTGTTAAAACGAACACCCTCACAACACGTGACGGGAATGAAAATAATATATGGCACAATTTGGCGGTTGGCGATATTTAGGCAAATTCTATAGGACTCAGCCTTATAGCGGCCCCCTGTATTGTAAAAACAGCTCTATAAACCACTCATGCATACATCGTATGATATGTGCATGACTTGTTCATGGAGCAGCATAGTTTGCGTACCATATTTCACCTAAAATATTTCACGCGCACCGCCCTACCATATATCTACTAAAATAATTTAGATGTGCATAAGCACCAGAGAGGTTTCCTATTCCATCTCGTAACAACGCCTTTACAAATACATTGTAACCTTTATCGTCGAAAAAATGAAAATTGTAAGATGAAAAAAGTATGATTTTTTCTTATTTTTGCTCTATATTTTGGGCAGAAAAAGTAAAAATAAGATTTGCCCCTGTAAACCCCAGTTTCACAATATGAAAGTGGGGTTCAAGTGGTCAAAATTTTATAGGCGTGTTATCGTGATGGGCCCCTGAGACACCAGCAATGTAATAACAATGACACAGGTGCCTCGACGAGGCAATTAAGCCATTGAAGTATCCAGAGAAAAAAAAACCTGACCTTCCTTTGCCCACCACTTTTAGAAGATAATTTCTATATTCTTATGTACAGTAAAACTATTAAGACCACCTAAAATTAAGACTAAATCTGGTTTTAAAAGTTTATTGAGAAGGTTTCAGATTTTTTCTTTGTGTTTTCTACAGCTAGTGTGGCCCCCGCCCATCGGGGCTTGAAGAAATAGATTGGACTGCATGATGCTTCCATGTAGTGCTGATACTGACAGTAAATCTCTTTGAGGTTCTAAGTCTGCCCAGGAAAAGTGCTGCGAGACGGACCGCCCATGCGTATAAACCCTATTGTTTTCATTGGGTGACAGGGCTTGAGATGTCATTCCATCTCAATGTCAGTTAAAATCCTACAAAATTGGAGTGAGTGAGTATTAGTTTTACGTCCCACCAACAGCTAAGGTCATATGGAGACGGGACCTCGGTTTAAAGACTCATCCGAAAGTCTGGAGAAGCCCGGGATCGATCCTGCGATCCCTAGTTTACAAGGCGAGTAGCGTTACCACTGCACCACGGAGGCTTCTAACCTACAAAATTGAAAGCAACGTCTTCAAAATGACCCATACAGTGTTGACGGGGGCGTTAAATCTCAAATCAAACAAAACAGCCAGTGACTCCTCATAAGAGACCCCGTTGGGACTGTTCAAAAGTGGTCTTAAAGACCACTTTTGAACAGTCCCAAAGGTGGTCTTAATATAGGAATGTTATTGTAGTTGTACAGTAACAATTCTGAATTCAATTCTAATATTTCGATGATCACTTTGGATGTTTAACAAAACTTTCTGAGGTCATTGGTGAAAGAAAATGTCGGTGACCCTTTTAAACTGTTGTCCGGAGCTGTTTTCATTATATATGAACACCTGTATATCAAAGTTTTACATACGTATGTTCTTGTGAGCACGCTTGTCATGGTTCACTTGTTGTGACACTGTTATATACTATATTTGATTGTGGTTTCACATTGCTATCATATACAGCGTTGAAGGCTATAAAATAGAATCTTTTTTACACTGGATACAACGGAAAGAATAGTGAAGACAACAATAGATAAAATACATGTTTATAGGACGTGAAATAAAGTAGGCATACGTTGTATTCGTGGTGACAATAAAGGTGCGACTATTGATAATGTTTCCGCATGGATATCAGTGTGTGTATTAGCTCATTTTAAACGGAATTCACAAAACAAGATACTGGCAAACAGTGCAGGCCCAGATCAGACGCCACAGAACGCGGCGTCTGATCAGGGCCTTCGCTGTTTGTAAACATTTCAGTCATTTGTCAAATAACTTTCTAAAATAACTCACCTGACACAATAAGACGGAGGATTCTGTTCAGAACAAAATGGGTTAAAATCATTATCTTTTATCAGTCTGCTTCCATTGTTTCATGGGAACTGACAATGTGTCACACTTCTCGATCTCATATACCGTATAAGGAATAATCCGACCGGAAAATTATCTTGACTGTCACCTGAATATTAAATTCTCAGCATGGACTCAGTATCCTGGGAGACATTATAGGACTGTGCAGTGTATTGAAAATGGAGTTTTACCATAGAATGGAATCGAATGGAATGTGATTGAATAGACTGGAATTGAATAAAGCTACTACACATTATACCACTCGGTTTGGCAACATTCTTTAGTTTGTTTGAGTTTTACGTCCCGCCAACAGCTAAGGTCATACGGCAGTCTGTAACAGTCTTTCGTAAAGATTGATCATGAAATAGTGTCAACGGTTTTGTACAGATAGATCATGAAATATTTTCTATGGTTTCGTAGAGACTGATCATGAAATATTGTCTTCGGTTTCACAGGGATTGATAATGAACTATTGTCTACGGTTTCGTACAGATTGATCATGAAACATTTTCTACGGTTGCGTACATATTTATCATGAACTATTGTCTACGGTTGCGTACAGATTGATCATGAACTATTTTCTGCGGTTGCGTACAGATTGATCATGAACTATTGTCTACGGTTTCGTACAGATTGATCATGAACAATTGTCTACGGTTGCGTACAGATTGATCATGAACTATTTTCTACGGTTGCGTACAGATTGATCATGAACTATTGTCTACGGTTGCGTACAGATTGATCATGAACTATTGTCTACGGTTGCGTACAGATTGATCATGAACTATTGTCTACGGTTGCGTACAGATTGATCATGAACTATTGTCTACGGTTGCGTACAGATTGATCATGAACTATTTTCTACGGTTGCGTACAGATTGATCATGAACTATTGTCTACGGTTGCGTACAGATTGATCATGAACTATTGTCTACGGTTGCGTACAGATTGATCATGAACTATTTTTTACGGTTGCGTACAGATTGATCATGAACTATTGTCTACGGTTGCGTACAGATTGATCATGAACTATTTTTTACGGTCGCTTACAGATTGATCATGAACTATTGTCTACGGTTGCGTACAGATTTGTCATGAAAGATTGTCCTCGGTTTGGTCCAGATTGATCATGAAATATTGTCTACAGTTTCGTATATAGAGATTGGTCATGAAATATTTTCAACGGTTTCATAAAAAAATATCTGAAAATATTGTCTACGGTTTGGAAGAGATTGATAATGAAATATTTTCAACGGTTTCGTAGAGATTGGTCATGAAATATTTTCTACGGTTTTGTAGAGACTGATCATGAAATATTTTCTGCGGTTTCGTAGAGATTGATCATGAAATATTCATTTAAATATTCTACGGTCATCCTCTTCCTTCCATCGATTCAAGAAGGGCAGTTGTCTGTTTCTGGCGAAAGAATGTGCACTGTATACGGATCAACCTTCTTGTATAAACCTGTCCAGGAAAAGGGTCATCAAGAAAACAGGCCTATATAATTTTGACCCCTTAAACCCCACTTTTATATAGTAAAACTGGGGTGTTCAGGGGTAGACATAATGTTTCTTATTTCTGCTCAAAAATAGATAATGGTACCCGTTAGAACCGCCTCGCCGAGGCGGTTCTAACAAGTACCCAAAATCTATGTTTTGAGCAGAAAAATGAAAAATATCAGAATTTTGATCTGAAAATTTTCGCATTTTTGGAGATAAAATTTTCAGTATATTAGAATAGGCATGCTTTCGTAATACGGCTAGATTATCTTACCTGCTCAACATGATCTTAGTTGTCTCGACAGGGTCATTAAACTCCAAGCAAAATATGTTGCTGGCAGTTGGGGCTACTCTTTACGATAACTCACCCGTGCGACATAGTGCATTTTTTCGCATCTCCAAAATGGCTACTTTTCTGAAGAAAATCCATGATATTTTTCCTATAAATGTTGAAAACATAGGTTGTGTGTGCTCGTTAGAACTGCCTCATTGATGCGGTTCTAACGAGTACCCACAACCTATGTCTTTGAGCAGAAATAAGAACAATAGTGTATATCTCAGTAAACCCCACTTTTATTTATATTAATTGGGGTTTAGGTGGGTCTTCATTTCACGGACTAGATCACGTGATGCAAGAAAGGAACTTACGAAAACACACCTTTTCAAATATATTGAAACTTTTTCCACAAAAAATGAAAATTTTCGGATAAAAAATTCTGATTTTTTTCAAATCTCTGCTCAAAACATAGCAGAAATAAATAGAATAATGTTTACGCCTGTAAACCCCAGTTTTACTATATAAAAGTAGGGTTAAAGGGGTTCAAAATTATTTAGGCGCGTTTTCGTGATGTAAGGGAGCAAAGTATTCTCGCGAAGAGATGTCCTTAAATGGACGTGTCTATGTCTCCGTGTCCATTCTATTCCATTTGGTTTCATTCCGATTAATTCTATTCCATTCTTGAAAATAGGTCTGTTGAAAAGTCACTGAAAATAGTTTATTGTTGTTTTATGAAGACGGTGAATCAGATGCGAACATTGATTTACAAAGAATATTGGTATAATTGACATTTCCTGGACTATCTTCAGACGCGGAGACTCTTCTGGAACTAATTAAGAAAGTGCCAAAAGGTAAAGGACGCAGTGAACAAATACACAGAATGATTTCATTTAAGTTCGTGCTAAATGTGGTTTTCCTAATCTTGTTTCCAATAGCAACGACAAGCATCGAACAGATTAATGCCACAGAATGTTTTTGTTTGAAAGAACTGAAAAAAGGTTTACGAAACCCTATACATATGGAAGCCACGACAATAAAGGGGGAAGAAGTTTTTTTAATAGGAGAGCAGAGGGGTGTAATACATTCTTTTAATCCTAAAACTGGAGCTTTAGAGCAATATATAGACATCAGGGATGAGATTGTGAGTTCCCCAGACCCTTTTGATGAGAGAGGGCTGTTGGGGTTCGCCCTTCATCCAAACTTCTCAGCGAACAAACGGTTGTATACGTACTCAATACGTGGGGTTGGAGGAAAAGATTACGTGGCTATCAGTGAAATAACAGATCAAGACCTTGGTGAAGAGAAACTGTTGATGATGATAGCTCAGCCAGGAAGCAGAAGAAACGGCGGGCAGGTATGTTCTAATCGTGATTCACAATGACCGAATTTAATCAAGTGGGTGAACGTAAACACATTTGGGATCATGACAGTTTGTTCGAGATAACAGTTGTTCGACTGAGGGTTAATCATAGCCGCATTGTGCCCCTCGGAATGAAAGATTGGGGGCATATAGTTTTTGGCCTGTCTGTCCGTCTGTTTGTCTCTTAGTCTGTCCGCAAAAGCATTAACATCGGGCATAACTGAATGGTAACTGAACGGGCTTTCATATTTCACATGTGCATTCCTTGTCACAAGACCTTTCCAGTGGTACCATAATTTTTTACCTCGTGACCTTGACCTTGACGTTTGACTTACTTTTAACAAACTTTAACATTGGTCATAACTTTCAATTGGTAAATGATAGGGCTTTCATACTTCGCATGTGCATTTTATGTCACAAGACCTTTCCAGCGGTACCATAATGTTTGACCTAATGACCTTCCCGTTTGACCTACTTTTAACAAACTTTAACATTGGCCATAACTTTCAATTGGTAAATGATAGGGCTATCATATTTCACATGTGCATTCTGTGTCACAAGACCTTTCCAACGGTCCCATAATTTTGACCTTGTGACCTTGACGTTTGACATACTTTGAAAAAAAAACTCTAAACATTGGCAATAACTTTTGATTGGTTAGTGATATGGTGTTCATATTTCACTTATGCATTCCATGTCACAAGACCTTTCAAGTGGTACCATAATTTTGGACCTTGTGACCTTGACCTTGACGTTTGACCTACTTCTTTAAAAAACAACATTCGCCGTAACTTTCGATTGGTAAGTGTTTGGGCTTTCATATTTTTCATGAGCATTCCTTGTCACAGAGCTTTTCACAGATACCATAACTTTTGACCTTGTGACCTCGACCTACTTTTCTAGACTTGGAACTTTGGCTGTACCTTTTGATTGGTTAGTGAAAGGGCTTTCATATTTCATATGCGCTGACCGGGGGCATCAGTGTTTCACAAACACACCTTGTTTATAAATGCATAATGGCGCTTCTTAATGAATATTTCTTGGCATTCCTTTAAATTAAAGTTTGGCTGTGTATGCTTATTCGAATCGCCTCAACGAGGCGATTCTAATGAGTTTAAACATCATGCATTTTCATTATAAAGTAAATAAATTAAGATGTCCCCCTTACCTTACCTCAAATATGTTCAAAACTGGAGATATGGGGAGAATAAATTTCCTAGGCACTAAAGCCAAGTTTGAAATAGCCGTGGAAAACAAGTCACCCATGTGCAAGTCAGTTTTTGGGTTTAACGACACGCCAACCCTTGCGAGTCATTTCTATCTATCTACCTGTACTGAGTTGTTCAAATGTGGCCATCAAATTTGCCCTCTGCTAGATAAAGTGAGAAAAGAGATAGTGGAGGAGATGAAAGTGCGAGAAAGAGGCAAATGAATGAAAATGTAGAAACAGAAGAAATAACAAAAGTCCCTATTTACCCTTACCTGCTGCAAAGACAGCGGGTCTTGCCCATCTGTCATCCAATATCAGTTGGATGCCCCAGTGATGCAAGGTACATGTCAATTTTGCAACACCCAACCATCCCGAACAGCCGTGGAAAACGAGTCATCCATGTGCAAGTCATTGACATTTCACTGTATATCTGAGATGGCTGATATCACATGTACTAACATATCCTTGTACAGTGTCGCTCTTATTTCGGTTCTAAATATATTTTCTGTTGTTGCTTTTGGTTTCACATGGTTCGAGGCCCTTTCAAGACTGTTTTACTTATTTCGAGTCGATTGTTAATCAGAGGTGGACGAAACCCAGAGTAACCAGAGTAAATACATAAATACATATAATCTCCTGACCTGTTGCAGATTGGCGTCTCACACGTGTGACCCGACCCGAGCCAGTCTCGAATCACAGTGGTGAGATACCTAATGATTAAGAGCCAGCGGTCTTACCATCTGGGCCACGGAGGCCTGTGTCTAATCTTAATATAAATTGTGGGTATAGGTATCACAGTCTGTGTGTGCGTGCGTGCGTGCGTGCGTGCGTGTGTGTGTGTGTGTTTTACCTTTACCTCCCATTAACAGTTGAGGTCATACAAAGACGGAGCCTCGGTTAAAGACTAATCCGAAACTCTGGAGTAATCCGGGGCCGAACCACCGACCCTGGTTTATGAGGCGAGTAGTATAATCACTACACCAGAGGGGCTTCTAGACACAGTCTATGTATCTAACACTTCTGATTTTTTTTGTCTTTTTTCTTTTTCACAATTTCGGTGCTGTCAGGATTGCTTTTTTGTCTCTGGGCTCTGATCTGGGGCTATGCATCTTGCCTATGTCCATTTTATGTGACGTTAGACATAGACCGTTTTATAGCAAACACATGTGATATGTAGGAGGACTTTTCTGTTTGAAAGAGCTGTCACCTTCATAAGTGTCTGCGTCCCATCCAACGTCCGAAATTTTGAAATGCCGAGAAAAGAAGATCCACTTGTTTTGGTTTGATTGTTTGTCAGCAGTCCCGAAGTTATTAAACACAGCAGCTCACTATTTGTGGCCCCAGACCCGATAACTTAGTGGTAGAGCGCCCGTTTCGCGGGTTCGATTCACGGCCGCGCCAACCCATTGACGTGCGAAAATGGTACTAGGGGCTTGGCTGACGTTCGCATTGCCATTGGTAGTCCCCAGGAAGATACATAAAGGCAGGTAAGTATTTCTTAAAGGATACTTTCTTTGTCACAATAAAAGCTCTACAGAGCTTATGGCTATTGTTATTTTTCTTTATCTTTATCTAAAAAGCGGGAAATCCAGGTAACGATTTTTTAATAGAAAATGGTCCCGTCTTTACCCAGATCAGACGTCACGGAACACAGCGGCTGATCAGGGTCCACACCACACTGTTTGCTTACAGTATTGGGGTCAGTTGTTCAAAACTAACGACGTCGTTAGTGAACATATCGTTAAAACTTTGATCATTCATTATGGTAAATATGCTAATAATTTTGCTGAAAAAATGTGAGCAGCTTTTGCAAATGAAAAAGCTGCTCACATTTTTGCAGCCAAAATAACAAAATTTAGATATTGTACTTGCTAGAACAGTTAACAATATGACCACTAACTAGCTCGTTAAGCTAATGATGCTTTGAACAACTGGCCCCTGGAATTTAAGGGATTTAAGTCCCCGTTCAGTGCCACTTTTCGAGCCTAAACCGGAGACAATCGACCCACCAGTGCTGTCAGTGCTTTGATTTGTTTTTCAGCTGTTGTTTGGTGTTGATGGTTACCTGTATATATTTGTTGGTGACGGTGGACCAGCACAGGAGTACGGTAGTGATGCCCAAAATACGTTAGTATGTTTGCTTTTAGTTTGATTAGGTCAAAAAGAGTCAGGCCTGTTGGAATAACATGCCCGCCTTGTCTGCCTTGTCCGCCCGGCCCCATTTCACTCAGGACAAGTTTTTGTTTGTTTGATTTGAGGTTTAACGTCCCCGTCAACACTGTAAAGGTCATTTTGGAGACGTTGCTTCCAATTTTGTTGGACTTTTACCCGACATTGACATGAAATAACATCTCAAGCCCTGTCGCCCAATGAAACCAATAGGGTTTATTAGCATGGACGGTCCGCCTCGCACCGCGGTTCCTGGACAGGCTTAGATCCTCTAAGCGGTTTACCAGTACTAGTGTGTGGGCCGAATTCAGCTCTGCGTGGAAGCATCGTGCAGCTCATATATTTCTTCAAGCCCCTATGGGCGGGGGGCGGTCAGGACAAGTCAAAAGGTTTAGTTTAACTTGTACTGTGTTTATGGTCAGATTTGCAGAACTGTCGTTTGAAGTTGGACGGCTACTTCTTAATCAATACAATACAAATATTTTATCAAAATGCTTTTCGCCAAATATGAAAATAACAAATCAGAGGCTCCTCTTGTGATTAGTCTTCCACAGTGCTTACTCTACATCACGAAAACACGCCTATATAATTTTGACCCACTTCAACCCCATTTTTATATAATAAAACTAGGGTTTACAGGGGTAAACCTTATTTTTCTTATTTCTGCTCTAAAATATAGATTGTGTGTACTCGTTAGAACCGCCTCGATGAGGCGGTTCTAACGAGTACCAATAATCTATATTTTGAGCCGAAATAAGAAAAATATCACAATTTTTCATCTTGAAATTTTCATATTTTCGGCGATAAAGGTTACAATGTATTTGTATAGGCGTCTTTTCATAATGTAAAGGAAAGCATTTGCTCCCTATGTGAGTAAATGCTTTCCTTTAAGAGTAAGCTCCGATTTAAGGGATAACCCTTCAAGAAATCACATTTCTTTGACATTCTCATTCATCATTTTCTCACTGTGGCTATTCAGTTGTCAATTAAAATGTATGGTACTGTCCACCTTGGCACTTTTTGGGTCGATTGTTTAACAGTCGACCTAAAGTTACTAATTACAGAAGCTTCCCGCCTACTATAGCCCAAGTGACTATCGCTGGCAGTGTACAAAATCCCGGTAACGGTGATTAACCCTTTTTTGTACCAAATGGAATCTTCCTCCTTATGAGTCCATTTCAAAATTTAGGGGGGTTCAGGTTGTGTTTTCTTCAAAATTGATTATGAAAATGGCTGAACTTTTTGCAAACAGTGTAGGCCCTGAGCGTCTGATCTGGGCCTGCACTGTTTGCAAGAATACCCCTTTTGGGGTTTCTGGTACTAAAAAGGTTTAAAAGCAACGTTGTTCTTCTCCCTGCGACAGTCAGAGCGCTGTTTATAAGCGTTGATTATATTGCAAAATCTGCGCTGGTCTGTTGGCAAACAGTTTAGACTCAGATGAGACGCCTGATAAATATCAGACTGCTGCGGCGTCTATACTGTTTGCTGAAAGTACAGTTATTTGAGGGTTAAACGAAACAGTCCAAGTTCCCTTTCAGTACCATTTTCCCAACCTGCACTCAGAGACAATCGACCTATCAGTTCTAACAATACCTTGATTTGGACACTGTTGACTGAAAAAATGGATTTTTATCCTTGGACTAGCATAAAAATTCTGTTATTGGAGTTATTCTGCTCTGAAGGAGAAGGGAGTCTGAGGGGGAACTTATTTTATCACACGATCTGCATACGGGACTTAACACTTGTTCTGCTGAATAATTTGCCACACCCTCTTTTGACCTTTAATCAGTCAAATTACTTAATCTATTTAGTACCAGAAACCCCAAAACGGGTACCCTTGCAAATAGTGCAGGCCCAGATCAGACGCCGAAGAATGCGGCGTATCAGACGCCGAAGAATGCGGCGTCTGATCTGGGCCTACACTGTTTGCAAAAAGTACAGCCATTTTCGAAATAAATTTTGAAGAAAACACATGACACCCCTAAATTTTGAAATGGACTTCGAGGAAGATTCCAGGGTTTATGTAAGTTATTCCTATAAATTCACTAGTTGAATGCCAACCAGTGAAGATTTTCCGGAGAAGCCATTTGATCTGTATAAACGCCGCTTGTGAAAGTAGTATGTATAGGCAAGGGTCACTAATTGGTAACGTAAAAAATGGTAATATTGATTGGTAATGAATCGTTAAACAGCCATAGAAAAGGCCATTTTCGTAGGGGGTATGGTTTTACAGTCCTGTAAACACTGATCAGGCCATATTGAGTCGACAAACAGTTAACCAGAACTATGTGAATATATTTGCACCAGTAACTACATTCGTCTATCTTGAATTTAAGGAAAGGCCAGATTGGACGACGGCCCCCGCCCATCGGGGCTTGAAGAAATATATGGGCTGCATGATGCTTCCACGCAGAGCTGAATATGACCCACACACGAGTACTGGTAAACCGCTTAGAGGATCTAAGCCTGCCAATGCAAAACGGTGTGAGTGTCCATGCTTACAAACCCTATTGGTTTCATTGGGCGACAGGGCTTGAGATGTCATTTCATCTCAATGTCGGGTAAAAGTCCCACAAAATTGGAAGCAACGTCTCCAAAATGACCTTTACAGTGTTGACGGGGACGTTAAACCTCAAATCAAACAAACAAAAGATTGGACGAAGTAATATGAACAGTATACACGCCAATTATGTGAGCTGGGTAGACTTTGAAGCAAGGGTGTGCAGCCAGACGGACCCATAGCAACAACTATCAAAAATATTGAAATATAGTATGAAACATTAACTTGCACTGGTATGCTTCTAATTTATGAAATGTATATATCATGAAGCCTCAAGCCAGTAGTTTCACATCCAATGAAGGATTTTCAAATTTAAAATACATTAAAATACTATTGAACCGTCATGTGCACATATTTTTTAATCACTACTTCCTTCATGATAAACTAAAACCCATAGGCCGCCTTCGAAATGTCGCAGAATCGTATTTTAAGTTTATTTGTTACTCTATCTCTTCAGGGTATTGAAAAATATTTTGTCATTCTAATCAATAATGGAAGGAATTTGTCCCCGCCCAAAAAATAACCCCCCCCCCCCCCCCGCAAATATAACTATTTTAAAAATATTTTGCCTCTCTTAACAATGCGCTGCGCCCGTCCGTCGTGTAGATTGGGCTACATGGAGCTTCCGCGCAGAACTGAAACCGATCGAACTTATGACTTCGAAGGTTTAAGCCTGCCCGGGAAAGGGTGTGCAAGTCGGACTGTCCCTAAAACCCTTGCGGTTTCTTTGGGTGATAGGGCCTGAGATGTTATTTCAACAAAGTGTCGCGCAAAAAGTCCAACAAAATCGGAAGCAACGTCTCAACAAGAGTTGTCAGAAGCTATCTAGCTCGCCTTTGGGGAGTTAAGTTGGATGGGGGCAATTTATATAAAAAAGTAGTTTGCGGTTTTTGCCCAGATAAAAGTTACAATGTATTTGTATAGGCGTGTTTTCATAATGTGTTGTAAAAGAGCTAAACAGACCGCAGCAATTAAAAGAACCAGAATGTACCGCTAGAAATCGCTGAGCAAGAAATCTAGTTTAAAGTCATTTTGTTCAAAAAAAATTCTAGATTTTAAAATAAAATTAAAAGACCCATAGTCTCAACAAGACTTGTAAGAAGACTACACAGCTCGCCTATTGGGGCCTAAGTCGGATGAGAGCATCAATTTTTCAGTTTTTGCCTAAAAAGCTATTTTCTTATGTAGAAGCGCTGCAGCATTTGAAAGAGAACCAAAATAGTGCTCCTAAGATCAAATGAAAAAGAAACCCATTTTAAGCCTATGCATTAAAAAAAATAATAATATTTTCCAGTTTTTGAAAAATAAAAAAAGTATTCTAAAACGTTGCAAGTCATAACAACACTATCTTTAATTAGGTGAAAAATCCAAAAGACATGGGAAATGGAGTAAGAAAGGATATGTTATTTTTTTCCTGTTATTTTTTTTAGTGATTTGAAAATAAATTATTACACTTTTACAAATAAGAGCTTGCAGATAAACATTAACCAAATGCGGACGCCGACGACGGACTTTTGCAAATAAGAGCTTGCAGATAAACATTAACCACAACGACGGACAATAACCCCCCCCCCCCCACCCCGCCCCGTAGTAGTCGGTCTATTTTTAACGGTAAGAATTTACTTAGCTGATGAGTACTATAGTTCCATATAGGAATTCTTGCTTCTTGCAGAACAACACTTCTAGGGAAGGTACTACGGGTTGATGTCGATCAAACTACAGTCAGTGACTTCAAGATACAGTATTACACAATTCCTGAAGACAACCCGCGTAAGCCGGGCTGGCGCCCAGAGATATATTCTCTGGGAGTCAGAAATATGTGGCGATGTAGCCTTGATAAAGGGGATCCGGAAACTGGTAACTTCATTTACGATTTCTTGGAAACCGTTTTACTTATTTATGTTTATTTGAGGTTTTACGTCCCCGTCAACACTGTTTAGGTCATGTTGGAGAAGTCGCTTCCAATCTTAGACCTTCTAAGCGGTTTATCAGTACTCGTGTGCAGTCGGTTTCAGCTCTGGAAGCATCATGCAGCCCAATCTATTTCTCCAAGCCCCGATGGGCGGGGGCGTCTTTACTGATTTAAGGGGAATGGGTACACATCTTCAGGGGAGGCAACTCCCGCAAAAGTATTTTTGTCTCCCATGTCAATAGGGGTCAATAAGGGTCAACTCTTAAAGGAAAGAATTTGCTCCTGAGGAGCAAATTCTTTCCTTTAAGAGTAGACCCTTTTTTCTGTGGGATGGAGTTTATAGAAAATTGAACAGTATGTCTCGAAAGTTGTCTCCCTTTGAAAAATGGCGGAAAAATTTGCCAAGTATCCAGTCCCCTTAAAAGTAAATCTTCAATGACTCGAACACCGATGGCTCATTTTCCATGGCTGATTCTAACGTATTCTTTAATCCATGAGGTAATGGATAAATATGACCGACTCGGTATTGGAGGTACATTACGATAACTCACCCGTACGATATAGTACATTTTTCACATCTCCAAAATGGCTACTTTTCTGATGAAAATCCTTCATATTTTTCTTATAAATGCACATAACATAGGTTGTGTGTGCTCGTTAGAACCGCCTCATTGAGGCGGTTCTAACAAGTACCCACAACCTATGTCTTGGAGCAGAAATAAGAAAAATAATGAATACCCCCGTAAACCCAGTTTTCTCTATATAAAGTGGGGTGTAGGGCGTATTCATTTCACGGACTTGTTCACGTGATGCATGGATTTCAATATCACTAGGTGATAAACATTTTGGAATTGTAGGAGAGATCTTTAAAATGTATGTTGTGTATGCTCAATAGAGTCGCCTCAATGGGGCTATTCTAATGAGTGACTCAACATACTTTTTACTTTACAAAATATAGAAAAAAATACCCCAAATCATTATCATTTTGCCTCCGGACCTGGTGCTTCATTTGAACAAGTCCATGTAATGAACACTTATGTAAATCCCACTTTATATCGGGAAAACTGGGACCTACAGGGCATTTCATATTTTCTACCTTTCTGCTCAAAGACATAGGTTGTGCCTATGTTTTGAGTAAATAAAAGAAAAATAACACAATTTTTCATCAGAAAAAAATCGTTATCGAGTGACACGAATGTTTTATCGTAATAATCTAGAACAATTTTCGTTGTCTCAAATGTGTTGGCTAGGCCCCACCAATCGAGGCTTAGAGAAATAGATTGTGCACATGAGTACTGGTAAACCGCTTAGGTAAAATGGTGCGAGTTGGACCATCCCTGCATGTAAATCCTTTTCGTTTGTTTGGGCGAAAGTGTTAGAGATGTCATTTTAACTCAATGTCGCGTAAAAGTCCCACAAAATTGGAAGCAACGTCTCCAAAACTGAACTGAATAATGTTGACAGGGACGTAAAACCTCAATTCAAAGAAACAAATGTGTTTGAGCATCTGAAGTTCGATTATAATTTTAGGATATTACATGTCTATGTAAAATGTCACTTGAGAGCCGATAAAACAGTGAAATTCCGCGTTTAAGACCACTTAAAATTAAGACAAATTCTGCTATAAAAAGCTTATTTAGAAGAGTGCAGTTATTCTTTCTATGTGTTTTCTGCACACGATGTCCTCTAGTCAGGGACCACCTTTGGGACTGTTCAAAAGTGGTCTTAAAGACCACTTTTGAGCAGTCCCAGAGGTGGTCTCATTATAGGAGTTTTACTGTAATTGCATTTTATAGCATAACTATGATAGTTTGTAGTTTGTTATCCCATTACCTGCAGGTGACGGTAAGGGTAGGATATTCTGTGGCGACTTAGGGTCTGAGATAGCTGATGAACTGAACTTGATCATGAATGGTAGTAACTATGGCTGGCATTACAGAGAAGGTCTTACGTGCCTGGATGAGGCTAAATGTAAGGAAATAGGTGGGTGAATGTCGTGGTTTATCATTTTATGTTGCTGAACTACAGCAGTTTCCCTGACAGAGATGCCAATATAAGCAAGGTGTCCCTTAAAATGGGAATTGGCAAATAGTGTAGACTTAGATCAGACACCAGGATGCAGCGTCTGATCTATGTCTACTCTGTTTGCTCAAAATAGAGCATTTTTTGCAAACATCCAACAAATACAACGAACCAGAGACTCCCTATATAATCAAAGTGCCAAAGGCACTGAAATGACAGATTCTATGAGAAAATCATAACCTTGTGAAAACTTACAGAAAACCTTTCTAAAAAGAACTTGAAATTTAGAAAGGTAGTTCTGCAAATTCCAATATATGATATGTTTGCAGATGTCTATAGACCGGTGGTATTATGAAACGCCATTCGTTGTTTCAAATTTTTGAAAGAAACTATTTACGTTTTCAAAACCAAACATTAAAATTCAAGTTTTAACTGTCCATGAAGTAACAGTTTTTGTCTGGTCGGTTGTGGACACCTCTGCCCAAAGATACTCTATGGGAAAGAGATCGAAGGAGAAAGGCTGGCTAGTCCAGTACATGAATTCCATTGGCTTGAAGACATTTTTGAGTAAGAACAGCACTATGAGCCCGCTCGTAATCCTGCTGGATAAGATATCCCGGATTCTGAGCGTAAACAAATAAATGGAACCATGTGAGGCCGAAGCACTTGATTGATGAGACGTCTCGCTGTTCAATCCACGTCTCAGCTATGATCGTGAATGTTCTTAATGACACTAAGCTGCGTTCGCTTATTACACGCAATAGCTCGCCACACAATTACGCTTATTTCACCCGATATATCATGCTATATTACGCACGCGTCGCATCGGCATACCTTACACCTATACGTCGAACTACCCGGAAACGACAACCGGCGTGATTCATGCGGAAGTGAGATTTGTCACTGAAACGCATATGTCAGTCGCTTAGACGCCATTTACGTATTTCATGCACTAGCGTAAGTGTTCCGTACTGTGTCGACGCGTTAACTTTGGTCACGATAGGGACGTCTAGCTCTCAAACGTGCATCGCATAAGGGCGACAATCAGTGTCAATGCTTATTAGTCGGTAGTTGAGACCCCTTGTTTATCTACGGGTACAGTGTAGCCGCTGCCGGCGGAAATCTGTTTCGCATATGCGTCTGACGGTCGAATCGATCTTGACGTACGGACGTCGGTCTTCCGCTACGTCAACGTCCCCTAGCGTCTTCTGTATATAGTAAGATGTCGCCCCAATAGACGATAGATCACACACATGTGGCACCCAAAATCAGAGTCAACGTCATCCGCCTACCGACCAGCTTCTAACTGTCCAGGGGCACGCTTACGATCCTTTAATGAAAAATGTTGCAATACGCTCCCACTAAATGCTTTTTTTAGCACAAATTTCAGTTTCTTCTTTTCTAGGCACGACCTTACATTACACATCAAAAGTTTGATCCTGGACACGTGGTTTCTTTCCCTACTGGTGTGAGGGTGGTGCACAGGATCGACGTGGCCGGACTGATAACCAAACGTCACGGTTGATTGATTTAACCTTTTTAGCTTAAAGGCGTTTGGTTTCAGAATCAAAGCACTGAGAGTGTGGGTTGGAGTAATAGGCCTCGGCTGAGATTTAAACTGTTTCATTTAAACTCTGAAATTCCAAACAAATAGTGAAGATTTTGATAAGAAGACGCGTTCGGCAACGTCTGATCTTGGTCTACACTGTTTGTCAAGCTCACCCTTTGATTCCAGGATAACCCTCTTCCGTCTTATGGAATACCCTGATCTCACTGCGGCTACTTTCTACAAGACAAAAAGTTATTCTGACAAGTCAGTGATAGTCACGTAGACATTAGCACTGAAGCGCTTTTTTATTATCAATTTCGGGTCGAATGACAAACAATCAACCCAAACATAGCCGCGTCGTTTGTTAGTGTTGGGTACATGTAAGTGTTATCTGTAAAATCTGCACATGAATCAAATGTTGGATCTGGCAAACAATGTAAACTCAGCTCAAAAGCCACACAACACGGTGCTGATCTTGTTCTACACTTTTTTGCATTAGCTACTAACATCTTAAGTTTAAACGAATCAGTCCAAGTCCCGTTCATGACCAGCCTGCATTTAGAGACAATCGGCATGAGTGTTGTCAGTGCTTTGATTTATTCACTGCCTTGGGTTTCTGGAGTGCACTCTTCCATCACTGAAGTTGGGCTCGTCCATTCTGCTAAATATATGGCACCTAGAATTATATCACAGGACCTACACTAAGTATCTGTACCATATTCCAGGGTTGAAAGGGACAGTCTTTCTTTTCAATTTCTCCACGCAAAGTCAATAAACACATATGTTGTAACTGACCTAAACTTGACCTCGAAAGGCAGAAAGAAAACCCATTAATATTCTTGTCTATAGCTGACCTGGTCCAACAGCAGGCTGGTCTTTAAGGATTAAATATTGACAGCACTGATAGAAACCAGTGTATAACCTGAGCAGACTGCTGGGCAGACGCCGCATTGATCTGGGTATACAATCTTCGCCAAACCCGTCGCATGATGCGGCTGATTCATATGAAATGCTGAATCGTCAAGTCGTCTGCTTCAAAAATTTGTATTACGCTTACAGGAAAGCTAATACGCTTGTACAATTTTGATTACTGCGCCAAACCGGATTACATTTTGTGCGGACTCATATTTCTATGGCGGTCGAAGCCGGAAGAAAAAGCCTGAATTACTTTAAACGTGCAGCACAGCAAGAATAGACAGATGGAATCTGTCATTAAAAATGGATCTGTGCGAGTCCATCAAGTGAAAGATCCTATTTGCCATAAGTCGGTAATTGTATTGCAAAACTCTTTTGATTGGAATGATATCGAAATACTGTAAAATTCCGCTCCTCCGTCCATTTTCGGTTCGCGATGCCGATCACTTGTATTATAGACTAGTCAAACCAAGAATACGAAACACTTATCTTAGATAATAAAGTCAAAACAAGTGTCTAATTTTGATTGGATGACATTTGAGCTTTTTTTGCCGACAAGAAAACACACTAAGCCAAGGAAAAAAATCAGCTACTACAGTCAGATGCCATATGAAAACACAAGGAAATTTATAAAGCGCAAATAACTCTATGAAATCGATTGCGGGTTTCTATAATTTTAGGAACCGCACCAGTTTGTGAGTACTGTAGTCAAGCCAATGATCAGCTTCATATATTAGCGACGAAAATGTATACACGTATTAGGCGAGTCTGATTTTTCGTTGTATTACATGAACAAAGGCACACTTTTGTTTCACGTGACCTATTTGGTTCAATGCTGTTTCGAGTCTCTGCATTTCAGCCAAAACGAAGTTGGTTCTTTTAAGCTGTTGTACGACATTTTATCTCTGGAAGAAAATTATTTCCTAAACAGTTTGAGAATGGATGCAGAATCTTACACAACTTGATAGCTGAAGAATAGAAGTGAAGGCAATGATGAGGAATCGATACAATTAACACGCACCCCCTCCCCATCAGAGACACCAAAGGGAAAGAAACACAATCATTAAATAACTAGACACTAATGGAAACATCAGTAGCGGAAAGCCAAAAGGACAGTTATTTTCCCACAAAATGGCAAATTGGCTATCCAAAACAAAAAAATATAAGCGATACACACACTCAAAGACAGACCATAACAAAAATTAACCGCGACAGAAGAACCGCTTCGGAACGGTAAGTGAAAATAATTTCACTTGGTGTGTGTGGTGGGGGGGGGGGAGGCTTAAATCGAGTTTACGCGGCCTCAATCATCGCCCTTTTAGACAAATACTTTGTTGAGTCCGCATGATGGCTTCCTAACTCATCAGTGCAACATATCCGGGAACACAAAAATCAAACAACCACAGAGATGAAACATCGGGAGGACTCGATAGCAAGAAACCACTGAAATGCTGGAGCAAAAGAAATCCAAAAGTTAGATTCCGGTGGGCCCAACTATAGACAGGACGCCGAAAATGGTGTGTGTCTGACTCTTGACCAGGAGGTCGCGGATATCCGACACGTCCTGTCCTGGATATTGATCACGAAATATTTTCTATTGGCTTGCTCTACGTTTCTGCTGATTAAAGAAGGGCAGTTTTCTGTTATAGGTGAAAATAAATGTTAGGTAAATTGGCCGACCCTATATCACATTTGAATTGTTGACCGGATCGGCGAACGCTAAAGCAAACAAAAACACAGATATTTATATTCAACCTTAACGCTCTGGATACTGGGTATTTTTCTTGTTTTTATTTTTCCTAGAAAACAGGAATTGGCAGTTCATATTAATTTTCTCCTATGGAATGTTTTCTTGGAAAAATATGAAAATATCAACACATTGTTGTCTGCTGTATTAGCCCAGAGTATGGTAAAGATTAAATTCGTCTTGTTTTCAGAAGCCGAAGAAATGTTTCCAATTTTTGTGTTCAATCGCAGTACTTCATCCATCAACGCCGTCGTCGGTGGACCACTATACAGAGGAAGCTTATTTCAGACCCTAAAAGGCCATCTTCTCTATGGAGATTATATCACAGGGTAGGCAAAAGCATAATAGTAGGCCGGGTCGGGCCACGATAAAAAAGCCTGACTTCCGTTTTACTGAACTTTAATCTCTTAGATTTAAATTAAGTTCTTACGGACCTGCTTACGCTTGATACTTAACTAGCGACAAACCAAGCCTCTGATCAGACTTGGCAAATCAGACCTTTTGCTATGTGCATGAGGCTGCAATAATTACTAGGCTTATGAAGCCAGCCTACGAGTAAGGATCCTTCAGTATTGTCCCCTTTATGTTTTTAAGATGCACATTGCAGCAAATTAACATGGCTAGACGCATGGTCTCTCAGTCATGTCTGTGAGCAGCAATGGCTCTGATGAGACTGCTCTTATGCGCAGGCTCGCCTGAGTCATAAGTATTCTTTTCTCCATCTGATCAAACCAATTTGAAAAGGACCCTCAGGATCCCTCTGATAAATGTTCTTCAAATGCGCATGTGCATCTCAACATGTAAAACGACTGAGAGTATGACGTCTGGCATGACTCTACGGTATAAATATAATATTCGACCCCATTGCTGTAGCATACAAGACCGATTCCACAAACATGCAAAAAATATACAAAAACAGAAAGGCATGAAAAAGAAGTTGAAGAAGAACAGTATGCATGCACCATGGTATAAATGATCATAACCCAACACCCTCCACCAGAGACACCAAAGGGAAAGTAACACGAATAGGAAATAACTAAACCCGAATGAAAGTTAGTTTCCCATAAATGGCCAAACGACTATCCAAAATAAAAAGATAGACGCAATAAATGCATGCAAAGACGAACTATAACAATAACAAACAACAACACATTACGAAAACACGCCTATACAAATAAATTGCCACCTTTATCGCCGAAAAAATGAAAATTTTATGATGAAAAATTGTGATATTTTTCTTATTTCTGCTCAAAATATAGATTGTGGGCACCCGTTAGAACCGCCTCATCGAGGCGGTTCTAACGAGTACCCACAATCTATATTTTAGAGCAGAAACAAGAAAGATAAGGTATACCCCCGGGAACCCCAGTTTTACTACATAGAAGTGGGGTTCAAGGGGGTCAAAATTATATAGGTGTGTTTTCGTGATGAGAAGAACCGCCTTGGAATGGTCAGTCAAAAGTATTTTACTGTGTATTAAATTGTAAACATCTGTTTGAAAAAAGGAATGTATGGGCAAGTGCAGAAAATCTGTTGTGAGATTGTCAGTATTTTGAATATAAGTTATATATCTGATCATTACTCACGGGTGTTCATCACATACGCAACAGATTTGTTGGATGAAAGCCTAAAATAATCGTGTAATTATGGTGGGAATCTTTTATCTGGTCATTGGGTGACTTCCCATGTACAGGAGGCCTCTAGTTAAAGATGGCGCACTTTATGGCATTCATCCCATTTAATGATACCAGTGGAGTATGTTTGGACACCAGAATTGGGAATCGAACCTAGGACCTCCAGCATCAGAGGCAAGTGCACTAACCACGGAGCTATCACGCATCAAATGGACTTTATTGCTTTTTAAGTACAGGAAAATCGACCACATGCTAGACTGGTGATACGTCAAAATTTCTTACTCTGCAGCTGAGGAAAAAACCAGACTGTGTTACTGGTATTAGAGTTTATGATGCGTCTCAGTGATCCGTATTATGTGTTTCTTTGTTTGTTTTAGGCAAATATCCAGTATAAAAAGGCTCCGAGCGAGTGACTGGGTGGTATCTGAGTTCAAAGCATGTAAAACTAGTCAGTGTGGATGTGATGCTCGAGCCATACTACCAAACCATTTACTTTCATTTGGAGATGATAAACAAGGTAAAGTGGAAATCCCGCTGTTAAGAGCAGCTATAATTCAGACTATTTCTGCTTTTAAAAGCATATAAAGAAGGTTTAGGGTATTCTTTTTTGTTATGCCCCCACATCGTATGATGCCGGGGGCATAGAGTTTTTCGGTTTTCCGTACGTGCGTCCGTGGGTACGTGCGTACGTGCGTACGGTTTCCGAATGTACGAAAGTGGGTACGTACGTACGTACGTAATCCTGTTAGACTCAGGTTAAGGTTTTTGTACAAGGTAGAACTTGAGCTCATATTTTCCAAACCATACAATAGATTTGGTTTATATTTAGTATGATGATAGATATAGGTCCAAAGTTTTATTCAGCAATACCCCCACCCATACCCTAGACCTCAAGGTCAAGGTCGTGGACTTTGAAATTTTTAACGTTTAAGACCCAGGTTAAGGTATTTGTACCAGGTAGAACTTGAGCTCATATTTTCCAAACCGTGTAATGAATTTGGTTCATATTCGGTATGATGATAGATATAGGACTGAAGTTTTATTCAGCAATACCACCACCCATACCCATGACCTCAAGGTCAAGGTCATGCACTTGAAATTTTTAATGTTTAAGACCCAGGTTAAGGTATTTGTACCAGGTAGAACTTGAGCTCATATTTTCATAACCATACAATGGATTTGGTTTATATTTACTATGATGATACATATAGGTCCAATGGTTTATTCAGCAATACCCCCACCCATACCCATGACCTCAAGGTCAAGGTCATAGAATTAGAAAATTTTTAATGTTTAAGACTTTGGTTAAGGTATATGTACCACCAAATTCAATAAACTTCACACAAATGTTCCTTATAAAAATATCTCGTGCAGGTTCGACTTTTAAGGTCATGGCCTCAAGGTCAAGGTCACAGAGGTTATTTTTAGAAAAACTTTGTCATTGCTCTAGCGCCTACATTTCTTCACTGATTTCAATATAAGTTCACACAAATGTTCCTTATGACAATATCTTGAGCGAGTTCGACTTTCAAGGTCATCACCTCAAGGTCAAGGTCACAGTGGCTATTTTTAGAAAAACTTTGTCATTGCTCTAGCGCCTACATTTCTTCACCAATTTCAATATAACTTCATACAAATGTTCCTTATGACAATATCTCAAGCTATTTTGACTTTCAAGTTCAAGGTCACTGTGGCTATTTTTAGAAAAACTTTGTCTTCGCTCTAGCGCTTACATTTCTTGACTAATTTCAATATAACTTCACACAAATGTTCCTGATGACAATATCTCTAGCGAGTTCCACTTTCAAGGTCAAGGTCACTGTGGCTATTTTTAGAAAAACTTTGTCACCCCTCTAGCGCTTACATTTCTTCACCGATTTCAAAATAACTTCACACAAATGTTCCTTATGACAATATCTCGAGCGATTTCGACTTTTAACGTCAAGGTCACTATTGGTGGAACGCCGAAACTCGCACAGATTGGTATTTGCACCACTTAAAGATTAATGTGCTAAGCGGGGGCATCTGTGTACTTTGGACACATTTCTAGTTGTTACTCGAAACAATGTTCTCACCTTTGGTACTGTTCAAAAGTGGTCGTAACGACCACTTTTGAACAGTTCCAAAGGTGGTCCAAGTATAGTTAAATACTGCATACTGTGTGTTCATTTAACTTCATTCTTCGGACATACGTTCATTTTTCTCAATGGTCATGGCCTTAATTAGTCATTATAGGGACAACATCTTTCATTTTGTAAGCGCTATATTGTATTTTAAACGTTAAACCGAAACTTGAATATATAAAAGATCCTTGAAATGAAAAAAAAAACAACTACACGTAAACCAACAATCCTGACTGCCAATGTGCGCGTCCATTGCTTTACAGTGTCCTTAATTTTACTCCATTTAACAGAAGACATTTTAGAAATTTGACAAGCTTTTTTCCTGAAAAGGATCCGATGATTACATTTGAATTGTTTCCGTTGGACACCCCACAAGTTTGATGCTATATTTGTTTTATAGCCGTTTTGAAATCCTGACCTTTGTTTTTGTTTGTATCTCGAATCAGTAGGATCAATCTCCACGGAAGAATGTTGCCGACCCCGACAGGTATCGAACCCGCGTCCTCTAGATTACTAGTCAGACGCGCATCCGACTGAGCTACCGAGGCCGGCGAAACCATGTCCTGTCAATTCTTGTTTTGTATTTCGGTTTCTTCTGATTTGTTTTTCTGTGATGGTCTATTGATTAAGTAATTACCTTCGGGTGGACCAACTTTTTTGTACGTTGTAAACTCGATTAAAACTCCCCAGTTGATATCTCTACTAACCGTCCTAATGGTTCTGGTGTTCATTACGAACACACGGCAAATGCAATGTAAACTATACCACCGAAAAACTTAACTTTTAAGATACGGGCCTCCGTGGCCTAATGGATAAGAGCGCTGACTCTTAGTCATCAGGTCTCTCACCGCCGTGGGTTCGAGCCTCGCTCGGGTCACGTGTGAGACGCCAAGTTCTGCAACGGAAGGTCAGGTGGTTTTTCTCCGGGTACTCCGGTTTTCGCCCACCTATGATTAACGATCGGCTCGATATGAGTGAAATAATCTTGAAAGGGCCGTAAACCCACCCCCCCCCCAAAAAAAAAACTTTTAAGATGAAAATTTGTGAAATTATTCTTATTTATACTCAAAACATAGATTGTGGGTGCTTGTTAAAACCGCCTCATTGGGCGGTTCTAACGAGTACCCACAACCTATGTCTATGAGTAGAAATAAGGGAAATAATGTACCCCCCACTAAACCCAGTTTTCTCTATATAAAGTGGGGTGTAAGGGGGTGTACATTTCACGGACGTGTTAGCGTGATGTTTATTTTTATATAGCTTTGTCGGTTTTTCCGACGGAGCTTTTGATGTTTTATGTGCTTATGGGTGCATATTACTATTGTTATATATTTAATTTTCATTACCCGTGCCTGTTGTTCCGTGATCACTGCTTGTGGGGAAGACGCAGCTGGTATTCCTTTTGTGGTTTGTTTATGTTCTGTGTTTAGCTCACCTGTCGTGTAGTGACGAGGTGAGCTTTTGGGGTAACTTTTCGTCCGTTGTCTGTCGTCCGCCGTGCGTGCGTCCGTCCGTCCGTGCGTGCGTAAACATTTTTTTTCAAACGACATCTCCTCCTAAACCACTGATTGGATTTTGACCAAACTTCACAGGAATGATCCTTAGATGGTCCCATTTCAAAATTGTTCAAATGGTTCCGGTTCGTTGCATATCAAGGCCACGGGAGCCCAAAATAGATTTTTTTAATGAAAACTTAAAAAATCTTCTTGTCTGAAACCGCAAGGCCCAGGTCTTTTATATTTGGTGTGAAGACTCATCTAGTGGACCTCTATCAAGATTGTTTAAATTATAGTGCTGGGGCCAAAAATGCCCCCGTTCCGGGGTTCTTTGGTTTTACATAGACTTACATAGGGAAAAGCTGTAAAAATCTTATTGTCTGAAACCAGAAAGCTCAGATGTTTTATATTTGGTATGAAACTTCATCTTGTGGACCTTTGTCAAGATTGATCAAACTGTAGCCCTGTGGCCAAAATGCCCTCGCCCCGGTGCCCTTTGGTTTTACATAGACTTATATAGGGAAAACCTTTAAAAATCTTCTTGTCTGAAACCAGAAGGCTCAGGTGTTTGATATATGGTTGCTATGAAGCTTCGTCTTGTGGATCCCTATCAAGATTGTTCAAATTTAGCCCTGGGCTAAAAATGCACCCGCCTGGGGCCCTTTGGTTTTACATTGACTTATATAGGAAAAGCCTTAAAAAATCTTCTCCTCTGAAACCGCAAGGGCCAGGTCTTTGATATTTGGTGTGTAGCTTCATCTGGTGGACCGCTTCCACACAGATCTGAAACCGACCCTCACACGAGTACTGGTAAACCTCTTAGAGGATCTAAGCCTGTCCAGGCAAATCGGTGCAAGTTGGCCCGTCCATGCTTATAAACCCTATGGTTTTATTGGGTGGCAGGGCTTGAGAAGTCATTTAATCTCAGTGTCTGGTAAAAGTCCCGCAAAATTGGAAGCAACGTATCCAAATGACCTTTACAGTGTTGATGGGGATGTTAAACCTCAAATCAAACAAACAAACAAATCTACCAAAATTGTTCAAAATATAGCCCTTGCTCCAAAAATGTCCCCGACCCGGGGCCTTTTCATGTCCCCGGTAGCGATAGAGGGGACATATTGTTTTTGCCCTGTCTGTTTGTTTGTTTGTTTGTTTGTTTGTTTGTTGGTTTGTACGTGGGCAATGTTAGTGTTGGTCATAACTTTTGAGCCGTTTGAGCTAGAGTATTCAGATGTGGCATGAAGGTTCCTTGTGACAAGAGCTTCACATTTATGCAAAAATTGACCTGTGACCTTGACCTTTGACCTACTTAAAATAAAAAAATAACATTGGTCATAACTTTTGAACAGCTTGAGATACAGCCTTCATATTTGGCATGTATGTTCCTTGTGACAAAAGCTTTACATGCATGCAAAAAATTTTGACCTGTGACCTTGACCTTTGACCAACTTAAAATAAAAAAATAACATTTTGGTCATAACTTTTGAACCATTTCAGGTACAGCCTCCATATTTTGGGTATAAGTTCCTTATGACAAGAGTTTTACATTCACAAAAAAAATTGACCTGTGACCTTGACCCTTGACCTACATAAAAGAAAAAGGTAACATTGGTCATTACTTTTGAACCGTTTGAGATACAGCATTCATATATGGCATGTAGGTTCCTTAACAAGACCTTTACATAATGCAAAAAATCTGACCTATGACTTTGACCTTTGACCTACTTAAAAGAAAAATTAACATTTTGGTCATAACTTTCGAACCGTTAGGGATAGGGCCTTAATATTTGGCATGTAGGTTCCTTGTGATAAGAGCATTCATGCAAAAAAATTTACCATGACCTTGACCTTTGACCTACTTAAAAGAACAAATAAAATTGTTCATAACTTTTGAGTTGTTTAAGATAGAGCCTTCATATTTGGCATGTAAGTTTCTTGTGCAAGAGCTTTACATTCATGCAAAATGTCTTGACCTGTGACCGTGACCTTTGACCTACTTTAAAGAAAAAAAATATTATTGTTCATCACTTTCGAACCGTTTAAGATAGAGCCTTCATATTTGGCATGTAAGTTCCTTGTGTCAAGGGCTTCCCACTCAAACCAAATATCTTGACCTTTGACATTGACTTTGAACTGTGACCAACTTTGAAAAAAATGGCCATGCCAGGGGACAAGTTTGTGTTCCACAAACACATCTTGTTTGATTTTACATCGACTTATATAGGGAAAATCTTAAAAAAAATATCCTTCTCTGAAACGGCATGGCCCAGATCTTTGATATTTGTTGTGAAGCTTCATCTAGTGGACCTCTATCAAGATTGTTCAAAATGTAGTTCTGTGATCAAAAATGCCCCCGCCCCAGGGCCCTTTGGTTTTACATAGACTTATGAGGCCTAATTGGCCGAAACTAGCTAGTCTGGCCCAGAAAACATGTACACTCCATATTTTTCACTTCTGTGGTGTATTCCTCACTTCCAAAGGATAACCCTTTTATAGAACATAATTACATAGGGAAAACCTTAAAAAATCTTCTTGTCTGAGACCAGATGGCTCAGGTGTTTGATATTTGGTAAGAAGCTTCATCTTGTGGACCTCTATTAAGATTGTTCAAATTATAGCTTTGGGGCCAAAAGTGCCCCCGCCCTGGGGCCCTTTGGTTTTTATATTAACTAATACAGGGAAAACCTTTAAAAATCTTCTTGTCTGAAACCAGAAGGTAGAGTGTCTGAAACCAGAAGGTAGAGTTACTTGATATTTGGTATGAAGCTTTGTCTAGTGGACCTTGACCAAGGTTGTTCAAATTATAGCCCTGGGGTCAAAAAATGCCTCCGTTCCTGGGCCCACAGGTTTTACATAGACTTATATAGGGAAAATCATGAAAACTATTCTTGCCTGAAACCAGAAAGTTCAGGTCTTTCATATTTGGTATGAAGCTTTGTGTAGTAATGGTCTACTACTAAAATTGTTCAAATTATTGCCCTGGGGCGAAAAATGGGTCCTCACTGGTGTCCACTGGTTTTACATAGACTTATATGGCAAAACATTTTAAAATGTTCTTGTCTGAAACCAGAAGGCCAGTGTCTTTGATATTTGGTATGAAGCTTCATCTAGTGAATTTCTACCAAAATTGTTCAAATTAAAGCCCTGGGGCAAAAAAATGGGTCCATCCCTGGACACACTTGTTTTAAATAGACTTAATTTGGGAAAACCTTTGAAAATCTTCTTGTCAGAAACCAGACGCCCAAGGTCTTTGATATTTGGCATGAAGATTCATCTAGTTGATTTATACCCAGATTGTTCGAATTATAGCCCTGGGACCAAAAATGGCCCCGCCCCGGGGCCCACAGTTTTTATATATTGACTTATATAAGGAAAACCTTTAAAAATCTTCTTGTTTGAAACCAGACGGCTCCGGTCTTTGATATTTGGTATGAAGCTTCACCTTTTAGACCTCCCTCACGATTATGCAAATTATAGCCCTGGGGCCAATAATTCCCCTACTCGGGGCCCACTTGTTACATTGTGGATCAGGTTAGCCATCCAGGGCCATCATGGGCCCTCTTGTTTTTTCATTGTTTATTACTTTTCCTCTTGGTGAGTTTTGGGGCTGTAATTATTGATTGTGGTTTTTCCTGGTCATCCATTTCTATATTCTTTTTCATGAGAATATAATAGTCTTATATGGGTGTGAGGGGTGGATAGAAAAATCCGTCCCAAGGGTCACTGCCCGGCATCACGAGGCTTGCCGAGTGATGCCGGACAGTGATCCCGAGGGACGGATTTTTCTATCCACCCCCCACATCTATATTGGATTCTTTTTCTTGCATACCTTCCATTTCTTAGCGCGGAATTTCAATACTGCAGTCACTTCGGTTACCAATGTCCGCCATACTGTGTCGACATTGCAGGAATGCAAAGTGACGTCACGGATCGTGCATGGCGTCAATATTAACGACGGCGTACACAAGGTCGTAATCAACCAGTGCATTTATCAAACACGCGATTATATTCGATTTGGGGTCGGAACACCAGGGTCAGAACATAAAATTCTATCCCAGGGTAAAATCGCGGATTTCCTTGTCTGGTGTGCAAGAAAATAAGTGATGATAAAGAGCACAAGACTGATGTGTGCTAAAGTCACCTGATTCATGTACTGTTAATTTTATGGTACGACTTGAAGGTTTAACGGTAGCTGATCAGACATGAATAGCGTTTTTGAATACTTGAGCACTTTATATTTAAATACAAGTCATCATTTTATTTTTTCACTGCTGTAAAGATAATATCCATTGGCAAGTTCAGATTTCAAGTTCAACGACCGCCATTTTTGTTGATACATTATGTGTACATAGGTTTTGTTGTTAAAATTTATTCACCTAGTCACACTACAATAGTACATTTTCTGTATGCTTGAGAAAAGCAAACGTTTATACAGCTTGAGAAAGCCATCTTGTCACGTGCGGAGACACGAACATCACGTGAACAAGTCCGTGAAATGAAGACCCCCCCCCCCCTATATCCCACTTTATAGAGAGAAAACTGGTGTTTACGGGGCTATACATTATTTTTCTTGTTTTTGCTCCAAGACACAAGTTGTGGGTACTCGTTAGAACCGCCTCAAAAAGGCGGTTCTAACGAGCACCTTCAATCTATGTTTGCAGTATTTATAACAAAAATATCACGGATTTTCGTCAGAAAAATAGTCATTTTGGAGATGTGAAAAAATGCACTATGTCGCACGGCTGTATTAGCGTAATGTCAGCGAAACAGCATGAAGAAATAGAAAGCTAATCAGACTGTTGAGAATCGCTTTCGACTTTCTTCCCCATTACGAAAACACGCCTATACAAATACATTGTAGAAAAATGAAACTTTTAAGATGAAAAATTGTGATATTTTTTTTTATTTCTGCTCTAAATATAGATTGTAGGTACTCGTTAGAATCGCCTCATCGAGGCGCTTCTAACGAGTACCCACAATCTATATTCTAAAAAAGAAATAAGAAAAATAAGGTTTCTCCCTGCAAACCCCAGTTTTTTCATATAAAAGTGGGGTTCGAGGGGGTCAAAATTATGAAGGCGTGTTTTAGTGATGCCCCCCAAACATAGCATAGATTCAAGCCTTAAAACAAACTTCTAACTCTTTAGATGTCAATTATATAAATTGCCGTCTGCTTGTCTGCTTTGTGGTCTTCTGGTTACTTTAAAAGTCAGTGTTGCAATTAGTGTGCATTGATAAGACTGCACCTCTAGAAGCATTCTAACCAAAGCCCAAACTGTTTGCTTGTATGCATTTTAACCTCACCTGACCGAAGGCAGTGGTGAGCTTTTGTGGCTGAGATGTCCGGCGTCGTCGTCCGTCGTGCGCCGTCCGTGTGTAAACTTTTATTGTTTTATTATGAAAACTCTAGAGGAGGACACAGTTTTGATCCAGTCATAATTAAACTTGGTCAGAGTAATCATCATAGCACTACCTCGGTCTAGTTTGAATATAGGTCATGTCGGATCAAAAAGTAGGTCAGTAGGTCAAATCTTAGTGAAACTTGTGAACACCCTATAGGCCACAGTGTTTTGGCCCAATCTTCATGAAGCTTGCTCAGAATGATCATCTTGACACTATTTCGGTTCAGTTCGAATATGGGTCATGTAGGATCAAAAAGTATGTCAGTAGGTCAAATCATAGAAAACCTTGTGAACACACTAGAGGTCACAGTTTCAATCCAACCATCATCAATATTGCTCAGAATGATCATCTTGACACTATTTCGGTTCAGTTCGAATATGGGTCATGTAGGATCAAAAAGTATGTCAGTAGGTCAAATCATAGAAAACCTTGTGAACACACTAGAGGTCACAGTTTCAATCCAACCATCATCAATATTGCTCAGAAAGATCAACTTGACAATATCTGGGACAAGTTCGAACATGGGTCATGTTGGGTCAAATAGTAGTGTGTGTGTGTGGTTTAACGTCGCTTTCAACAATTTTTCAGTCATATCACGACGGTGTCTGGTTGCGACAGGGAGCTAAATGCTCACGTTTATAGTGCTGCCTCACTGAAGTATCATGTCCCAGACACATTACATGATACCACACCCAGTCACATTATCCTGACACTGGATCGACCAGTCCTAGCTCTACCCCGTAAATCTGAGTGCCAAACGAGGAGCAGCTAGTACCATTTTTAACGACTTTGGTATGTCGCGGCCCGGGATCGAACCCGAGACCTCCCGTTCCCCGGAGCGGACACTCTACCAACTGAGCTATCGGGGCCGGTGGGTCAAATAGTAGGTCAGTAAGTCAAATCATAGAATTTAATCCGATCATCGTCAAACTTGCGGGCATTATCATCTTGACAAATTCTGGGTCAAGTTTGAATATGGGTCAAAGGTACAACACACACACACACACACACACACACACACACACACACACACACACACACACACACACACACACACACACACACACACACACACACACACACACACACACACACACACACACCCGCCGGCCTCGGTAGCTCAGTCGGATGCGCATCTGACTGGTGATCAGGAGGACGCGTGTTCGATACCTGCCGGGGTCGGCAACATTCTATCGTGGAAATTGATCATGAAATCTTTTCTACGGTCATTCTCTCCCTTCCGTTAGTTTAAGAAGGGTAGTTGTCAGCCTTGATAGCGCAGTGGTTAACGCGTTCGACTTAGGATCGACAGGTTGTGCGTTCGAATCCGACCACCGGTATCGAGGTGTGTCCTTGGGCAAGACACGTAATGACACTGCCCCACTCCACACAGGTGTAAATGGGTAGCAGTGGTGTAAAAGCCATTGTCTCTCTCGCGCGCGCGTGAAAACACCCGAAATGAATGTTCGAGAGCGATTCAATAAGCTTGAAGCTTTCATCGCAATCCAACTAAAATAAATTGGTATAAACTAAGAAGGGCAGTTGTCAGTTTCTGGTGAAAGAATGTGCACTGTAGTGGTTAACCTCTTACATATAACCCTGCCCAGGAAAAGTGTGGATAGGTAAACTGACCGGCTCAAAAATGACCTAAATAGTGTTGACTGGGCCGTTAAACACACACACACACACGCTTGCACGCACGCACGCACGCACTTTTATGTAACTTTACACAAATGTTGGGTTTTATAATATCTCAAGTAAGTTTGACTTTCAGGGTCCTGGGCTCAAGGTCAATGTCACTGTGGCTATTTAAGAAAAAAAACCTGTCATCGCTTTAGTGCCTACATTTATTGATGGATTCTAATGTAGCTTCACACAAATGTTGGGTATGATAATATTTGAAGCAAGTTCGACTTTCAGGGTCCTGAGCTTAAGTCGAGGTCACTGTTTTTTAGAAAAAAAAAACTTTTTCATGGCTCTAGCTAGCAACTAGATTTATCATTGGATTTTGATGTAACTTCACACATTGTTGGGTATTGTAATATTCTCAAGCAAGATCAACATTCAGTGTTCTGGGCTGAAGGTCAAGTTCACTGTGGCTCTTTTTAGAAAAACCTGGTTATGGCTCTAGTACCTATATTTATGCATGTGTTTTGCTAAATGAACATGATATCCACCAGAGCTAAAAATATCCAAACCTTAAAATGACCTATTCATAAACAGCTAGATTGATTTTGATAGAATTGCCCAGAAATGTTCCTTGGGTCACTGTCAATCAAAAGTGCTCAAACCCTCCACTCCACCTTATTATATTACCTATCTGGCATTTCATTTGTACAGGATGGATCAGGCCGGCCTCGGTAGCTCAGTCGGATGCGCGTCTGACTAATGATCAGGAGGCCGAGGGTTCGATACCTGCCGGGGTCGGTAACATTATTTCATGGAGACTGATCATGAAATCTTTTGTACGGTCATTCTCTCCCTTCCGCTGACTCAAAAAGGGCAGTTGTCAGTTTCTGGCGAAAGAATGTGCACTGTACTGGTTAACCGCTTATGTATAAGCTTGCCCAGGAAAGTGTGGATAGGTAAACTGGCCGGCTCAAAAATGACCTGAAATAGTGTTAAAAATTTTTTTCAAGAAGGCCCAGTACACACCATAGATGACAATTTCAATGTAGTTTTCTTTTCTTGGCGGCTTAGGGGCTAAACTTGAACATGTTTAGTTTGTGATCAGATCCGCGTAATCATGTTTTGGCTGTATACATGAATGTGAACAGAAATTTTGCTGTATCATTAAAGCCTGTTTTTTTACTCAAATGTTATTCAAACAACGCCCTGTGTTAGCTACGATAAAGTCGGATATAAACGGGGCCTGAACTATTGTTTCAGCACACCGTTTCATCTCTGTAGTCGTTTGATTTTTATGTTCTCGGAGCTGTTACACTAATGAGATAGAAATCCTCCATGCATTTTATATGCGACATTTCGATTTAGTGTCAAAATTCAATGTTGGAAGCTCTGAGGCAAACCTGAATAACAGGTTTCGTAAAATCTGTCTTTGATAAAAAAAATGGGTACAACATAAATGTTATACGAGAGACTACATGCATGGTAGTTAACCCAACCACGTTTAATAACTTTTCTTCCGTCTTTAAGTGCACGGGTTGGGCCTCCGATTGTATGACGGCTCCAGCTTAAAGACTTTCTTAGACTGTTTAGGTAATGTCGGTTGGTGCTTGACATTAGGAGACTGTTTAGGTAATGTCGGTTGGTGCTTGACATTAGGAGACTGTTTAGGTAATGTCGGTTGGTGCTTGACATTAGGAGACTGTTTAGGTAATGTCGGTTGGTGCTTGACATTAGGAGACTGTTTAGGTAATGTCGGTTGGTGCTTGACATTAGGAGACTGTTTAGGTAATGTCGGTTGGTGCTTGACATTAGGAGACTGTTTAGGTAATGTCGGTTGGTGCTTGACATTAGGAAAACATGTCCGTAAGAAATAATGGCGTCCAACATGGTGTCAGAAAATGATAAATATTAGGTAAAAATTATAACATCTATATTAATACTGCTTTCAATATAGATTGTGGGTGCTCGTTAGAACCGCCTCAATGAGGCGGTTCTAACGAGTACCAACAATCTATGTTTTTTTAGCAAAAAAGGCATATAATGTTTACCCCTGTAAACCCCACGTTTCTCTATATAAAGTGGGGTTTGGGGGATGTCTTCGTTTCACGGACATGATGATGCGCTGTCTCTGGTCGGGTCCACCGGAGTCTAACTGTTCGTTTTTTTCGGCTCTAGCATTTCAGTTATTTCATGCTATCGAGTCCTCATCGTTATTTCATGTCTGTTGTCATCTGATTTTTATGTTTTCGGAAATGTTGCACTTATGAGTTGGAAATCCTTCATGCGGACTGAACATATTATTTATATAACCGCGCATATATTTATTATTATTATTTATATATGGAGCGCAGTGGTGCAGTGGTAAAGCGTCGGATTTGAGATCGAAAGGTACCGGGTTCGATCATCACATGCGCCATGTGTTGTTTCCTTGAGCAAGACTTTATCCACATTGCTCAGTACTGGTTTCTACCCAGGAAAAGAGGGCCACATGGAAGATTAGTACTAGTACTAAATGTGTTACCCTCTATAAATAAGGTCGATTATTACAGTAGAACTTCGATGGCTCGAACACCGATGGCTCGTTTACCATGGATGAGTCGAACCCATTCTTGAGCCCCTAGCGAAATCCTGTACATAAGAAACAGTGGGGGATAATTAAGGAGATTTTAGTCTTTTATCTTGCAAATGTATGCTGTGTGTACTCATTAGAATCGCCTCGATGAGGCGATTCTAATGAGTACACACAGCATACATATTCATTATCGAACACCGAAAAGATGTGTAAAAGTATCTCGTTATGCCTCCTGACATTTACCTCAGTGGCTCGAACTACCCCTGTCTCGAACAGATTTTCGAGGTCCCAAAGGTGTTCGAGCCATTGAAGTTCGACTGTATTATTTTATTATTATTATTATGTAACCAACGACAGAACCAAGAGCGAGGCGAGGATTGTGACCACGTAAATTCGATTTAGCCCCCCGCCCCCCCCCCCCCCCCCCCCCCGCCAACCTTCCTTCACACACACAAGTAAACAACGATAGCGCAGTGGTTAGCGCGTTCGACTCATGATCGAGAGGTTGTGCGTTCGAATCCGCCACCGGTATCGAGGTGTGTCCTTGGGCAAGACACGTAATGGCACTGCCCCACTCCACCCAGGTGTAAATGGGTAGCAGTGGTGTAAAAGCCACTGCCTCTCTCTCTCGCGCGCGTGAAAACACCCGGAATGAGTGTTCGAGAGCGATTCAATAAGCTTAAAGCTTTCATCGCAATCGAACTAAAACAAATTAGTATAAACTAAGTAAACAAAACTTCCAAGGCGGCTGCATGCAGTCTATAATTGTTATAATTGCTGCTATATTACTATTTTGGATAGCCGTTTGGCCATTTTGTGGGAAAGTAACTGTTCATTTGGCATTTCCGTTTGTGAAGTTTCAGTATGGTGAAGTTGTTTTATGTTTGTGTTACTTTCCATTTGGTGTGTGAGATAATCAATGCTCTTTTAAGTAACTAAGCTATGTGTTGTTTGTACGTTGATATGCGCGCATGCATGCATGTGTGTGTTTGTGTGTGCTGGATACTGTCAACCAGTGAATTCCCGGCCTCTGATTAGGATCTACACTGTTTGCTGAACGAACAGGAATTTAAAGGTTAAAATGAAGCAGTTTAAGTCTCCATTCAGGACAGTTTCCTCACCCTATACTCGGAAACACCAGTGCTGTCAGCGCTTTGATCATTTTGTGATGTGAGATCTGTCTGCTCGTTGTAGGTGAAGTTTATCTTCTAATGACAGATGTACCCAGTACAGCAGAGCCTCATGGTGCCCTTCTACAGCTGCTGCCTTCTCCAAGGTGAGGATAAAAATAATAGTATTTTTGTATAAACCTGAAGCAAGAGTTTATATTGCCAAGCACATCTCTTCGGGAAGTCTGCTAGACAGGCAGCAATCGTTATAGCAGTCAATCAGTACTTTCAAACAATTTATCAACCAGCCTCCGTGGGCTAGTTTGTAAGAGTGATGACTCTTAATCAATAAGTGTCTCATCGCTGTGATTCGCGCCTCGCTTGGGTCACAGTTCTGCAACGGAAGGCCAGGTGGTTTTCTATGGGTACTCCGGTTTTCGCCCACCTCTGATTAACGATCGGATTAAAATGAGTGAAATAATTTTGAAAGGTCCATAAAACAAAAAACAAATATATAAATAAATTGATAAATAAAATAAATGATTGCACGACCCGCAGAAAAAGCGACCGACTGAAGTCGGTTGATTTCTAAGAGTGCCCTAAAGTCAACGTGTCATTCTGTCATTCGGTCATTCTGTCAGTCTGTCAGTCCGTCCGTAACCCGTTTGTGAAAATTGGTGATGGTGACTTAACCACTTGGAATATTTAAACAATTTTTGGCATACTGATAGATATCAATGAGATCTAACCAATGAACTTGCGAAATATTACATTCCATTAAGTATAGCCTCGCCGAGGCGAAAAAAGTGAAAGTTTTCTAACTGCTTCTCCTCGGAAACCGTTGGGCCGATTGAAGTCAAAAATTTCATATGGAGCCTCTATGGGATGAGGGAAACCAAAATTTGCTCATTGGGTCCAGGTCACATGACCAAAATGGCCGCCAAGCCATATATGGTCTGTCTGTCTGTCCGTCCGTAACCCGTTTGTGAAAATTGGTGATAGTGACTTAACCGCTTGGAATATTTTAAACAATTTTTGGCATACTGATAGATATCAATGAGATCTAACCAATGAACTTGCGAAATATTACATTCCATTTAGTATAGCCTCGCCGAGGCGAAAAATGTGAAAATTTTCTAACTGCCTCTCCTCGGAAACCGTTGGGCCGATTGAAGTCAAATTTCATATGGAGCCTCTATGGGACTGGGGAAACCAAAATTTGCTCATGGGGTCAAGGTCACATGACCAAAATGGCCGCCAAGCCATATATGGTAAAAACCTTTCAAAAATAGTCTTCTCCAGAACCACTGGGCAGATTTCCACGAAACTTGATAAATAGCATCTGGGACGTACGCCCATCATAAATTGCTAAAATGGTGACCCTGGGTTGACCTTGACCTTCTTTGTGCCTAGGTCAAACTTTGACACATATGCTTTTGTATTGGAAAAGTGTGAATGCATTTTATCCTGCAAACGATTCAGAATACAGTACTAAAGTACAAGATATATTTTTGCTCCTTGCGATAAGGCGCATTTATTGGGGGAACCGTTTTAGGTCCAGGTCACATGACCAAAATGGCCGCCATACACATATATGGTAACAATCATAAAGTTAAAAGCATCCGGCGGGTCGTGCACTTCAGCTGAAGCACTGCTTCTTCATCTGAGTTTATAGTTTGCATGTTACCGGTACAGGCAAAACAATTAACAAAAACTGATCACTGCCCAGTGTTATAAAATAATGTTAAATCTTCCAAAAACATTTATAAGTTTTAAAGTTACGTTTTAAATGGTTAAACTGACAGTTAAAGTTTACAAATACTGTCCGTGGTGTAAAAGTTGTCAACGACTACTGCAAAACATACGACAATTGAAAGGTGAAATGCCTATATTTGTTAGACGGGTTTCCTGCCATTTAACGGAGCGACAACCAGAAATAATCAAAGCACTGAGGGTGCTGATGGAGCATAGCTTTGATAACTTGATAGCGTTAGGCAAATTTAGCGTCTGATTGGTATTTTAAATCAGGCTCATGTAGATCCAATGAACATAACTGTTTGAAGCTATTCTGGGCCAGAAGTAGTGTTAAATCAACAAGACCAATATTGAAATTAACTCACGCTAAGGTGTAGAACCCGCAACAACCATCACGAAAACACGCCTGTACAAATACATTCTCAATTTTCGGCAAAAAAAAAAAAATAATAAATAAATAAAAATGGAAATTTTATGATACAAAATTGTGATATTTTCTTATCTTTGCTCAAAACATTGATTGCGGGGACTTGATTGAACCGCCTTGACAGTTTTATCAAGTACCCACAATCAATGTTTTTGAGCAATATAGCAACCATGCAGTTCTACAGTTTACTTGAAGATTTCTGCTGAGCTATAGCTCGTGCAATAACTGCGGCTTGCGCAATTGTTTGGCGGCTTTAAAGTTATTTTATGTAATAAGTTTTTGAAAACTTACCTTTGGGAGGTTATTTATCTTGCACTATACATTCTCCTTGGTTACGTCTTGATGATGTTTATCTTCTCGGAACGATTATCATAATTTTCCCAGCAGTTTATAGTTTATACACCCGTAATCAGTCTTTTAAAATTGCCTCGGTGAGGCTGTTTATAAAACTATCTGGCATTAGACAATATCATTAGCTTGATCTTGTCAATTTACATCTGCATGCAAAACATTATAAAAATATACCCGTCGGTTTGAAAGTTATACGACCGTGTCCGTGGGTGAATTTTTTTACCTTACCGAGACTAAAATAAAGAAATTGGGCATTCATGAATCTCGTTGGTTAGATCTGTACATTATTTATCTGCATGCTAACAGTTGTCAAAATATTCCAAGTAGATTAGAAGTTACACTTCGAAATAATTTTTCAAACAGTTTGCCTAGGCGAGGCCGATTGTAAAGTTATTTGGCATATGCAATTTGGCGGTTATGTATTGTCACTATCAACCTGTATGCCGAAATTGATCAAAGCCGGGTTTAGATGTTATACTCCGTATTCATTTTTCTGCCCCCGCCATTCAAAGAATGGTGGAAAGGGCATATAGCGTTGCCCCTGTCCGTCCGTCCGTTCGTCCGTCCGTCCGTGCGTTCGTCCGTGCGTCCGGAACTTAAACGCGGTCATTAACGTCCTCATTTCTTGTTGGATTTTAAAATTACCCAGAGAAATGTTAACACTCATGAGACGACGTGTCACGTGGTAAGCCCATGTCCGTACCTCCAAGGTCAAGGTCATACTTAGAGATCAAAAGGTCAAAAATAGGTCCCAAAACTTATACGCAGACAATAACTTTCTTATTTCTGGATTGATTTTGAGATTACTTTGAAGAAATGTTAACCATCATGAGACGATGTGTCATGTGCTAAACTCCTGTCAGTACCTCCAATGTCAAGGTCATACTTAGAGGTCAAAGGTCCAAAAAATGGTCCGAAACTTAAACGCAGTCAATAGCTTTCTTATCTCTGGATGGATTTTGAAATTACTTGGCAGAAATGTTGGCATCATGAGACAATCTGCCTCACACAAAACCAAGGTCCTTACCTCCAAAGTCAAGGTCATGAAAAAGGGTCCAAAACTTAAACACGGTCAATAACTTTCCATGGATGAATACGAACATAGACATATTTTCAGGCGGGGGCATCCGTGTCCTATGGACGCATTTCTAGTTTTTATATTATTTTGCCTCGGCGAGGCCATTCATAAAGTAATCTTGCATAAAACAGCCTCATTGGTTAGATATTGTCAATATCAATCCGAATGCCAAAAATGATCGGAATATTCAGAGAGGTTTTAACATTATACTCTGTTTACATTTTTCTAAATATATATTGCCTCGGCGAAGCCATTTATGAAGTGATCTTGCATATGACAGGACCTTGGGTTAGTTATTGTCAATATTAATCCATAGTAATATTTGAAGAGGTTTAGACATTATACTCCGTTATCATTATACAAAAATAAATTGCCTCGACGAGGCCATTTATGAAATGATCTGGCATGAAGGCAATTTCTTTTGTTAGGTATTGTCAATACAGCACAGTGCAGGGTCTTTTACCGGAAACCAACAACTACCCTTCTTAAATCAGTGAAAGGGATAGAATCACCGTGGACATATTTCGTGATCAATCTCCTGGAAAGAATGTTGCCGAACCCGGCAGGTATCGAACTTGCGTCTGAACTGATACTTTGCTTTCTTTATGGTCACATGCCTAGGACGCAGACAAGTCGCTTTAAACAAAGTAGCATTGTCCCTCCCATATTAACCCATACCCTGAGTATATTTCTAGCAGCCTTTTTAGGGGACAAACATAGCAGACCCAGATCAGACGCTACAACAAGTGGCGTCTCATCTGTGTCTAAACTGCAAAATTTACTGCTTACAATATAAGCCTTGCTCCTTAAAATTTGACGTGCACCTGTCCAAACTCATTGACTGGATTATTCCAACTGTCTTATTTTGGTAATACATTATCGACCCATACTGCGTACTTTTAACCCATTCTAAACGAATGGAATCCTCAACCTTTTATCAGTATGGAATGAGTTCATTTTAAAATCAGGGATGTCAGGTTGTGGCATCCACGAAATATTTGGCAAAAATTGCTGAACCTCTTGTAAGTATGCAGTGTAGGTCATAATGAGACTCCGCGTTCTGTGGTATCTGATCTGGGTTTGTCCTGTTTGCCAGTTGCCAGGTTTGGGATTTTACGGTACAAAATGGGCTGTAAACTGGGTTATATGAACCGAACTATAAAAAGATTAGACTGCTACACTGTTCATCTATTAAAAATATTCATCTATTCCGTTTGAAATAGGTGGCCTGTGAAGCAATCTATAAGAAGATACCGCATGGCGTAATAATCTACTATGTTAACACGGGGCTCTATGTTCTCACTGGTGATTAGATCATACGCAGTAACGCCAAAAGTAGTGCCGAAATCACATCTCATTTCACTGGAGCTACGCTGCAAGAGCTACGCTCTAAAAACCAGTAAATTAATTGTGATTATCCGTGAAAAAAAATCCGGTTATGTCAGTAGCGGGCGCTACAAGCCTGGACTTAGACCGGTTCGATTCAAATGTTGTAGTGCCTGCTGTCCATCTACCGCAGATTAGAGACTTGCACGTTATGCGTTTCTAGCCAATGAAAAAACGTGTTTCTTTGTGGCATGCACTAAAATACCAGTAAGTACAATTTACTCCGAAGCTGATTATTTCATTAGTTTAAACTTTATTTCTTTTTGTATATAAATATTACACGTAATGTGAGTGATACGATACAAAAAGCACAAACATGTCAATATATACAAAATGGGATTCAGAAGAAAGTCCTAAGACTTGTTTAATCTGTTTCCTATTGGATACTCTGACTGAAGCATCACTATATATGTGTACACACATTATTTCATTACGATATAACCCGTGTGATATAGTGTATTTTTTCATGCCTCAAAAAAAGTATTTTTTCTGATGAAAATTCATGATATTTTTTCTTATTTATACTCAAAACATTGGGCGTTGGTGCTCGTTAGAACCGCCTCAATGAGGCGGTTCTAACGAGTACCTACAACCTATGCTTTGGAGCAGAAGTAAGAGAAATAATGTATACCTCCGTAAACCCTAGTTTTCTCTATATAAATTGGGGTTTAAGGGGATGTTTATTTCATGGAATCGTTCACGTGATGGTATTTTTGTTTTTCAGCTCACAGACTATCACTTGTGGGTTCTCGAAGTTTGGTCTGTCATTACAGCTGCTGTGGATTTGTTTAAGTGTTCGTTTGTTATTCAAGAGATGATACTAGGTCAAATAAAATTTCGGAAACCTGAAAAAATTCTGACAACTAACGGGACCAATAGTGTGTTTATCAACGTTATCCATTTAAATTAGAATTAAATACCCATGTGGCAAAGTGTATTCTTTCTGATGAAAATATGTCATGCTTTTTTATTTCTAGTACAGACACAGACTGTGTGTGCTCGTTTTCTGAGGCGGTTGTAACGAGTACCCACAATCAATGTGTTTGGGCAAAATAAGGCAAATATTGCTGACCCCTGTAAACCCCACTTTTATCTAAACAGAGTGGAGTTAACAGGGGTATTGGTTTCTATGACTGTCATCGAGATGACCCTCGGGTTTGGATTTCTCTACCTACATCGAAGATGAATTTGAGATTCTGTTTATCTGACAAAGATGAAAGATAACTACCCTTGCTATGGGGGTCGATTTTCATAAAATGAGTAATGACATGCATGTTTCAGAACACGTTATAATGTCAAATATCACAGATGTTTTAAAACGTGTTATAAAATCTTTGAATAGATAGAAGAAAATTTCCCAAGTGTTGTGTTTGTCGGACACTGAAATCATTGACAGAAAAGATGGTAATGTATTTTGCCAAATTTTAAAATGGACATTGATATTTTGTCAAATAACCATCCACAGAAGTCTATTCTGAGCATACAGTATGCATGCCACGAATATTCTGCACATGAACTGAGCTACAACGAGACTATTTGCTGAATAATATTTTAGTCAATAGATATCCATGTACCGCATGGTGAAGACGAACAAGTTACAAGGTGCATTTTCACATGAGTCTGCCTGTATTTCATTTGTTACAAGTTCAACCCATTTAAATCTAAAAGAATCTCTCAGCTAATAGCTTTGGACAGGGCCATTACCTAATTTAGTTGTGCCTGATTTATTTATTTATTGCAAGTTTTACAAGAATCCCTGTACTTTAAACAAACAATGAAGACACTGATCAGACGCTGCCGTGTGGGGCGTCTGATCTGGGTCTCCACTGTTTGTCAATGTCCCTTATTGGGGACGCTGGGCATATATGGCTAGGTGCCTTGCTAATCCATCCATTAGTGTCTGATCGACGACGCATTTTTAAATATAGCTTTGTGACATGCAATACAGCGATCTGAACACCGTACACAATAAAAATAACCGCATGCAATTAGAACGTGCATTTAGTCGAGGATCAAATACCATTTAATGGTTTTGAGCAGCAAGATGCAAATAAACGTGAGCTGATACAAAAACACTTTTATAAATAAAACTAAGAGAGAAAACACTTAAACTTTCGTTTATTACTGTATTTTCATGTATAAAATTAACTCCTAAAGCGCCAAGGGAATTCTAAAGTAGACGACAATCTATTGTCTATGTTTCATAGGTCCTTGAAGTTTTGTAAATAGTTGCTCATCAAACGATTCACATGTCATGTCAGTTCCTACATTCTTGAAAAGTCGTCCGCAACTTGTGATCAGCGCTTTAATGTAAAAATATACAAAGTAATCATTTGGATTTTCACAATAACTAAATCTGCACACCAACCTACGCTTCGTTAAATCAGCACGAGCTTCACATAAGCGTGTAAGCATTTTTCATGTACAGACCAGCTACCGGTAAAACTTCATATTTTTTCCTGCGCAGTAATAGTCTTTTTTTCCCTCGGAGAACAAGCGAGAAATTTCTCCGAGATGAAAGAAATTTCGCGTTTCAAAGCGGTTAATTTCTCCGCGAAATCCCGCGAAATTTTCCCGCGAAATTCGCCTTTTCTCGGCGAAAGATAATTAGTACAGGTGAGGACGTTCACGGTGTTTCTCCGCGAAATCTGCCTATACCTACATGTTCATGTGCATGTATTTTTTATGCATTCAAATTTCGTACACAAAGTTTGAAGCATATTACGAAATGCATGTTCTTTGTTCAAACCTGTGGACCGGATAGATGGTTTTTGCACCCTAACTTAAGATGAGACGGTTCATAATGGCTTGTCTCATCACGCCCTGCACTGTTTGCCGTTTTTTTGCGAGGTCACACCTAACGCCCCTTTTTGCAAGGTGAGCTTTTTCCAGCTTGATGCTGGAACAGTCCAGTGTGAATTGAACTGTCTTGGATTATAAACATTTTAACCCTCTTTGTACCAAATGGAATATTCCTCCTTATGTTTACTTGTAGCAGCAGTTCATTTTAAATTTTAGGGCTGACAGGTTGTGTTTTCCTCTATTTATTTTTGAAAATGAGTGAACTTTGGGCAAATAGTAGGGGCCCTGATCAGACGCCGCGTTCTGCGGCGTCTGAGCAGGGCCTGCCCTGTTTGCCAAGGTACCCCTTTAGGGGCTCTGGTACTGAATGGGTTAATAGCCAAAAATGGTTCTAGACCTCAGAGTGTTTCTAATTCTCTTTATTTCTATGACAGGCTTGTGTGTGTGGAGTCGAGGTTGGGGAGGGTTGGGTTGGGGTTCGGATATAAATTCTGACATTTTTGCCCAGCTTGACTTAACACTTTTTCAGTTGTCTTCGCACAAGACTGTCCTGTTCTATTGGTATGGTACGTGTTCCCTGCTCGTATACCTACATGTACATGTAGATCTGTACATACATCCAGAGTTTCCTTGAATGCATTTTAACATATCGTCTTGCATACACTCTCTATTACTATCAGACAAAATTTCGTGACAGAAAGAAAGAACACCAATCTGTGAACATATACAAAGTTGTCAAATTCAAAGGAGAGGAAGAATGAAAAAGCAAGACCATTTGGTAATGCCTCAGTTTGCACATATATACATGCATATACATCTACTGGGCTGCATGATGCTTCCAGAGGAAGCTAACCTGCTGCACATGAGTACTGGTAAACTATTTAGGCGGTCTATACCTGCCCAGGCCAAGTGGTGCGAGTTGGAACGCCCGTGCATTGGGTGGCAGGGCTTGAGATGTCACGTCAGCTAAGTGTTGGGTTAGAGTCACAAATAATTCGAGGCAGCGTCTCCAAAATGACCTAAATAGTGTCGAAATAGAAGTGGAGGCAATGATCAGGAATCGACACAATCAACCCAACGCTCCCTATCAGAGACACCAAAGGGAAGACGTTTCTCCTCGAATTAGACAAACAAACGGAGCTTCCACATTTTAATGGGTCAAACGGCGCACACATTGTAGCACTTGTTCATGAAAGTATTCGGGGTTCGCTCGTGACTCTTTACTAAAGGTATAAGATTTGGTTTGTTTGTTTTGGAGTTTAACGGCCCAGTCAACACTATTTTAGGTCATTTTTGAGCCGGGCAATTTACCTATCAACGCTTTACCTGGGCAGGCTGATTCATAAGCGGTTAACCAGTACAGTGCACATTCTTTCGCCAGAAACTGACCCTTGCCCTTCTTGAATCAACGGAAGGGAGAGAATGACCGTAGAAAAGATTTCATGATCAATCTCCATATAGGTCTCTGCATTTTTACTATTTATATCATTTTAATACAAAATATTTTAGTACCCATCACGATAACACACCCATATGCAATCATTCATACATTAAACGGTTATTCCCTGATGAAAATATGTGATAATGTTCCTATTTTACTCCTTAAGTAACTTGCGGGTTCTCATTAGAATCGTCTCACTGACGTAGTTGGTAACGAGTACCCACATTCTACATGGGACGTCTAGGAACAGATCAAGGAAAAATGTATACATATACCTTGTAAACTCCAGTGTGCATGTGGGGAATAGTGGGTTCTTCATTACATGGGCTTCATTAACATGTTAATGCACTACTTGTTTGGTCCATTTAGTATCTATTAGTTAGGGGTGGGTGAGTGGTCGGGGAAGGAGACTTGGAAGCGCAAACAATGCGTGCGAATGCAAAGTAGTATTTTCTTTTTTCACACGCCTGCATGAAGCATGACCGATATACCTGTAGGTGCCTGGTTTTTCGTCCGTTTGTCCGCGACATAGACATAGCCTGCGGTGAATTTTTGTGTTCCTCGTAGACTGGTCACTTGCATTGAACTCAAAGCCCCGCTTCCTGTACCAATTTTACAGTTTGTAATCATAAATAATTGAGATGAATCTGAGCTTTTGGTTTGTTTTTATTTGATTTGAGATTATACGGCCACGTAAACACTATAAAGGTCATTTTGGAGACGTTGCTTCCAGTTTTGTGGGACTTTTACACGACACTGAGATGAAATGACATCTCAAGCCCTGCCGTCCAATGAAACCAATAGGGTTTATAGGCATGGATGATCCCGCCTCACACCCCTTTGCCTAGGCAGTCTTAGATCCTCTTAGCGGTTTACCAGTACTCGTGTGCGGGTCGGTTACAGCTCTGCGAGGAAGCATCGTGTAGCCCATCTATTTCATCAAGCCGCGATGGGCGGGGGCCGCTGAGCTTTTGGTAAATGCCACACATCATTATGGTATTAATAACCTACATGTACGACTCATTTTGAAAACTCGCCTATTCAAATATATTGAAAATTTTACCACTAAAAGCGGAAAATTTTCGGATATAAATCTGACATTTTTTCATATTTCTGCTTAAGATTGTGTGTACTCTTTCAAACGACGCGGCGAGGCGGTTCTAACGACTACCCACAATCTATGTGAGCAGAAATTAGATATATAATGTTTAACCCTGTGAACCCCAGTTAAAAGTTGGGTTTAAGGGGATAACAAATAAAAAGGCGTGTTTTCCTGATGTGAATAAAAGTTGTCTTGAGACTTTTAAAAAGGGATTATACAATGGAGAAACAAATTACTAAACTGTAATTGTGTAACATGAAAGAATATTTGATTATGATATAACAGTGACTACCATTTGCCTTCATTTACAAAAACAACACCAAATAAACGAAGAAATAATAATGAGCCGAAAATTTGACTTTTACTTTCACGTAAGCCCATTTTTTTTTATCTCCGCGCAATACGGGTAATTCATTTTCAATGTAAGCAATCGGTCAAATTTTCGCCGAGAAACTCCGAACTGGAGAAATTTCAGCGAGAAATTTTCCGTTCATTTTATTTTTTCTCGCGGTTTCGCGGAGAAAATAGCCTACTCCGCGTTAGTCGGTTTCTCCGCGAAACAAAAGGGTTATTACCAGTAGCTGGTCTGTAAAATTCGGCTTATATAATTTTATGTCCCAATTCACGGTATATTGTTAAGTTATAGCCTCGCACATACAAACCTGATCGCATGGGTTAGAACTAAATTTCTACTTAGTAATTTTTCCAATTAGCCTAAGTGCTTATTTTTGATTTTGTACCATTTTGGCTCGAGTATTTTAAATTGGCTATAGGTGACAATTTCTGCTAATGTATTCGCGGGAGGGTGTAACTATGGTTTTGCTTATGAAGGGTCTCAAAAGTATCGAGACCCCCTATGTGTCGTGTGATCTTTGTTTTCAAAATTGGCTTTTGTAGCTCAATTTCACGTGCCTGATAACATGTACCGTGTTTCTGGGGAATCTCTTGATTCAGTTGGAATGTTAAAAAAATCGCTTCTTGAATACGTTTGTCCCCAATTGAGCTCTTGCCTTGTGCCCCTGACCTGGGTTCCATGTAAGTTGCTTGAATATATAATGTTCTCAAATATCTGGGATCACTAAGACGACGAACAAACAATCTGCAATTATAAAAAAGGTACAGCTGTTAAACTCAACAGACTACTGAAAATAATCGTTGAAAAATCTAGGACAAGGGAATATCGATTGGCACTCTACACACCATCCCCTGTTGAGCTACTCGATATCATATTAATGAAGAAAACACTCGCATTTATATATTCCCCTCTTTGTTATAGAAAAACAATGAGTTTAAGATTAATTTGGAATCTTCAGAATGGGTTTCAACAAGGAAACATTCTTAGGCCATTGTTGTTCTCTTTATTGTTATGATATTTTAATTTATATATTGACTCAGAAATAAGACCTTTTGCAGACAAGTGTGTCTACTATCGAGAAATTCTGGATGCAGAAGGCTGGTTTCATCTTCAAAATGACATGGATAAGAATGTTTTGCAAACAAATTTGTTTGTTTGATTTGAGGTTTAACGTCCCCGTCAACACTGTAAAGGTCATTTTGGAGACGTTGCTTCCAATTTTGTGGGACATGTTTTCCTAATGTTATTCCTGTTCCGAGCATTGTTTGTGGGCTTTTATTAGAACCTCCTCAATGTGACAGTTTTTACGAGCACACAGAAACTATGCTTCAATCGGAATAAGAAAGCATCCAGCATCCAGTTGTATACCTGTGCAAAATGAATTATGCCACACAGGTGGGATTTCGTGATATACACACGAGAATTAACCCATAAGATGCCAATCACAACAACTGCCCTCTGTGTTGTCGTCTGCTGGTAACTTGAATAGGTCATTTTTGCAAACAGTTTGGACCCAGATTTTTGCAAACAGTTTGGACCCAGATCAGACTGTACTTCTAGGAGCTGTCTGATCACGGTCCACACTGTTAACCTGTATGCAAATCTGTTTTTGAAAAGTTTGCAAGAAACGCAGCAGACGACATACATTTTCAGATGCAGTTTCTATGGTATCTTAAGGGTTAAAACGAACTACCGTTAGCTCATCGGAGGATCAACTCGTAATTGTAGAGACAGTCAGAGAAAAAACTGCATAAGTTACATTTAGGCAAATTGTAAGTCGGCCATACTCTGCTGCTTCATTATATACCGCCAGGGATCGCAGGATCGATCCCGGGGTTCTCCAGACTTTCTGATGAGTCTTTAAACCGAGGTCCCGTCTCCGTATGACCTTAGCTATTGGTGGGACGTAAAACTCAAACACTCACTCACTCACTTGATTATATACCTCATTCTATGGGCCTAGTGGAAAAGAACTCTGACTCTTAATCACTAAGTTTCTCATCGCTGTGGTTCGAGCCTGGCTCGGGTCACATGTGAGACACCAACTTCTACAACGGAAGGTCAGTTGTTTTTTCTTCGGGTACTCCGGTTTTCGCCCACCTCTGATTAACGATCGGCTCGATATGAGTGAAATAATCTTGAAAGGGCCGTAGAACCACAACAGAAAGCCTCATTCTATGCCTATAATTTAATACAGCAAGTTTATTAATAATTAGTACAAATGTAATTGATATTATGTTTTGTATCACAGTCACGTTAAAACCGGTCGATACCTACGGGATCAGCAACACTCTTTCGTGGAGATTGATCATGAAATAAAACTTTTCTACGCTCATTCTCTCCCTTTCGCTGATTCAAGATGAGCAGTTGTGAGTTTCTGGCGAAAGAATATGTTCTGTATGGGTAAACCGCTTACGTATAAGCTTGCCCAGGAAAATTGTGGATAGGTAAACTGGCCGGCTCAAAAATGACCTAAATAGGGTTGACTGGGCCGTTAAACTCCAATACAAACAAACAAACAAAACTTTAAAACCGGGTTTTTGTTGCCACGTGGTGATTGTTACTCGGATATTTAAAATAAAACGTGATTTTTTGTCAGTCATAAAAGAACAAATCATTGCACCGCATTCACTTGTTTGAGGGACCCAGTCATTACAAAAGCATGCCTATACAAATATATTGAAAAAAAAAAAAAAAAAATACCAACAAAAAAAAAAAAGAAGAAAATTTTAAGATGAAAATTTGTGAAAATTTTCTTATTTCTGCTCAAAATATAGATTGTGGGTACACGTTAGAACCGCCTCATTGATGCGGTTCTTACGAGTACCCACAATCTATATTTTAAAGCAGAAATAGGAAAAATAAGGTTTACCCCTGTAAACCCCATTTTTACCATATAAAAGTGGGGTTCAAGGGGGTAAAAATTATATAGGCTTGTTTTCGTGATGGAACATCATCATGGTCGCAGATACTGAATCTGAAAGGAAGTATCCTGTTTGTATGGTCAAAATACCCTGGAAAACAAAACTTTAAGTAGGAAAAAGCGAAGCTTTACAATAGTTTACGTAATAATGTCCCAATACATAGTTTGTTGGTATTCATTAGAACCGCCTCAATGAGGCGATTTTAACGACTGACCACAATCTATGTTCAATTAATAAATAAGAAAAATATCATAAATTTGCACAAACAGGCTATACACAATGTGCATGTAGTTAGAGAAATTATTACAGACTACGTATCTCATATGGGTATTCTATGCTAATTGAAGTCAAGACAAGTCCAGATTTATTTCAAGTCGGCAAGAGTACAACATACAACATTTTCTCAAATCAGCTTTTGATAGAACAAATCAATGCTGAACGAGACAGTTCTCACATGTGCCATCAACATATGTTTTCATGTCGAAATAAGAAAAAAAAAAAATACCTCCCCAGTTTTCCTTATCTGGAACTACAATGAGTACAACCAATATGAATTTGACAAATGCATCACCATGGTACGCACGCACGCCCGCACACACACACACACACACACAGAGAGAGAGAGAGAGAGAGAGAGAGAGAGAGAGAGAGAGTCAAAAAAGTAACTATACCAACTTCCGGGTAAATTCCAGTAGTTATCCGGTAGTCATTCAGCTAAAGATGGCTGTAAACTTTAGATACAAAATGCATACGTTTGCACTTGTCCGTACTATTCTGCTCAAAAGTTGTCTTGCAATATGTGCGTGGAAAAGTTTTTGCAAGTAATTTGGCATTGCGCCTGCGCAGATGATCATTTTATGTCTGGCATGAAAGATCATGTCCATTGAACATCGAAACTCACTTTACAATATCTTATGATCTTGCACTATAATCAAGGCTTTAATTTGTGAAATTCTCAGATTATCTTCCTTTCAATTAAAAATAAAGCAATTTTCAAACTTTTGCTATTTCTTTACCTGACATTCAGTTTTTGCAATTTCTTTAAAAAAAAAGCGCTTTGTTTTCACCACTGCTGTTAACCATGATGGAAAATAATGAAGAAAATTCATATGTATTCATGGCATTTAGCACCACAAATTGCGATTGTCTATGGAGTTTCAATTGAAAGCAGCATTTTGCACACACTTCCAAAGAATCGGAAGCCTTTACATGATCGTCTATTCCTCTTAGCAAATGGAACTTAAGTTCCAAATCTTATGTGAAAAGATACACAGGTTATCTAATAAAAGGTTAAATGTATCAAATTTTTAGAAATCTTGTGCTAAGTGTATTTTTATGGTGTTAAATGTCGGCGTTTGTAATGATTTAGTCTGCGAAATTGTCACGGTGACCTTGGGTGTTTAAAACGATAGCCCAGGCTGGCGAGTTTATATAAACAAAAACAGTGTGGGCTTTTGCATGAAAAAATGAGTCCTCTAACCAAAACACAGCAAATTTTGTGTATTTTTCAGTTGAAGTATCTACGTTAACAGAAGCAATTTTATGTATAGGAACTTTTTGACCGAGTATATATAACCGTAGGGAAAACTAGAGTACGAATATATGCGTCGATCGACGTATTTACCAGCGGACACATCGTGTGTTTGTTTGATTTGTGGTTTAACGTCCAAGTCAACACTTTATATGTCATTTTTGAGACGTTGCTTCCAATTTTGTGGGACTTTTACCCGACAACGAGGTGAGATGACATCACAAACCCTGTCGCCCATTGAAACCAATAGCATTTATAAGCATGGACGGTCCGACTCGTACCGCTTTGCCTAGGCAGGCTGAGATCCTCTAAGCGGTTTACCAGTACTCGTTTGCGGTCAGTTTCAGCTCTGCATGGAAGCATCATGCAGCCCATCTATTTATTCAAGCCCCGATGGGCGGGACCGAGGCACACCGTGTTTAAGCAACGGCTCATCAGCGTCGATATAACGTCATGAGGTTGCATCGACTTTGCACAGTCATTGTGCGCACGCCAGATTGTTATGTGTTATAAACATACCTGTTGTCCCAAAGTCTCTCGAACATCTTATTGAGTTGGTACACAATCTGACTGAGAGGGTCCACAATCTTATTGAGTGGATCCACAATATCACCGGGTGGGTACACAATCTAACTGAGTGGGTCCACAATCTTACTGAGTGGATCCACAATCTCACTGAGTGGGTACACAATCTCACTGAGTTGGTCCACAATCTTACTGAGTGGATCTACAATCTCACTGAGTGGGTGCACAATCTCACTGAGTGGGTCCACAATCTCACTGAGTGGATCCACAATCTCACTGAGTGGGTACACAATCTCACTGATGGGGTACACAATCTCACTGAGTGGGTTCGCAATCTCACAGTGGGTACACAATCTCACTGAGTGGGTCCGCAATCTCACTGACCGGGTTCACAATCTCACCGAGTGGGTACACAATCTCACTGAGTGGGCCACATTCTCACTGAGTGGGTAGATAATGTCACTGAGTGGGTCCGCAATCTCGCTGAGTGGGTACATAATGTCACTGAGTGGGTCCGCAATCTCACTGAGTGGGCCACAGTTTCACTGAGTGGGTACACAATCTCACTGAGTGCATTACGAAACCACGCCTCTTCAAATAAATTGGATATTTTACCACCAAAAATATTAATTTGCAGACAGAAAAACACTAATATTTTCTTATCTCTGCCCAAAACGCAGATTGTGGGAACTCGTTAGATCCGCCTCGGCGAGGCGGTTCTAACGAGTACCCCTCAATTTATGTTTTTAGCAGAAACAAGAAAAATAATGTATACGCCCAGTTTTACAATATAAAAGTGAGGTTAATAAGGTCAAAATTATATCGACTTGTTTTCGTGATGGGATCCATAATCTCACTGATGGGGTACAGAAGCCTCCGTGGTGCAGTGGTTACGCTACTCGCCTTGTAAACCAGGGATGGCAGGATCGATGCCGGGCTTCTCCAGACTTTCGGATGGGTCTTTAAACCGAGGTCCCGTCTCCGTATGACCTTGGCTGTTGGTGGGACGTAAAACTAAAACACACAAACACTGATGGGGTACATCATTTCACTGAGTGGGTACACAATCTCACTGATTAAGTACAATGAATTGTTAAAGATTCTCACAGAGTAGTTTCATACTGATTTAAGCCTTTGCTTAGTGCGTATGATAGAAACCATATTTTCGCATGTCGCAGTTCAATATGACGATGACACTCTCCTGAAAAGGTATGTCTAAGTGTCATTAGGCCTTTTAGGTAACACTCTCATTTTTATTTGAAGCAGAGTGAATTTGTATTAATTAACCTGACATACAAGTATATCAACTCAACAACAAAGAAAAAGAAGTTAAAGTAGCTTACACCATTATATTAGATTCTGCCTGGAATTAATTTTCCACGAGATTTCCTTCCGGATACGCCGAATAAACATGATGAGCGATCACTCGCGCTGATTGTCACTTGTATGTTGAAATGGTTACCAAGGTAACATTCAAGAGTCAACTCACAGAAATGTAATTAAATGACGTATACGACCAGCGAAGACTTGGATAAGCATACGCATAGCACTATGCTTATCAGTTCCCCATGTTTGCATTAAGGTTGGATTTAGGGGCTGATCATACTGTGTGGATGCACAGGCTGATCAGAAACTTCAAGGACCATAAATGCCGTTTGCTGGGTTTGCTGTAAACTGACAATGTTTATCTTGACAAGTCTATAAAGGTAGGGATGTCAGCTATAGACATCAGTCAAAGTAACCTTTCCTTAACGATCTGCATGCCGGGTATTTTTTCAGCAGACCGCACTTTGAAATACGGTACAATTCCTATATTAAGACCACTTTGGGACTGTTCAAAAGTGGTCTTTAAGATTAAGACCACTTTTGGACTGTTCAAAAGTGGTCTTTAAGACCACTTTTGAACAGTCCAAAAGTTGGTCTCTGACCAGAGGGCACTGTTTGCAGAAAACACAAAGGAAGAATAATTGCCGCCTAATAAATAAGCTTTTTTAGCAGAAATGGTCTTAATTTTAGGTGGTCTTAATAGCGGAATTTTACTGCATTTTTTCTTATTTTCCAAGTAAACTGGATATGACATTTCATGCAAATTGTTTCCATAGATAACAGTATGCATCAGACGTCTCCATAGGAGACAATTTGCATTAGATTGCAAGTCCAGTTTTCTGGGAAAATTTAGAAAAAAAAAAATATCAACGATTTGTCATCAGAGAGTACTAAAGATTAAAACTGCTACAAAAATAAACCGGTAAACAGCCGACGAGAAAGGAAGAAAACATTTAAAATTTGTTCGAGTATGTCGTATGGAATAAATATATTTACTGACACACTGCCTGATAGCGTCGTTGTCGGGCTGTCAGCACGAAAACATGTCTATATATTTTTACCCCCTTGAACCCCAGTTTTATATAGTAAAACTGGGGTTTACAGGGGTAAACCTTATTTTTCTTATTTCAGCTCTAAAATATAGTTTTGGGGTACACTATAGAACCGCCTCGACGAGGCGGTTCTAACGAGTACCCACAATCTATATTTTGAGCAGAAATAAGAAAAATATCACAATTTTTCATCTTAAAATGTTTGTTTTTTTCTGCGGTAAAGTTTCCAATGTATTTGTATAGGCGTGTTTTCGCAATGTACTGCAAAATATCAGAATAGAAACACAAAGGCAATCTCACGAGTGATAGATTATTTAAGGTAAAAAATAAATTAATTAGATTCTATCTGAAAGACCATAATACTAGATTGTGCAAATGTGATTTGTTATGGTTTCGAAGGAGGAAGAGCTCAAGTGACTTAAATCGTAAATGTGCCGACACTTTTTAAAGACAGTACAATGAAGCCAATTTTAAGTGCCAAGGAACATTTTCCTAGAACATTAATATAATTGAAGGACACGTGTTGAATTTTAAGATGTAACTGTTGGTACATCCAAAATGTGTCGAGTCAGCACGTTTCATAGTTCAAAATAATTATGTTTTGAGATTCTTCTTCAACTTTTTAGTAGTAATTGCTTCTAGTAATATACCAATATTAGGGTCTCGAAAAGATTTTAGAGAGAGACCAAAACAATTAAAATGGGATGTACAGTTAGTTCCGCGGGAGACCATTCGCTGCGGAGAAAGAACAGAGTTGGTGACAATGGATCCCAGAAATTGACCAATATCAGTATGACAAAGACTTCAGAGGAGAACGGCAATGCCAAGTTCGATCCTCGACTTCCACTCACAGTCCGGCAGAGATTTAATATCATGAAATCCTGGAAGGGTATAGCCCGAAATATTCAGGAAACGGGTGTTCTGATGTTCATGAGGTAAGGTGGTTATTTACACACGCTGGGTCGGGACAAGCAAAGAAAATAGTTAACGCATGTGTGCTCAGCTAAGACTCGAATCAGCTCGCATACCAACTATTATTCAGCCTTCTCTGTATGATCATGAAAGCTTTTCTGAGGTCATTTGTCAGTTGTGCACTGTACTGGTTTACCACTAATGTATAAGCATGCACGGGAAAAGTGGTGCAAGGTAAACTGGCGGGCTCGACATAGCATAGTGTTGACTGGCCGCTGAACTTCAAACAAAAAAAAACAAAACAAACAAACAAACAAATTGTTTGTAGAAATGAAGCTCAAGGAGCTTCCAAATAGCGCACAACGAAGACACAGATAAGCCTGCATACTGCAGATCTAATCTGAATCAACATTTCGTAATATCATGAAATCCTGAATAGGTTTGGAGTCCGGAGCTGAAGTCACATTCTCAATAGTTTTTTCTGTTAACCGTTCTATGGAGGTGTTCTATTACGTACGGTACACGGTTGGAGATGAACTTTAAGTTTTGTGAGTGTGCCTACTTGTCACAGTCTGTCTTTGCTCCGTGTCAAAAAAGGACAATATTACCGCAATGCGTACAAAATGGCAACATAATGTTATTGCAGGTAGCAGAGTACTCTGGCTGGAGCATTTATATATATATCATATGACGTCGCGTCTGAGAGTGTAATAACGTCATGTAATATTTTCGATAATCCACTAGTGGATTAAATATGCAAATTAGCTAGATACGTCCCGTAACATTACATGTACGACGTCATTAATGATGTCGCGTTTACTAACGGCGGAAAATTGACATTTTTGTTAACAACCGTGAATAAAATGCGTTTTAAATATCATATGATAAATAGAATCTTGCATTCATGCTCATGTATTATTAAATTTATTAAACTCGTTTAGGAAAAGGGATAAAATGCTCGGCAAAGCCTCGCATTTTATCCCTTTTCCTGAACTCGTTTAATAAATCCAATAATACATGAACACTCATGTAAGATCCTATATATATATATTTAAGAGACTGGATAATATATACATTCATCTATGGACTTTCTGGCTGTCTTCATCTGAAAGCGCACGATGTACAGACAAAAAAGGCTTAACAGTTACTGAAAACCTGTGTCCAAACACTATTCAGTGGCTTTCTATGCCGGGTATATTGGACTTCACATTGCGCGTTTTAGATATTGTGTTAACCAATTGTAACGGCCCCCGCCAATCGGGGCTTGATGAAATAGGTGGGCTGCATGATGCGTCCATGCAGAGCTGAAACCGATCTGATCATTCATGATTTTAGCTCGGCTGTTTTCGAAGAAAACGACGAGGTATTGTCATAGCTCTGGCGTCGTCTGCGTCGTCATGCAAAAACATGGACATTTTGTAATATCTCTGTCATTACTGAACATATTTACTTGAAACTCGGACTAGTTGTTAATTATGAAAAGGGGAACTCATACCCGGTCCAAAACTTAAACACAGTCAATAACTTTTTATGGATGAATACGAACATAGACATATTTTCAGGCGGGGGCATCCATGTCCTGTGGCCAATAGGTGAGGTAACCCTCAAAATATTTTTGGCACAGTTATGCCCCTTTTTCGACTTAGAATTTTTGTTTTCTAAAAGAAACTGCAGCCGAGCGTTGGCACCCGCTTGAGGTACTCTTGTTTAAATTTAAAACAATTCGCGTATTCAAACATGCGCGAGAAACTGTTCAACGTTATCAACGGAGTGAAGCTTGCCTATAACTGAATATAAGCCGAACTACATTTTGTGCGGACACATATTTCCATGGCGGTGAAAGTCTGGGCAATTTGTTTGTAATGGAGTTTTACGGCCCAGCCAACACTATTTAGGTCATTTTTGAGCCGGTCAGTTTACCTATCAACACTTTCCTGGGCAGGCTTATACGTAAGCGGTTAACCAGTACAGTGCACATTCTTTCGCCAGAAACTGACAACTGCCCTTCTTGAATCAGCGGAAGAGAGAGAATGACCGTAGAAAAGATTTCCTGATCAATCTCCACGAAAGAATGTTGCCGACCCCGGCGGGAGTCGAACCCGCGTCCTCCTGATCACCAGTCTGACGCGGAAAGTCTGGGCAAAGTTGAAAACTCGTGTGAAAGAATTAACATGAGATACCGTTTAAACTACACTCAAAAACATAACTTTTCCGCTATACATTCGTCAAGCGAAAAAAAAAAAGTTTTAATTATGTTTCATTTCAAAAGCTTGTTTGTTCCTAGCTTTTCCTGGCTGCCTTTTTCTTTCTGTTATTTTTTTTTCTATACATAAAGATAAGAGAACCTTGTGAAAAAGCTTTCTTTCGTCGTTTTGATGAAAATTTGATACTTTTTCTTATTCCTTGTACAAATCATAGATTCATCACGCGAACACGTCCGTGAAATGAAGACCCCCTACACCCCACTTTATATAGAGAACACTGGGGTTTACGGGGTTATACACTATTTTTCTTATTTCTGCTCCAATACATAGGTCATGGGTACTCGTTAGAGCCGCCTCAAAGAGGCGGTTCTAACGAGCACCCTCAACCTATGTTTTGAACATTTATAACAAAATTATGAAGGATTTTCATCAGAAAAGCAGCCGTTTTGGAGATGTGAAAAATGCACTATGTTGCACGGGTGAGTTATCGTAATGGTAACCACCTCGACAAGTGGCCACAATTCATTGGGATAACGCACCCATGTAGTGTGTTGATTTCTTTCAGAGTTATGGAATGTTTGCCGGGTCGCCTACGAAGTAACGCGGTAACCCGACCGCGATACCCTTTGCTAAAGCCAACCGCTCTATCCGCGTCGCTATATATGCAGCAATAATTGATAATTTCTTTGCTAGATAGAAAAAAATGTAAAACCGTTGTATAAAAACATGTTTTTGTCTGATTTTTTGTTCGTGAAAATATTTGAAGATACTGTTCAGGAGATGATCGTTTAATCCAATGTGGATTATAATTTTTTGTTTATATGTTCAAAATATAATTTGTCTGAATTGAAAATTGAATGACTTCAGACAAGTTTGAAAACGCATTAATGGAACAGTGCGGTGCGTTGATATAAATAAATAAATAAATAAATAAATAAATAAATACTTCTTTGGACGGGATGGCCTTAATGAAATTAAAATAAATAAATAAATAAATAAATAAAGTCATTTGTTTTGTTTAATACAGAGTGTAGGATTTAAGCTGTCCAGCGCATTAAAATTAGACACAACCAAACGCCTGAGAATCTGCACATTCCATTTTCTTTTTAGCTCACCCGACCACAAGGTGTTCAAGGTGACCTGTTATAATAAGCCGTCGTCAACTTCTGCTGAAATGACTTATTCTCCAAAATTACTTGACAGATGTCCTTTGAGAAACCCTCAACCAAAATATTGTTCAAATCGTTCCTCAGCGTTGATCGTCAGTGCTAAAAATAGAATAATATTGAAAAAAAAATCTCCTATTCTGAAATATTTTCACCGAAATATTAATTCACAATTGCTCTATCTGTATCGCTCTGATGAACAAATTGGCCGCCAGAGCTAAAAATAGAAACAAAAAATTTAAAGGACTTTTCATCCTAAACTGGTGGACGAATTTTGAACAAATTTCACAGCCAATAAACAAGGTGAACTCCAGAGCTAAGAAAAAACCTTTAAATGACTTTTCCTCCTAAACCAAGGAAATGATTTCGAAATGATTTCACAGGGCTGTTCCTTAGGCGACTCAAACTGTTCCACTCCGCTGAACGAAATGACCGCAAAAGCTAAAACAGAACCAATTTTAAATGATTTTTCCTTCAAAACCAGTGAATGGATTTTGAAATCTCACAGATTTGTACATTGAGTGATCCTCTACCGAAATTGCTCAAACTACGATAACAAATTACGATAACACACCCGTCTGACATAGTGCATTTTTCACATCCCCAAAATATCTACTTTTTTGGTGAAAATCCGTGATATTTTTCTTATTTATACTGCAAACATAGGTTGCGGGTGCTCGTTAGAACCGCCTCAATGAGGCGGTTCTAACGAGTACCCACAGCCTATGTCTCAGAGCAGAAATAAGAAAAATATTGTATACCCCCGTAAACCCCAGTTTTCTCTCTATAAAGTGGGGTTTAGGGGGTCTTTATTTCACGGACTTGTTCACGCGATGAGATGGACAGATTCTGACATACTTTCGCAGAAAGTTTACTTGGGCAACCCTCTTCCAACTTTCAATATCACTCAAACCGTTCCACTCTGCTGCCAGTGCAAATTTCAGCGACACAAAGAGAGAAAAAAAAAGAGTTCTCGTGGACATTCATTGCATTTTATTTTTGGGGCGATGGCCCCAGAGTGATGAGTGTCTTACTGCAAAAAGCCCATTTTGTACAGGAAACGCAGAACGGGTAATCGACAAACACTGCCGACCCAGAATAAATGCCGCCTTCTGAGGCATGTGATCTGGGCCTACGCTGTTTGCATAAAATTTATTATTTTCAAAATAAATTTTGAAGGAAACACAACCTGGCATCCCTAAATTTTGAAATGATTTTGTGCTTATATAAGGTAGCAGATTCCTTTCAGTACAAAATATGGGTTACAAGTACTCAGTTACAGAGTTTGAGTTTGAGTTTTACGTCCCACCAACAGCTAAGGTCATACCGAGACGGGACCTCGGTTTAAAGACTCATCCGAAAGTCTGGAGAAGCCCGGGATCGATCCTGCGATCCCTGGTTTACAAGGCGAGTAGCGTAACCACTGCACCACGGAGGCTTCTGCTCAGTTACAGAAAATATAGCAGAGTTTAATTATATTTTCTCTGGTTAAGAATGTCATTGCCGATAAAGAATTTCTTTTGGTGATAGAAATTAACTTATCGCATTTCTTTGATGACATAAAACTGGCTGGTCCTTTATAGGGCATGCACAATCGAATGGGTAGGATTTGAAGGAGAGACCAATCTAAATAGCGCCCCCGCCCATCGGGGCTTGCCGAAATAGATGGGCTGCATGATGCTTCCATGCAGAGCTGAAACCGATCCGCATACGAGTACTGATAAACAGCTTAGAGGATCTGAGCCTGCCCAGGCAAAGCGGTGCGAGTCGGCCCGCACATGCTTATAATCCTATTGTTTTCATTGGGCGGCAGGACTTGAGATGGCATTTCATCTTAAAGTCGGGTAAAAGTTCCCTTAAAATTGGAAGCAACGTCTCCAAATTGACCTCTACAGTGTTGACGGGGACGTTAAACCTCAAATCAAACAAAACCAATAAAAAAATAGCGGGTGATGGTAAAACAGCGCAGTTTCAGATCAAATGCCGCCTTCTGCGGCGTCTGATCGGGGCCTATGCGGTTTGCAAACAGTTTAGCTTTTTGAAGAAAACACAACCTGACATCCCTAAATTTTGAAATGATCTTGGTAGCATGAAATGGGTATTAGAAAGTACAACAGAGTTCAATTATATTTGCCCAGGTTAAGAATACACATAAGTCATTTGGGGTGTTTCTGATCAGTAAAAAAGTTATTTTTTGTTATAGAAATAGCTTATCGCATTTCTGTGACGACATAGAACTGGCTGGAGCTTTTTAGGGCATGCACAATTGAACAAGTAGGATTTTAAGGAGAGACCAATCTAATAACAACGAGTGACGGTAAAACTGGTGACTACCGTGGTAATAGGACGTTTCATGCTGGAGACGTTATGCCCCAAACTGTCACAAAACCGGGACGATTTGTCCTAGGACGCAATTGTTCCTATCCCGCAATTATTCTACCTAGGTGGTCTAAGTGGGGATACCACTTTAGAAACTATTTGCAACAGATTCTGATTGCTTTGTTTCTGATGTTTTTGTTAACATGGATATACCATTTGTAAACTTATATAGTTTAAATACTTGCAAGATATGATAAAGAAAAATAAACTTTTTTTTTTCTAAAATGGAAATTAATAACAACCACAACAATGAAAACAATTTTAGTGACCAAACAGTCCCTCTGTACCTGAACTGTAGTTAATGTCTTCTGTTAAGATTTCTGCTTTGGATCAAAGGCATGAAAACCGTCAAGTGTACAAATTTTCTGGGTCAGATTAGCTAGTTTCACCAAATAAGGCCCAATCTATTCTAGCCTTATTTAAACAACTACATGTATATTTTTAGACTGATTTTTTAAAAACTACTAACCAGATGCAAAATTTGCCTAACGCTAGCCAAAGATTACAAACCATCGCCCCATCAGCACTTTAGGTGCTTTGTTTGTGTTTGCGCTGAGTGTTACAGTTCTAACTTGACTTACTAATGGAATTTTATTTTATTTTAGTATTCTGTATGTTGGTTGGCGCCTGATGCTCCTCGGAGTCTAACTGTTGGTTTTCTTTTGCTCCAGCAATTCTGTTGTTGTATGCTGTCGAGTCCTCAACCTTGTTTCATCTCTGTAGTTTTTTTGATTTGTATGTTCTCGGAGATGTTACACTGATGAGTTAGGAAGCCTTCTTGCGGACTAAACAAAAATCGTGTATACCGCGACAGAGGTAAGAGCGAGGATTATGGCCATGTAAAATCGATTAAAGCCCCGATCCCCAAGCCCCTCCCCCCCCCCCCCCCCCCCAGTGGAATTCTTTTCACTGACCGTTCCAAGGCGGTTCTTCTGTGGCGGTTTATTTATGTTGTTTTTTGTTACTTACTGTGTGTATCACTTGTGCCTTTTAATTTTGGATGGCCATTTGGCCATTCTGTGGGAAAGTAGCTGTCCTTATGGCCTTCCTTTGTTTAGGTTTCCATTATGGTCTGGTCGCTTCATGTTTGTGTTTCTTTCCCTTTGGTGTCTTTGATGGGTGGAGTAAGTTAATTGTATCGATTCCTGATCTTTGTTTTACTTCTAATTTACTGAAACTTACTGTAACCTTCATCAGCTACTTCTATATTAATGCTGTCTCAGTCCAGTTTTATTTGTCGGCGGTAAAGTGACAGGCAGCGTATATGTGTTTGTTTATGCGGCTTTTGAATAAGTTGAGAGAGGATGCCGTTAATACTAATACAGGCAGCGCGTTCCATGTATCTACGATTTTGTTACTGAAGCTGTTGTCGAGCTCTGCGTTGGTCTTAAATAAGATATGTCTGTATTTACTTCGTCTATTCCATTTATAATATCTGCTCTTTCACGACGGTCTGTGTCCTAATGTTGGTAAACCTAGTGTCGTTAGTTTGTTTGCTCGGGGTTTTACGTCCTCGTCCACACTATTTAGGTCATATGGTAGAGAGTTTCCCTTCGTTGCACAATTTCTATGCTATTCAAAGTAAAAGAGTAAATTGTTCGTGTTGTCATTGTTACTTCTAAGGCACGTTAACAAGTCGAACATTGACCCCTGCTCATCGAGGCTTCGAGAAATATACTGGGCTGGCAAATATTGGTAGTTCTGATTCTTTCCCTAATTATGTATGTTGTTATGTTGGGGATTCTTTTTCTTCCCCACCCCATTTTAGTTGTTTGCTTTTGGTTTGGTTTGTCCTTCCGGTTTAGTGTTTGTCATGTTGGTGGTTTTGATTATTTCCCTCATTATGTATGTTGTTTCTGTTCGGCTATGTTTGGATGTTCTGAGTTACAACCTGTTTGGGAAAGAGCTGCTGACTCGGTTGGTGGTGTGTTTTGTTTACTGTCGTCACTCTGTGTTTTGACTTCTTTCCCTAGTGATATTGTGGGAGGATTTTGGGATCTGGTTATATCAGTTCCTGATACTTTCTCTTCAATCTGCATGGTGCTTCCACACAGACACGACTGAAACCGACCGCACATGAGTACTGGTAGACTGCTTAGAGGGCCTAAGGTTGCCCGGACAAAGTGGTGCGAGTCGGACCGTGCATGCATATAAACCCTATAGGTTTCATAAGGCCACAGGCTTGAGATGTCAGTGGATAAGAGGCCCATAAAGTCGGAAGCAACGAATTACCTACATAGCGTTTACGGGGACGTTATGCCTCAAACAAACAAACAAACAATCGAACATGACAATTGGCGCTAGAATGTTTCAAATACATGAGTCACATTATGAGAAAACCTTAACTTGTCATTTTCGATCACCAACATGTGCGTTCGCGCAATTCGAATATCATTTCGATGTTCTCAACTAAAACAGAATTAGCTCAAAGTCTCTTATTTCTATGTCTAAAATTTTTCAAGACTATTGCTAGCATGCAAAGTTAGGCAGGTCACGTCAATTTTCTCGAGGCCTGCAAACAGCGTAGACCCAGATCCGTCGCCCCAGAATACACAATTTGTGCAAGGTATATACTATTTGCTAAAACATTTTGTAAACGCCAAAACCCCGTCACCTTGTTATTAAACTATTCCTGTTGGAATCCCGTGTTGATATTTTCTATGATTCAATTTGTTCCGCACTGCGTAGGAATTGTTGAAATGCTTTTTTATGTCAGAATTTACATTAATTGAAGTACTAATATACAGATCATTTTCAAATATAGTAGTTTGATATGGAAGCCGATGGGGGAATTTTGACTTGTGACATTTGGACTTGTGACTTATGACTTTCGAAGCATGATTTTTGACTTGTAACTTTTGAAAACCCTGAAGCAATGGTCTTATGTTTTTAACTCTGCTTTTGTGAAGTTTTATGACATGCGACTTATAACTTTTGACTTGTGACTTGCGACTTCTGACCTGTCACTTTCGACTTATAACTTGCGACTTATGACTTATATTTCTTGGCGCGAAACTTGGCGGTAGGGGATAACAAAAATCAAGATAAATTTCTGAGCTTTCCGAAGAGACACACAAAATGACGACTGTATACGAGCAATAATCGTACTTGTGTATTGTCTCTTTGGAAAGCTCTGAAACATACCTTTATCCTGTTTTTTATTCAGTACCGCCATTGGTGTTATCCCCAATTACTTCAGGTTCGCGCCAAGAAAAAGTCTAAAGCCGCAAATCACAATTAAAAAGTCATAAGTACCCAGTCATAAGTGGAAAGTCATAAGTCATAAGTCATAAAACTTCACAAAAGCAGAGTTAAAAAACTGGCATTTTTCAAACGATATAATACAGAATGAGCAAAATCGCTTACCTCACCGGAATCGTCGCCGTCGTTGTCCGCCATTCGCCATTGCTTCAGGTTTTTTTTAAAAGTCACAAGTCAAAATCAATACATCGAAAGTCATAAGTCACAAGTCCAAATGTCACAAGTCGAAATGTCCCCCATCGGCTTCCATAGTGTGATAAAAATTTTGGTATCAATGACAGTAAACACGCAGCGATACAAGCTTTTAACAAGGCCACCTGAAATGGTGTAGTAACTTGGGGTGGGTGGGGGGCGGCTTTCGTTCGCGTCCCCACACCCCAATCAATAAACAATTTGATTTTGAAATGATGTCATAGGAATGTTATGGGTGAACATCTATCAAAATTGCTCAAATCATTCCCCACTCTCCTGAACAAGTTGACCGCAAGAGCTTAAAAAACAACAGTAGCATCATCATCATCATCATCAACAACAAACACTTAAATGACTTTTTCCTCTAAAAAGCTTTACAGATTTGAAAATAACGAAAGGAATGTTCAAAATCATTTTCTGCACGGGACATGATGGCCACTAGAGCTGAAAAAGGCAAACTTTAAAACAACTTCTACTCAACAGCTAGACTGTTTTTGAAACAACTTCACAGAAATGTTCCTTGGGTCGATGTCTTCCAAAATTCACTCAAACCATCAACTTCACCTTATACAACCTACCGTCTAATTTCTTCTTTATGGAATTTACAATATAGATTAGCAGGTGAGCGACCCATAATCATCATGACCTCCTGTTATGTTTTATGCGCACCTGGGATGGAAGCTGATTGCACGATTTAAGGAGGCTGTTCAAACGAGCACCCACGATCCATGTTTAGAGAAATATTAAGAAAACAGAAGTCAGAATTTTTGTTTTTGTCATTTACGAACAGCAATTAAGCAGATTAACCTTCGCAACCGCGCAGTCTGATAGGCACCTATGTGTTCGCTGCTTGGTTTCCACAATACATCCAGTAATTACCATTACGATAACACGCCCGTGTGACATGGTGCATTTTTTCACATCCCCAAAATGGATACTTTTCTGATGAAAATCTGTGATATTTTACTTATTTTTACTGCAAACATAGGTTTTGGGTGCTCGTTAGAACCGCCTCATTGAGGCGGTTCTAACGAGTACCCACAACCTATGTCTTGTAGCAGAAATAAGAAAATTAATTTATACCCCCGTAAACCCCAGTTTTTTCTATATAAATCGGGGTTTAGGGGGGGGGGGGGGGGTACTCATTTCACAGACCGGTTCACGTGATGATTAAGAAATTACGCTTATACAAATACATAGTAAATTTTTTCGTCGAAAATAATGAAGATTTTATGATGAAACAAGAAATATCTTTAAAAAAGATATGCGGCGTAGATTTAATTGGAAGGTTGTTTAGAAACCAGTGCTTCAGCTGAAGTGCACGACCCGCCGGATGCTTTTAGCTTTATGAGTGTTACCATATATGGGTATGGCGGCCATTTTGGTCATGTGACCTGGACCTAAAACGGTTCCCCCAATAAATGCGCCTTATCGTCAGGAGCAAAAATATATCTAATATTTAGTACTGTATTCTGAATCGTTTGCAGGATAAAATGAATTCTCACTTTTCCAATACAAAAGCATATGTGTCAAAGTTTGACCTAGGCACAAAGAAGGTCAAAGTCAACCCAGGGTCACCATTTTAGCAATTTATGATGGGCCTACGTCCCAGATGTTATTTATCAAGTTTCGTGGAAATCTGCCAAGTGGTTCTGGAGAAGACTATTTTGAAGGGTTTTTACCATATATGGCTTGGCGGCCATTTTGGTCATGTGACCTGGACCCCATGAGCAAATTTTGGTTTCCTCCATCCCATAGAGGCTCCATATGAAATTTGACCTTAATCGGCCCAACGGTTTCCGAGGAGAAACAGTTCGAAAATTTTCACATTTTTCGCCTCGGCGAGGCTATACTAAATGGAATGTAATATTTCGCAAGTTCATTGGTTAGACCTCATTGATACTATCAGTATGCCAAAAATTGTTTAAATATTCCAAGCGGTTAAGTCACTACCACCAATTTTCACAAACGGGTTACGGACGGACAGACAGACAGACCATATATGCCTTGGCGGCCATTTGGATCATCCGACCTGGACCCCATGAGCAAATTTTGGTTTCCCCCATCCCTTAGAGGCTCCATATGAAATTTGACTTCAATCGGCCCAACGGTTTCCGAGGAGAAGCAGTTCGAAAATTTTCACATTTTTCGCCTCGGCTAGGCTATACTAAATGGAATGTAATATTTCTTAAGTTCATTGGTTAGATCTCATTAATATCTTTCAGTATGCCAAAAATTGTTTAAATATTCCAAGCGGTTACATGTAAGTCACTATCACCAATTTTCACAAACGGGTTACGGACGGACAGACAGACTGACAGAATGACACGGTGATTTTAGGGCACTCTTAGAAAATCAATCGACTTCAGTCGGTCGCTTTTTCTACGGGTCGTGCAATATGAGCTACAATAGTGACAGCAACAATTGTCTAGCTATGAACTGGTTTACTGTATTCAAACAATTCAGATGTCACGCGAGGAAAAATAACTTTGCAGAGGGCGGTGTCCCGCCTGTTTGAGCTCAGGTCAATGTAAAAGGTCAAGGTTAAAAACATGACCTCATTTCAAGAGCATATGATCTCAAGTATATGCACAACAAATAAGAAAACGTTATCATTTACTCTTTTTGAACACAAATTCTAGGGTTAAAATTTAGGGTTGTCGCTAGTGTTGAAACGTAAACGCATTGGCGGACGAACAAACGGACGAGCAGACAAACGGACGGAAACTTGATCTTATGTGCACCTAATTAAAACTCAAATTACACTTATTCCTTTTCAGAATTTATATAATATTAATGATATTCGAAAATGTCCATTTTGTGTTAAAATGGAGGACATAAAGTATGCTGAAGACAAATGATACACTGCAACTTTTATTTAGCATATATTGTAAATTAAACATCTGTCAATTTGTAATGCGATTATTACATGTTTTTGTCATGCTATATCTCTTTATTGGTTTCATTGGGAAACAGGGCTTGGGGTGTCATTTCATCTCAATGTCGGGCAAAAGTCCCACAAACTTGGAAGCAACGTCTCCAAAATGACCTACACAGTGTTGATGGGGACGTTAAACCTCAAAACAAACAAACAATTCCTTTCGCAGAAAATTCTTCCTTTCGCGAAAGGAACCTTCCTTTCGCGAAATGGTTCCTTTCGCTATATAGACCAACCACGTGAAATTAGGTCAAAATAGCTATTCACCGCAGCAGTTACCGAATTCACTAGAAACACAATTATACATATGACGTATGGTCATCAAAGGACAAGACGGTGAGCAAGCCGAAACTGTATATATTTTTCATTCATGTCTCACATATAAAACGAAACATTTCCTAGGTTAAAACTTCAGTAAACTGTCGTATTTTTGAGTAGATTTATTTATGCAAATCATTGACCAATGAAATGGTCATCTCCTTGGACATGTGGTTTTATTGACCAATGGAATAATGAACAAGAGGACCCAGCTTGGTCCTGTATCGCTCACCTGAGCTAACAGATTCAAAGTTTAAGGAAGTGCCAACCTTTACTGAAGGCTTTATGGGAGGACATTGTGATGACAGGGTAAGCATTTTCTGAAAATCAAGTAGAATGTAACTCTATGATAAACAGGCTGACCTCACCGGTTTTCAAACTCATTCAAGCTTTTATTCCTGACTTGCTAAGAAGATCCGATCTAAACTGAAGTGGCTATGGTGATGACAAGTTCAAAAACAAGAGTTTTCAAACTCCTCCAAGCTTTCTGCCTGACTTCCTTGTTTGTAATTTTCATGAAGATCCGTTCAAAACTAAAGGGGCAGCAGTGATGACAATGTCGAAAATAGGCATTTTCAGCAATCAAACATACGTCACTCTATGATAAATGTGCCGACTTGGCCGGTATTCGAACTAACCTGAGGTTTTATTCCCAAACCTTACATGTAAGTTTCAGAAAGATCCGATCAGACTTTGCCAGTATTCAAACTCATCCAAGATTTTATTCCCAGCCACCTCACATATAAGTTTAAGAAAGATCCGATCAAAACTGAAGGGGCTACGGTGATGACAAGGTCAAAATTGGCATTTTTAGCAATCAAAGGGATGTTACTCTATAATAAATGAGCCGACTTGGCCAGTTTTCGAACTCATCCGAGGTTTCATCCCCAGCCACCGTACATATAAGTTTCAGAAAAATCCGATCAAAACATTAGGGTCTACGGTGAGTGTTTCAGTTTTTACATCCCACCAACAGCTAAGGTCATACTGAGACGGGACCTCGGTTTAAAGACTCATCCAAAAGTCTGGAGAAGCCCGGGATCGAACCTGCGACCCCTGGTTTACAAGGCGAGTAGCGTAACCACTCGACCACGGAGGCTTCTTTAGGGTCTACGGTAATGACAGGGTCAAAAATCAACATTTTCAGCCATCAAAGGGACATAACACTACGATAAATGGGCTGGCTTGGCCTGTTTTCGAACTCATCCAAGATTTTATCCCTAGCCACCTTACATATAAGTTTCAGAAAGATCCGATCAAAACTGATGATGACAAGGTCAAAAATTGGCATTTTCAGCAATCAAAGGGACGTAAATCAATGATAAATGGGCCAACTTGGCCGGTATTCAAACTCATCCTAGGTTTTATCTCCAGTCACCTTACATATAGGTTTCAGAAAAATTTGATCAAAACTGAAGGGGCTACGGTGATGACAAGGTAAAAAATTTACATTTTCAGCCATCAAAGGGACATAACTATATAGTTAATGGGGCAACTTGGCCGGTTTTCGAACTCATCTGAGGTTTTATCCCCAGCCAACATACATATAAGTTTCAGAAAGATCCGATCAAAACTGAAGGGGCTACAGTGTTGACAAGGTCATATATCAACATTTTCAGCAATCAAAGGGACCTAACTCTATGATAAATAGGCCACCTTTGGCGGTATGCGAACTCATCCGAGGATTTATCCCCAGCCACCTTGCATATAAGTTTCAGAAAGATCCGATCAAAACTGAAAGGGCTACGGTGATGACAATGTCAAAAATCGGCTTTTCAGCAATCAAAGGGACGTTACTCTGTGATAAATGGACCAACTTGGCTGGTTTTCGAACTCATCCGAGATTTTATCCCCAGCCACTTTACATATAAGTTTCAGAAAGATTCGATCAAAACTGAAAGGGCTACAGTGATGACAAAGTCAAAAATCAGCAATTTCAGCAATCAAAGGGACGTTACTCTACGATAAAAGGGCCGACTTGGTCGGTTTTCGAACTCATCCGAGATTTTAACCACAGCCACCTTACATATAAGTTTCAGAAAGATCTGATCAAAACTGAAGGGGCTACGGTGATGACAAGGTCGAAAATGGGCATTTTCAGCAATCAAAGTGACGTAACTCTATGATAAATTGGTGGACTTGGCCGGTTTTCGAACTCATCCGAGGTTTTATCCCCAGCCACATTACATATAAGTTTTAGAAAGATCCTATCAAAACTGAAGGGGCTACGGTGATGACAAGGTCAAAAATGGGCATTTTCAGCAATCAAAGGGACGTAACTCTATGATAAATGGGCCGACTTGGCCGGTTTTCGAACTCATCCGAGTTTTTATCCCCAGTCACCTTACATATAAGTTTCAGAAAGATCCGATCAAAACTGAAGGCACTACGGTGATGACAAGCATTTTCCCATAGTAAGTCTATGGGACCTTGTGGTTGCCATAGGAACCAAAGTTTTAGAGCGATTTCAAAAAAAAGTTTATGTCATCAATGCCCCACCAGAGGCATGCTACAGATGAGAAATGATTGAGATCAGCCTGCAGGATACAGAGATATAGCTGCTCAAAAGTGTGGACGGACGGACGACGGACGGACGGACGGACGGACGGACGACGGACGACGGACGACGGAGGACCCACTATACTATAAGCTCCCCTGGAGCCTTCGGCCCAGGTGAGCTAAAAATGTAGGACAAAAGCAAAACTATAACGGCTACGCCGTAAAAATGTGATATTTTTCTTATTTGTGCTCAAAATATAGACTTTGGGTACACGTTAAAACAACCTCCCTGAGTGTCTAGAATCCGGTCTTGACACTTTTCTAAGACAGCTAGTATGGAAGTGGTTCAGTCTTTTGGCGTGCCGTTGTTAAACTGTCCATGTTTCGCATGCATACAATAGTGAGTGATGGTTCAGTTTTGTGTAAAGTCTGATTCCACTTCGATCCCAGACACTACCCCGTAGTCGGCCAAATGCTGCACTAGCTCATGGCATTGACTTCATCATCAATGTGCAACGGCCCTTGAGGTGTGTGACCTTGTCTACCACTTGCAATCTTTGACCTTTCACTGTGATTGTGGGCTCTTTGTAAGGCTTACCAGGTGCTGGCTGATAGACTACTTCAGTCTTTTTGATGCTGATTGTAAGATCATATCTATCACAGGAGCCGGATACTTTATCTATACATTTCTGCATCTTCTCTTCTGTAGGAGCACCTTTTGCAATGGGTTAGTGTCTTAACCCTTATCTGAACACGACACCCTACCTTTGGAAGCAGTGTAGATCCGGATCAGATGTAGAAGCTATCTGATCAGGATCCACACGGTTTGTCATTCACATGGTGAATTTTGAGAAGTAAATAATATCAAGTAATTCGATTGGTTGATAACAAGAAATAGGTATGGCTATCTATCTATCTATATATCCTGCAGCACCCTCTCGCGAGGATTATGTGCAGCTGCGCGCGTCAGAAAAAGAAAAGTGTGATAGAAGAAAAAGTATTAGATTTTAGGAGAATTGAAAGTAAAAACAGTGTTAGTAAAGTAGAGATTAAAAGCAGATAAAAACAATGTTTCACGGTTCATGGCATTGGGTGATGGAGGGTGCATATGGTCGATCTGAAAGAATCCAGATCGGAGCACACAACAGCATGAGGAGGAAGGTGATTCCATTGTACCACAGCCAAGGGGAAGAAACTGTATTTATAGTAACTGGCAGTAGTAGGGATTTGAATATAGTGCATAGTATGCATGTTTTTAGTAGTTCTGATTGGATGTCGGATGTATGTAGGGAGCGGAATCTCGACAAGACTATATACTATCTTGTAGAACAATAGGAGGCGAGCATCTGCCCGCCTCTGTTCCAATGATCTCCATTCATGGGTATTAAGCATCTGGGTCACACTACTATATGAAGAGTAGTCATGTTTGACCCATCTAGCTGCTCTTCTTTGGACTTGCTCAACCTTGTTTATATTTGACTGGGTATATGGGCTCCACACAGGGGAGGCATACTCAAGCTGGGGCCTAACAAGGGTATTATAAGCTGTTTCACGTATGCCTTGATGTTTGGTGCGTATATTCCTACGTATGAAGCCCAGGGTCCGATTTGCTTTGGTGGTCACGTTATGAATGTGGGTGTTCCAAGTTAAATCACGGCTAAACTCAAGGCCCAGGTACTTGGCATGATCAGCCTCCTGGAGGACTTCACCGTGGAGAATATAATTGTGTCTAATGGGTTCTTTAGAACGGGAAATGTGTAGGACCTGGCATTTACCCGGGTTAAATTCCATTTCCCAGTTCTTTTCCCAAGTTTCAAGCTTTTGGAGGTCCCTTTGCAATAAGGTACAGTCAGCATCACTGCGGACAGCCAAATATATTGCCGTGTCATCTGCAAAAAGTCTGACCTGTGAGTGGATCTGCTCTGGTAGGTCATTGATGTATAAAAGAAACAGGATCGGTCCCAGTACTGATCCTTGGGGAACCCCAGATGTGACCGGAATTTGGGATGAGGTTTCCCCCTCTAGGGCTACACGTTGAGTACGGCCAAAAAGGAAAGCTTTGATCCAATTTAGGGTGTTTGAGGTTATGCCATGTTGGTGCAGTTTGTGGAGTAATTTAATATGGCTAACCTTATCGAATGCTTTACTAAAATCCAGGAGTATCAGGTCAGTCTGGTGACCTGCTGATAGATTTCGTGCAAGCTCATCAACAAGTTGGATGAGCTGTGTTTCGCAGGACCTCCTTTCCCTAAATCCATGTTGAAGATCATACAAGATGTTATGTTTGTCGAGATGCTTAGTAAGGTTGGATGCAACAATATGCTCCATTAACTTGAAAGCAAAACTGGCTTAATTAATTTATTTAGGAGGAGAAGGGTTAAGTGCTCAGAAACCCCGAAGACAGTTTTTTTCTCTCGCGATTGGTCTTTATCAGAAAATAAATCATAATTCCAATGGGAATGTGACTCCTCTTTTGTGGTATTGTACTTATACATTGCGTGAGTAATCATCTAATTAATCTTCCTCTTGGTGACAAAAATCGGGCGTGATCTTTTCATTATGGCATTTTGACGTTTTAGGGTATGGGGTGCCGTTTTACTATTAAATTCATATTTATAGATATCCATAATTTGAATTATGGATATCAATAAATCAGCCGAATATTGGACATCCATAATTCGAATGATAAATATGCATAAATCGAATTATGGATGTCCATAATTAGATTTATGGATATCATTAATTCAGAGCGATTTATGGGTATCAATAATTCGAATTATGGATATCACTAATTCTAAGAATGGATATCTATAAATTAAAATATGGATATTCATTATTCCTCTGATTTATGGATATCCATAATTCGAAGTATGGATATCCATTATCGAATTATGGATATCTATAAATAGGTCTGAATTATGGATATCCATATTTCGAATTCTGGATAAAAGCCTTTAGTTTGAGTCTTTATTTATTGTATTTATTATGAATATCCATAAATCGAATCTGAATTATGGATATCCATAAATCGAATTATGGATATCCATTATTCGATTAATATTTAGATTTGGGGAACATATCTTTTCGGAAGAAGCCGTTGTAATCAACGACTGTCGATGGAATACATAAGTTGAGTTAATAGTCACTAGTTCCAATCAAACGACAACACATTCATAATAGACAACTTATTCTATATCCCCCCACTCCACCACCGCCCAACCTCCCACAGTCCCACACTCAGTAAGAGAAGGTATATCTTATTTTTATGAAAATTATTGATGTTGTCTCTGAATTAATGTGCATTGATATACCTTTGTGACTTTCTAAAACTATCACTTGGGCGACAACTATTGTGACTGTTTGCTTCCCCGTACTCACAGCCCTGTGTAAAAGACATTTGCTCTGAAATGAAAGAACTGGCTCCCTGTGATATTTTTATGCCCCAGAAATCAAAGATTTGGGTTTTTGGTCTTTCTGTCTGTCTGTTTTTTTTCTGTTAGTTTGTCTATCCTCAAACACTATAACACTGAACATAACTTTTGAATGGTAAATGACAGGTCCTTCAATTCCTTGTCACAAGATCTTTCCAGTGGTACCATGGTTTTTTATTTCATGACCTTGACCTTGACGATTGACCTACTTAAAAAAAAAAGCTTTAACATTGGCCATTACTTTCGATTGGTAAGTAATAGACTTTCATATTTGACATGCGCATTCATTGTCACAAGACCTTTCCATCGGTTACCTTATGACCTTGCCATTGACGTTTGACCTACTTTTAAAACATTGCATTGGCCAAAAATTTCGATCGGTAAGTGATAGAGCTTGCATATTTCACCTATGCATTTCTTGTCACAAGACCTTTCCGGTGATACCATAATTTTTTAGCGTGTGACCTTGACCTACCTTTTCAATTCTATAACATTGGCAATATCACACAATTGGTAAGCGATTGGGCTTTCATATTTCACATGTGCATTTCCTGTCACAGACATTCAAGATATACCATAATCTTTTACCTTGTGACCTTGACCTTGATATACTTTTCAAAAAAAATATGAACATTGGCCGAATCTTTTGACTGGTTACTGATAGGACTTTCATATAACACATGCGCTGTTTGGGGCAACAGTGTTTCACAAACATATCTTGCTTTCCTTTTTCAGTAGACCCCATTGACAAAGGCAGCAATTTTTCATCACGAAAACACGCCTATATAATTTTGATCCCCTCGAACCCCACTTTTATATAGTAAAACTGACTGGGGTTTTCAGGGGTAAACATTATTTTTTCTTATTCCTGCTCAAAAACATAGATTGTGGGTACTCGATAGAACCGCCTCGTCGAGGCGGTTCTCTCGAGTCCCCGCAATCTATGTTTTGAGCAAAAATAAGAAAAATATCAGATTTTTTATCTGGAAATTTTCCTTTTTGGGTGGTAAAATCTTCCAATACATTTGTATAGGCGTGTTTTCGTAATGTGGTTGGATTATGCTTAACCCTTAAAATGCTAAGAAAAAATGCATCTAAAAATGTCGGCTGTTAATGTCGTCTGCAGAATCTTCTTGCAAACTTTTTAGAAAGGATTTTTTTTTTACTGCTCGCCACACTGTTTGCAACAACGACTTTTAAAGTAACCGGCACACGACAAAGCATAAAACAGTTAACGTGATTGGAATTTTATGGGTTAACGCTTTCAACCCTAAAGACCGGCATGGATACGCAAACAATGTTGACCTAGATGAGACGGCTCCAGCGGGATCAATACTAAATCCTCTTTCTGCAAGAATGGACGAGTCCAAATTCAAAGTTCATCAGCAGGCACACAATGTTGACTCAAAGTTGAACCAACGTCAATAACGTTGTTTAAACGTTGAGTGCTCGTAGGTTCATCCACTTCGTACCAAATGGATCACTCGCCTTTTATACAGCATAAGTCCATTTCAAAATTTAGGGATGTCAGGTTGTGTTTTCTTCAAATGGATTTGGAAAATGGCTGAACTTTAAGCAAACAGTGGATGTCTTGATCAGACGCCGCGTTCTGCGGCGAGAACGCGGCTTCTGGTCTGGGCCTGATAATCGTTTTGGGGTTTTCGATACAAAGTGGGTTAAAGCCGAGTTGACTAAAGAAATTCTGGGTTGAATGTGATAAAGAGATACAATGCACCTGAGAGGTCGGCCAACCAGTGTAATTACGTTTCTACAGAAGTAGATCGCGTATAACAGCTTTTGAAAATACATCAACAAGATTAAAGCGCCACGTACATATGCGAGATCAAGAGATCATTCAAACCATAGTATACAGTGAAAAATGCGAAGTCGATGCCCTGTGGTTTACTTTGACTGCCAACCTCTTACAGGGTTTCAATGATTGGCCTAAAGGACTCATTGCCGGATCATGAAACAAGTTTAAATTTGAAAATAATTAACGAGTGCTGCTGGCTAAGGAAAATGCACAGAGCTGAAACAGACCCGCATACGAGTACTGGTAAACTGCTTAGAGGATCAAAGCTTGCCCAGGCAAAGCGGTGCGAGTGTCGGACCTTCCATGCTCATAAACCCTATTGGTTTCATTGGGCGGCAGGGCTTGAGATGTCATTGTATCTCAATGTCGGGTAAAAGCCCCACAAAATTGGAACCTACGTCTCCAAAATGACCTTTACAGTGTTGACGGGGACGTTAAACATGAAATCAAACAAAACAAAACAACACATTACCAGCAGGCATCAGAATTTTCTTTAAAATTGATAAAACTATGACATCGTCTGCAACCAGAAGAATATTTAGTGTTAAGTCGCACAATTTCGCCAGATTACGTCTCACTATTTTGGCAAATCGTTAAACAACTGAAGAAGTTGGGGCGTACAATCCCTGCCTCATTCCAAAATTATAATTAAGAATCTTTATTATTCATTTAATTCAAATACAACATCGGCTCTTAGACGCTTTTCATAACAAAAACACGCCTATTCAAATGCATTGTAAATTTTACCGCCGAAGAAAAAAAAATCAAATGAAAAAGTGTGATATTTTTCTTATTTTTTTGAGGGTACACGTTAGAATGGTTCTGTCAGACCAGCACTCAAAATCTATATTTTAGAGCAGAAATAAGAAAAAATAGGGTTTATCCCTGTAAACCACAGTTTTTCTGTATAAAAGTGGGGTTCAAGGGGGTCAGAATTATAAAGGCGTGTTTTCATGATTTAAAAGAACTAACCTCTAATTTAACCTGACATGTCGGTTATGTCAAGGGGTATATACATGTAGTTTTTGCCTTTTCGTTCGTTTGTTAGTTTTTTCCATTGCGAAAACATGCCTTTATCAATCTGACCACCTTAAACATCATTCTTATACAGAAAAACCGGGGTTTGCAGGGGTATACACTATTTTTCTTATTTCTGCTCAAAAACATAGAGAGTGGGTACTCGTTAGAACCGCTTCGTCGAGCGGTTCTCACGAGTATCCACAATCTATGTTTGAGTAGAAAATAAGAAAAAAGCGCAAGTTTTCATCTGAAAATTTTCATATTTCGGTGGTAAAATTTACAATGTATTTGTATAGGCGTGTTTTCGTATTGCTGCGTTTTTCGGTAGTTAGTTAATATTCAAGTCGAAGTGCTGCGCAAAAGTTTTTTTTGGTTTTTATAGTTTCATATTTCAACAATCCTATGCCAGATTTGTTTCACATTTTGTTTCTGATATCTGTTTAGAATAACCATTTTATATGATACAGTGAAGGTTCCTGGGTTGGTAGTAATTTTTCAGCTCTCGTCGAAGTTTTGTTCTTACAGTTTTGACAGATTCACACCTCAGTGATCATTTGGTAGATTTGTCTTCGGATGTATGACAGTGCCTTTAAATGGTGTCATGAAAGACCCGGATGGTACTCCTGGATAAGAACAGGGGCCAATAATTATGACAGACATTTCGGCGTGCCAAACGTTTTATAGTAACCCTTATGCTGCTTTTGCAAACAGTGTAGATCGAAATCAGATGGTATCTGATCAGGATCTACACTTTGTGTCATTTAATTCATTGTACATCGTTCAGTTAATGGATAAATCCAGCACATCATGTACTGAACACCCCTCCAAACCCCACTTCAAGAGAGAAAACTGGGGTTAACCCGTGTGTACATATTTTTTTATTTCTGCTCCAAGACATAGGTTGTGGGTATTCGTTAGAACCGCCTCAGTAAGGCGGTTCTAACGAGCACCCATAACCTATGTTTGAAGTAAAAATAACAAAAATATCACAGATTTTCATCAGAAAAGTAGCCTTTTTGGAGATGTGAAAAATGCACAATGTGGCACGGATGTGTTATCGTAACGGAAGACCTCAAAGATATACATAAACCTTCATTATTGCGACTAAGAGTGACCCTTAGTATTTTGAACTTTCCCTATTTCGAATAGATTGTCATTGTTCCCAAAGGTACTCTACGTATTGAAGTTTCACCTCTCATGACAATAGGGGTCTACTCTTAAAGGAAAGAATTTGCTCTTGAGGAGCAAATTCTTTCCTTTAAGAGTAGACCCCTTTTCCTTCGGGCAGAGCTTACAGAAAAGCGAAAAGTAATTTCGAAAGCTGTCTCCCTTTGAAAAATGGCGGTAAAAACTGCCACGTGTTCCCGCTCTCCTTAAAAAACCGATCCAGTCAATAAACTTGTCTTTGCATGCTTTATGGAAATCAGGAATCGTCCTCAGATGTAAATTGCATGGCTTTCAAGGTAAATGAATGTGTCCATGAAAGAACTGGTAACCCATCTGAGACAAACAAAAACTAATAAAAAACAACAACAAAAAACAAGGAACATTAGCAAACAGTGTTGTCCTAGATCAAACGCAGCTTATATGAAATTGTCGTCTATTCTTGTCATCTGCTGATTTTATTTTTTCAAACTTTTTAAACATAGTCTTGCATACAGGCAAACAGTGTCCACGCCCATCGGGGCTTGAAGAAATAGCTGGGCTGCATGATGCTTCCACGCAGAGCTGAAACCGACCCGCACAAGAGTACTGGTAAACCGCTTAGAGGATCTAAGCCTGCCCAGGCAAAGCAGTGCGAGTCTACCCGTCCATGCTTATAAACCATATTGGTTTCATTGGGCGGCAGGGCTTGAGATGCCATTTCATCTCAATGTCGGGTAAAGTCCCACAAAAATGGAAGCAACGTCTCCAAAATGACCTCTACAGTGTTGACGGGGACGTTAAACCTCAAATCAAACAAACAAAAACAGGCAAACAGTGTGATCCTGGATCCAAGAGGAGCAGTCTGATCTGGGATCACACTGTTTGCAACAATGGCTATTAAAGTAACAGGCCGACGACAAAGCAGATGACAATTGTCGTGGTTGACAGTCCATGGGTTTAGATAACTATAACCTCAATCAATTGGCAAATGAGCCCCGCCAAGCGAATTTGTGTCTTCGAGCATTCCGTCATGACAAATTTTAACTGCGCATGCCTAGCCATTCAGAGGGGCCAGGGATATGGCTTTCTGTCTGAAGGTTCCTCTTGATTCACTGCTTGTATGAGCGAGCAGCGAAGGTTCTGGCGAGACTGCGCGGATGCGCAGGCTCGCCTGAACCTTCGCTGCTCGCATAGGCGATAAGTACCAAAATCGCTTGACGGGGCCCAATGATAATCATAATGGAAAACCTTTATTAAGGATGAAATGGGTTAAAAACACTAAATAGATGCGACGGGGAAAAATAGGATGCTTTTATCTCAAGGTCGTAATATTTTTGTTATTATTATTGTTTCATAATGGTCTATTGGACTTAATTAATGTACCAAAACCGAAGGTTATCGTTTTGTATTTGGATACAATCTAATCATCAGTGGCATCCTAATATTCAGCGTTATTTTTAAGCCTACATTTCTGTCTGAAGTTTGAACGACACAGTTCGCAACAGAAAGAAAGCGATGAATATCTCAAATAACGACTTGCTGGTCATACAGACTATTCAACCAACTTACATGTATCTAAAATTGTTGAAACAGACAAACGGGCAACAGGTATGTTGCTTCTTCGAGCGGCTCATGAATCAAGTCTGTAACTTTGGGTCGATTGTTTGCCAACCGGCACCCGGTCACTAATGATGCATTGTTTGTTTGATTTGAGGTTTAAATTCCCCGTCAACACTGCATAGGACGTTGCTTCCAATTTAGAGGAACTTTTACCCGACATTGAGATGAAATGACATCTCAAGCCCTGTCGCCCAAAGAAACCAATGTGGTTTATAAGCATGGACGGTCTGACACATTAATAACGCAGTTGACACATAATAATCACTGACCAAATCAAAGCTCTGGCAGCACAATTTTCCTGAACTGACACTTAGGCCGTTTCGTTTAACCCTTAAATTACAGTTTTAAACGAACAATATAGACCCTGATCAGACGCCGCTTTTGTGGCGTCTGATCTGGTCTTACTGTGTGCCAGTGTCCCAGTAATCCAGGCCAGTCCAGATTTAACAGTTAACGAACCTTTTACTCACAGCGTTCTGACGTCACGGGATTACTAGCGCTACTATAGATAACAACCCCGACATGAAGGGTCAGCGCACATGTACAAAAGGTAATTAGAGATGCATATTAGAAGCATGCTTCTAGCATCTTTACCATTGATAATGAAAATATTGATCCGAGGTACCCTCAGAAAAATGGGAAAGTTAAGAAATTTTGGTCATTTGTAAAGTCCCTGAAAAAAGGAATCATTTGGGATCACTTCACTTAGGGAAAATGGAATTCGTGAAACTGAATCGCACGACAAGGCAATTATATAAGCAGTTCACGTGAAGCTGACGGTGAGTTACCACCAAAAGGTAAAAGCCCGTTCCCCTCTTTGGGGAACATAACAGTTGACCCCAAAGGGGTCGCAAACGTGTTGGACAAGCTCAACATACGAAAGGCATCTGGGCCTGACGGGTTGCATGCCAGGGTGCTTAAGGAATGTAGTTCTGAAATATCTCCCCTGCTGGCTTTTATTTTCAATGAATCACTTGCTCAGGGCACTGTACTAGATGACTGGCGACAAGCAAACGTAACCCAGGTCTTTAAGAAAGGAGAAAAATATGATGCTGCAAATTACAGACCGGTGTCGCTGCAAAACCCTGGAGCATATATTAGTTAGCAACATTAACAATCACCTAGCCTCTGAAAGCATTCTTGCTGACTGTCAACATGGTTTTCGAAGTCGAAGGTTTTGTGAAACTCAATTAGTTCAATTCTATCATGACATAGTGAGCAACCTGGATGGGGCCATTAATCGTGCCAACAAACAGACTGACCTGATTATCATGGATTTTGCCAAGGCTTTCGACTAGGTACCTCACAGGAGGCTATTGTACAAATTGGATCATTATGGGATAAGAGGATCCACACTTAAGTGGGTTAGCTCATGGCTCTCTGGACGCACACAATAAGTTGTACTTGACGACCAAGCGTCGGATCCAGTACCTGTTTTGTCTGGTGTCCCACAAGGTTCGGTACTTGGACCTGTTCTTTTCTTGATATTTATTACTGATCTTCCTAATAATATCGATTCGCTTGTTTGCTGATGATTGTGTTTTGTATAGGACTTTATTTACTTCTTCTGACTTCCTTATCTTACAAGATGACCTGGATAGCCTAGCACGTTGGGAGGCCGATTGGCAAATGAAGTTCAATGTGGCCAAATGTCATTCAATGAAGGTGTCACGTCACCCTCCAGTTCAACTACTCACTACATCAGTGTACATTGGAACATGCCAAATCCGCAAAATATCTTGGTATCACCATCACTGATAATCTTGATTGGGGTCAACATATTTCTGAGATTACATCTAAGGCAACGAAGATCCAACCCGTGACCTCCCGTTCCCCAGAGCGGACACTCTACCAACTGAGCTATCGGGGCCGGTACTCATCCATTGAGTTTTTTTTTTTTTTTTTGCTAAATTTAGCGCACCGCCCGACTTAGGTAATGTGTATGGCCGACTCAGTATATGAATATAAATAGATAGAACTGTTACCTGGATTCGTACATGGTCAGCAATAGTCACGTGGATAATAGCGGGCGTGGAAACTTCCGTTGTCAGTAACGTAGGGTGCGACGATAAAGTAGCACTTTCTGGTCCGGATCTAAAGCCTCTGAGTGCTGGAGAGGGCATATAGTAACGCTGCTTATGCAAAGTATATACGGGTCACAACAAGCAAAACCGCTAGGGTTTAAGGAGTGGCCGGACTTGCACCACTTTTCCTTGGCAGGCTTAGACCTAAGCGATTCACCAGTTCTCAATAATAATAATAATAATAATAATAATAATAATAATAATAATAAAGACTTTATTTACAGTGGGTGACTCAATTAGCTACAAGCTACTCTTCCTTGAGGCCCACTTAACAAATATACACAATTTACACAACAACAACAAAAATAATTAATATATAAAATACGTCATACACTCACAGATCAGCAAGCTCCCCAAGTCTGAGGTGAAAATGTCTATCTTTATATGCCTGCAGCTACACTTTTCCTCAAGAGAAGGGAAGTCCATCACAGTCCCAAGTGCGTGTAATGAATAACCCTCCATACCCCACTGGCAACTGAGGCTCACATAGGCATACATTAGTCTTCTCATTCCCGCCCAAAGACACGTGCCGCGGGTACTCTTCAAAACGGCCTCAGTATCAAGTTGTGTCGATTCAGGCTCTGCGCAGAAGAACCATGCAGCCCGTTCTTATCATCCAAGCCTCGATGGGCGGGGACGCGGACTTAGATATTCGGATAATTCCAGCCCTTGGGAATTTGGGAAAACTAATTCAGGGATAGAATCTTATCTACACTTATCTGCAGTTGTCCGAAATGCAAGTATTTCCAGTTAAAATACAGGTGCTGGTATTTGAATACTGATGTTTCTAATTAAAATGCAGATATGTATAAGATATCGCGGTAACTGAAATAGAGACATCTACTTTCCAATATAGATGTTTGTATTTAAATATAGATGCTTGCATTTAAATATCTATCTATCTTCTGCTTCTGATACTGCGTCGGTCACATTTTTACATACACTCCAGGTTTTGCAGGATGAAAGCCTTCACAGTAATCATGTAATTACGCTAGGGATCTTTAACCTGCACAGGGGATGGTTCTCCCTGCACAGGGGGCCTCCAGTTAACGTCCCGATCCGAAGGACGGTGCACTTTTTGACATTCATCCCTGCAAATGATGCCAATGGAGCGTGTTCGGACACCGAAATTTTATCGCCGCTGCCGGGGATCGAACCCGGGACCTCTAGCATCAGAGGCAAGTGCACTAACCACTGAGCTATCACGCTCCATATAGATATCTCTATTTAAATACAGAATCATAGTAAAGTGACACTTCTCAGTCGAACAAGATTGGCATTTTATTTTTCTCATTACTGCCTCAAAAACATATTATAGGTGCCAGGTATGGCTGGTCTAGTAAGAGTTTGAAGCAGAAATAAGACAATGAATAAAACTTATCTTGTAAACAACACTTTTTTTGCTTGATAAAATGGGGTTTACCATGTATTTGCGACACAGTCTTATTATTTGCTTTTGACCGCAACAAGTGAATAGGGCATCACGAAATCACGCCTATATAATTTTGACCCCCCCCCCCCACTGAGCCCCACTTTTACATAGTAAAACTGGGGTTTACGGGGGTAAGATTTATTTTTCTTATCTCTGCTCTAAAATATAGATTGCGGATGCTCGTAAGAACCGCCTCGATGAGGCGGTTCTTACGAGTACCCATAATCTATATTTTGAGCAGACATACCGGACTTATACGGACATCACCTTTCTCAACTGTGCTGAAAATCAAGGGAATTAACGCGAACAAGACAGAAAATAAATGGTTATCTCCCCAAGGACTCGACTACCTCCTGTGCAAATCGCCTCAGGCAAATTGTAAATCGTACATTTTTAGGACCACTTTTTATATACTATATAGGTGACTGTTTTAATTTAAGAAAGTGGAGGTTGTGTTATGGTGTGTCTTGAAAAAAAAAAAAAAAAAAAAAAGAAAAAAACAATTGAATGAAAAAGAATAAACATAGATGATGTATTATATATGATTACAAATAGTATCTTCCAGTGTCAAATATATCAATTGTATTTAGCGACATAAATCAGTCTGAAATACATAAATGTACAAGCCAACAGTGTAAAATGCAACAAGGTTTTGAACATTTTATAATGTGCAACATAAATTTTCAAGAATTGCTGAAATGAAATATTATACAAAATAAGATAAAATAAAATAAAATAAAAAATAAAACGATCAATAGCGTATGCTCAAGAAACGCAAAGTTGTTAAACACAACATGACAAGTCCGACGAAAATGATCTAATTATCAATTTTTTTTTTTTTTTCAAAATATTTTTGTTGTTAATTCTAAGCCCAAATGATGTTTCATATCACTTGTGAATCGTCTGTAGCAAACGATTCACGTGAAATGTCAAGCCTTATTCGCGTTGGAAATTAAGAAAAAAATATTTGAAAGTGTCTTCTGCTACTGATTCCCAGAGCTTGGAAGATAGTATTGTTCGGTAGCCGGACAAAATCCCCCGGACATAATCCCCCCCCGGACAAAATCCCCCCTTTTTGTAAAGGCGGACAAAATCCCCCTCGGACAAAATCCCCCCGGACAAAATCCCCCTCGCTGTATGTCAGGTGGGACAAAATCCCCCCGGAAAAAATCACCCTTGCTCTAAAATGTTCTAGTTAATTATCCTTCCACTACCCACAATCTATGTTTTTGAGCAGAAATATGAAAAATATTGGAATCTGTTATTGGAATATGTCAATATAACTGATCATGCCAGACATAATCCTTATGGGTTGAGAGGTCCATAAAACCCCAAAGCACACATGTACAATTACAAAAAGTATGTCCTTTTTACTTTGATATTACAAGCAACGTCTCCAAAATGACCTATACGGTGTTGACGGGCAATAATTTCTCCATGAGCACCAATATAGCTTTGATAGTACTGCACCAAATCGGATACGGAATCTGCAGTTTTCAAAACGACAGACTGATTTTCAAAAACCAGTAATTGTGCATGTGGAGGTGTGCGGGATACTATCCACCTTTATACACAGCAGGGATGACTATGTCCGGGGGGGGGGGGGATTTTGTCCAGGGGGATTTTGTCCACCTGAACAAATGTTGGGGCGGGGGGGGGATTTTGTCCGCCTTTTCAAAAAGGGGGATTTTGTCCGGGGGGGGGGTATGTCCGGGGGGATTTTGTCCTGGAATCTATTGTTCTTGTTGCTATTACATTAAATCATATTTAGCCGATCAATCGAAGACGCAATCTGTGTGAAATTATTCATCGGGTCTCTGTATGTAGCAGAATCTCATCTCCCCTCAGGCGAATTAAACAGACTCGCACCAGACTGCGTGTATTGGCAAACTGATCCCAGTCTTTGTTTATTGCACAAAATAAGGTCATAATATTGAGCCGGAACCCATGATATAGATTTTGCTTGCTTTGACAGTCCAATGACTCAGATCAGACTGCACCCGTTCGTATTCCTCTATCCGATTCGCGTTTGGCAAGAGCACCAGGCTAATATAAATCAATGCTAGAAAAACAACCTAGTTGATTGCTGTCTATTCATTTAATAGGTGATATTCTTATATACTTAATGCCTCGGGCGGTCCTCAGTCTACCTTTCCAATGATGTTCACCCGTGACTTCGCGATGTTACGCGGTGTTTAACCCATTTAGTACCGGAAAACCCCCAAAACAGGTACCCTGGCAAACAGTGCAGGCCCAGATCAGACGCCGCAGAACGCGGCGCCTGATCAGGGCCTACACTGTTTGCTAAAAGTTCAGCCATTTTCCTAATGAATTTTGAAGAAAACACAACCTGACACCCCTAAAGCATGAAATGGACTTGTACTATATATAAGGAGGAACATTCCATTTGGTACAAAAAGGGTTAACAGGGATTAATATAATTATTGGTTTGTTACGCCAAGGTCATTTTCTCGAAAAACACTATTGAATTTGCCTTTATCTCTTTATAATCAAATCAAAGTCTCAAGTAAATCTGATGGATCGAGCTTAAAGTGAGACAGAGAGGGAGGCGATTACAAAAAAAAAAAAACAAAAAAAAAAAAAACAAACAAAAAAAAAAACAGACTGAATTATTATTCTTGCTATTATTATTTTTATTATTATTATTATCATTATCATTACCTTCTTTTTTTTATTTTGATTAGTATATTATTATCACAAATACCCAAAATCTATATTTTAGAAATAATATTATAAAAAGTTCGAAAACACGCCTACTCAAATATATTGAAAAAAAAATCCACTAAAATTTTCCACAGAAAAAAATGGTATTCTTCATATTTCGGCGGTTTTAACGAGTACCCACAATCTATGTTTTTGAGCAGAAATAAGAAAAATAATGTTTACCCCTGTAAAGCCCAGTTTTACTCAATAAAAGTGGGGTTTTAATAAGGTAAAAATTATATAGGCGTTTTCGTGATGATTCATCCAATACGTTTGCATAGTCGTGAACAAAAACTGTTAACAGCCGCCCGCTTGACACGCGCCAATCTGCGCGTCGATGTGTAAGAAAATGATAAATTATCAGCTCTACTCAACAGGGCAATAAATGGACAATAAACGATTGCAGGGAATAAACCTGGACTCAAACGTTTTTTTTGTAACACGAGCAAAAATACGATAAACATTTTACCACCAAATCATGAAAATTTGCGGAAAAAATCTGATATTTTTTATATTTCTGCTCAAAGCATAGATTTGGGCTACATAGTAGAACCACCTCGGCGAGTTGGTTCTAGCGAGTAATCACAATCAAAGTTTTTGAGCAGAAATAAGAACATATATATCCCAGTTTTACTATATAAAAGAGAGTTTAAGGGGGTCAAAATAAATCCAGACAAAGCTGTTTGTCTTACAATTACGTGTATGAGAGAGATCTTTGTCCTTTATTAATAGATATTTATCCACTCCAGGACAGGTTTTTAAGGTCCATTTCTCCAAATGTAAAGTCCTACCAGAATCTAGCCTTTAGTAGTCTTTAGGTTGGCGCGGTTTTAATGTAATATCATGATCTGTAAAGCATTCTGACTAGATTTCAGTTTGTCGAGGTGTAAACGAGATAATGTTTTGAGCAATAAGTGACAAGTCTGTAAAACATTGCATAATCTTCACAGTTTTACAGAACAATAAAATTATTTGTCTTTTCTGGCCCCTGTCGGCAATTCTACTTCAATATAATTTAATACAATTTGGAGCCACATTTAGAACAGAACGTCGCTTAATGAAACTAAACAATTACAAAACCAGGCCTATTTAAATATACATGTACATTGAAAATTTTATCACTAAAATGATTCAAGAAAGGCTGTTGACAGTTTCTGGAGGAAGAACGTTCACTCTACTGGTTAACCGCCTACGTAAAAGCATGCCCAGGATTAGTGTAGATAGGTTAACTAAAAATGATCTAAATTGTGTTGACTGGGCCGTGAAATCCATCACAAACAAAGAGTCAAACAAACAAACAAAATCATTATAAATGAAAATCATCAGTTAAAAAATACGTTATTTTCTAATTTCTGCTCAAAACAAAGTTTGTAGATACCCACCAGAACCGCCTCGACGAGGCGGTCAAACGGGCACAAAACATAGTTTGTGGGTACTCGTTAGAACCCTCTCGGCGTTGCAAACGGGTACCCACAATTTATGTTTTTAAGCAGAAAAAAATGTGTACAACTGTAAACCCTGTTTTACTACATAAAAGTGGGGTTTAAGGGGGTCAAAATTATGCAGCGTGTTTTATGATGATCAAACCAAAGTAACAAACACATTTTTCCATTTCAAACTGATAATTAAGCATATCGTAGGCGTAATAAAGTCTTTGTTTTCGAAAACATTTACATTTGAGAATACATCTAAATAAATAAATAAATAAAAATCCCGAACCATACAGTTCAAGAAGCACGTCGTATGCGTAATATATTCTTTGTTATTGTTTACCTTAGTGACAACCGCTGACTGCTTGTTACCAAGGTAAACTGGAAATAGAAAAGGAGGGTAGTGTATTTCATTTTCAAAAAGGACCAAATTATTCTCATTTCTATTTTACAAAATTTATATGGACGTGTTCGCAATACATTTGCCAACATACTCCCGCTTGCACAGAATAAAAATAACAACTTACAAAAAAGTTATGACAATATATTCATCAGTTTTTGTCGCTTCATTCAGTAGTTTTACTATATATTCTATACATTTAGAGGGTACCTCCAATTATATGTAAAAAGGACCAAAAAGTTGTTGATGAAACTTCATGAAAAATACATGTGTGCATTCGTAAAAGAATGCAGAATCATGAACCGCTGGCACAGAAAAGATATTGCTATTACTATTTATTTTATAGGGAAATAATTATCAATTTCCTATATAAATCTATGTATTTACTTTAACCGACTGCAGTTACCTGGATGTCCGTTAAAGTTCGACATGTGTGGATACCCGTAAGAACCGCCTCGATTAGGCAGTTCTTACGAGTACCCACACTCTATATTTTGAGCTGAAATAAAAAAACAATATCGCAATTTTTCATCTTAAAATTTTTGTTTTTTCTGCGGTTAAGTTTACAATGTACTTGTTGTATAGGCGTGTTTTCTTTATGGGTCTTTGAGCATGCGCGTTCTTTGAAATCGCAAATCATTACGAAACACGCCCATTCAAATATACTGAAAATCTCAGCACTAAAAACTGAACATTTCAAATAATTTTTTGTTTTTGATACATTTCATATATCTGCTCGAAACATAGATTATGGGTACTCGTTAGAATCGCCTCGGCGATGCGGATCCAAAGAGTACCCATAATGTATGTTTTAGAGCAGAAATATGAAAAATAATATACGCCCCTGTAAATGCAAGTATTGTTTGTTTGTTTGTTCGTTTGAATTGAGATTTAACGACCCTGTCAACAATGAATAGGTCATTTTGAGACGTTGCTTCTAATTTTATGGGACTTTTATCCGACATTGAGATGAAAAAATGAAACCAATAGGGTTTATAAACATGAACGGTGCGACTCGCACCGCTTTGCTTGGGCAGGCTTAGATCTTATTAGCGGTTTACCAGTACACGTATGCGGTCGGTTTCAGCTCTGCGTGGAAGTTTTACTATATAGAAGTGGGGTTAAGGGGGGTCCAAATTATATAGGCGTGTTTTCCTGATATTATTGTGCAAAATACAAAGTTCCCCGACTGCATGAAGAACTTGGTATCAATGGCATCAGTGTAACTCACAGTGCAGAGTTTGGTCAGACTGTGCAGATGCTTTGCTGGTCGCACATGCTCGAAGAGCCATGTTCCCTTTATGTGGCTCATTTATCATTTTTTACCATCATGAAAACATACCTATACAAATACATTGTAATTTATTACCGCTGAAACATTACGCAAACTCGCCTATACAAATACATTGCCACCTTTATCGCCGAAAAAAATGAAAATTTTTTGATGAAAAATTGTGATATTTTTCTTATTTCTGCTCGATGAGGCGGTTCTAACAAGTACCCACAATCTATATTTTAGAGCAGAAATAAGAAAAATGAGTACCCACAATCTATATTTTAGAGCAGAAATAAGAAAAATAAGGTATACCCCCGGAAACTCCAGTTTTACTACATATTTGGTTTAAACATATTTTAATCGTATAGCAAGCATACAAATACAAAGTGTAAATAAATGATATAATACAAAATGGATTCAGAAGAAAGTCAAGGACTTGTACGAATCTGTATCCCTAGATACTTGTCAGTGGTACAACAGAGATAAATCAAAGAAATTGTCGTACTACATATTTGTTGGGTTCAAGGGGGTCAAAATTATATAGGCGTGTTTTCGTGATGAATCGCATTTTAGTCTTGGAACATCGATGGAGGAATTGCTTTTTTGCTGCAGTATGGCTAAGCGGAAAAAGCAAAGTCAAGCGTGACTCTTGGTAGGTTAGGCCAGAAACTTATTGAACGATCCTCGTATTACATTACGCAAACACGCCTATACAAATACATTGCCTTCTTTATCACCGAAAAAAATGAAAATTTTAAGATGAAAAATTGTGATATTTTTCTTATGTCTGCTCAAAATATATATTGTGGCACTCGTTAGAATAGCCTCATCGAGGCTGTTCTAACGCGTAACCACAATCTATATTTTAGAGCAGAAATAAGAAAAATAAGGTTCACCTCTGTAAACCCGAGTTTTGCTATATAAAAGTGGGGTTCAAGGGGGTCAAAATTATATAGGCGTGTTTTCGTGATGCGCGTATTAAGCTAACAAAGCAGTGTGGGTTTAGCTTTCTTTCATTGTTGTGAAAATCACATTTTTCTGATAAAAATGTTATATTTTCTTATTTCTGCTTCAAAGAAAGATTGTGGGTGCTCGCCAGAACAGCCTCATCATCGAGGCGGTTCTTACGAGTACCCACAGTCTATGTGTTTAAGCAAGAATAAGGTGGGGTCTTCACCTCAGGGACTTTGTAATGGTATGATAAGAGGTCTTTGAGCATGCGCATTCAGAGAAGTATCGTTTCAGTCTGCACACAAACTAACATTACGAAAACACGCCTATATAATTTTGACCCCCTTGAACCGCACTTTTATGTAGTAAAACTGGGGTTTATAGGGGTAAACCTTTCCTGCAATTGTATCGTTAGAGAAATGCCATTTGCAAAGCATAATTATGGGTGAATAGCAACTTGTTTTCAGTCCCGTTCAATTAACTGATATAGACGTCATTTGAAACAAATAACTTAAAATATTACAATAAACATAATAAAAAATATTTCGTGGACAGCTATATATTTATCTTTGTTACTAAAGTGCTACATCTTTTAAGTTAGCATATTGTATTGCAGGACACAGCACAATATATGTGTTGGCAAATTTGAAACACAACTTCCCATACAAAAACGCCAATGTTACTGAGTTCCCTAAGTTCCTTAAGCAACCTAAAAATATACGTCAAATGGTATTTTAATATTGTATCCGAAATAATCAGAACCATTTTCACAACGTGTCTATGGAAAAACTTTTAATTGCTGTCAATCAGAATGTGTCATGCAAATCCTTTCTTCTTACTGAACTATTTGCATGCAGGGAGCGCTGTGGTGCAGTGGTTGAGCATCGGACACGAGATCAAGAGGTAGCCGGTTCGAGCCCTGCAAGCGCCAAGTGTTGTTTTCTTATCGACTTTGCTTAGTACTGGTTCCTACACAGGAAACGAGGGCCACATGGAAGATTACTACTTGTACTAAATTATTATTAGTATTGTTTTATTTCAAGAACTATACTTGTGCAAAGAAAATGTGTAAGAATTGCCGTGTTGAAGTATTAAACAATAGTATTAGTGGCATATGAACAATTTAGGTCAATCAAAAGTTCGAGTCACAAAAACAAGTATCTAATCACTGCTCTGTACTAATTCGGCAACACTAACGTCTGCCATGTTTCTTTCTCTATCTCTTTTTTTTTTACCACGCACGAACTACAACTATTAGACGGACCGATAAAATTTTGTGTACCTATGTATAAGGCATTTTAAATAGGCATAATATGTGAAAAGCAAGCACTTGCCACGGGTCAGTAACTGGGTTAGGCCAGTTAATTACTGAACGACCTGGTAATGCATGGTAGTTAACCCAATCACGGTTGGCAACTTTGCTTCCCTCTTTAATTGCACGCCGGTTGGTCAGGCCTCAGATTCTATGACGGCTCCAACGTAAAGGCTTATTGAGAATTAGAGAGATAATGCTGGTTGGTGCCTGATGCTCTGTCTCTGGTCGGGCTCATCGGAGTCTAACTGTTGGTTTTCGTTTGCTCCAGCATTTCAGTGGTTTCTTGCTGTCGAGTCCTCACCGTTGTCTCACCTCTGTGGTTCTTTGATTTTTGTGTTCACGGAGATGTTGCACTGATGAGTTAGGAGGCCTTCATGCGGACTGAACAAATTATTTGTCTAAATCGCGACGGAAGTAAGGGCGAGGATTGTGGCCACGTAAAATCGATTTAAGCCCCCCCCCCCCCCCCCCCCCCCCCAGTGGAAATCTTCCACTGACCGTTCCAAGGCGGCTCTTCTGTGGCGATTTATTTATGTTGTTGTTTGTTACTTACTGTGTGTATCACTTGTGTCTTTTGATTTTGGATGGCCGCATGGCCATTTTGTGGGAAAGTAACTGTCCTTATGGCCTTCCTTTGTTTAGGTTTCCATTATGGTCTGGTCGCTTAATGTTTGTATTTCTTTCCCTTTGGTGTCTTTTATGGGTGGAGTGGGTTAATTGTATCAATTCCTGATCTTTGTTTTACTTCTTCTTGGTAGCACAGTCGGTTTCTTGGAAGTGTTCCCATGATGAAACGTGTCCTTTTTATTCTTGATTGCAGATTGTTTGAAACCAACGAAGAGGTAACGGCCATGTTTTCTAAAGTCATGCAAAACTGCAACGTAACGGAATTACGGGACTCAAAAGAGCTGGAAAACCACGTGCGACAAGTCATGTACACATTGGACGAGGCCATCTCTTCATTAGAAGATGTAGAGTTTGTTATTAACATGCTCCATTCTGTTGGTAAAGGGCATACGCGCATGCTCTCTGTTGGCTTCAATCCAGCTATATTTTGGGTAAGATACTTTTAATTTTGACGATTTAGTTGCTTCACAACATTAACACATATTTACCATATGGACCCTGTCAAGCGATTTTGATACTTATCGCCTATGCGAGCAGCGAAGGTTCAGGCGAGCCTGCGCATCCGCGCAGTCTCGCCAGAACCTTCGCTGCTCGCTCATACAAGCAGTGAATCAAGAGGAACCTTACAGAAAGCCATATCCCTGGCCCCTCTGAATGGTTGGGCATGCGCAGTTAAAATTTGTCATGACGGAATGCTCGAAGACACAAATTCGCTTGGCGGGGCTCATATACCTACAAAAATACTGCTGTCTACTGTACACTTATCTGTCACAAAAATCAGCCTACTCGCGTTTTCTGGTTCCGTATCACCACCATAGCTAGCTCTGAGCCAAGGTATTTATTTAAGAAATAGATCAGCTCTAGCAGTAATTGGTTGAGTAATACACCACTGTTTGGAGGTCATTTGTAATGAAGATCAAAGCACAAGCGCGTAGCAAAGGTCCACTAGATAAAGCTACACACCAAATACCAAACACCTGGGCCTTGCAGTTTCAGAGAAGATTTTTTAAAGATATTCCCTACATAAGCCTATGTAAAACCAAATGGCCCCGGGGCGGGAGTATTTTTGGCCTCAGGGCTATAATTTAAATAATCTTGATAAGAGGTCCACTAGATGAAGCTCCATACCAAATATCAAAGACATGGGCCTTGCCGTTTCAGAAAAGAAGATTTTTAAAATTTCCCTATATAAGTCTATGTAAAACCAAAGGGTCTCGGGATTGGGGCATTTTTGGCCCCAGGGCTATTATTTGAACAATCTTGATGGAGGTCCACTAGATGAAATTTCACGCCAAATATCAAAGACCTAGGCCTTGTGGTTTTACAAAAGAAGATTTTTAAAGATTTTCCCTATATAAGTCTATGTAAAACCAGAGGGCCCCGAGGCGGGGGCATTTTTCATCTCTGGGCTAAATCTTGGTAGAGGTCCACTAGATGAACCTTAATACCAACTTTCACCGACCTAGGCCTTGTGGTTTCAGAGGAGATGATTTTTCAAGATTTTCCTTATATCAAAAATAGAAGAAGAGGCAATGATCAGGAATCGATACAATTAACTTACAGCTCCCATCAGAGGCACCAAAGGGAAAGAAAGACAAACATGAAGCAACAGACCACAACGGAAACTCCAAGAGCGGAAAGCCAAAAGGACAGTTACTTTCACACAAAATGGCCAAAAGGCTATCCAAAATAAAATAATATGAGCGACAATAAACACCTAAAGACAAACCATTACAAAAATAAACCGCGACAGAAGAACCGCCTTTGAACGGTCAGCGGAAACGAATTCCACTGGGGGGCTTAAATCGACTTTACGTGGCCACAATCCTCGCCCTTACTTCCGTCGCGATTAAGACAAACAATTTGTTCAGTGCGCATGAAGGCCTCCTAACTCATCAGTGCAACATCTCCGTGAGCACAAAAATCAAACAACCACAGAGATGAAACAACGGTGAGGACTCGACAGCAAGAAACAACAGAAATGCCGGAAAAAAGAAAACCAACAGTTAGACTCCAATTGACCCGACCAGAGACAGAGCATCAGGTACCAACCAACATAAGCCTTAACGTTGGAACCGTCATAGAATCTAAGGCCTCTATCTTAAACCAAAGGGTCCCGGAGCGGGGGCATTTTAGCACCAGGGCTACAATTTGAATAATCTTGGTAGAGGTCCACAAGAAGAAGCTTCTTACCAAATTTCGAAGACCTTGGCCTTGCAGTTTCAGAGAAGAAGATTTTCCCTATATTTTGTTTGATTTGAGGTTTAACATCCCCGTCAACATTGTAAAGGTCACTTTGGAGACGATGCTTCCAATCTTGTGGGACTTTTACCCGACATTGAGATGGCCCAATGAAACCAATATAAGGTTTATTATCATGGACGGTCCGCCTCGCACCGCGGTTCCTGGACAGGCTTAGATCCTCTAAGTGGTTTACCAGTACTAGTGTGCGGGCCGGATTCAGGTCTGCATGGAAGCATCATGCAGCCCATATTTTTCTTCAAGCCCATATGGGCGGGGGGCCGAATTTTCCCTATGTAAGTCTATGAAAAAGCAAAGGGCCCCGGGTCCGGGGCATTTTTGGCCCCAGCACTATAATTTGAACAATCTTGGTAGGGGTCAACTGGGTGAAGCTTCATACCAAATAGCAAAGACCTGGGCCTTGCGGTTTCAGAGTAGAAGATTTTTTTAAGATGTTCCCTATATAAGCCCATTGTAAACCAAAGGCCCCAGGGTTGGGGGCATTTTTGGCCCCAGCACTATAATTTGAACAAAATTGGTAGGGGTCCACTAGATGAAGCTTCATACCAAATATCAAAGACCTGGGCCTTGTGGTTTCAGAGAAGAAGATTTTTTAAGTTTTCGGTGAAAAAAAAAAAAAAAAACAACTATTTTTGGCCCCTTTGACCTAGATTTGCAACGGACCGGAACCATTTGAACAACTTTGGAAGGCGACCACCTAAAGATAATTCCTGTGAAGTTTGGTCAAAATCCGATCAGTGGTTTAGGTGGAGATGTTGTTTGAAGAAATTGTTTACGCACACACGCACACACGCACTGACGACGGACGACGGACGAAAAGTGATAACAAAAGCTCAACTGTCACGTAGCAAAAGCTCACCTTGTCACTACTTGACAGGTGAGCTGAAAAGAGTTTCCCAATATAAGTCTATGACAACAAAGGGCCCCGGGGCGTAGGCATTTTTGGTCCAAGGGCTATAACTCGAATAATCTTGGTAGAGGTCCACTAGATGAAGCTTCATACCAAATATTTAAGACCTGGGCTGTGGGGGTTCAGTGAAGATTTTTAAATGATTTTCCTTATATAAGCCTATGTAAAACCAAAGTGCCCAGGGGAATTTTTGGCCCCAGGGCTATAATTTGAACAATCTTGGTAGAGGTCCACCAGATGAAGCTTCATACCAAATATCAAAGACCTGGACCATGCGGTTTTAGAGAAGAAGATTTTTTAAGTTTTCAGTAAAAAAAAATCTATTTTTAGCTCCTGTGACCTAGAGGGGTTATCCTTTGGAAGCAAGGAATACACCACAGAATTGGAAAATTTGGAGTGTACATGTTTGCTGGGACAGACTAGCTAGTTTTGGCTAATTAGGCCCCATCAGTGACCCTCAAATATTTTCGAAATTCCACAATGGAATCAATGATCCAAAAAGACATGGAAATGTAAACTACATTATTATCTAGGGCAGTGAGACTTTTTATGGCCGCCACACATTCCCAAACACCAGCTGTAGTGACGTTAAATATTTTCTATGGAAGGGCTTAGCCTTCGGATGGTTAATCCAATATGAATCATCAAGTAATCCAGCACAGAAATTAGAACAGTTATTAGGTGAAATATACCTCATTCATAAGAAACTCTTTCTTGTTCTCCATAAAAATGTTAGAACCTTCCAGAGAAAGAAGTGGCTCATATATTATAATAATATAATCCTGACTCTCTTGAACCCTATTTATATTTATAGTAAAACAGAGGTTAACAGGGGTGAACTTTAATTTTTTTTTATTTCTGCTCTAAATAAAATATAGATTGTGGGTACTCGACGAGGCGGTTCAAACGAGTACCCACAATCTATATTTTATTTAGAGCAGAAATTAGAAAAAAGTACACCTTGTAAACCCCAGTCTAAGTATATAAAAGTTGTTTTAAGGGGGGTCAAAATTGTCAATCTTGTTTTCGTGTTGCTAACCCAATCACGTACAGCGTCTACATTATTTTCTTTCTCTCCTATTTTCTGTTGTTGAAATATTAAATACTGTATTAGTATGCAAGCGCATTGCATATGTTTGTATATATGTGCCTATGGAACGGATATACATGTATGTGTATGCATATATGTGCAAGTGAATGTGTATTTGTATAGTGGGTCTATGTATCTTGCGTCAGTGGGGTGTACAACTGATATTGGCTTACAGCTAGGCATGCCCTGTTGTCCTCGCAGCAGGTAAGGGAAGAGAGGGAATGTTGTTATTTCTACAGTTTCCTCTCTTCAATTCAGTTTTCTCCGTTTCCCCTCTCCCTCACTTTCATCTCTTCTACTATGTCTTCTAGCTCTTTTCTCCCTTTCTCTTGGAGACGCAAAAATGAAATTTTGATTAAGGAAAGATACACGAGCTTATATGTTGATATACATTTAAATTCCTATATTAAGAGAACCTTTGGGACATGCGCCCATACCTATAAGCAGTACGTTTAATTACATATGACAAACAGAAACTGCCACCTACGCTCGTTATACACTTAACAATTTCAAGGGGTGTCTTGTAAACTTCGTTTATTGTATATTGAATAAAAATTCCTGTACTACTTTTGACAAAATGTGTTGGCACTGATCAGCCGCAAAACGCAACGGCGGATCAGTGTCTACACGGTTTGCCAATGTCTTTTTATGGAGCGCTTGGCGTATAAGACTTAACGAATATATTGCTGTCTAGCGTGGCTATACTTAAGGATATAATTAAGCCTGATTAAAATTTAAATAGGGTTCTTTTACTTTTGTAGCCATCGTAATAGGCATGTATAGAAATATACAGAAGTCGCTCGATACAAATTTCCCACATGCACGTTTCATGAGGGTCGTTAAGATCTTGAAGTGTGAAAATACTGGTCAACTTTTACGTCAGGCCAGGTCTAACTGTTGCTCGCTAATTATACCTGGGCTAAAAGAAAATAATAATAATAATTATAAAATACAATGAAAACGATGGGAGATGACATGTTAAGAACCTATTTCAGATGAAATTCAAAAGACAGAAACTCAGTAGTCAGCATTAAACACTACGTTACCTGCAGATTTCGTTAACTGATATGTTCTTTATAAAAGACTTATAATCTGTAACTTCTTTATTACCTGATTATTTTAAACAAAAAGAAACCCCTATAATTTTTTTTTTAAATATAACTAACCTATAAGAAATACTTTAATTTTAATCAACAAGTATCAGATTTTGACATTCATGCTTACACTCCTGATACATGAGAATGTCAAAATTCCAAATTCGTGTATCCTATCGCTAGTTTTGTTATAACGGGAAATCTTAAAATTATATTTGACAAAAGAATACGAAATATAGTTTCTAAAGGTCCTAAATATAGATTTCCTTCTCGTACTGATTTTAATAAATACCAGGATGACATTGTCCAGGCTTTGAAAACTTTCGGCGATCGTTGGTGAAAGCGAGAAGGTGCTGAGTATAGTGCTTTAAAAGAATGGAAAACTAACATTTTTAAATTAATTGATAAACGTATTAAATTTTATTTCAAAAATACTAATCTTCTACCGCCTAATCCTAAATCTAGTTTCCGTCATTTGGCGCATGGTGTCCAAGACTTTCATGGGAAATATGAAAGATCAGGTAAAAATTTGTTTTGGTCTATAAAAAGTTCTGGTGAGGTATTTTAAAATATATTAAAGTTAAGAGGTTTTCGAGCGCCTTGTCTGTCTACATATGATTTTTTCCACTCTATACACAACTAAACCTCATAACTTGATAAAGGAAAAAAAAAAAAAACTTTACTTATTTGATTGAACGCACTTTTCAAAAAGAGGGCGCTGCTTTCCTTGCATGCAATGACAAACGTGCCTTCTTTACATCAGATACACCAGACACAAAACTAAAAAAGCATACATTTTGGTCTTGTCTTGTCAAAACTATGTGTGACCCTTTATCTTATCTTTTAGACAATATCTACATTAGATTTGGTATAACGTTACACAGACGAATCGTAGATATTCCAATGGGTACAAACTGTGCTCCCCTAGTAGCGGATTTATTTTTGATTTGTTATGAACGAGATTTTATGATGTCACTTTCTAGTCAAAGTCAAGCTGACATTATTGAAGCCTTTGACTCTACCTCAAGATATTAAGCTGATCTTTTAAATATTGACAGCCCTTACTTTGAAGGAATGATAAGTCAAATGTATCCATCTGAGCTGCAGTTAAACAGGGCCAATAATTCTGATATCGAAGCCCCGTTTTGGATTTGCATTTGAACATTTTAAAGGCGTTTGTTTCAACTAAAATTATGACAAGCGCGATGTTTTTGATTTTAATATAGTTAACGTCCCATTTTTAGACTGTGATGTTCCTCGTTCGCCATCTTACGGTGTTTATATTCGCAGCTTATTCGCTTTGCAAGAGTGTCAAGTCAAATAGCTGATTTTAACACTCGTAATAAAATTGTAACTGGTAAACTGCTACACCAGCGATATCGATGCCATAAACTTTGGAAATAACTTTTAAAGTTTTATCGCCGACACTATCAATAAATTGCTAAATTTTAGGTTGGATTAAATAGACTTTTGCTGCAGGGGATGTTAAAGCCTGAGTTTTTTGCGACGTTATATGTAAATTAAGAAACATTAAAGGCAAACCTAATCTTTTCGGAACAATTTCAGAAAATTATTAAACGTTAAAAAACGCATTGGATATAAAATAAATTCTATTCAACAGTCTGCATGCACTGTGTTTGGCACAGTCACGGTCGGACATTATGCTTTTTTCTTTAATTGCACCCTGGTGGATACAGGTTCAGACTCCATGATGGCTTTGGCTTTAAACTATTTATTAGTTGGTCGGAGCCGGAACTTTAAAGTCTGTTGCTTGATCAAACGGGGTTAAACTGTTGGTTTTCTTTTGCTCCAGTGGCGTTGCATCGGATAGCTCAGTGCGTTTACTGTCGAGTCCTCATCCTTGTGCCAACTTTGCTTTAATTGTGATTTGTTTGTTTACCGAGTTGATTCGCAGATGAGTTAGCAAACCTTCACACGGACCAAACAAATGCTTGGTTGAACCACAGTGGAAGTGAGCGTGAGGGTTGGGATCCCGTGAAGTTAATTTAAACCCACCGGTAATTTTTACTGACCGTTCCAAGTCGGTACTTTTGCCGTGGTTCTGGTTCTTTCCCTAATCATATATGTTGTTACGTTGATGATTTTTCTTGTTGGTCCATTTTTAGTTACGTTTGTCCTTCCATTTTGATGTTTGCCATGTTGGTGATTCAGATTCTTTCCCCCATTATGTGGGCCTATATTGCTCCTTTTTAGTTAGGTTTGTATATTCTGAGTCACCACCTGTTTGAGAAAGAGCTGCTGACTCGGTTTACCTGTTGTCCATTTTATTTACTGTCATCATTCCACGTTGCGACTTCTTTCCCTAGTGATATTGTGGGAAGAATTTGGGATATGTTTGTATCAGTTCCTGGTCTTTTCTCTTTTTAATTATCGCCAGTATAGTCTGGACCGTTTTTCTATCCATTCCGTTTCAGCTGCAACATTCTATTCCTGGCAATGCTATCAAATGTTTCTTTTCTATGCAAAGACAGCATGCAAGTTTCTTTTATCTGAAATATTTTGACAATCAGAAGGTTCACTGTAGTAGATCAAGAGCACACCCACTCTGTGTCAGTGGCGTCCATATATTAATAGCACCAAACGCCAAAATATCATGTTATGATGATAATTCTTACACCCGCTTTTTCGAAATCAAATGGGTTTTAAAATTATCGTGTATCTCTCTTCTAAATTATTAGCAACAAACAACCGCTTTAAAGTTGCATACATGACAGTAAACGAGTTGTCCTTGCATAACCTTAATTCCTATGTTTCCACAATCAGCTGATAAATTTCTGTCACCGTTTGAGTGTTAAAACATTCTCCAGGATCAAGCAAATCAAACGACCAGTGAAACGCTCCAAAGTATTCAGTTCTGACAATGCCGAGACTCGATGAAGTGTAACGCAGTCGGGCCATTGGAAGTCGCTAATGTGTTCGGTGTCACTATACGGACAATTCAGCGGTTATGGAGACGTTTTACCACCTCTGTGAGTGTTTCGGACGCGCCTCGATCACGACGGCCCGCGAAGACCGGTATATCAGGCGCACGTATAGGCGTAATCGCTTCCAACCTGCAACATTGACTGCTAGGCCATTACCAAATTGACGACGTGTAACAGCGCAAACGATTAGGAATCGTGTACCGTCAGTTTAAGTACATCCGTATCGGCCGTTCAAAGGACCAAATCTGATACCAGATCATCGTCGACGTCGGTTGGATATGGCACGTGCTCATGTCAATATGGGTCGGCGTTGGTGAAACGGTGTAATGAAAGTCGTTTTCTTTTTGTGCAGAGTTGAGGGACGTCGTAGGGTGTACAGTGAACGCGGACAACGTTATGTCGACGAATGTGTTGAAAGGAGAGATGATTTTGGTGCAGTGCAGTGATGATACGGGCATGCATATCCTACCGTCATTAGAACAACCTATTAATTTTATGTTTATTTACGGTAATTTATCCGCTCAAAGATACCGAGATGTAATCCTGCGACCTCGCGCGCGCCCATTCATCCGACGACATGGAGCAGATTTCAGCAAGACGAGGCACGCCCCAATGTCGCTCGCATTTGTAGGGACTGCTTGGCACAGGGAACATCGAAGTCATACCGTGGCCCGCGTTGTCATCGGATATGGCCCCTATAGAGCATCTGTGGGACTGCTTAGACAGGCGTGTACGTCAACGACGTCAGCAACCCCAAACGTTGGGTCATCTGAGAAATGCGCTCGCTCAAGAGTGGAGACGCATCCCACAAGTTAACATTCAAAGATTGATTGCTTACATAGCAAGGCGTTGTACGGTTCTGATCACTGCAAGGGGCGGCTATACAAGGTACTGATTACTGACGACATGATTTCGAGCCCCGTGCGAGGAAACATGATTTTTTTATCGTGGCATGGCGTCTGATCATCAATAAGAAGAAAATGATATCTTAGTCAATATTCCGAATATTCTAACAGCAGTAAAACGTTGATATTGACCATGAAATGTTTCTTGAAAATAAAATATTGATTTCAGGGTGACGTATCTTTTTTGTTCAGTATATAATAAATTGGGACACTTTTAGTGGACCTCAAAATTACCCTAAGGTCAAAAGTATGGTTTGCCATATTTTGTTTGTTTGATTTTAGGTTTAACGTCCCCATCAACACTGTATAGGTCATTTTGGAGACGTCGCATCCAATTTTGCGGGACTTTTACCCGACATTGGGATGGAATGACGTCTCAAGCCCTGTCATTCAATGAAACCAATAGGGTTTATATGCATGGACGGTCCGACTCGTACCCCTTTGCCTGGGCAGGCTAAGAACCTCTAAGCTGTTTACCAGTACTCGTGCGGTCGGTTTCAGCTCTTTATGGAAGCGTCATGCATCCCAATCTATCTTTTTGCCATATGTTCTAAACTATTGGATGAACACTTCTTTTTATTAACTTACATGCAGTTTTGGTTAGCTTATACATAGGCATGTGTTTTTCATAGAGCGGGTATTTGCGATGTTATACCGTCGACTGCGCCGTCTAGTTGAAATTTATATCAAACACTATACTGTTTTGAGGTCACAGGTGCAGAGTTGGAACACTCGACTGTCGATCATGACTGACTTGTCTTCACAGTGCTTTGAGACAAATGGAGAACATTCTTGCCATCAAAGATACAATACCTCTTGATTTGATAATTTGGAAATCAACTTTTAAGTCGAAAGAAGAGCATGTTGCAGCTGATACATAATAGGTAGAAATTACAATACACTGTAAAATGAAAATGCATTTGACAACGTGTCTCACATCGTACCGCTTTTGAGGTTAAATACATTGCAGTAGGCTTGAAATAACATTGACCAGATGACCACATGTAATGGCAGTCTTGTTGTGTGTATCCTTGGTTCCGGAAGCAACCCGCTCCATCAGTGCTTTAACGGGACCGTCCTCAATTAAGTTATGTGACTGTATTATTTCTTCTTTTTCGCTTGTCATGAATATTTTTTTTCAAAAGTCAATACTTGTGGATAACAACTAGATTTTTTTTATTACTTCCCTTCTTTTTCAAAAATAATTTAGAAAGATTTTGCTTTGGTCTTGAAAGCTGGTTAATTTTTGGAGCGTAGCTGTTGCAGCGTAGCTCCAGTGAGATGAGAAGTGATTTCTGCACTACTTTCGGTGTTACTGCATATGACCCAATCACCAGTGAAAACATAGTACCCCGTGTTAACATAGTAGATTATTACGCCATGCGGTATCTTCTTATAGGCTGCTTTCCAGACCACCTATTTCAAACGGAATAGATGAATATTTTAATAGCTGAACTGTGTAGCAGTCTAATCTTTTTATAGTTCAGTTCATATAACCCAGTTTACAGCCCATTTGTACCATAAAAGCCCAAACCTGGCAACTTGCAAACAGGACAAACCCAGATCAGATACCACAGGACGCGGAGTCTCATTATGACCTACAATGCATACTTACAAAAAAGGTTCAGCCATTTTTGCCAAATATTTCGTGGAAGCCACAACCTGACATCCCTGATTTTAAAATGAACTCATTCCATACTGTTATAAGGTGTTGAGGATTCCATTCGTTTAAAATGGGTTAAAAGTACGCAGTGTGGGTCGATAATGTATTACCAAAATAAGACAGTTGGAATGAGTTTGGACAGGTGCACGTCAAGGTTTATATTGTAAGCAGTAAATTTTGCAGTTTAGACACAGATGAGACGCCACTTATTGTAGCGTCTGATCTGGGTCTGATATGGTTGTCTCTAAAAAGGCTGCTAGACATATACTCAGAGTATGGGTTAATGTGTGTGTGTGTGTGGGGGGGGGGGGGGGGGGCAGTGTTACTTTTTTTAAAGCGACCTGTCTGCGTCCTAGGCATGTGACCATAAATAAAGCAAATTATCAGCTCAGACGCAAGTTCGATACTCTTTCCAGGAGATTGATCTTGAAACCTGTTCCACGGTGATTCTATCCCTTTCGCTGATTCAAGAAAGGCAGTTGTTGGTTTCCGGTAAAAGACTGTGCACTGAGCTGTGTTGACAATATCTAACCAAAGAATTGCCTTAATAATGACAGATCATTTCATAAATGGCCTCGTCGAGGCAATTTATTTTTATATAATAATAAGGGAGTATAATGTCTAATGTCTAAACCTCTTCAAATATTCCTATGGATTGATATTGACAATAACTAACCCAAGAAACTGTCGTATGCAAGATCACTTCATAAATGGCCCCACCGATGCAATATATATTTAGAAAAATGTTAACAGAGTATAATGTTCAAACCTCTCTGAATATTCCGATCGTTTTTGGCATTCGGATTGATATTGACAATACCTAACCCATGAGGCTGTTTTATGCAAGATTACTTTATGAATGGCCTCGCCGAGGCAAAATAATATAAAAATGAATACGAAGTAGAACATCTAAACCCGGCTTTAATCATTTTCGGCATACAGGTTGATATTGACAATACATAACCCGCAAAATTGCCTTATGCCAAATTACTTTACAAACGGCCTCGTCTAGGCAAACTGAAAAATTATTTCGAAGTGTAACTTCTAATCTACTTGGAATATTTTTGACAACTGTTAGCATACAAATAAATAATGTACAGATCTAACCAACGAGATTCCTGAATGCCCAATTTCTTTATTTTAGCCTCGGCAAGGTAAAAAATTCACCACTGACACGGTCGTATAACTTTCAAACCGACGGGTATATTTTTATAATGTTTTGCATGCAGATGTAAATTGACAAGATCAAGCTAATGATATTGTCTAATGCCATATAGCTTTATAAACAGCCTCACCGAGGCAATTTTTAAAGACTGATTACGGATGTATAACTTATAAACTGCTGGGAAAATTATGCTAATTTTTCACATGAAGATAAACATCATCAAGACGTAACCAAGGAGAATGTCTTATGCAAGATAAATAACCTCCCCAAGGGAAGTTTTCAAAAACTGATTACATAAAATAACTTTAAAGTCGCCAAACAATTTCGCAAGCCGCAGTTATTGCACGAGCTATAGCTCAGCAGAAATCTTCAAGTAAACTGCAGATCTGCGTGGTTGCTGTATTGCTCAAAAACATTGATTGTGGGTACTTGATAAAACTGCCTCGTCAAAGCGGTTCAATCAAGTCCCCGCAATCAATGTTTTGAGCAGAGATAAGAAAATATCACAATTTTGTATCTTAAAATTTCCATTTTTTTTTTTGCCGAAAAATTGACAATGTATTTGCACAGGCGTGTTTTCATGATGGTTGTTACGGGGTCTACACCTAAGCGTGAGTTAATTTCAATGTAGGTCTTGTTGCTTTAACACGACTTCTGGCCCAGAATAGCTTCAAACAGCTATGTTCATTGAATCAATATGAGCCTGAATTAAAATACCAATCAGACGCTAAATCAAATAATCAAAGCTACGCTCCATCTGCACTCTCAGTGCTTTGATTTGAGTAATGGTGATTTAGTCACTTATTAATTTTTGAAAATGTAATTGAATTCTACTCTTCAGTAACAGGATCTTGAAACTTCTAGTTCAAACAAAAACCAGACCAAGCAGGCACACGACGCTAGGGCAACGTCAAATCAACGTCGATGCAACGTCATGACGTTGCACCGACGTAGATATGACATTGCATAAACGTCATGACGTGGCACCGTAGTTGATGTGACGTCAAAAAGCTTTCATAGGAAATTTGGTTACACATGACCTATTAGTTCCTATGGTAAATAAGTTTGCATATTCATATCTGCAGGACCTTGACCTTGAATACTCGTGTAGTTTAATTCACACATCTACAAATTTTCAGATCACAGGCTGCAAAAATTCTCCCAAAAAAAACTAAAAAAAAAAAAACATGATATTGACTTTTCCCATACAAAAGCCTTTGTGACGAAATTTGACCTTGGCTTAAAATTGGTCACGGTAATCCAGGGGGTTACTAGAGCCAGTGTTTATTAAACACTATGTCCCCAACTTCTTGACCCTTACACTGCTTGCTCCTAACAGTTATTAAGATATATAGTTTTTATTTGGTTGCAATGTTGATATCTAGAAGGACCATAGTAAAAAAAAATGTATTTTTTTTTAAAGTTGACAATAACTGTAATGTTTTAGTTTATACTAATTTATTTTAGTTCGATTGCGATGGAAGCTGCAAGCTTATTTAATCGTTCTCGAACACTCATTCCGAATGTTTTCACGCGCGCGAGAGAGAGGCAGTGTCTATTACACCACTGCTACCCATTTACACCGGGGTGGAGTGAGGCAGTGTCATTATGTGTCTTGCCACAGGACACACCTTAATACCGGGTACCGGATTCGAACCCACAACCCCTCGATCATGAGTCGAACGCGTTAACCACTAAGCTATCGAGGCTGTAATGTTTTCTGAGATATCTTGCTTACAAGATTAGATATCTTGATTACAAGCTTAAAATGCCCAAAGTTTCAAAAGGCCATAACTGAAGTAAAAAAATCAGATTTGTTTAAAAAACCAGTTCATCTTCTCATCGTACCAAATCAGTTTGTAAAGTTTCAGGGCAATAGCTGTAATGGTTTTTGAGATATCTTGCTTACAAGCGTAAAATGCCCAAAGTTCCAAAGGGTCATAACTCAAGAAAAAAAATCGGATTTTTTTCCAAAAAGTGACCATTTTATCTACTCATCATCTCAAATCAGTGTGTAAAGTTTCAGGGCAATAGCTCAAATCGTTTTTGAGATCTCTCGCTTACAAGCTTAAGATGCCTTAAGTTTCAAAGGACCATAACTCAAGTAAAAAAGTTCATTTTTTTTTTCAAGTTAATCAGTTCATTTTCTCATCATCACCTATCAGGATATAAGGTTTCAGCCCAATAGCTTTAATAGATTTTGAGATATCTTGCTTATAATGCTTACAGGATTAGATATCTTGCTTACCAACTCAAAAAAGCCCAAAGTTTCAATGGGCCATAACTCAATAAAAAAAAAAAAAAAAAAAAATATTTTAAAAAAGTAATCAGTTCATCTTCCCATCATCCAAAATCAGCCTGTAAAGGTTCATGGTAATATATGTAAAGGTTTCTGAGATATATTGCTTACAAGCTTCAAACGCCCAAAGTTGCAAAGAGCCATAACTGAAGGAAAACAATTCTGTTTTTTTTTTTCCAAAAGTTGAAAAGTTCATCTACTCATCATCCCAAATCAGTCTGTAAAGCTTCGGGGCAATAACCCGAATAGTTTTTGAGATATCTTGCTTACAAGCTTAAAATGCCCAAAGTTTCAAAGGGCCATAACTCAAGTAAAAAGTTCAGATTTTTTTCACAAAAGTTAATCAGTTCATCTTCTGATCATTCCATATCAATAAATAATGTTTCAGCCCAGTAGCTCTAATGGTTTTTGAGATATCTTGCTTACAAGATTATCTATCTTGCTTACTAGCTTAAAACGTCGAAAGTTTCAAAGGGATATAACTCAAACAAACATATTCAGATTTTTTTTTAAAGTTAATCAGTTCATCTTCTCATGATCCTTAATCTGTCTGTTAAGCTTCGGGGCAATAGCTGCAATGGTTTGAACCTTTAAATGCCCAAAGTTCCAAAAGGCCATGACTCAAGAAAACAATTTCGGATTTCTTTTTCAAAAGTTGATCAGTTCATCTTTGCATCATCCCAAATCAGTTTGTAATGTTTCACGGCAATAGCTCGAGTAGTTTTTGAGATATCTTGTTTACAAGCTTAAATTGCCAAAAGTTTCCAAGGGCCATAACTCAAGTAAAAGGAATTCTGATAATTTTCTTAAGTAAATCATTTTTTAAAAGTTAATCAGTTCATCAGCTCATCATCCCCAAACAGCATGTAAAGTTTCAGCGCAATAGCTGTAATTGTTTTTGAGATATCTTGCTTACAAGATTAGATATCTTGCTTACAAGCTTAAAACGCCCAACGTTTCAAAGGGCCATCACCCAAGTAAAAAAAAATCAGATTTGTTTAAAAGATCAGTTCATCTTCTCATCGTCCAAAATCATTTTGTAAAGTTTCAGGGCAATAGCTGTAATGGTTTTTGAGATACCTTGCTTACAAGCTTAACATGCCCAAAATTCCAAGGGGCTATAACACAAGACAAAAATCGGATTTTAAGAAAATGACCATTTTATTTACTCATCATCTAAAATCAGTCCGTACCTAAAGTTTCAGGGCAATATCTCAAATCGATGTTGAGATATCTTGCTTATCAGCTTCAAATGTCAAAAGTTTCAAAGGGCCATAACTCAAGTAAAAATGTTGATATTTTCAAAGGTGATCAGTTCATCTACTCATCATCCCAAATCAGTTTGTAACGATTCAGGGCAATAGCTCAAATCGTTTTTGAGATATCTTGCATACAAGCTTAAAATGCCAAAAGTTTCAAAGGGCCATAACCCAAGTAAAAAAAAATCTTACATTTGAAAAGCTAATCAGTTCATCTACACATCAGCCCAAAACAGTATGTAAAGTTACAGCACAATAGCTGTAATGGTTTTTGAGATATCTTGCTTACAAGAACAGATATCTTGCTTACAAGCTAATAACGCCCAAAGTTTCAAAGGGTCATAACTGAAGTAAAAAAAATCAGATTTTTTAAGAGTTAAAAAGTTCATCTTCTCATCATCCCCAATCAGTCTGTAAAGTATCAGAGCAATAGCTATAATGGTTTTTGAGATATCTTGCTTACAAGCTTAAAATGCCCAAAGTTCCAAAATGGCCATACCTCAAGAAATAAATCGTACGTAGACAGACTTGAAGCATGAAAACGTCTGGATTTCAATTTATTTAAAACTTCATTAGAATTGTTTTAGACCAAAACAGATTTCTATCTGATCATTCAAAGACTTCGTCGAAATATTTGTACACGCGATTTTTGATGGCAGTGAATATGAAGTCAATAATTTAGAAAGTTCACTGGTGGTACAAATGCTTGAATTACGGCTGTATACCGCCTTTAACAATACATTGTCACTAGTCTTATAAGGAACGGAACTATATAAGCATTGCTTTCGTTCTGATCCTTTGTATGTGTTCAATTTTGCTTGTGTGTTGTATTATTTTGTGAACTTATTGAATAAAATATGTTTGAACCAAAACCAATTGCAATAGCTTGAATTTGCAATAAATCGTGCTTTGTATGGTCTTTTATGAAGTTTAGGTAACCAATATATTAACGGACGAAGCTTGTCTTGGCCTTCTGTAACAATTACAGCAAACATGGTGGTTGAATGACAAAAGTGGTCATCAACTATGAAGCCTACATAAAGCGCCGTCTATGATCAGGACCAGCAGTTGACATCAATAAGAGCAGTTGTGTATTAATAATTGATCAGATACAAGTATATGTTTGCAAATCGGCAGAGATTTATGAGTGCAGAAGTGGGCATTTTTGGACATTTCATTTGTGTGAACTGAATTGTCGGTACAGGGGATTAGAAAATAGCGCCAGTGAGTTATATTTGTTTTGTTTTAATGTTTTGATATATTTGGTTTGTTATTATCTTATTGTATATAAGAAGTTTAGGTCGTAGTACCAAAGCGTTAATCCAAAATCATTAATGCATTGACCAATGGCAAATATCAATGTTCAGACCAACAGACATGGGCTCCAGAAGAGTGTAATCTGGCGTCCTACGATAGTACTTGGTAAGCAAGCTTCGCCCACCATAAATGGCATTGCAGATGAATTTGAAGGAAAAGCGCGTATTTTTATATGATATTTCTATTGCTGGAATTCGAAACAGTATTATGTCTCCCCCGAATGTCTGTCTGTCTGTCACAAAATCGTGTCCGCTCTATAACTTCAAACCGTTCATGCTATCTTCACGAAATGTTATGTATGTATGTATGGGAAAATCGTGTCCGGTCAATAACTTTCTTATTTTCAGGTAGATTTTGAAATTACTTGGCAGAAATATTAACAATAATGAAACGATATGTGGCCCGCATGAGGCAGGTCGGTACCTCAAAGGTCAAGGTCATACTTATAGGTCTTAGGTAAAAAAGGGGCCTTTTATAGTGTTTGGTCAATGACTTTCTTATTTTTAGATGGATTTTAAAATTACTTGGCAGAAATGTTAATTACCATGAGACGATGTGTTGCGTGCAGGTTGGTACCTCAAATGTCACGGTCATACTTAGAGGTCAAAGGTAAAAAGGGGCCTTTTTTGTGTTTTGTCAATAACTTTCTTGTATTTAGATAGAAATGTTAACTATAATGAGACGATGTGTTTCACGCATGATTCAGGTTGATACCTCCAAGGTCAAGTTCATACATAGAGGTCAAAGGTCAAAAAAGGGGACTTAATTTCGTGTTTGGTCAATAAATTTCTTATTTTTAAACAGCTTTTGAAATTACTTGGCAGAAATGTTAACCACCATGAGACAATGCGTTGTGTGCATGACCCAGGTTGGTACCTCAAAGGTCGAAGTCATACTTAGAGGTCAAAAGTAAAAAGGGGCCTTTCTCGTGTTTGGTCAATAACTTTCTTATTTGTAGATAGATTTTGGAGTTACGTGCAGAAATGATAACCACAATGAGACGATATGTCTCTTGCAGGACCCATGTTGGTACCTCAAAGGTCAAGGTCATACTAAGAGGTCAAAGGGATTAAAGGGGCCTTTTTTAGTGTTCAGTCAATAACTTTTTCATTCCTGGATGGATTGTGAAATTACTTGGCAGAAATGTAAACCATCATGAGACGATGTGTTGCGCGCTAGACCCAGGTCGGTACCTCCAAGGTCAAGGTCATACTAAGAGGTTAAATGTCATAAAAAGTTTGTTTTTCTGTTTCAAGTCAGTACTTTTTTATTTCTTGATGGACTTTTAAAGTAACCATGCAGAAATACTCACCTTCATTAGATGATGAGTCGCGTGCAAGACCAAGGTTCATACCTCGAATGTCAAGGTCATACCTAGAGGTCAAAGGTAAAAAAGGGGCCATTTTTGTGTACAGTCAATAACTTTCTTATTCTTTGATGGATTATGAAATTACTTGGCAGAATTGTTAGCCACCATAAGAAAATTTGTTGTACCTCAAAGGTCAACGCCATACTTAGAGAACAAAGGTAAAAAGGTTTTTTTATTTAGTCAATAGCTTTCTTTTTTTCTATATGAACTTTTTAAAGTTACTTTGCAGAAATGTTCATCTTCATTAGATGATATGTTGCAAACAAGACCCAGGTCAATACATCCGATGTCAAGGTCATACTGAGAGGTCAAAAAGGGGGAGACATCTGTGTTTTTGTAGAAAAACAAATTCCAGTTAGAAATTGAAAGAGCGGGCAGCCAACTGGTTGACAAGTTTCAGTCTTGCGAAAACGGAAGTTGTATTAGTTTCTGACATTTTCCACGATTATGACTAACGTCTAATTTACGATGAGATCGTATTAAATATAGTTGAAATCCACGAACACTTAGGTATAAATCTATAATCCTAGACTAAATGGACAAAACACATCATGGATTCTATAATAGATTCAGCATCTAAGCAAGTTTCAAATCTAAGAAAGCTAAAGTACCAGTTATCGAAAAGTGCACTTGATAGATTATACTGTGCTTACATCAGACCTTTATAGAATGCGTGTCTGAATTTTGGAATGGAAAATAGAAGTGGGGGCAATGATCAGGAATCGATACAATTAACCCACCGCTCCCATCTGAGACACCAAAGGGAAAGAAGCACAAACACGAAATAACAGACCTAACGGAAACGTCAAGAGCGGAAAGCCAAAAGGACAGTCACTTTCCCACAAAATGGCCAATAGGCTATCCAAAATAAAACAATATAAGCGACACAAACGCCCAAAGACAAACCATAACAAAAATTAACCGCGACAGAAGAACCGCCTTGGAACGGTCAGCGGAAACGAATTCCACTGGGGGGCTTAAATCGATTTTACGTGGCCACAATCCTCGCCCTTACTTCCGTCGCGATTTAACCAAATAATTTGTTTAGTCCGCATGAAGGCCTCCTCACTCATCAAGGCAACATCTCCGTGAACAAAAATAATCAAACAACACAGAGATAAAATTGCGGTGAGGACTAGACAGCCACAAGTGGTTCGCAATTAGTACCCATCGGAATACCCACAACTTGTCTAAATAACTTAGTACCAAATCTTATGTAAATTTTGTCAAGTAGAAAGGTGAGAGCTTCACATACTTTCTGACATGACCATAAAGTATAATTTTTATGCTCTTCAGAGGTGAAAAAAGCATTTCTTACATTACATGCAAGATAGAGGGAGTCCTCCCTATGAAATGTCCATTCAATTAAATCATTAAGTTTTTTTCTTTTATAAGATTATGAGAAAGTGTAGTGTAAAGGGTGGAAAAATCATTAGAAGACAGACTTGAAGCACGAAAATGCCCGTATTTTAATTTATTTAAAACTTCACTAGAATCTTTTACAGACCAAAACAGATTTCTACCTGATCTTTCGAAGACTTTGTCGCATTATTTTATCATATGTTTTGATGGCAGTCAAACATGAATGTAATAATTTGGAGAGTTCAGTGGTGGTACAAAAGCTTGAATTTGCAATAAACCGTGCTTTGTATAATCTTTTATGAAGTTTAGGTAACCAATATAACGTAGGAAGCTTGTCTTGGCCTTCTGTAACACAGACAGCAAACTTGGTGGCTGAATGACAAATGTGGTCATCAACTAAAGCCCTCTCTACAGCTTAAGGCTGCAGTTCATAGGCCTTAGTACCACCAAGTTCTTGCTGAAGAGTGTTAACATAGTGAAGCCGTCGAACAATGACCAAATTGTTAGCGGCATTATCAGCTGGAGCCAAAACAAACTTCCTATGAAATTCTTGTATACCTAGTTTAACGTGACGTAAAGACGTCTTAGGTTTAGGAGGTAATGCGTCCGTATTTTGCGAATAAAAAGAATTGCGTTTGTTCACTAATTTCAGAATGCTAAGTTTCCATTCCTAAAGAGCTTTATGCTCAGCATACTCTCGTTTACACCATCGATTACCAAATTCATTCAAGACAGCAACGATTTTATCCTATATTTATTGAAATCAATTTTAGAAGGAAATCGATATTTCGGTCCATTAGATATTAAATTGCGTATCATAGAATCAGGAATAATTTTTAAATTGCCAGTAATAATATGACCAGCAACAGGATAGCAATACACTGAATTTTTACAACCACATGTATCAGGAGTGCCAGTGTCAATATCAAGATCAGAAACAAGTTTATTGAAATTAAAAATGATAGATCTAACAGGTTTATTGTATTTATAGACAATTATGGGTGTTTCAGTATTTTGAAAATAAAGGAATGGTGAAATAACCGAACTATCCCGGAAGATACTAGGTAAATCAATAAAATCCAAACCTTTATTAATGAAGGATATTTTGATGTAATGACGTTTGTGATTTATTTCAGAATCGATGAAAGGACAAAGAGCATGCTGAGTATATCCTCTAGTTAAAAGGTCATTTTGTGGGAAAGTAGCTGTCCTTTTGGCTTTCCGCTGTTGGTGTTTCCGTTGGGGTCTGTTGCTTCGTGTTTGTGTTTCTTTCCATTTAGTGTCTCTGATGGGAGCTGTGGGTTAATTGTATCGATTCATGATCATTGCCTCTACTTCTATTTCGTATAACCGATTAGAACTATCGTTATTTATTCGCCTCGGTATCCAGAATCCGTAATACAGAAATGGATATTGAACTTAAAAAAGCAAGCATTGAGTGAATCACTGCCATGATTCAATAATATAATGAACATTCATTTCAGTCTGGTATCGTTTCTTTTAAACGCACGTAATTCACGTTTACAATTACCATTTTTTCTTGTGCTGTGCGATCTAGTTTTACGTTTTCGACAGTCCAGAAGCGAGAAAATATCACAGTCGGGCATTTTAGATATATTACCCTCATGATAAATCCTGTCATTAAAGCCTAATGGAAAAGGTGTCTGTAATAATTTAATCAATTTTAATTCAGTTTCATGCCTTTTAAAAATTTTAAACCTAGCTGAAGAATTTACATAATATTTTTTTCCACTGGTTGTATAGAAATATCTTTAATAGAATGACCTGTACGTCTGAAATGACGGTACAAGAAAGTGTCAGTTTTTTTAGGCTTACTCATTCTACGATAGTGTTCGTTAAATCGTGTTTTTAACATGCGATTAGTTTGCCCGACTGCATTTTACAATTTACAGTATGTCAGGTTATAATATATATCAAATCCGTAGACTTACATGTCAAATCGGACATGTTATCTACAGACAAACGTCTACCATTTACAGACGAAAAAACGGTAGACGCAGTGCATAAATGTGAACAGCACCTTCACCTTTTAGCATTGCACATGGAAATAGTAGGATGCATTCCACTTCTCCTGAAAGGATTGGTATATTTCCTAAGAATGGGGGGATTTGTGAGGAGATTATCTTATTCCAGATTGTTTTTAAATAAATTAGTGTTACAAGTAACGGAAGTGGCAGAAAACAAATTAATGTGCCTCACCAATACCGACGGCAACATAGCACTAAAATAATAAATAGAATGGGTAATCCGTACAGAAGAAGCAGAATGTAACCTAAGGGGAGATATTGTAAGTTTAAATTTATTTGTGATACTCATTGTTGTTGAAAGGGGCGTTACCGTCCAAACTAAAGCGATATTCATATCGGAGATTAAGTTAAACAGTATACGGAAGAATTGTAAATCCTTCAGATAGAAAGCGCTTCAAAAAGAAGGCGAGTATAACAAAAGTCCACAAAACAGCTTTGCCTATAAAAAGCCCATAGATATCAAACAAGCAATTGTTATATAACGAGATACGAACATCGGTCCAATCAAGACCTTCAACAGGTATCAAAATGATGTCAAATTAAGGAACGATGAAAAGCAACTGAAAAAGCTATCAATGAGGATTGGAAAAACGACTAACGCCAAACGCTTGGAGCAGATACAACCTAATGCAGCACCAATTGTTACATGACTACCAGTGTTTGTTCGTTACGCTCTCTTTATTATGGTCCTTGTTGGAAAACCTTGGCGAACGGAATGAAACGCAGAAAATTAACACTTTAATGCACAAAATCGTCAATGGCGATGCTCCATCTTACCTTGTAGACTTATTACCAAAGAGTGTAAATGATATCAGTGCTTATAACCTGAAAAATTGAAATACATTAATCTAGAGTTTGTTCTTACGAAAGTTACATACTACACCCCGTAGCGTGTGTGCAAAAATGTCACCAGTAATGTTATAGCATCAATGCATCAATAGTGTCATATCCGCATTGCACCAAATTCGCCAGTCAGTTTGATTTGTTCGCCCCCGCCCACAGGGGCTTGAAGAAGTATATGGGCTGCATGATGCTTCCACGCAGAGCTTAATCCGGCCCGCACACTAGTACTGGTAAACCGCTTAGAGGATCTAAGCCTGTCCAGGAACCGCGGTGCGAGGCGAACCGTCCATGCTAATAAACCCTATTGGTTTCATTGGGCGACAGGGCTTGAGATGTCATTTCATCTCAATGTCGGGTAAAAGTCCCACAAAATTGGAAGCAACGTCTCCAAAATGAACTTTACAATGTTGACGGTGACGTTAAACCTCAAATCAAATAAACAAACAAACTGTTTGATTTGAAGTTTAACGTCCCGTTAACACTGTAAAGGTTATTTTTGGAGACGTTGCTTCCAATTTCGTGGGACTTTTACCGAACATTGAGCTGAAATGACATCTAAAGACCTGCCGCCAAATGAAAGCAATAGGGTTTATAAGCAAGGACGGGCAGATGCGCACCGCATTGCCTGGACAGGCTTGTCGGGGTGTGTGTGGGGCTCTCGCCTTTCTGCTTAGCGGTGTTTGCATGGGGTTTGGTGCTGGGTTGTTTGGGCAGGTTGTGGGTGTTCCGGTGGGTGCTGGTGGCGCGCCGCTTGTGGCTGGTCTGTTTTTGTTTTGGTGTGGGAGAGACTTCATGGTGTCCCTTTCTGCTGATGACCAGTCTGGGATCGTTGATGCTTTTAGCTCCACTTCTAGATATTTGGGTGATTTATTAAATATTCAGTTGATAATACCTATTTCGATGGTTTGATCAGTCATATTATCCCCGGGGCTTCGGTTGGGTAGGGCGGGTTCTTCTGATATCGAGGCCCCGTTTTTGGATTTGCATCTATCTGTTGTGGATGGGTTTGTTTCTTGTAGAGTTTGTGGTAAACGCGATGGTTTTGGTTTTGGGGTTGTGGACTTTCCTTTTTTTGGATGGTGATGCTCCAAGTGCGCCATCCTATGGCGTTTATATTTCACAATTGATTCGATTTGCTAGAGTGTGTAGTCATGTAACTGACTTCAACACTCGTAATAAATTGTTAACGGCTAAACTTCTTAAGCAGGGTTATCGGTACCATAAACTACGCAAGGCCATTTTCAAAATTTAGACGTCATTCTGTTTGGTTTCAAAATTCAATACTGGACTTACTCCTCTTCTTCGGTAGGGTCTGTCGGAACCCGACTTTTATGGTGACTTGGTGTGTGGACTTAGAACAATTTATAACCGCATTGGCCCCGGCACCCAGTTTCGAGGAGTTGTTCTTCGATGTAAAAAGGTTGGGTGCAGGGTGGATGTTGTGCGGCGGACTGCATGCATAATGGTTAACCCGGTCGCGGTTGGCGACTTTGCTTCCCTCTTTAATAGAGGGGGTCGGGCCTCGGGTTCTTTGGCGATTCCAACGTGAGGGCTTATGTTGGTTGGTGCCTGGTGCTCTGTCTCTGGTCGGGTCCGTTTGGGTCCTACTGTTGGTTTTTCTTTTGCTCCAGCATTTCTGTTGTTTCTTGCTGTCGAGTCCTTACCGTTGTTTCATCTCTGTGGTTTTTTTATTTTTGTGTTCACGGAGATGTTGCACTGATGAGTTAAAAGGCCTTCATGCTGACTGAACAAATTATTTGTCTAAATCGCGACGGAAGGGCGAGGATTGTGGCCCTGATAAGTCGATTTAAGCCAGCCAGAGGAATTCTTTTCCGCTTACCGTTCCAAGGCGGTTCTTCTGTCGCGGTTTATTTTTGTAATGGTTTGTCTTTGGGTGTTTGTGTCGCTTATATTATTTTATTTTGGATAGCCTTTTTGGCCATTTTGTGAGAAAGAAACTGTCCTTTTGGCTTTCCGCTGTTGGTGTTTCCGTTGGGGTCTGTTGCGTCATGTTTGTGTTTCTTTCCCATTGGTGTCTCTGATGGAAGCTGTGGGTTAATTGTATCGATTCCTGATCATTGCCTCTACTTCTATTTTCGATCCTCTGAGCGGTTAACCAGTACTCGTATGCTGGTCGGTATCAGCTCTGCTTGGAAGCATCATGCAGCCCATCTATTTCTTCAAGCCCCGATGGGCGGGGTCTACAAATTTGCCAGTAGTTTTATAACGTAACTGCATTAAAGCGACAAATGTGTTAAGTAGAAGTGTCAGCAATGACCAAGAATCGATACAATTAACCAACACTTCCCATCGGAGAATCCAAAGGGAAAGAAACACAAACATGAAATAACTAGACCCTAATGGAAACATTAATAGCGGAAGCCAAAAGGACAACTACTTCCCCACAGAATGACCAAATGGCTATCCAAATTTTATATAAGCCATACACACACTCAAAGACAAACCATAACAAAAATAAACCGCGTCAGAAGAAGAAGAACCGCCTTGGATCTGTCAGTGAAAACAAATTCACGGGGTGGGTGGGGGCGTAAACATATTTTTGGGGCCACAATCCTCGCCCTTGATGCCGTTGCGATTTAAACAAATAATTTGGTTAGTTCGCATGAAGGCTTCCTAACTCATCAGTGCAACATCTCCGAGATCACAAAAATCAAACAATCACAGAGATGAAACAACGGTGAGTACTCGACAGCAACAAACCACTGAAATGCTGGAGCAAAAGAAAACCGACAGTTAGACTCAGATGGTCCCGACCAGAGACAGAGCATCAGGCACCAATCATCTCAGTAAGCCCTTTACACTTGAATCCTCATAGAATCTGAGGACTGACCCACCGGCGTGCAATTAAAGAGGAAAGCAAAATTGTAAAGTAGAAGTAAAACAAAGATCAGGAATTGATACAATTAACTTACTCCATCCATAAAAGACACCAAAGGGAAAGAAATACAAACATTAAGCGACCAGACCATAATGGAAACCTAAAAAAAGGAAGGCCATATGGACAGTTACTTTCCCACAAAATGACCATATGGCCATCCAAAATTAAAAGACACAAGTGATACACACAGTAAGTAACAAACAACAACATAAATAAATCGCCACAGAAGAGCCGCCTTGGAACGGTCAGTGGAAGATTTCCACTGGGGAGCTTAAATCGATTTTACGTGGCCACAATCCTCGCCCTTACTTCCGTCGCGATTTAGACAAATAATTAGTTCAGTCCGCATGAAGGCCTCCTAACTCATCAGTGCAACATCTCCGTGAACACAGAAATCAAAGAACCACAGAGGTGAGACAACGGTGAGGACTCGACAGCAAGAAACCACTGAAATGCTGGAGCAAAAGAAAACCAACAGTTAGACTCCGATGAGCCCGACCAGAGACAGAGCATCAGGCACCAACCAACATTATCTCTTTAATTTTCAATAAGCCTTTACGTTGGAGCCGTCATAGAATCTGAGGCCTGATCTGAGGCCTAAACCTTGTTAACTACCATGCATGCAGTCTGTCGAAATAAATTTATGTTCTACCCTATCTTTTTATATCGAAGAACGATTTTACGAAAGTGGGTGCCGTTGCACGTATGTAATTGTTTTTAATTTATATACTAAATCACCATAAAATTCGGGTTCCGATGGACCTTGTTGCAGAAGAGATTTAAGGCCAACATTGAAGTTTGAAATTAAATCGGAAAACCTCTATAAAATTTTGAAAAGACTTTGCGTATTGTATGATACCGATAGCCCTGATTAAGAAGTTTAGCAGTTAACAACTTCTTAGGAGTGTTGAAGTCAGTTACATGACTTGATTCTCTGGCACATCAAACCTGGTTATTAGTGCAATACCATAAACGTCGTCAGTAGTCTCATAGCATCATTCCATTGTAGTGTGTCACAGTAGCATTGCATAAAAGGCATCTGTAGTGCCATAGTGTCATTGCATAAAAGGCGTTAGTAATTTAATAGTTCATTACATAGAGACATCATTAATGTTATACTGTCACTGCAAAATAGTCATCAGTTTTTTTTTTGTAGCGTGAATGCTAAAATGCCGCCAGTAGCATCTTAGCACAAACGTAGTTAGACTTTCATGTACTGGCAATGAGGCTTTGAGGCTCTGATGTTTCCATTAGAGTCGACCGTATGAAGTTCACCGGAAGTAAATTGAGGTAGGAAAATAAAGTACCCCATGCAAACGCCATTTTAATGTATGTCATTGTAAAACATCATTAAAATGGTGGATTGCAATATTTTTCCTGTCAACTTCTGATGATTGTTTTCCTTTCCCTTGAACTAAATAAAGGTGAACATACCAGGCCATATAGGTGCGGTTCGATAAAAACAGTTAATACCCTCTTTCCAAGCTTGATTACTTTTTGTTGAAGAGTTCTCACATCACTGTGCATCTAACACTTAAAAAGCAAATCACAAATACAGCAGATCACATTTGTAAATGGATCTTTCTTCGAAAAAAAAAATATCGTTAAGATGTGTCGATATTCAAGTTCATTTCGCTTAAATTGTTATCGCATGTATTCCGCCGGATAATAGGCATTAAGATTCATTCCTGTATGTGTGAACTTTGAAGTTTGTAGGTAAGAAAAAATGTTGGAAATGAAAACAAATCACACGAAATGTGGGGACAGAAATAAAGAACAGAAAGGCCCAGTACAGACGGTAATCATTACGCAAACACGCCTATACAAACACATTGCCACCTTTATCGCCGAAAAAAATGAAAATTTTCAGATGAAAAATTGTGATATTTTTCTTATTTCTGCTCAAAATAAAGGTTCTGGGCACTCGTTAGAACCGCCTCATCGAGGCGATTCTAACGAGTACCCACAATCTATTTTTGGGAGCAGAAATAAGAAAAATATAAAAGTGGGGTTCAAGGGGGTCAAAATTATATAGGTGTGTTTTCGTGATGAGTCAATGTTCACAAAAGATATCTGATAAAGTACAGAACTGCAATGGTTCAGCACTGGAAGACAGAGGTTTGAAACGTTTCGATAATACGTTTAACACTTATACTGTTTATTTCTGTATTCTATGACTAAACGAGTATATGCTATCAGAGAGAAGGTTATAGGGAGAAAGCGCCCTGAAAATGTTTGCACGGCATATTTTTACCACAGCTAACGTTAATCATCAGATACGTATCCTGTTTTCTGGCTCACACAATATACAACGCCCACTTTTAAAGTCAATGTAATGAACTACTTACAATATAACTGTTTATAAATGCATTCATGAAGACGTTAACAAGCACTTAAGAATCATTGGACGGATTTATAGTGAATTTTGCGTCATGCGACCGTGAACGTGTTCATTTCATTCGATCCGAGTTCATAAACTACATCTCAGATTATCATAACGTTGCCTGTATGCTGATATACAAATTTACGGCTAATTGTTTTGTATCTAATTATTTAAATATTCCAGTCTCTGGGATGGTTTAAGATGATAGATTACGAGTAATGTAGTGTTTATCTTCAGCTTGTTATTGGTGTTTTAACTCTGCTAAGCATTCTAGGACAAAGGTCTTTCAAATGCCTTTTCCAATGAATCATTCAAATTTTCCATCTCTTTGGTTGTATGTTGTGGCTCGTTTATGGATGAAAGTACCATCGGTTGAAAGTCGGCTAGGTCACTTAATCCAACCTGTTTATTTAGTTTTAATAAACGCCTCCTTTCACGTGAAATGATACTTCGCGGTGTATCAACAACATAGCTCGGACGATCACTACTCTGTCGTTTGACGTTGAACTTTTTGACGTGAACGCTATCGCCGTACTGAAGCAATGGTAATGTTCGCCACTTTTTTGTTCGTGTCATAATTTGCTTTCAAGTATGCACGTGCTGCACTCTCTTTATAAAAAACAACAGCAACAACAACAAAAACATTTTGTTTAACTTGTTTCGGTTTTACTTTTTCTTGCTGTTGCGGTAGGGTCGTTTTTATTTGCCTACATAAACTGTAGCAGTTAAGTAATGGTGTCGCACGATTATACTTCAGTACAATATATGGATCGTCTGTTTTGTCAAGCAACCGTTTGCATGTGTGCAAGTCGCGGTCTGCTTCTGTGTTACCCAAAGGATAACTTGGACTTGAAATCAAGTGCTTTATGCCGTATTCGTTCATGACCTTCGCAAAAGACTCGCGTGCATAACAAGGTGGATTATCACTGTAAAATACGCCACATACGCCAAAACGGCTAAACATTGACTTAAGATGTTTGTTTGTTTGCTTTGAGGTTTAACGTCCCCGTTAACACTGTATATGTCATTATGGAGACGTTACTTCCATTTTGTTTTACTTTTACCCGACATTGAGATGAAATTACACCTCAAGCCCTGTCGCCCAATGAAACCAATAGGGTTTATAAGCAGATCCTCTAAGCGTTTTACCAGTACTCGTGAGCGGTCGGTTTCACTTCTGCGTGGAAGCATCATGCAGCCCATCTATTTCTCCAAGGCCCCGATGGGCGGGGCCGTGACTGTTAAGATGATTGATTAGAATTTAATTTTGTCAATTCTATGAAACTTGAGGAGTAACACACCAGTAACAGATACATGTTACATTTCCAAAAGAATACGTCAGACTCTAGAGGTCTTCAAGGACGACCATCGAACTCCGTGTTTATTATCAGCCCGGAAGGATCATTTTGCAGCTTTGCACAAGAGTAGTTGTGCCGTGTGGCGGCCGTAAAAGTCAAACCGTACATCATCATAGTATGGTTTATAGTTTTTTTTTTTATCTTTTGGGATCATTGAGTTCATTTAGAATCATTTTGAAAATCCAGTCACGCTTAAGCCGGTGCTAGAGGGCATAACCGGTGTTGCACATGTCAGTACTGGCCAAGAACAGACTCAATAAAACCGAGTCTGTTTTTTTTCTCTTTCATTTGGTGTATTCTTTGCTTCCGAAGGATCCAACTATTCAAAACTTATTAAATAAGCTTTTCAATATCATCATTGATGCCCAAACATCAAACGGAATATTTTGGCCTCATCTTTCACTTTGTAATGCCTTGATGAGCTCCCTGAATTTTTGACAGTATATCTATTTTTATTTCTGTGGGAAAAATACTTCTTTTAACACCATTTTAAAAAACCGCTATCTATCGTTATCTCGCCTCTGCAAGCCCAGTACATTTTCCCGGTCTTTGTTTCATTTTGTTTTCTCTTTAGCCACCCAATAATGGTGTAATTGGATAATGTTTGACAAACTACGTCCTGGTTTTGTTTTTCCCTTATCTCTTGAAGCCTGAGACCCGTTGATAAACATGTCAAGATAATTTTCCGTAGCTCAGGAATGTTTTTTGCAGCCCCGCTGTTAATGGATGGATAACAGAGTTACGGTTTATCATGTCCGGCATCATTTGATTTTCCGCCTTCGTACCAAATTGAATAAAAATAGTCGTGGAGTCAACGATCAGGAACCGATACAATTAACCCACAGCTCCCATCAGAGACACCAAAGGGAAAGAAACACAAGTATGAAACAACAGACCCTAATTGAAACATCAATAGCGGAAAGCCAAAAGGACAGTTACTTTCTCACGAAATGGCCAATAGGCTATCCAAAATAAAATAATATAAGCGACACAAACACCCAAAGACAAACCATAACAAAAATAAACCGCGACAGAAGAACCGCCTTGGAACGGTCAGCGGACCAAAAAAAAACTGTATCAACCTCATTCTGAATCTTATCAAATCTTGGCAAATCACTATGGACTTTACGACCTGAAATGATTTGCTGATGGTCAGTTATGATGTAAAAGTGTTTCCGATTAAAAATCATGGTTTTTCTCACACCAATATGTAATCGCTAATGCCTCTTCTTCAATGATGGAGGAACGCTGTTCTGCAGGTGATATTGTTCTTTATGCGTAACTAACAGGTTTCATATCCACATTATCTTGCGCAGCCTAGTCCGTAGCTACTCGCGTCAGTTTTAAAATAGAAGAGGCAATGATCAGGAATTTATGCAATTAACCCACAGCTTCCATCAGCGACACCAAAGGGAAAGAAATACAAACATGAAGCAACAGACCCCAACGGAAACACCAACAGCAAAAAGCCAATAGGACAGTTAAAAGGCTATCAAAAATAAAATAATATAATCGACACAAACACCCAAAAACAAACCATAACAAAAATAAACCGCGACAGAAGAACCGCCCTGGAACGGTCAGCGGAAACGAACCCCACCGTGGCCACAATCCTCGCCCTTACTTCCGCCTCGAAAGGCTGTTTAACGATTTGGATCGTATATAGAGGACAAGAACTGGTGTATCCGTGAGTAATTGCTTGATCAAGTCAAAATATTTCTGCTTAGCTGCACCTAAGTAGAACTGATCTTTACAACTTAGCAGATCTCTAATTGGTTTCGAGTATCCAGCCAGCAAAGGAGTAAATATTTGGTGTTGATTTAGCATCCCGAGAAACCTACGAACGCCATGTACGTCAGTAGTGGCTTCCATATCTGTGATGCCTTTGGTCCGTTCTGCATCTGCGGCAAACCCCCTAGATCCTACGAAATGACCTACGTATTTTCTTTGAGGTCATAGTTTGATGGATAAACATTTCGTCATGCTCTGTCTCTGTACACGACATCTGTCAGGCATATTACGCCGTCTATGCCTTCCATAAGCTGCGGCATGCATTTCTGAAAATATTACTACTACTCGAAAGTCCACTGGAAAACTATTGAAAACTGAAGTCTAAAGGGCGTAATGAAAGTTGTGTGCATTTTGCAGTTGCCGGATAATAATTTTTGGCAAAAAAGCCAAAATTAAGATCGATTTACTGAAATATTTTGCACCGGTCAGAAGATCCAAACGTTGATCAATTGCAGGTAACGGAAAAATGTTCTTGATCGTTCTTTTCAATATTTCAAAGTTCTTGACGGACGTTTGTAAGCAAAGAAATCGGAACTCTGCTTAGTCCTGAAAGTACATACGGCTTTGCTCTGTCTTTGCATGCGATGTGATATTCACCATTCATCATGCCTAGTTCTTTACACAGGTTAGGTTATCTTTCTCTAACCATTTCTATTAAACCATAACTCTGATTTTCCTACTTTCGGGTTTATCACCCCCTTAACATTGAACACAGCTATTTCTATCATATAGTCTGTTTGAAGCATTAAATCTCCTGAACCTAACGGTTGATTCTGACCAAACTCGCATGGCTACATCCCTAGGACGGGGGAAAATGGCCATTAGGTTTTGATGGCGTTGACCATTTTTCTAAGGGCACGAATCTCCAAAAACTGTCAATATTGGACCAAAGATGGTTTGTCTGCCCCCAATCTCACGAATACATCAATGAAATGTGGTCTAACTTAGTACAATATATCATTGCAGTTGACCAAAGATTTGATTAGATTTTGTGGAGACTTGACTCTATTTTAAAGGGCACAGCCCCCCCCCCCGCCCCCAACACACACCAAAAAAATGTAGTTTCTTAGAATTCTTTGCGTTCCTGAGTCCAACAACAATTCGGCCCCGGATTAAATCATTTTTCAAAGCCGCGCAGTTATAATGTTTTGCGAATGTGTACAGTGATGTTTTGAATTTATCCACTGACTCTCCGCCTCCTATCTCCGCATGTAAAACCGAACACCGTTCGAATATGATGTGTCATCGAATCACATAGTAATTTCTGAAACGCTCTGTAACAGTGCCATACACTATTAATTCTTCTGCCGATGCGGTTCTCACGAATACCCACAATATATGTTTTGAGAAGAAATATGAAAAATAGCTCAATTAATGTCTTTTTTTCTGGTGATGAAATTTTCAATAAGTTTTTGTAATAACTTTATAGAATAAGTGGAGGTCCATCATACATGTTTACATTTGGTCACGAGGTTTTGGTTTACTATCATTAATGTAAATTGGACGAGATGTTGAAACACAAATACGTGATGTTTTTCGACAATCGAACTCTTGAACCTAATCATTCTTACAGCAAAATCCATACTCTTAGTCTCTATATAAATACTTACCTTGATTCACATGTCTACAGAGCAAAATTTGTGAAATTTGTTAACTCGTTTTTTTTTCCAAAGGCTTATCAATGAAACCGGAAACACCGAAGGACTTCCATATCTGGTGACTAGAACGCAAAAATATAGTCCCAAAATATTCATATTTTTGAAGAATTATCATTCACGTATTCTCGTATTTCAGAACAATTTTAAGCAATTTAAGCACAAAAGCCATTTAGATTTATGAAACAATAAAAACTTTGGGGTTATATCGGAATTTTTCCAATGTTTTGGTCCTAGCTCCGCTTGAGGGGTAGTAATATTTATGTGATAAAGCCATGACTTCCTGATGCTCAACAACAAATGTTTCCAATCAGCTGTTATGATTAAAAAAACGACAATAAAATGACCTGATGGATGATTAATCGTAAGTTTGTAAAATACTTTAGCTTGCACAAAAATATGCAGGAAGGGTTCCTGTTTCACGGCGCATAGTTGTCATGTTACATCGTTACATTAGAAGCCCCTGTGGTGCAGTGGTTATGCTACTCGCCTTGTAAACCAGGGATCGCAGGATCGATCCCGGGCTTCTCCAGACTTTCGGATGAGTCTTTAAACCGAGGTCCCGTCTCCGTATGACCTTAGCTGTTGGTGGGACGTAAAACAAAAACTCACTCACTCACATCGTTACATCGATTTGCCGATATGCGTTTCCGATTGCGTTGATAATTTGTTTACAAATTCCATGAATGAAAAATGGCGACCAAAGAACTTATGAAAAAAATCTCGTGGTGGCATAAATGGTTCTTAGACAGGAGACAATTTTGGTTAGTAATACTCTAAGACATTGCAGTTCACCCTTCCAAGAACAGTACACTGTACATTTTAGGTCTTGAAAAGTAGGAAAATATGACTTTGGGCGCAAATGCTGTCACCCTCATTGTTTGCATCGGCTTTGTAAACCTACAAACTGTTTGATAATTGCTTATTAGATAATGTTATGTTTGAAGACATCTTACTTTGCAGTATATTTAAACTTTTTCTCCGATTCAGTGTTTTGGCTGAAAAGAAAAGTCATGTTGAGGGGTACCCCACCCACCTTTTGTACTTTCGGTAAACCCTTCAAGTAAATAAGCGTTGCGAAATTCAGTAAGAAAGAATGTGTAAAATATTGGTTTTGATATGAGGTTTAACGTCCCCGTCAACACTGTATAGGTCATGTTGGAGACGTTGCTTCCAATTTTGTGGGACTTTTACCCAACATTGAGATGAAATGACATCTCAAACCCTGTCGCCCAATGAAACAAATAGGGTTTATAAGCATGGACGGTCCGTCTCGCACGGCTTTGCCTGGGCAGGCTTAGACCCTCTAAGTGGTCTACCAGTACTCGTGTGCGGTCGGTTTCAGATCTGCGTGGAAGCATCATGCAGCTCATCTATTTCTTAAATCCCCGATGGGCGGGGGGGGGGGGGGGGGGCGCGCTTTTTCCCGTTGTTAAGTTGATCTGAAAATAAATTTGCTAGAGCTTGTAGGCAAATTTTTACCCATTGCGGAGGCCGTCGCTGAAGCCGACGCTAGCGACCGAGGCCTGTTGTGTTTACTACAAGGATACACGTGCAATCTTATGCAATTATAATATCAATCTACATGTACTACAAAAGCACCGCCGTGGTATGGTTAGTATTAACCCTTCTCTTGCTGAATATTCATTTAACCCACACCCATTTCTGTCTATCAACCAATTACTTAATGTAATTTATTGCTACAAATTCATAAACTGAATGCCAAACAGTGTAGATCCTGATCAGATGGCTTCTCCAGAAGCCATCTGATCTGGATCTACACTGTTTGCAAAGATAGGGGTTATCGTGAACAGCAAGATAAGGGTTAATGAAAGAGATTTCTTGGTCTTGTCAAACTATATGACGCTTTTTCTTTTAGGTGGGGCTTTATTCGATTCATCGTGGTCATAACCCGCGACCTTAGTTCTGCCATACTTTGCACATGTACTTTGTTCAGTCCTTGCGAGATCTTTCAAATTCAACAATGCGTCATCTCCGAGAATAAACAAATCAAAACATATTCAGTGACGAAACAACGATGAAGACTCGACAACATTAAATAACGGAAATGCCGGAACAATTTGATACCAACTGTAGGACTTCGGAGGGCTCTACCGGAGAAAGAGCATCGCATTGTCGCAAGGTGTTGACTATTTTTGATAGATGTCTGGTGGCTGTTTTTCTTTTGATGTCAAATGACTACCACTGATTTGTACGAAATCCAGGTAATGGTTATTTTTAGAAAATAGCCGCGTAGATCTTATTGCTTTGAGGTCAAGAATGTTGAGTAAAAGGGTTAGTTGTAGAATCTAGACATGAATCATGTGTTGGGTTTGGTAAATAGTGTATACGCAGATCAGAAACCACAGAATGCGATGACTGATCATGGTCTCCAATTTTTGCTTACACATGACGAAAACAGGCCTATACAAATACATTGTAAACTTTCCCACCGAAAAAAAGAAAATTTTAAGTTGAAAAATTGTGACATTTTTCTTATTTCTGTTCAAAATATAGATTGTGGTACACGTTAGAACCGCCTCATCGAGGCGGTTCTAACGGGTACCCACAATCTATATTTTAGAGCAGAAATAAGGAAAATAAGGTTTACCCCTGTAGACCCCAGTTTTACTATATATAAAAATGAGGTTCAAGGGGGTCGAAATTATATATGCGTGTTTTCCTGATGAGTACAGGAATCTGTAAGGATTAAACGTTACAGCCTAAGACCCCTTTCAGGACCACTTACTCAGCCCACATTCAGAGACAATCGACCCACCAGAGCTTTGACATCTCAGTGCAAAAGTACATCCAGACTGAATGTCAGAAACACAAACGCTTGTTCCGTTCCATCCCAGTTGTTGTACTAATCCATTATAGCATTGATTTGGCGTTAAACTTGCACTTGATAATGCCTTTATTAATTCTCTTTAGACGACATGCTGTTTAATATGATAGAAATGATTCAACGTCTCTTAAAATGATTCTAATTGCTAGTGCGAATGCCCTGAAATTACTGTGCAAATAAACTCCTCACCGCGACATTACCGGAAATATATAGAGAGAAACCTGGCCTTCTTCCTACACCTACAATGAAGGATCATTTCTCAAGAATATGCAGATGTTTAGCCGCATCTTGAAGAGAAAAAGTGTTTTCTTATATCTTCGCATAGGAAAAACTGTGTCTTCGTCGGCGCATGGGCAGATCCAGAGAGGGCTGTAACGATACAGTCACCCCATTATACGATACGTATCACGATACTTGCCTCACGATACGATAAATATCACGATACTACTTTCTTGCTTAAATCAACGCTCGAAAATTTTCAAACTGTCTCAAAACCATCTCAGGGTTCAATCTTGTGTCACAAAGCTTCTGTAAGATGCCCATATTTGTAAGAGAAGTGATCAATGTATCTCAGTAACAATTAAGATCTTTGTAATTTGTTAGGAAAATGGTCTTGGAATATGTTGAAGCTGTCATTTTCTTTGGAAATTGTACTTTTTAGCGTATGGCCATGTATCGCGATGTAAGCCCCACGATACGATATAGGTATCGTCAGCAAAAGTATCGCAATACGGTACTATTTCAATTAATCGTTTCACCCCTAAATTCCAGAGGTTCGAATTCCTCAGATTAGCCGAATCTTTTTAAACCCTTTCATCCCTGCGTTTCTATAGTAGACTCTTTCATCGTGAAATTTGGACAATTCCATTCTCATTAACCCATATATGACAATGGAATATTCTACCAAATGAGTTTAAAGTGGTCCCTTCCCAATTTTGTTTTTTGCGCAGTGGGTTTTTTTCTTCTTCAAAAATACACGTACTTTAAGCAAACAGTGTAGACTTAGATCATACGCCGCGTTCAACGGATCTGAGTCTAAACTGTTTACCAATGTCCTAAAAAGTCCATTAGGCATATAATGGTTAATAGGCTCTTTAGTCAACAGTCACAACAAACTCGTTCTCACTACGTTCTAATTATTTTACGAGATCGGACTTGAACTGTCTCCAAACAGAGCTGACGTAGCAGCAACCTTTTACGATCTGTTTATGAACATCCTGGACGGGCTAGGATGGGAATGGTGTTTCAAAACTTTTTAGCCTGAAGACATTTTTTGTCTGTAATTCGACGGAGCGACAACGTACTAAAACGAGGGGACCGTACTTAAAACGAGATGGACTTACTTGGAACTGAACTGTCGTACTTCAATCCTACTAGAATCGTGTTACGACGTGGTGCAGTCGGGTATCAACTGTCAGTAAAGTTCCTGTCACACCAAGCTAGTCCTCAGTCCTAACAAAACCATTAAATGGACTGTGGTAGATTGTTGTTTTTTTTTTTCCCAGCTATGCCTGCAATACGATTCTATATCGATCATCAGAAATCCTCAATAAACTGTCTGTATCTCGTCGATTGATCGTTCGTATCAAGTTCAGATCGGCCAGAATTGCTCGTCCATATCATCATTACGATAACACGCCCGTATGGCACTGTGCATTTTTTCACATTTCCAAAATGGCTACTTTTCTGGTTAAAATATGCGATATTTTTCTTATAAATACTACAAACAAAGGTTGTGGGTGCTCGTTAAAACCGCCTCATTGAGGCGGTTCTAACGAGTACCCACAACCTATGTCTTGGAGTAAAAATAAGAAAAATAATGTTTACCCCCTTAAACCCCAGTTTTCTCTATATAAAGTGGGGTTTAGGGGGTGCTCATTACACGGACTTGTTCACGTGATGGCTAACACTGTTTCCAAGCAGTCCAAGATCGTTCGTCGTCGTTTTAGATCAGTTTGCAACTAGTTCTGCCCCGTCTCTGTACGGTCAAGCCTTTTCTAGCTAGTTTGTAAACTCGAGCACCTAGTTCAAAGAAAGTCCATCGTGTTCTGACAACGCCCTCATCTCGTCCCAAGTGCGCTTGAAACGTAATTGCTATCGCGTCCTGACCCGACGGATATAAATATCGAACGCGTTCTTGACAGTCCTCATTCCAGATCGCCGCATCAAGCTGTGGAGATCAAGAACATGACAGTTTAACTTTTAATTATCACCTAACCATTGTTATAGCCACAGTCCCCCTAAAACAGTCAATTTTGGACCAAATAACCGAATAAAAGAAAGCAACCACTACTCCTAGAGTCCGATCATGCAGTTCCTTTGAAGCCCGAATGTATCAATTTCTTTAAACGCCTGTTGCTAAGTGATACCCTACTGCACATGCACCACGTCGTAACACGATCCTAGTATTAAGATCGCAGTTCGGCAGTTCCGTTCAGAGTACATCCATCTCGTTTTAAGTATGGTCACCTCGTATTTAGTACCTTGTCAGTCCGACTAATTGAAGAACGGAATGGACGGCAAAACATTTTGAACAGGCTCAAAGTTCTGAAGCACCATTCCCGTCCAAGCCCGTCCATGACGATCATAAACAGATCGTAAAAGGTTGCTGCTGCGTCAGCTCCGTTCCGTTCGGAGACAGTTCGAAATTTAGCAAAATAATCAGAAAGTAGTGAGAACGAGTTTTGTGTAATTGGGGTATTAGCAGGATGGCCAACAGGGTAGATCAAGCTGAGACGGCTCATTATGAGCTGTCAAATCTGGATCTACCCTGTTTGCATAGTTATCTGAATGGGTCTAAGGGTTGAATGGATTAAAATTGCCATGAAACTACAATTTGTACTTATAGTGGTGCTCTAAATCCGCCTCTGGTTGCTTGCACGTCAAATAAAATGTCAGTTTTTACCGCTGACGATGAACAAGAATGGCGTCGGTAATTTTATCATGAATGTCGGTTATGAGTTGCAATTATCTTTAATCACGCACTTCATTCGAATTTTAGCAACAATTACAGGAAATTGTTGAAGAATTATAGCAATTCTGACAAAAAGCAAGGATTCTATTAATTATGAGACAGTCATCATATGCGATGCAGCTTTCTGTCAGCCATAATGAATTATAATGGCATCGTCGCCTTTCGGCCATATTGCTATCCATATTCTTACGATATACTGTATTTTTCATATCTGCAAAATGGCTACTTCAGTGATGAAAATCCGTGATATTTTTCTTATTAATACTGCAAACATATGTTGAGGGTACTCGTTAGAACCGCAGGCGGTTCTGACGAGTACCCACAAGCTATGTCTTGGAGCAGAAGTAAGGAAAAAATGTATAGCTCCGTAAACCCCAGTTTTCTCTATATAGACTGGGGTTTAGAGGGGTGTTTATTACAAGGACTTGTTCACGTGATGTACAGTCTACAACATACAAGCATTATCCTGCTACTGGTCACAATTCCTATCTTTGAAAACAGTGAAAATCTTAATCAGATGGCTTCTTCAGAAGCCAGCTGGTCAGGTTCTACACTGTTTGTCATTCAATTTATGAATTTTATTGAAAACATCATATCATGGGCGAACTTGCAATGGTTAATTACACCCTTTTGTTTAAGGGACTGGTGCCCGATGTTACTGAATAAAGCGTGTTGTAATGATAATATTTTTTGGTTTAAAAAAGTCAGTTTTTTAACATTAGCGTTTCTGTCTGTGTATATTAATTGATACATCGTGGAGACCACACTAAAACTTTGTAACTTGCAACGTTTTGGGGATGGACCCAACGAGTTTTGGAACTTATTTAAAAATGGTGGGTAACTATCAAGCGTACTGGCCCATTCCTCTTGAATAATCTTTTTTTTTATTTTTTTTTTGAACACCTAATTTTGATTAATTTACATTCCCTCTCGTCCGACCATAACTAAGACGCGACATGAGAAAACCTTGTTTTGTCATTTTCGAACAATAAAGGTGCTGATCAGACTGCGCAGATGCTTGGATAGTACGGTACCTTTTGTTACTATAGCTGACAGTTCAAGCTTCTTGCACGATGCTCCCACGCAAAGCTAAATCCGACCCGCACACGCGTACTGGTAAACCGCTTAGAGGATCTAAGCCTGCCAAGCCAAAGCAGTACGAGTTGCGCAGTCCATGCATATAAACCCTATTTGGTGGTAACGTCTCCAAAATGACCTTTACAGTGTTGACGGGGACGTTAAACCTCAAATCAAACAAACAAAACATGCTTCTTGCTAGTCTGTGTAGCTGAGCAGGTCAGTTTATGTCTTACCGAAGACAGGTTTTCTTGGGATGGTGCTCGTATGATACTATCTAGCAGGCACATGACGTAATTTTAACGTCACATCAATGTCGGTACATCGTCATGACCTTTATGCAAAGCCACATCAACGTCGGTACAACGTCATGACGTTCCACCGGCGTTTATTTGATGTTGCCCTTGCCACGTGTACCTGCAGGGTATCGTCAATTTTTGACGTTCTGACGTTCCCGAATTTTCCGTCCTAAAGTGTCCCACACATTTTCAGGAGGCATGGTTAGTCATCCGCGTACAATGAAGTCTTTTGCTGCCTCAAGCTATTTCATCCCATACCATTATGCTGTCTCACCTCATAAAAGCATTCACCTCGACATTTCTATACTCTGTGTCTCCAATCGGAAAATTCCAGATTAAATCGTGATTCGACCATCAGTAGAACATTGATGCACTGACGTGGTGTATTCTAGTCCCTGTCTGGCGTGCTTGGCGATGTCGACAGAAGGTTTCCTTGTCTGGAGCCCTCTTTTACGGAGAGGCCAACAGCACGTTTTCGTGTAGCTGTTTGGAGCTGATCAGCCTTCCGTTTGCAATACAATATACCGGTCCTCTGCTGTCGACAATAAACAGGTCCTCTGCCTCGAGGTCGATGTGGATTCCAATCATCGCGTTTTCAGACGCTTAATTCTACTGGGTGGTGATACGACTGTAACAGCCATTCCGGCATCAAAAATCCAAGGACCTGTGACACTGGTTTAACGTAAGGCTGCCACGTTTATTTTCCGAGATTTGCTTAAGAATTAATATTATATTCGCGAAAAGCATTTGCAAATGTCGGATGCCTTGGACTGATATATCATCTTGGACATCAGACTATCACGTTTAAGGTCTGAACATGATTAAAAACAATTCACCAGCTGAAAATTGGGGACCAATAAATCCGCGCTAAACTTTTGTTACTAAGTAACCATTTCAATTAAAAGCTAAAAGGTTGAGTTTTCCATCTTTGAATTTGGACACGTCCATTACAAAAAGGGGTTTAGTCAATGCCATTTACCCCGCTTTGTACCAAATGGAATCTTCCTCCTTATATATAGCAGGAGTCCATTTCAAAATGTAGGAATGTCAGGTTGTGTTTTCTTCAAAATTCATTACCGCATTCTGCGGTGTCTGATCTGGGCCTGCACTGTTTGCCAGGGTACCCGTTTTGGGGTTTCCGGTACTAAATGGGTTAAAGGGAATTGCAACCACTCTTGACACTGATCTACACCATTTGCACAGGCATTGTGTCGCTGGCAAGGGCAGATGATTTCGCTGGTTACGCTTGCTAACATGTTCTACTTATTTTAGTCATTATCAGTTGATGCAGATAACAACAAAAGCGATTATGAGGAACAAATTTAATTAAAATGACATTAAGTTTTTTAATCCAGCTTAAACCACGGCTTGATGTCAAGCTAATTTACAGTGATAAGAAAACTACCATAAATAGGAACTCCTTGTTATTAAATATTATTCATTATTTAGGTAATACAACTATGTCAGCACGCCTATATGGAGGCGGTTCTAACGAGTATACACAATCTTTATTTTGTGAAAAAAAAAAAAAAACAAGAAAAAAATCTCATTTTTAATCTGAAAACGTTCATTTTTTCCAAAGTATTTGAATAGGCGTGTTTTTGTAATGTTAAAAAGCAATTCATAACGCATTTCTGATCTCGTTAGAACCGCTTCTTTGTCCGAGATCCGAGACGTTTATCTTACTTTTCAAAGGATTTCATTTGCCAAGGTGACGTACGGAACCCTGGAAGGGACATGCAATTTATTTTAATATTTTGTGCGAACAAGATAATATCTTGTGCGCACAAGTTATTATCTTCTGCGCACAAGATAATATCTTATTATCTTGTTTGCACAGCATAAATCTTGTGCGGACAACAAAATATCTTGTGCGCACAAATTATTATCTTGTTCGCACAACACAAAATCTTGTGCACACAAGATATTATCTTGTTCTTGCATAAACAGCTACGCGCATGTCTGTTTGAAGCCATTGTCAAATGGACCGAAAGCCGTGCTCAAACAGCAAAAACCATGTTCAAATCATGAAATTCGCGTGCTGTTTGAACATGGGTTTTGAGCTTTTGATATCACAAAACTGGTCTTGCTTTGATGACGTTACGTTGAGTGACGTAACGTTATCGTCCTGAACGTAGCATTTAAGGGTTCTATGATGACGTCAGATGGATACTGCGTAACAACGTATTGTAAACAATATTCTCAACTGGCCGCCATGTTGGTTCGCCGGTCGCAACTGAAGAGTTTATATGGAGTTTATATGGAGCTTTTGGTCGTTTTCGTCTATATTTGCTGTCGGAATCGTAAGTTATGCAAGAACAGCGATCGTTCATGGTTATTTCATTGCATTAACATTTGCCGGATCCCCCGGAAGATATTTGAACATTCGGCCTGGCGGCCTCATGTTCAAACAGCTTCCTCGGGACCCGGCGAATGTTAATGCATGAAAAACCATGGTTGATCCCTATATTCGCACAACATATTATCTTGTTCGCACAACATATTATCTTGCAACATAATATCTTGTGCGCATAAGATATTATTTTGTCCGCACAAGCTATTATCTTGTTCGCACAATATATTGTTTTGTTTGCACAACATGATATCTTGTGCAGACACCATGATATCTTGTGCAGACACCATGATATCTTGTGCGCGCAAGATAATATCTTGTTCGCACAACTTTCCAAGATCTATGTAGTGCAAACAAGATATGTTATGCACAGGACATTGACGTTTCATCAGAAAACTTAAAAGAGCCCTCACAGTGGCCTAAATCCACTTATACCCCTATAAGCAAGCGAAGCTTAATAAGAGAATATGTGGATTTAGGCTTGTTTTAGTGTTAATGGTGAAACGTCAATGTCTTGTGTGTTGTGCGAACAAGATATTATCTTGTGCGCGCAAGATATTAAGTTGTGTGAACAAGATGTTAACTTCTGCGCACAAGATAATATGCCGTCCGCACAAGATAAATTATGTTGTCTTTTGTGCGCACAACATATTATCTGGTGCGCACAAGATAATATCTTGTTCGCACAACATATTAAAAATAAAATTGAATGTCCCTTCTCGGGTTCCGTAGTGACACGCAATATTTGAATATCACTCTTCCACTGCATCAGTTAACAGGTCCATGCAATGAACACCTCACTAAAAACTCCAATCCAATGGAGAAAAATGGTGTTTTCATGGGGTATATTTTTTTTTCTTATTTCTGCTGCCTATGTTTGGATTATGTGGTAAATTTTCAATAGAAAAATAGCCCTTATGCACTCCGTAAAACGGATGTGTTATCCTGATGAATAGGTGAGTACTACCTGTCATGTCGCACTGTACAGTTATGCTTGCTCACACACTATGCTCAATGTGCAAGCTTTAGTCAATTACATATGGACATTACACATAATATGGTATAATATTTGAGGTTAATTTATGATCCGTATGCCAGCACCAATGTTTTGTGTTTGCAGCAAACGCGAATTTTATCACTAGGTCGCAGACTTTGAAAAAAAAAATAAAAATAATAATAACAGCCGCAGTATACAGTGGGGTGTTTGAGTTTTACGTCTCACCAACAACTGAGGTCATACGGAGACGGGACCTCGGTTTAAAGACTCATCCGAAAGTCTGGCGAGGCCCAGGATCGCCCCTGCGATACTTGGTTTACAAGGCGAGTAGCATAACATATATACACCACGGAGGCTTTTGCAGTATACAGTGATAATCCGCTATTAAGACCACCTCAAAATAAGACTATGAAAAGCTTTTTTTAAAGGATACATTTATTTTTCTTTGTGTTTTCTGCCTACACTGTTCTCTGGTCAGGGACCAACTTTGGAATTGTTCCAAAGTGGTCTTAAAGACTCCTTTTGAACAGTCCCATAGGTGGTCTAAATATAGAAATTTTACTGTATTATAAAGGTTAGCATTTTCAGCTAAAACTCGCTAATATTTAGTGTGACACAGCTGTCAAAAGACGTCATCAGATGTTAGGTTAGGTCAGTGCGATCTCGTTTATGGGAGAGATAGTCACACTACATAGTTATGAGTGTGTTTGTTCGGCAGTGCCTTTATTTCTATCTGATCATGAAAATATAATAATAATAATAATAATAATAATAATAATAATAATAACAGTAGCAAACACACGAAGTAGAGAGGCTTGAACTAGCATACTTAGGCACCCAAATCTCGCCTGGAGTCTCGTTCAAACTTCGTACGGGAAGTCCGTCATCTTTACAGAGGTCATGAGAATTCAGATCACATCCAAAATTGCTTCTTAAAACCAAACGGAGTCAAGTCTTATAATAATAATAATAATAATAATAATAATAATAATAATAATAATAATAATAATAGCGAACATACGAACTGTTTGAGGCGGGAACTAACCCAAATCTTGCATGGAGTCTCGTTCAAACTTCGTACAATAAGTCCGCCATCTTTACAGAGTTCATGATGCTGATAATAATAATAATAACAATAATAATAATAAATAAATAAATAAATAAATAAATATAATGAAAATAACAACAACTAGAGCGAGCAGTCGATGGCAAGCCATCGCAAATCCCCACGCTTCTGCCATATAGCAGACATGACCTTTTGACCCCTTGAGATGGCCCCTTTGGGCGGAGCCAACTATAACATCCCTCTCGCACGCCCTCACCATGTAAGGAAGTCATGTAGCAAATATGTTGCATTCCAGCCAGTTGTTAAGGAGGAGATAGCGTGACGGACGGACAGACAGACGGACAGAGGCGTTCGCAATATCCCCAACGCTTTCTTTAAAAGCGTGGGGATAATAAAAATCCATCAATAAACATAGTCACTAGAGCGATGACATTTTTTTTTTTTATAAAAATAGCCACAGGGATCTTGACCATGAGGTCACGGCCTTGAAAGTCAACTCACTCGAGATAATGTCATAAGGAACATTTGTGTGAAATTATATTGAAATTGGTCAAGAAATGTAGGCGCTAGAGCGATGACATTCTTTTTTCTAAAAATAGGCACAGTAACCTTGACCTTCAAAGTCGAATTCTCTTAAGATATTATTATAAGGAACATTTGTGTGAAGGTATATTAAAATCGGACAAAAAATGTAGGGGCTATAGCGATGCCAAAGCTTTCCTTAAAATAGCCACAGTGACCTTGACCTTGAAAGTCAAACACACTCGAGATATTGTCAAAAGAAACATTTGGGTGAAATTATATTAAAATTGGTCAAGAAATGTAGGCGCTAGAGCGATGACATTTTTTTTAAAAAATAGGCACAGTGACCTTGACCTTCAAAGTCGGACTCTCCCAAGATATTGTCATAAGGAACATTTGTGTGAAGTTATATTGAAATTGGACAAGAAATGTAGGTGCTAGAGCGAATACAAAGTTTTTCTAAAAAAAGCCACAGTGACCTTGACCTTGGAAGTCAAACACACTCGAGATATTTTCATAAGGAACATTTATTTGAAGTTATATTGAAATCTGTCAAGAAATGTAGGCGCTAGAGCAATAACAATGTTTTATCTAAAAATAGCCACAGTGGCCTTGACCTTGAGACCATGACTTTGAAAGTCAAACTTGCTCGAGATATTGTCATAGGGAACATTTGTGTGAAGTTATAATGAAATCAGACAAGAAATGTAGGCGCTAGAGTGATTACAAAGTTTTTCTAAAAATAGCCACAGTGACCTTGACCTTAAAAGTCAAACAACTCGAGATATAGTCAAAAGGGACGTTTTAGTAAATTTATATTGAAATTGGTCAAGATATGTAAGCGCTAGAGCGGTAACAAAGTTTTTCTAAAAATAGCCACAGTGACCTCGACCTTGAGGCCACGACCTTGAAAGTCAGACTTGCTCGAGATATTTTCATAAGGAACATTTGTGTGAAGTTATATTGAAATCGGTGAAGAAATGTAGGCGCTAGGGCAATAGCGTGACTTTTACAGTGTAGCGTGACCTTTTGACCCCTTGAGATGACCCCTTTGGGCGGAGCCAACTATAACGTCCCTCTTGCGCGGCCTCACTATGTAAGGAAGTCATGTAGCAAATTTGGTTGCATTCCGGCCAGTGGTTAAGGAGGAGATAGCGTGACGGACGGACGGAAGGACATACGGACGGAGGCGTTCACAATATCCCCCGAACGCTTTTTAAAAGCTTGGGGATAACAATAATAATGTAATATGGGTCAAATTGGAAGCGAGATTAGGCAAGACACAATCCATTCAACAAGTTGTTTTTACATGGAAAAAGTTGAATATAATGAACATAGTAAAGACGGAAAGAAATCATTGTGATTTGCAAATCGTTTGGTTGATTCTATATACTAGTGCTGATAATATGAGAGTATCAGGTAGCAAAATGAACAAGACGCATGGCGCATTTCATGACTTGAGCTCAACATCTCCTCAAGATGCATACGAACAGCCGTTGAAGGGCTCTGCGCAGCCTCACCAGAGCCTTTGATGGTCGCCTTTGCTTATGGGCTGGCCCCTATATTTATTGTACAGTAAAATTCCTATATTAAGACCACCTTTGGACTGTTCAAAAGTAAAGACTACTTTGGAACAGTCCCAAAGGTGATCTCTGACCAGAAGACTCTGTTTTCAGAAAGCACAAAGACAGAATAACAACACTCTTCTAAATAAGCTTTGTCTTCGTTCTGAATGGTCTTATTAACGGAATGTCACTGTATTTATAATTTTTTTTTCATGTATGAAAATGCTACGTAGTGCAACGCTTAACAGCGGAAAAATTCTATATAGGGAGACCGACATTTTATAAAAAAAAAGGTACACTATAATATGACATCACGTGAACAAGTCCGTGAAATGAAGACCCCCCTAAACCCCCCTTTATATAGAGAAAACTGGGGTTTACGGGGGTATTCATTATTTTTCTTATTTCTGCTCCAAGACATAGGTTGTGGGTACTCGTTAGAACCGCCTCAATGAGGCGGTTCTAACGAGCACCCACATCCTATGTTTCGAGCATTTATAAGAAAAATATGAAGGATTTTCATCAGAAAAGTAGCCAATTTGGAGATGTGAAAAATGCACTATGTCGTACGGACGAGTTATCGTAATGAGATTACCTGAGACGCAGCTACCCACTAGAGACAGATCCCTCACCTCAGTCTTTTGCCAATTCACTTTGTAAGCTGCGGTGAAGGCATAGCTGAGACTGCGCAGACAGGGCAAGCTCGACCGAGTTTCGATGTTCGCATCTATGAATCGATGCTGTTTCGCATGGGCTTACTAAAATTTTCTCGGATCACTGGATTGTTTTTTCAAAATTCTTTCAAACCGGAAAAAGTAAACCTGTTATTATTCGCTCGATTTCTTTGAAATGGTTATCGATAAAATTCCGTTGATCAACAGTTTGTTTTCTAATAAAAAAAAATAAAATGGCGCAACACTTTTTTTTCTATCGACACGTATTTAGCCAGTCATGCAAACTAATCACATTAGCGTGCATACACTTGTACGTACAGTCGGTTAGATGTTTTCTTACTCGAGTTCAAAGCAAGAATTATAACAAACTGACAGTAACCAATTTAGCCATTTTTTTCAGCAACGGTGCGTTAATATTTCATCACATCATGCCAACAATAAACACTAGTATACGGTAAAACCCCACAAGGGATTTACAGGGGTAAATATTAGTTCCTTTATTTTTTCCTCAAATACATAGATTGTGGTTATTGAGGCGGTTCTAACGAGTACTTGCAGTCTATGTTTGAAGCAGAAATTAGAAAATTATCACAATTTTTCTTCAGAATTTTTTACAACTTCGGATAATCTGAGACTCTCCGGATTAGCAAACGGTACAAAAATTCCTCCGAAAACATTTATTGTACATTGTTTTGGATGTAAGCTAGGATATTTTTAACTTCTCTTAAAGGAATAGACGTCTCTTTTACGGATCCGATCCACCTAATATAAAAAGTAGAGAAAAATATCTAACGCGTGTAAATAAGCTATATTTCTTTGAATTACTTTTGGGAGTGAACTGCGAATATGGCACTTACTACGCCTGGTAAATGATGAGGATCAAAGAATTGTTTATGGTTGTGGAAAAGCCGGATAAAATTCTTTAAACACATTCAAGAGTTTTCTCACGTGTGATAAATGTTGATTTGTGTTGTTTGTGTTGAGATATTATGCACCCCAACACTATTTAGGTCATTTTGTAGACGTTACTTCCGACTTTGTGCGTCTTTTACCCGATATTGAACTGAAATGATATCTCAAGCCCTACCGCCCCCCCCCCCCCCCCCCCACCCCCTAGAAAAAAAAAAACGCTAGTATTGACGGAGCCGTCTGTCTCGCACCACGTTGAAGTCATTCGTATCAAGCGTTTCCGAGAATCAAATGTATGACCTTTTTTAAAGGGAATGGGAACACCTTCACGAGAGACAACTCCTGCAGAAGTATTTTTTGTCTCCCATGTCCATAGGGGTCAGCTCTTAAAGGAAAGAATTTGCCCCTTGGGAAATTCTTTTCTTTAAGGGTAGACCCTTTTTTCAGTGAGACGGGGCTTATAAAAAAGCGAACTGGATGTTCCGAAAGTTCTCTCCCTTTAAAAAATGGTGGAAACAAATCTGCCAGGCATGCCCATACCCCTTAAGTAAAAGCTCTTGAGATGATTCTATTCTCAAAACGAGGATGTTAGGTTCCATCGCTCAAAGTCCTTAAAAGTTCGCTAGGTTGACTGGCAAGTTTCGTTCAATTAGGTCTCATCAGTGACTAACACAAAACGATTTCCAAACTGACCTAATACGATTAGAGCGTCTCATCACGACACAGATCTGACGCAGCGGTTTGCGGCGTTTGATCTGGGTCGTTTTCTATTTGTTTCACTTTTTCTTTTTGTAAAACTTCACGTCTGACATCCCTTAAGTTAGAATGGCTATCTCAAAAACTATTTTTTGGGAGATTCTGTGTGACATACATAGGTTAATATCCTAAAAGAACCAGAAATTAAAACGGATAATAATATAAGTTCGTCTGTCATTACTGACATTGATCAATCTCAATCAAATGCGTGAAGGGCTATTGTTTGTGTGATCTTAGATTGCTAATGAGATCAAATTTAGCACTAAACTGCCTATTACAGACAGAGAACGAGAGCTTTGAGGAAGAAAACTCTTGATAAGTTAGCCCGGACTTTTGGCCGAGCACATTACTGCTCGGCTTCTCCGATTCTTTTTCCTCATATCCCATTACGAAAACACATAGTGCATTTTTCACACCTCCAAAATAGCTACTTTTCTGATGAAAATCCGTTATATTTTTCTTTTTTATACTGTAAACATAGGTTGTAGTGCTCGTTAGAACCGCCCTATTGAGGCGGTTCTAACGAGTACCCACAACCTATGTCATGGAGCAGAAATAAGAAAAATATTGCATACCCCCTTAAACTCCCGTTTTCTCTATATAAAGTGGGGTTTAGGGGGTGTTAATTTCACGGACTTGTTTAAGGTGGCCGACCTTAATTTCGGTTGCGCAACGTTCTGCGCATTGCCGTCAATCGGCACTGTAACGACATTCACATTTTTAAGTGGTATTTATATTTTATTTTCGACCTCTAAAACGAAGTAAATTTTCTACGATTGACTGTATTTTCCATCACACATGGATAAAATACGCCAACAGTTATCATTTATAGTAATTTCCTCTACAGGGGGAAACTTACCATATCTTCTTCTGTTAATCTAGCCTTGGATTAAGTCTTCTAATATAGTTTTTGGTAGAGATGTCTCCAACCACGTCTACTTCCCTGCAAGTCTGGGATAGAAGAGAAAGCGCGGGCGCGTTCGTCCCCGAGGCTAAACCAATCAGAATCCCTCAGATGGTACCCGTTCTCCTGGAACCTGCACACCGCAAACACCGGTCCACAATGACCAGTAACTGACCGCATTGTCCTGGCGGTCCTACTATTTGCCGATCACTACACTCCCCCCCATTTTATTTGAAAGGCCTACACTCCAGGGTACCTTTAGTCATATTTTTTGCGGATACCCTATGTAGTAAGAATCGCTTTGCAGCCAGGACTTCAATTTATAGGTCCAGCAGGCTTGATTGACGTTCTCGTTGTACCAATCGGTTCTGATTATACACTGCACATGTCACCTCGGAGGTGCTGCTTCCACTTTGTGGGAATTCTGGATGAAATGACATCCAAAAAGCCCTACCGCCCAATGAAACCATAGGGTTTTTTATACCTGGACGGCCTGACTCGCACCACGTTGCCTGGGCAAGCTTAGATCCTCTAAGCGGGTTACCAGTACTCATGTGCGGTCAGTTTTCCGCTGTTTTTCCTTAATTTCCCGCCTAAGTATCAGATACCTAGACGAGTGAACTCAATGATTTGCTAAGGAATTTTTCCGAAAAGCTCCTTAGTAACACTGTGGAGGGGTGTCAGACACCCCCCAGTATCCTCTGTTTTCACTCAGAAGGGATGTCGGACATCCCAGACACCATAAGACTGTCAGACAGTCACTCGACCTCCTAGACGGCATTTACATCTGGGTGAAGGACCAGTCACAGTCTGGCTCCTTCCGGTCCTGATACAGCCTTCTGGCATTCCTGGTTGCCATGGCGAGGACGCTCCTCCAAGATCCACCCCGAGCCTGGGCAACTGCATCAGCTGTCATGCCAATCTGCACGGGGGTGGAATGCTTACGACCGTCAAACTTGAGGAAAGGAGAGCAGGTCTCCAGAAGGATCCGCTCATCCTCTATCATGCGCAGCGCAGCCACCTGACCTGCATTGAATTCCCTCACTCGTAGGGTAAACCCAAAGTAGGTAAGCGGGAAAGACCGCAGCCATCTTTTCACAACTTCCGCACTTCCAGTGAAGCACTGGAGGTGAATCAGTTGTGTTCCCGTGAGCCGTGCATGAAGTGTGGCGCGCAAGATATCATAAGCCTCGCTTTCATCCTCGCCCTTCATCCCCCGACATTTCAATACCAGCACCTTCGGCTGGCCCCGTGGCAGACAGTCTACGAGCTGCAGTAATCCTGCTGTCTGCCCCGCCCAGAGGTTCACTGACAGAGAGTGGTCCACTCCTATCTCCCCCAAAGCTGCTACGTCTGGGGAAAGGAGCAGAGACTTCAGTTTCTGTAGCTGGGCCTCAGTTGCAGGTCTCTTTGGGGGACACCCTAAAGACACGAAGTATCCACGGGACCTCAGCCAACGTATTCGCTCAGGAGAGGGATACTCATCTGGGTCGGAGTGCATCAGCACCACCGACCGCAGGTTCACCTCAAATCCTGGCAAGGGGACAGCTGTGTCAAAGACCATGACCGGATCTACGTCAGATGGCAGATGCAAGTCCTTAATCAACAGCCCGAGGTAGCAGCTTGCATCAATTGCATCTGGGGTTCCCAACAGACGCCGTCTATCTTGAAGCGGGACGTCATATTGACGTCTGAGCTGCTCCTGTTGGTTGGGCTCCATCTGTGAGAACAGCATCATGGCAGGCACCCAATGGGTTAAGATGGCGGGACTGTTTCCAGAAGGTTGAATCTCTATGTGATCCGGAACCTTTATACCCGTCACTAGCCCAAACTCTGCCATGGCCCGACGCTGTGCAAGGCTAAGCTGTTTCTGCATCCGAGCCACGACCCCTAGGCTTTCTACGTACCAGACCAAATCCTGCAATCGGCGTCCGACGCCTAACAGGAGGCCGAGCAGAAACCTCAGCACACCCACTCGCTGATTTGAAACATTTTCCCCGGACAGCTCCTCATGGAAAACCAACGGCAGGTGGCATTCATAGGAGTGGTTCTTGGTGAACGGGCCATTACACCCGTACACAGGGCATCCTGAAGGCTGCATCCCGGACTGGGCAGGTGCTGCAGCCCCCAGAGTACCCTCCACTCTGACCAAAATGCCCTCGCCCCTCGTCTCCACTCTACGTTGGATCCCGGCCTCTCTAGTCCGAACGCCAGACGAAGGGCTTGACCTGCTCGGTGACTGGTCCCACCTAGGTGCTGGGAGAGACAACTGACGTGCCGTTCCTGATCCTCCTGCCGTACTGGTGGAGGAGTGAGGCCTGTCAGACAGGCACTCCCTGTTTCCTCCACTACTAAGTCCGTGGGGCATCACAGTCTCAGCTGGAGCCGCCCGATCTCGGACTGGCGAAGTTCCACGCCAACGTACCCCTCCAGAGTTCCCGGCAGAAGATTGAGCTCCACTGACGCGACCACTAAGTCCGTGGGGCATCACAGTCCTCCCGACTGGAGCCACCCAATTCCGGACTGGTGAGGAAACACGCCCACGTGCTGTTCCTGGTCCAGTTGACCTCCAGGTAGAAGGGGGCATTGTGTTTCCTCCGTCCCTGTCAGTAACCCGGGGCCTCGCAGTCATTTCGACTGGCGCCGCCAGAGTCCTAACTGGTGATGATCTCCATTGCCGCACCGCTCTAGGTCCCGAACTCCCGGCAGAAGAGTGAGACCTGTTTCGTCCATCTCTGCCAGCACCCCGGGGCATCACAGTCACTTCGACTGGAGCCGCCGGAGTCCCGACTGGTGACGACACACGTCGACGCACCCCTCCCGGTCCAGAACTCCCAGCTGAAGAGCGAGATCCTTCGGACAGACGCTCTCTAGTCCCACTGTGGCTACCGCGGGGCGTCACAGTCACCTCAACTGGAGCCGCCTTGCGGTGCTGCCTTCTTCCTCCTCGGTGGCGACGAGTCCTCTTCCGACCTCTCGCGGGCCCTGCTGACTGAGAATTGGGCCCCTCAGCTTCTTCCGTCACCCCTCTGGAAGTGCTGGGCTGGGGCGAGTCTTGGCGTCTTCCCTCATGCGCCGGGATACTGAAGAGCATCTGCTCTCCATCCAGCAAGGTCCAGCCCTCAGCTGAGGGAGGCATGCTCTGGTTCTCACCAGGACCCGACGTAAGCGCTGGTTGCCCCCCCTGCTGGCTACCAGTATCTTCCAGCTGCTGGGGAGCGGAGTCGAACTCCGCGTCACACTCAGCATGGATAGATATGTCTGGGCTTGAAGCCAGCAACCTGTCCTCCTCCTCTTGAGTTACACTAGGCGACCCCTCCTGCTGGGCGTCAGACACCCATACAGGAATGGACGGGTCCTCCTGTAGCCTAACATCACGGGTGGGACCTAGATGGAATGTCCTGTTGCTCTCCTGGATCCATCTAGGCACAGGACGCTCTCTGCGTGGACCCAGCTGCCAGATATTTTCACAAATCCAGTTGTGATTCCTAAACCCCTTATCCTTCGCTACCTGGGCCGCCCTCTTCAACCACTGATGGTCCCGCTGCTCCTTGGCAAGTCTGACTTGCTCAAGGAGTATTTCCACAAGTCTCTCATAAGGGGCACGAGCCTCGGCGAGCTCCTCCACAAAACGTCTGGCACTTCTCACCAACACTCCCCTTGCGGTGGCCTCCTCCGCCTCCTTGATGATGGCCTCCTTCAACTCTGTAAAGTATTTGTAGTCAGCCTGCAAAGACACAAGGAAAACATTCCTTAGTCCCTCCCTGCCCTTCTTACTGCCGCAACCTATTCTGGCAGTCCCGACAGGTATAACGATCAATGTCTAGAGCATCAATAGGAGAGATATCCACACACGAACCGTGATACCATTCATCACAGTCGTCACATTGTATCATGAATCTCCCCTCCCAGGGTTTTCTGCACAGACAGTACTCTTTACCGGAGTTGAGAATTTCCTCCTCTGCTGGGGGTCTCTCCTTCCACTGCCTCAGCCAGGCCGGAAGAGACCTATCCTTGCACAATTTGATTCTGTCGTGGTTAAGGACCATAACGGCATTTCTTACCTTGACTCTAAACAAATAGGAAGAGAACTTCTTTACTATGACTCCTGGACCTCTCCAAGGAGGGCGTAATTTCTTACACTGGCCCTTCATTGATGCTTCATCTAGAATGTAGACCACATCACCTACCTCATAGTTGCGCTCTAGCAGTCTCAAGTCATAATTTCTTTTCATTCTCTTAGTGGCTGTCTTTAAACTGGACCTAGCCACCTCATGAGCCTTCTGCAGAGTAGAGGTCAGCCCAACCAGATACTCACTAGAATCTTGAAATCTCTCACCTGCATGAGGGAACATCAAGTGCGCAGGCATGTTCACTTCTCTTCCCAACATTAATTTATTTGCTGTAAAGCCTGTCTGACGGTTGACTGAGGCTCTCAGAGCACCCGCAAGTTGCTGCAAGTGCTTGTCCCACTGGTCCTGTTTCTTACCTATAAAGCAGCGGACGGCATCCATCAAGGTTCGATTGTAGCGCTCTACTTGTCCATTGGAAGAGGGTCTGTATGGTGTTGTCCTTGCCTTGTGTATCTGGAGAGCTTTACAAAGCTCTACAAAGAGTTTGGACTCGAAATTTCTACCCTGATCCGAGAAGACTTGGAAAGGAAACCCAAACCTTGAGAAGAAATTATCCACTGCAGCTCTAGCCGTCTCTTCAGCCGTTTGTGTTGGGAGAGGAATACATTCTACCCACTTGGTAAACTGATCTACCATCATGAGGACATATTCGTTACCATTTTGTGTTTTGGGAAGGGGTCCGAGAAAGTCTAAATGAACCCTCTCCATAGGTGCTCCGGCTTGATACTCAGTCAGAGGACACCTCCCTTTTCTGTCTGACTTCTTACATTTGTTACAAACCTCACATCCTGCCACATACTGGGACACAAACTTACCCAAACCGAACCAGGCAAACTTTTCTTTGACTCTTTCTTTGGTTCGAGCCACCCCCTGGTGACCCGCTGATGGAAGGTCATGGTTCCACTGAACTGCCAACTCACGCAGCCCATTAGGAATAACTAATTTCTTATCCCCTGACATTGTCTCATTTTGGTATAGGACGCCGTCGATGAGAACAAACTGCTCCTTGTTGAGCCAGTACGATTTTGCTGCCGGACTGGCAATGAATAACTCACCTTCCCCTGGGATCACAGCGTGATCCAACCACTGCAAAATGAAACTAAGTGTGTCATCCTTACCCTGGGCTTCCTTGAGGTCCTCCAGGGAGAACCCCCAGCTCGATGGTCTGTCTCCAGCCTTTGCCTCTACCTTTTTCCTGTCTGCGACGGCCAGCACATGCACTTCCTCACCTGAGAAAATGATGTCAACATGAGCTAGATCATCACCCCCTTCGCAGGCGGCCTCAACATTGAGACACGGTATCGCTAGGTCTAATTCTACGGCTTGAACTGTCTTGCCAATTTCACCTACCTGGTCTGTTGCATTCCCCTCCAAGGTGTTGACGTCCCGCCTTCCATCCTTGCCTCTCGTGCTTTCTACACCAATGATGTGGCCATCATCATTGACAATACCCAGCACCCCCTGAGAGGCCAGTGGAACCGCCTCGTCAACAGCTTCTGTGAAAGCTCCCCAACTCTGGTCCGCTCTAACACAGTACTTACAGCCTCCACATGGCAAATCCTCTGGACGTACACCCCTCTCAAATGACGGACACTGTCCCTCTCTTGCCGGCATCCTGGACAACGAGTCCGCATTTATGTGCTTTCGTCCTTCACGGTGCCTCAACACCATGTTATATTGAGATAGCTCCTCGAGCCATCTTGCTAATTGCCCCTGAGGCTCATGAAAATGCATCAGCCAAGTTAAGCTTGAATGGTCAGTCCTTACCATGAATGGTTTCCCTAGTAAATAGTGTCTAAACTGGCGTGTGAATCGCCCACAGCCAATAGCTCCTTTCTCGTCGCACAGTACTTACGCTGGTCAGTGGTTAAAGAGTAGCTGCCGTAAGCTATTACCTTCTCCTTACCATCTTGAATTTGAAGCAGCTCTGCTCCAATAGCAAAGTCTGAGGCATCTGTGTCCAATACAAATGCGTCGGTTCGATTGGGTAAACCCAGCACAGGTGGATTTGTTAATGCGTCTTTCAGGGCCGTAAAAGCATTCTCTTGTTCCAGGCCCCATTGGAATTTGTGTTTACCTACCACCTGGTACAATGGCGCTGCCAAGCGTGAGAAGTCCTTCACAAACCCTCTGTGATAGTTTGCTAGTCCTGCAAACCTCTCCACATCTTTGGAACATGTCGGTGTCGGCCAGTTTTGTACTGTTTGTATATCCACGTCAGACATGGCTATACGGTTGTTACTCACCCTTCGCCCTAGAAACTCTACTTCTTTCTGAAAGAAAAGACATTTCTTAGGCTTAAGTTTCAGCCCATGCTCTCTGAACCTTGTAAGGGCGTCAGCCAAGTTACTCAAGTGATCCTGGAAGGTGTGGCCCAAAACCAATACATCATCTAAGAAAGCAAGAACAGTCTTCCAATTTAAACCCCTGAGCACCAAGTTCATGACCCTTGCATATGTCGCAGGTCCATTGCAGAGCCCGAAGCCCATTTTCAAATGCTCAAACAGCCCGTATCTGGTGATAAAAGCTGTCTTCTTCCGGTCTTGCTCTCTAATTTTTACCTGCCAATAAGCAGAGTTAGCGTCGAGTTTCGAAAACCAAACGCTACCTGCAAGAGTATCCAAGCAATCATCGACCAAGGGCAGCGGGTAAACGTCTTTCACTGTGACGTCATTCAAAGCCCTATAGTCAATGCACCATCTGACTGAACCATCCCGCTTTCTTATTAAAACTGGGGCTGAAGCCCATTCGGAAGTGGATTCCTGAATAACCCCAGCTTCTAACATTTTCTTAAGATGAGCTTCTTCCTCACCTGCGAAACATGCTGGTGTGCGTCTTATGCGCTGCTTGATAGGCCTAGCCTGACCTGTGTCTATTGCATGTTCGATTCCACTAAAATGACCCAAGTCGAATTCAGTTTTAGCGAAAACGTCCTGAAACTCATTCAACAGGTCAGCCAGCTGCATGCTTTCTGGTTCTGTGAGGTGTTCCTTAGATGTTAGAAATACCTGCTCTAGATGTTCTGGTACCCCAGCCCCACTGGTAAAGTTTGAGTCACACTCACCATCATCCACTATTGAGGTGTTTGATTGAACTGGTTCCCGGTCTGACTGGTCCAGGTTCGACCGACTTACTTCCTGTATTAAGTGGTTTTCCTCCTGTCCATCTGTACTCACCTTGACCTCAGTGTCAATGGGGTATGCCCTTGCAATATGCAAACCCTTTTTAATGAGGCGATACCTATCTGAAGGATTCACTAAACACAGCACCGGTTCCTCACCTGCACTCCTTACCACCCTAGGTGCGAGTACCTTAAGGTTGTCCACTGGCTCTATCACATAATCTGGTAGTTCTTGATCCACGGAACACTTGACCCTTTTTACCGAGTTTGGAGGAATTACCTGTCTCTTGGCAACGGTTACCCTGGCAACAAGTGGCGCACCCCCAGAGCTACCCATGCTCAGTGTTATCTCTTGGTCATCAAAGATTATGGTTCCCTTGGGCATATTCAGCAAAGACTTACCTGTGTGGAACAGAATGTCAAAACCCAATAACATCTCTTGTTCTATCGGCGCAATGTACACATTCTCACTGTACCACTTTGAACCAATTTTAAGTCTAACTGGCCCTACAACAAAACCTTTCATTGCCATTTCCCTACCTGCGGCTAGCAGAGTAACTTCTCTCAACTTCTTCGGTGGATGTTTCAAAGCATGATATACCTTATCTGATATGATCGTGACTTCTGCTGCTGAGTCCACCACCGCAGTAACTGGCTTATCTCCAACCTGAATGGCCATGGTGAATTGAGAAGCTGACCTCAACTGGCGGACATTAACTATTTCGGGTTCAGAACCCTCAGGTACCTTGGAACCTCCCTCAACCATCTTAGGAGTGACCTGGGTCCCTGACCCCTGTCCCTCACCTGCAATGGTCGAATCATCAGGATGTGAATGCAACTTGGTCAAATTATCTGTGTCCCCAAAGTGACTACCCATACCTTTGTCCTGCATTAATGTACTTGGTGCCTCCTTGATGTCTTCAGCTTCCCGGGTTCCTGATGAAGGGTTTATGTCTGGCTGTGGCTTTGTCCTACAAATACCATACTGACCTTCCTCCCCCTTCAGAACCCCTTGTTCCTGGCCTATTCCTGTGTGGGTCGAGGCTCGGCCCCCTCCCCCGACCCTTGCTGGTTTAACTGTTTTGTTTTCTTTTCGTTGCAGTCTCTTGCAAAGTGACCTAACCCCCCACAGACAAAACAAACTAAATCAGCAGGTGCTTGCCCCTGCCTTGGTGGTCGCGGTGGACGGGGTCGTCTACGCCCTCCACCCCTAGGTTCAAAACCATTCGATCTGATCGACTGATTGGCCAGGGGCTGCCTATTGACTGCTGGTTTACTGACTGAGGCAGATACCTGATCAAGTTTCCTCTGCATGTCTAAGCGGAAATCAGCCAGTAATTTTTCCATCGTATTAAGGGTTAATGTGGGGGCACCTCCACTCTGAGATGCCGGTGCGGGCACAGGTTGCTGCACAGCATAGACTCGCTGATCATCTGATTCCGAATCACTGATTCGAGCTCGCTCCTTCTTTTTACCATATACTGCCTGATGCACATGCTGAGACCACCTCGCATTATTAATTGCTTCCTCCATGGTTAATGGAATAATATTACTCACCTGACTTGCCACAGCCTTATCAGATAAACCTTGGCAGAAACGAGCAATTGCCTGTTGATGACAATAGCTTTCAGGAAGCTCCCTAAAAGCTCTTGCCGCCAAAGTCAATACCCTGTCGGCCCAGTCCTCCAAAGTTTCACTCGCAGACTGGGAGGCTTGCTGAAATCGAGCTTGAGCTGTGGCTGGCAATTCCCTAGCTCCAAACCTGTGTTCCAGTTTAGTCAACAAAGTCTGATAGGTCATACCTTTTTGATCTCCCAGGACTGAATAAAAATCAGCAGCTTTACCCGTCAAACTCCATGAAAGAGCAGTAAAACATTCATCAGGCGTCCACTCAAGGGCCTTAGCACATTGATTAAATTTCTGTTTGAATGCTTCCCAATTGCCTTTCCCATCAAAATATAACCCTTTTGGAAAATTCTTAATGATGTCGGTAGACCGCTTTCTTTTCTCAGACACGGTGCGAGGTTTGTGGCGTTGAGCCCTGCTAACCGTCAGTTTACTAGCTGCCGACATATAAGAATCTTCACTGTCCGAGGACTCATCTGAACTACGACCTGTATTGGTGGAAAAATGCAACTTTGTAGGTGCTATTATTTTTTTCACATGAGGGGTAGAACAACTGTCAGACAGTGGTACCCCTGGGGAACGCGCTGGTATCGACGGTAAACTTTCAAGATCGTCTTCGCGCAAGTCTGCGACCAACCCGTGTTGATCCCGACGCGAGCCCTGTGATGCCGCAAACGATGCCGCCCAAGATACGAAGTCTTTCAACTTGTCCAAATCTGCACCAGACAAGTTCTCTGTGGTAGAAGAGGTACCTGGTTCAGCTTTAACCTGGACCTGCTTTGGAGAGGAAAAATGTTTCCACAACGAGTCTAAGTTAAGACCAGAGAAAACCGAGTCCTTCATTGAGCTAGAGGGCATGGTTGAGTGGAGGACAGGGTCAAAGCCCGAGGTAGAGGGCTGCCCTTCACCGTCCTCGACACCCATCACCGAGTCCAACGCCCTATTCAGTGTAAAATCGAATCGATCCCATGACTCAGCCGGCAGTGTACCCTTTGTCAGTAAATTCAACACTTTTTTGGAAATATTTCCATTACTGGCCCGGACTGAAATAATTGCACTGGCTACCTTTTCCCCTATGCCGCAAACAGACATCAGCTGCTCCTTGGTAGCAAAATTAACAGCCACTAACTCAGGCCTATTGACATCTAACATACCTGTGCCCTCGTCCACCAGAGTGTTATCCTCACCAGTAGCCATCATCAAAAATTGCCGTAAACTCACGTAATATTAAGAAACACAACTAGGAAGTCTTGAAATAATTTTATTTCCAACTATGTCAAAGCAACCCTTGTTTCGACACAAAACAAACTATTTCCACAAAGTCATGCAAACACCAGCATTGACAGGTTCCCGTTGGCACTAATATTCCAGTAAGGTGATAAGCACACTTGCCACAAACACTCACCTTCAGTCACAAGTAGGCAAATATTAACACAGGGAGGCGGGTGGGGGTAGTTTCTGTGAAATATGGATTTTGCACACAGAAACTAACACAAAAATTAAGTCTGGGTCTCAAAAATGGCGGGGGGATACATGTCGCTGCGACACACCAAGTACTCAATGTCAAACATAAAGTGAACTAGTCAAGCACTCACCACATGAGGCTAAAATGATCCCAGAACGTCTTTGTTTACATTTGCAAACTCAAAGCGGAAGAGGAAAGTGCATCCAAAATGGCGGCTGCGCAGAAATGATGCGCAGAAATGGCCAGGTTCGCGCAAAGTGACGAAGTTTTCCGCGAAGTTTGCAAAGTTTTTCAGGGCAAGAATCCGATCAAAATCGCCGCCGTCGATACCTTACTAGTTCCCCCGATGCATCTGCAATATGTTACAAGTCCAGATTCCCGATAGGTCTAGGTTCACAACTCGTTATGCTTGCAGACGACCCTGGCGCTGCAAACAGTCTGCTGTCTCGCCTGAGTGAGTCGCAAGTTTGGCGTGAATTCGGGTTTTCTAAACACTTTCTGACACCATTATAGTAATTTCCTCTACAGGGGGAAACTTACCATATCTTCTTCTGTTAATCTAGCCTTGGATTAAGTCTTCTAATATAGTTTTTGGTAGAGATGTCTCCAACCACGTCTACTTCCCTGCAAGTCTGGGATAGAAGAGAAAGCGCGGGCGCGTTCGTCCCCGAGGCTAAACCAATCAGAATCCCTCAGATGGTACCCGTTCTCCTGGAACCTGCACACCGCAAACACCGGTCCACAATGACCAGTAACTGACCGCATTGTCCTGGCGGTCCTACTATTTGCCGATCACTACACATTTCTTGTCACTGTCAAAGCAGACAAAGTGAAAGTAGAAAAAATCGAGTTCAGAAACGATCGAATGTGTCGGTCACAATTGAGCCAATAAGGCAGCTCATTTACAATAGCAGAATTCTTTACCTTTTTTATTCGTCTTTTCTCGGGGATATCTTTGGCTCCTGAACGCACCTTACCTGACATTGAAAAGCCCGTCCGAAAGTATGGTATCTTTCCATAATGGCAGTTACAGTTAAATTTGTAAAGTGTATAGATCTAAGTATTAGATCAGAATCAGAATTGTTTACTGGTGACACGTCCTTAGTCCATCCCTCAACAGGGCAACATGTTGAATGCCATACTATATCTCCTTTAAAGTACAATCCATGTTTACGCTTGCAACACACTAAAATGATAGTTCTTTGGATATACGTTTACACACGGCCTGTGTGTAAACTTTTAGTTTGCTGTGACGTAATCATATTTATGACGTCATGATAAACAGCCGATGGATTGAATCAAAGTCCGCATGCTACTGATTTTTTTTTTTGTTGTTGTTTTTTATTTTGCCGGCTGAGAACTGACAAACTTGTATGCCCGTAGAATGAATCATTCTGTCTGCATAGGCCTACTACTAAATTTTATTGTGGTCGAGAACTGCTGGCAGTCTCTCTCTCTCTCTCTCTCTCTCTCTCTCTCTCTCTCTCTCTCTCTCTCTCTCTCTCCAGTAAGTCTCTTGGCTTTCTTTCTACTTATATACTGCGATCGGTCACATCTGATCAATACTCGCAGGTGTACATTACAGACACACCAGGTTCAGTTGTTCGAAACTAACGTTTAAGCAGAACTGACAATTATGCCCGCAGAAATATGAAAAAAAGCAGTTAAAAATTCTCGTTTTGTGGTGGTAAAATTTTGTTATATTTGAGTATTGTTTGTTTGTTTTGAGGTTAACGTCCCCGTCAACACTGTACAGGTCATTTTGGAAACATTGCTTCTAATTTCGTGGGACTTTTACCCGACACTGAGATAAAATGAAATCTCAAGCCCTGTCGCCCAATGAAACCAATATGGTTTATAAGCATGGACGGTACGACTCGCACCGCTTTATCTGTGCAGGCTTAGATAAGTTTCCCTAGTTTTATCGTACGTAATTCTGATAACGCATCATTGCATTTGAATAGCCTTTCAAATAGCCACCGATAACAGTTTATTTCTAGCAAATTGCATTTATAATTACCTAGATTTATCAAATTTAAATGCATGCAGTCAAATACACTGGCCAATTTACGAGTTACATTGTAAAATGGACAGAAAGACTGAAATTCGCAGCTAAATTAAATGCCGTGTAAGGCTTGGCATAGGTTGATGAATTGAGCGGCAAAAATGAACCTCTTATAAAGTCAAAGCGCACAATTTATCGGTGGGTCAAAGCTTTTAAAGCTGGTAAATAATCAACCAAAGATGATGCCCATGTTGGTAGGCCAAAGACCTCCATCACCATGGCAACCATCGCTGCTGAAAGAGACATCTTAATACACTGGCTTATCAGAAGGCGGTGTACAAACCATTCTGACAAAGTACTGGGCTGAGAAAGATTTGCGCTAGGTTGGTGCCCCATTTGCTCACTGAAAGGCGAAATTGTATTATGTTGGTGTTTCTTTCCCTTTGTTGTCTTGAATGGGAGGTGTTAGGTAATTTTATCGATACCTATTCATTGTTTTTACTTCCGTTTGGCAAATCATATGTAGATGCATGCCCTATCTGAGTGACACCTTTGTTTTAGTATACAATTAACTTAACATAAAGAGATTTTGACCAAAAAAAAAAGATATTTTGCATGAAAAGCTTACTCTTATAACGACCCCCATTTTGTATGAACGAACTACTGTTTTTATTTGGTAGGTTTTGCACATAATATTTAGATATAATACCTTTCTTAGTGATCATATCACTTATATAGCAGAAATTCCTATAATAATTTGAAAAATATATGTTCATATTTTTCAGTTTATGTTTACTTTTGAAACGACCCACATTATCTTATTGGAAACCTGTCAACCTGTTTTCATTTCATAGTTTTGCGGATTACATATAGATACATCACCTATCATGTCTTAGCTCAGAAGCAACTACAATTTTTGTGATGTTTTCAAAAAAAAAAATAGTTTTGCCTGATATGATAACTTTTGAAACGACCCTTTTTGCTTGAAATAACACTATAACCGAATTCTTTCATCATATTGCGGCAGATAATAAGCATTAATATCATCTTTTTGCGTGGAGTTATAATTTCTAGCAAAACAGTTATTTTAATGTCAGCGATCTTCACGAAAAAAGGTATTTTGCCTGCAATTTTTACTTTTGAAACGGCCCTCATTCTCTTATATGGCCGGTGACCCCCCATTTTTATTTCATGTTTTTGAATGTCATATGAATATATATAATTTAATTTAGTAAGTCCAAAATCTCTAGGGCAGAAGTCACTTTAATTTTCGCATTTGTGTCAAATTTTAGCGATTTCCCATTACAATCAATGCAAAATATGTGTTAAATGGCGTTACTTTTGGATTGACCCCCATTCTTTCCCAGTCTCGGTGACATGATATTTTTATGACTTTAATCTAAAGTTAAGTCCTTGCTGGATACTTTGTTATAATATAAGGAAATTCTCTAGGGCAGGTATCTCAGAAAAAAAAATAAGGTCGGCCACCTTAAGTGATGACTATCATCCCTTCTGATGAGGTCTCGACGTTTTGCTCGGTCTTGTCGACAGTTGAACTTAAATGGCTCGAATACCGATGGCTCGTTGACAATGGATAAGTCAAACTCTTTCACGAGACTCTAGGGAATTTCTCTATATGCTGTAAGACACTTATATTTGGTGGTCATTTTTTTTTTTTTTGGCGCTATTGGCAGCCAAGGAAAAACTTCTTAAATAAAAAAAAAACCCAATAAATATCAAACGGACCGCTACAGAAGTGCAACAAACTGGCAGAAATGTTATTCCAAGAAGAAACAGGCAGGGCTTATTTTGGGAGAAATCTTTCTATTTCATCGCAAATGTATGCTGTGCGTACTCATTGGAATCGTCTCATCGAGGCGATTCTAATGAGTACACACAATATACAGTTATTCATGGGAACACCAAAAAGAAATACCAAAATTATTCTCATTATGTCTACTGACATGCCGCTATTAGTAACCAATGACTAGAATTACTCATATGTCATACAAATTTCCTTTGTCCCTAAGGTGTGCGAGCCAATAAGGTCGACTAAAATTTGTTCCCAGGCCTCGGTGTCTTATGAAGCTAGCTAAGAAACCTTTTTTCACCCAAGTGAAGGAAGGGCAGACTATTGTGACACTAATACGACACTAACACCAACTACAGCGAAGTCTTCTTCCTTTTTTAGCACGTATTCTCGGGGCACCAACCGACAAAGCCCTGAAACACGGGGATTGGAGGTCAGAAGACTACAATTTGGTTTAAACCTTAGATGTCACTTACAATGATTGTAGTCTGCTTCTTTGCCTGTCGGTTTCTTTAAAATGTAAGGATAGTTAGCAGCAGATAAAAGAAATAGACGACCTTTTCAGATGCAATTTTCTTGGCGTCTTAAGAGTCAAGAATCTTGTCATATATCTAAAAGTGTTAATCCAGAGCAAATCAATTGACAGGAAGCTCATATCAAGGCAGCTCGTCGCATCTGGGTCTACATTTTCTGCATACATCACGAAAACACACCTATATAATTTTGAACCCTTGAACCCCACTTTTATATAGTAAAACTGGGGTTTCTGGGGGTATACTTTATTTTTCTTATTTCTGCTCTTAAAGTTTTGAGCAGAAATAAGAAAAATATCACAATTTTCATGATAAAATTTTCTTTTTTTTTTTCGGCGATAAAGGTGGCAATGTATTTGTATAGGCTTGTTCGCGTATTGAGTATCTTTATCGATCTTCATGGTTGACTGGTTATACCTTCCCCAAATAGTTGCTTTAAATTGTGTTTTGTCCGATTCGGACAAAATCGTGAATTGGATTAGGTCTCTTGCTGGAAAAAAAAACCGCACTGTCTCAACCCTGGTAGAGATATCTATGCAGATACTGTAGATCAAGATGAGATTGCCTTTCTTTCAACAATTTTGACTGAACACACCGTATTACAAGAATGAACGTATTCAAAATTCGCAAATACGGAAGATTCCGCTGCAGGAACACGTGTGTGAAAGAGGTATACATGACATGTTTTATGTGTTTTTGTCTTAAGGTTTTACGTCCCCGTCAACACTATTTATGTCATTTTGGAGACATTGCTTAAAAATTTTGTTGGACTCTTAGCCGACATTGAGATGTAATAACATCTCAAGCACTGCCGCCAAAACAAACCAAAATGGTTTATATGTAGGGGCAGTCTGACGGACACAACTTTTCCTGGGCAGGCTTAGACCCTCATATCTGTTTACCAGTGCTCATTTACGATCTGTCACAGCATCATGCAGCCCAATCTATTTCTCCAAGCCCGGATAGGCGGAGGCCCTGCATATGACATAAGCCAAGGCATAAAATTTGGGGTTAAACCATGATCGAAAATCGAAAGCTTTGAGACAGGTAGTGTTCAGGACTAGATCTAGCCCGAAAAGCACACTGAACACGACTGCTAAATAACTGAAAACCCGACTGACTTGACAAGATAAAACTGGATGTTTTATACGTTTCAGAGCATTCACTTAAACAATGGCTAATATTGCCCACATGATTGACATAAACGGAAACATGCACCCCTATCATTGACGTTTTGTAGAGGCATTTCAGGTTTTATGTAAAATGCACTTGTTTTTCTCCCGCCAAAGTATTTGAATAACAGCATATGTTATCTACGTAACGCATAACTGAGAGGACATTTCTAAATGTAAGCGGATTTGATTATGATCTCTATGTATCTTGTAGCTATCGGGTGCAATTGCTATTTTATAGAAAGAATGGATCAAAATACGTGAAAAGTTAAAAACGTTTCAATTTTCTAACTGTAAAAGATTATAGTGTTTCATAGCCCAATCAGCATAATCCCAAATACATTTACTACCCATTCAACAGCATATAGGTCGTATGAAGTTCTTACAACTCACCAACGTTGTTTCAACTATTCATGTAACATGCCTGTGTAACAGATGCGCATCTTTTAATACTATTTGGGTCATTAAGATCACATGCCCACGTAACTACGTTACATGCATATCCATTATCCACACAATATGGTTAGACTAGGTTATAGAAGGTTCATGCGATCAGTGAATACTGGTCAACTTGCACATACGTTCATGTGATCATTTAGGACTCTGATCAGCCTGCGCGGATCTGAGTCTTCGCTGCTCGCACAAATCTGATTGTGAGTAAGTAAGTGTTTGAGTTTTACGCCCCACCAACAGCTAATGTCATACGGAGACGGGACATCGGTTTAAAGACTCATCCGAAAGTCAGGAGAAGCCCGGGATTGATTCTGCGACCCATGGTTTACAAGGTCAGTAGAGTAACCACTAGACCGCAGAGGCTTCTACAAATCTGACTGTAGATTTTGTCGTGTGGTCGCACAATGACATACATGTACATCTTTTGTTTCTTTTTATTCAGAAAATTGAAGAACCGTTCTTACTTGCCGTGAAGGAAACACTTGGAGACAGATATTCTGCTAACATGGAACATATCTACCGAAAAACGATCAAATTCATATTGGAGACTCTCATGGAAGGATTTGCTATGGACCAGTAACCAAGCAAGACACCCTTGCATCGCGGGTTGTAAAACTTAGGTCAACTGATAATGAAGTTTGTACCGCTTATAAATGTTAAATTGTCACCATTTAAAGTACATGTACATGCATTTCTTACATAACAACAAAAAATAACCGATCGTCATTTATTTTGCACGTGACGAAAGTTTACTATATTTCATTATAACATTGTGCAGACCTCATTCAAAATAAGTTCAAAATTGCTGTTCCCCATTTCCTAATGAGTTAACAAATGACAAAATATACAGTAAGTATGGCAAGTCAATTGCACACTTGAAACCCCAGTTTTCCGTTTTCAAACTAGGGTTTGAAAACTTCAAACCATTGTTTCAAAGAAAAACTGTCCAATAATTGTTTAAAACACGGTTTCAGCTTTTAAAGAGGTTTTTTTTTTCTTTCTAATACAGTTATTTCAATCCGTAGTTTAAAAAATTCAAACGCCAGTTTCAACGCCGAATGTACAATGAATCTTCAAACCACGGTTTGAGCATTTAAATCCTGGTTTAAAGGTTGAAACCTTACTTTGAGGAAAGATTGTTTGTTAAACGACTTCAACTTTAGTTTGAATAATCATTAGGTCGGAGTCCAATCTGTATATGCCACTTCAAAAATGAGTTCGTAGTACTCAGCGTATAACAGCAGATTTTTGGTTAAAATGAATAGATAATAGGTCGTAGTTTATAAATTGGCATGTTGCCAAGACTGAATCAAAGGCAGTAACTCGTGAGGCATTGCACAAATCTCAAAATTGCAGTAGCTCTTTTTAAAAAAAAACAACTTCATTTCAACTTAAATTTTAAAAACGGTGTGTAAATTATTAAATAATGTCAACACACGTAAAAGTGCATTATGTGAGGATACTTTAACAGTTATTTAAAATTGATAAACTTATCTATGGTGGCTTATGCATGGGTATATTTGTTTTTTATCGATTTCATCAAAGGAGGTGACATCAGATACGATATTTTCATTTATAATTAAGGAAACATTGCAATTTTTCTCCCGGAATTATATTTTAAGGGCAAGCAGAATGCCGAAAAACGTGAAAACATACGGCAGTATTGCTAATAAATAGGACAGAAGGTATAACAGATATTTTCAGGAAAAATGTTTTCATTTAGTACATTTGCAAGCAAATAAATACAATGAATGAGTGAGTGTTTGAGTTTTACGTCCCACCGACAGCTAAGGTCATACGGAGGCGGGACCTCGGTTTAAAGACTCATCCAAAAATCTGTAGAAGCCCGGGATAGATTCTGCGACCCCTGGTTTACAAGGCGAGTAGCGTAATCACTACACCACGGAGGCTTCTAAAATACAATGAAATGGTTTTCATGATCACAAGATGAGTATGGATGTTTCATTGTCTCAAAACTATCATCATGAAAGCACAAAAACGTAATATTTCTCATCCTTGTTTTTAAAATGTATTAGAAAGAAAGAAAAATTTGCTTCAAATATATCATCGTATCTTTCTTAAGCGATTGTATTAATTTATCGTGCAGGGGATATAATGTTTTTAAGATCAAAACTGTGTAAAACATATTTAATTATCGCAACGCTTTTCGAAGAAAAATTGGGGATATTGTAATCGTCTTCGCCGTCCGTCCCTCGGTCCGTCCGTCTGACCGGACATTTCCTCCTATACTGTTAGAGATAAAAATTTGAAAGCTTGAGAACTGATAGAACCTTAGTCTGGGGAGTGCATGACATTTTCGGAATTTTGTTCCCATCGCTAGGGGCCGGGCCAGACGGAGGGGCCTCTGGGGTCAGAAATCAAAGTTTTCAAAACATGGTCGTGCAACATGTCAAATCAAATTGCATGATGAGAAGAATACATTGCAATCAAAATTTGACCCCTCGGGCCAGTGTGGAGGTCCCCAGAGGTCAAAAAACCCACCATATCATTCCATAACGCTAACCGGATAACTCCTCCAGGCAGTTAGAGATAAAAACTTGAAAGCTCGGGAACTGATAGTTCTTTGGTCTGGGGAGTGCATGACACTTTCGAAATTTTGATTTCACCCCTTGGGGCCGGAGACAGGGGGTGGGGGTGGGGATCAAAATCAAAGTTTTCAGAACATGGTCGACTAACATATAAAATCGAACGGCATGATGAGTAGAATACATTGCAAACAAAATTTGTCCCTCGGGTCAATGTGCAGGTCACCAGAGGTAAAAACACGTTATGTTTCAATTTGTTAGTTTAAAACTACAGTTGGAGGAATATTCTGCGGTATGTTCTTGTCTCATATATATTATTGTTCTTTCATGTCTAAATTCATAAATGTATACGTGTTTTGTTTGTTTGATTGGAGGTTTAACGTCCCCGACAACTGTATTTTGGAGACGTTGCTTCCAATTTTGTGGGACTTTTACCCGGCATTGAGATGGAATGACATCTCAAGCCCTGTCGCCCAATAAAACCAATATGGTTTATTAGCGTGGACGGACTGCCTCGCACCGCGGTTCCTGGACAGGCTTAGATCCTCTAAGCGGTTTACCAGTACTATTGTGCGGGCCGGATTAAGCTCTGCGTGGAAGCATCATGCAGCCCATATATTTCTTCAAGCCCCTATGGGCGGGGGCCTTAAAATGTAAACGTGTTGATAAAATATCCACAAAAATATGTTTAAGAAAAGTAAAAAAGATAAAATTACTAAATATTTTATAAAGCTTTAGAAGATAAAATAAATGGAATATCATTATACCACCAGTGCCAGAAGAAATAGCTTTCTATCCACATCCAAACGCCAATCTCACTCTGGGACAGCCGTGCTGTTGATTTTTAACCTTAACTTTACCTATGCATCAGACTCAGTTTTAGAATTCGATGACTATTCAGTTGCGGCGCCTTGAAGTTAAATGGGGGTATCCGAGGTGCACAATGTATATGCTCCGAGCACAACAGACCCTTCCCTGATCCATGGCCAGGACGCCCATAAGTTGTGCGGCTCTATTTGGGTTGAGATTCAAAACATAATGCTTTAATCATAAGCAAGTCTTAAGCCTATTAGTTGTAATACAACTCAGGTTTGCTGCGGGGAGGTGTTCTTTTATCCATGACTCATACTAAATAATATGAGAACCATTATATTATATTGAGAATAATATGAGAACCATTGTATCGCTGCTCTTGCATATAAACAACACCCCTTTAAGAACTCAAAAAAATGGGATAGGAAACGAAATCTGTTTTAAACGAATTTCTTTGAGAAATCCGGAAAAAAAAAACAAGGAAGGAGAACTATTTTTACACACGAAAACTATCTTCATGATATTAATGAAACAGTTTGGCTAGCACCTTTTTCGTGTGACTTATAATCCTACTAGTCGAGGCGCTACCTATGACATCTTAAATGGGGGTATCTACAAATAAATACAACAATCTATGTTTTTAATGAAAATGAACACATCGTACCGCATGCCATCAATCAGACAACATGTCATACGTTTCGGAAACATAAAGTTTTCATTTTTATTACTTACAAGTTCAGCGAATTCGACGAACAAGTGACAGCCGCATAAAATAATCAGAATCAGGGACTTATCTTATTATCGCCCTTGCATCCTTATGCACTTTTTTTTCAGAATTAGAGACATAGCAAAACGTATCAAGTAGACTCAAATCAATATTTTGTCGTTATACGCTGAGTACTACGAGACCATATTCTGGCATGGTTGGACCCCGGCCTATATGGCAAACCAATAGCACGATTGAACGGCGTCCGTTGCCTAGTGGTTAAGAGCGCTGACTCTTGATCATTAGGTCTCTCACCGCTGTGGTTCGAGCCTCGCTCGGGTCACATGTGAGACGCCAAGTTCTGCAAGTCAGGTGATTTTTCTCCGGGTACACCGGTTTTCGCCCACCTCTGATTAACGATCGGCTCGATATGAGTGAAATTATCTTGAAAGGGCCGAAAAACCAAAACCAAAAATAATAATAATAATAATAATAATAATAGTAATAATAAATAAAATAGAAAACACAAAAAATAAAATAAAATAAAAAATCTTTAAATCACCGTTTACTGCATATTTATTGTGCAGTTTTGCTTTAAACAATAGGTTGAAGTTTTAAAACCCTAGTTTTAAAACTTCAAACACGGGTTTCAAATTCAAACCATTGTTTGAAGATCATTGCGCAACAGGCCGGCTTGCCAATAAGACATGCGACCATCAAAGGCCCGGCTAAACTTGTACATTCGCAGTTGTCGTTTATATTTCCTTGGTTATAAGATCAATACGCTCAATGAAAACGATAATCAGGCTACGCGGATGCGCACGCTGATCTGAGTTGTTGCTGGTCACAAGTTCTTATTGCAGAGTAAATCATGCACTGGCTCATGCTTTGTTTTGTATTGGAGTTTAACGGCCCAGTCAACACTATTTTAGGTCATTGTTTAAATATCCACACTTCTCCTGGGCAGGCTTATACGTAAGCGGCTTACCAGTGCAGTGCACATTCTTTCGCCAGAAACTGACAACTGCCCACTGGCTCATGCCAAGAACAAGCTGAGTCGCGCCAAGTTGAAGGGGTCTTCGAGCACTTGTGCTCAGCGAGGACACAAATCAGACTGTGTTCCTAATCATAGCAACAGATAAGCTAAGTATTTTGTGATAATTGAAGGATAGTTTTTCTTATTGCTCTATAAAACCTATGTTGTGGATACTAAAAAAAACCGGCTAGCCGAGGCGGTTCTTTTGAGTTCCCACAATATAGGAATCAACCATGTTTTTTCATGCATTAACATTCGCCGGGTCCCGAGGAAGCTAGGCCGAATGTACAAATATCTTCCGAGGGATCCGGCAAATGTTAATGCAATGAAATAGCCATGGATGATCGTTGTTCTTGCACAACTTACGATCCCGACAGGAAATTGTGACGAAAACGCCCAAAAGCTCCATTTATACCGCAACAAGGCATTCTAGTAACCTAATAAAGGGGGTCGAATAACAGCACGCTCTAATCGGTAGTGACCTATAAATAGAGGTTATTATATGGTAAAGGTGTGCCTGTAAGTCATATTGGCACCGGTATGTCATATTGGCCCGAGGGCTTTAGCCCGAGTGCCAATATGACTTCCGGTGCCAATATGACTTAGAGGCACACCTTCACCATACCATATCCTCTTTATTATATCATTTATTAAGCATAGTTATATTGCAACGTGAAGAAATGAAGGCAAAGAGAATATTTACTTTTTAAAGGTTGATGCCGGGAACGTTTCAGCGAGTGTGTTGAGGATATATTTTCGGTATCCGCCGAAAAAAAAAAGAAATTCCTTTTAGATTATATAACTGATTAGTAGGCCTACAGTAACCATGCTCACGGTAATACAGTAACATATGAGGGCGCAGCAAATTACGTCACAAGTGACGTCGCAACTGTAGGTTTAAAAACAAAAACAAATCGCCATTTTAAATACAGAATTTCTGCAGTTCAAAGAATGCTTTTTAAGGTATTTTACAGAATGTTTTGTGCTTATTTGAAGACCATTTAACGTTCCTTAAAATACAAGACAATTTTTGGGGGCATTTTTCCCTCCCACAGATTTCTTCCGCAAAATTTCCAGCTCATCATATGTAAAGGGATGTGTTCGTTAAAGGTTGTTGGCAAGACCTTATTGTTTCAAATGTTGGGACATCCCTGCTGTGCTTGAAAGCAACGTCCTTCACAATGCTTCCCAATCGTGAGTGAACTTCTTTAAAAAAGTATTTTGTTTTTCATTTTATGCTTGCCACGAAATATCAGACTTTTCTCAAAATCTATTGTTATCACTGTCATCTATCGCTCTGTCTTGGTCCAGAAGTCGGGTTGACATTGCTTCAAGTGATTTTCTGAGGCCATTTTGAAGCTTATGGAGTACGGCATTAACGTTCTATTGCTATAGTGACAGAGTGGAGCAGTACCATTATGGAAAAGCAGTGCCAAAAAGCCATATTATATTGATTTTTGGCCCCGTCACGCGAAAAAATGAGCATGTATTGAAAGATTCTAATGTAATTTTCCTATAGCAGGTACGTAATAATACCTTTTATTACATACCTACTATAGGAAAATTGCATTAGAATCTTTCAATACAGGCTCTTTTTCGCTATTTTGATGGCACAGTCACGTGACGGGGCCAAAAATCCATATAATATGGATTTTTGGCACTGCCTTTCCATACTGGCACTGCTCCACTCTGTAACTATAGCAATAGAACGTTAATGCCGTACTCCATAAGCTTCAAAATGGCCGCAGAAAAATCACTTGAAGCAATGTCAACCCGACTTCTGGACCTAGACAGAGCGATAGAAGATAGTGATAACAATAGATTTTGAGAAAAGTCTGATATTTCGTGGCATGCATGAAAAATGAAAAACAAAATACTTTTTAAAAGAAGTTCACTCACGATTGGGAAGCATTCTGTCAAGCACAGCAGGGATGTCCCAACATTTGAAACAATAAGGTCTTGCCAACAACCTTAAACGAACAGATCCCTTCACTTATGAGGAGCTGGAAATTGTGCGGAAGGAATCTGTGGGAGGGAAAAATGTCCCCAAAAATTGTCTTGTATTTTAACGTAAACAACCACCGCGACCGACTGCTACACACGGAATCGATTAAGCAGTAGCTTGATGAATGACACTAAGAGCCTTAACAATTAAAATGGTCTTCAAATAAGCACAAAACATTCTGTAAAATACCTTAAAAAGCATTCTTTGAACTGCAGAAATTCTGTATCGTAGGAGGCCCAGAAATGGTGACTGACCTGTTTCGGTGACACTTAGTTCCCGCACAATATTTTCTTAGTAAAGAATTCTGTGACGTCAGCACATCCAGTTGTTAAAGGTATAAATAAAGACCTTTCATTTCTATCAACAACATCGAAAAATCCTGTTCAAAGATGCCGGTTAATTATAAATTTATATTTCCTTGCATAATTTGGCTGCTTTTCTTAATACCTTTTTTAACATGTATTGATGTGCCTCCAAAAGCAATAGTTTAATTTTTTTGAAATATTTTCCCCATCACAATAGTTTCTGTCTTCTGCTGCTTCAAGTCACATGACCTGTTGGAGTAAACTTCCATTCTTTATTTACAGGGACCGCCCCAAAATTGATGCCAGTGCTTAACTTTTGTCTTTGGTGTGTGGTTCAAAAGTGAAATACATACCTTGTTTTAGTTTAGCTCCTTCTTCTATTTCGGATGCAGTCACAAAAAGCTGTTGGGACTAATAAAAACACTGGGTTTCTTTTATCATAAAAAAGTGTACCCAGTGTTACATACCCCTATGAAAACACTGAATACAGCTCATATATTGCTACAAGCAAAGGTTTGAAAAATGGCATGATAGACTTGTGTGTCCTGGACATGCTGAAAAGTAAATTAATTTGAATATCTATTAAACCATTTGTGAATTAAGTTCTTTGACAGTTAACAGTTTCTAGTAATGTTGTTTTAACCATCACAACATTTTCAAAACATAATTTTGCACCGTTACTGTACCGTGCGGCAAAGGTCAAAGGTCACTGATTCTGGTCACTTGTAATTTCCAGTTTTGAAATATGTAGGTCAAGACAATGGCTGCCTCCAACGCACTATTGATGTTTTGAAAACCAAATTTGTCAGGGTGGAAAGGGAATAAAACAAACAAAAGATAAAATGCATTTTTTATTTATTTGTATGGCATTTAATCATTATATAAAGGATAGTGCTTACAGTCACTGAAACTGGTCACTCAACGATATTTAAAATGGCGATTTGTTTTTGTTTTTAAACTTACAGTTGCGACGTCACTTGTGACGTAATTTGCTGCGCACTACTGTGTTACTGTATTACCGTGAGCATGATTAGTGTAGGCCTACTAATCAGTTACATAATACCGAAAATATATCATCAACACACTCGATAAAACACACATCAACCTTTCAAAAGTAAATATTCTCTTTGCCTTCATTTCTTCACGTTGCAATATAACTATGCTATATAAATGATGTAATAAAGAGGTTATGATATGGTGAAGGTGTGCGTCTAAGTCATATTGGCACCGGAAGTCATATTGGCCCTCGGGCTAAAGCCCTCGGGCCAATATGACATACCGGTGCGAATATGACTTAGAGGCACACCTTTACCATATAATAACCTCCATGTACTGACCTATAATACGTCTAGTGACTGTTTATAGACCGGACCTACTTTTCAGGTCACTAATTTACTAGTGTAAACAATAACATTGAACCTTTTATACTTGGGAAAACAACGAAACTGCAAGTTAAATTTTTGCAATATTTATTTGAACAGATTTTCAGAATTTTCAGTTAAATTCTTTCCTTCTCGGCCTTTCCTGGTTTGAATGGCCCGTTGGAATAACTGCGCACTGCTACTGCAGTTGCGTCTCAACATTGAAAATAATTTCGTAAGCTAAAATAGTCTATTTATTTGCAGATTTTCATACAGAATGTAAAGCGCTGAGAAACTTTTATTCAAGCGTCCATGTTGTTTTCTACGTCTTTGTGGTGCGGTGACGTCAGAAACTTTGCACTCGTTTACGTCACGTTAAACTACGTGTGCGCGCCATGGTACTGAATGTCGTTTAACATGCCACACTGTCTGCTGTCTTTTATGCTTAAATTTGCTAAATTATTGCAAAACCCCTTGTTTGTTTTGAATTGCGGTATAAACCAAATACATGATTAGTGTTTTTAATAATAAAATTTAATCGGTTCGCCGCAACAATTTTATAGGGGCTCGCTAAAGTTCGTCCCTATAAAAGTGTCTAAGGCTCACCGATTATTAAAGACACTAACCATGTATTTACTATATAAACTCCATATAAACTCCTCAAGTGCGACCGGCGAACCAACATGCGGCCAGTTCAGAATGTTGTTTACAATGACGTTGTTACGCAGTAACCATTTGACGTCATCAAAGAACCCTAAAACGCTACGTTCAGGGCGATAATGTAACGTCGCTCAACGTAAGATAACAAAGCAAGGCCCGCCTTGTGATATCAAAAGCTCGAAATCCATGCTCAAACAGCACGCGAATTTCATGATTTGAACATGGTTTTTACTGTTTGAGCACGGCTTTCAGTCCATTTGACAATGGCTTCAAACAGCCATGCGCACAGATACTTATGCAAGAACATAGGTTTTTATGGAGAATTGACAAAAACTATCCTCCAGTTATCACAAAATACTTATAGCCTTATCTGTTTCTATGCTCCCAGTGCAGCCTAAAAGGTCTGCAAGAAGAAGCTGTGGGCCACGCAACATCCGTAGAGCGCACAGCGAAGACTCTGATCAGACTGTGGGCATGCGCAGGCTGGTCTGAGTCTTCGCTTGACGATGAGGCTCGAATACACTATTTTTGCTTGTTGTGACAGATATGAAACGGTCAATTTTTGGACAAAACCCAGCGCATCTTCGCATCTAGAAATTTAACTCTAAAACATTGAAAAAAAAAAAAAAAAAAATACATCGACTCCACATCTACATTGATATAGGAAATTTAGTAAACTTTGTTCAAGCGCCAGTGCCGACCGTGATATTTTCCTGCCATTAATTTTTTTAAATATCGACAGCATTTATAAGCAGTGTTAATTGCATTTTCATTTGAGTTTAGCATGCAACATGTTTTAAGTCGAGGATCAGGTAGTATAATATATTATGACTTCACCAACAAGGTGGAGGTTTTTGAAGCATGTAACCTTGTCAGGAGGTCAATGTTATTTATAAGGTAGTCACTGTTAATCCTGGCACTATAAGGAGACGACGACGCAAACGAGAGACACACCAAAAGCAACATCTACCCCTCTCCCGTGGCATGGGGACATAAAAGACTGACCGAACAACGAGGTGGAGACAAACTAGTCATCGTCCCAAAGTGTCCATTTGGGGCGCTGCTGCCTCGGACCTACACAATGGCATGCACGACCATCAAAGACGGAGAACAGCCGGATCAGACACAGAGCCTGGTCAGAGCTTTTCACATCACTATTCAGATGAAGATTCCTGCGAACTGCGATGACTCTGGGTAGACTGCGCGGATATACAGGCTGATATGACCCTTCACTGATCGCAAAGATATTCTTGTAAGGTTTATCATGCCCCGGTTCCTACAAGAGAAGACTATAATGTTACTTCAGCAGAACTTGTGTGTGTTCCAGGGTAGATATAAAAACAGGCTATGCTGTGAAAGAGATATGTACATATTAGTCAGAATGTGTACATAGTGTACATAAATTTGGATAACATGCCCATGTGCCATAGTGCATTCTTTCATAGCTAATAAATGACACTCTTCTAACGAAAATATTATACATTTTTCTTATTTCTGATGCAAAGGCAGACTGTAGATGCTCTTTGGACCACTAAATTGAGGCGATTCTAACGACTACCCATAGTCCGTAGTATGTTTTTGAGCTAAGGATTACCCTTGTTAATCCCTCGGTTGGCAAGGATGCTTTTCATACGGACTTGTGAACGTGATATATTGATACCGTTGACCATTACGATAACATACCCGTGCGACATACTGCATTTTAAACATCTCCAAAATGGCTACTTTTTCTGGTGAAAATCCGTGATATTTTCCTTATTTATACTGCAAACATAGGTTGTGGGTGCTCGTTAGAACCGCCTTATGGAGGCGGTTCTAACGAGTACCCACAACCTATGTCTTGGAGTAAAAATAAGAAAAATAATGTTTACCACCGTAAACCCCAGTGTTTTCTCTATACAAAGTGGGGTTAAGGGGGTGTTTATTTCACGGACTTGTTCACGTGATGTTCTCAGAAGAAGTCAAACGACCATTTTCCCGGAAAATTAATCCGGGCTGAAGCAGTTTTACTATACGGTGTCTATTACCATCAGAATTCTTACATATTCGTCTCAGAATTATTAGAATAGATGGAATTTTGAGAAGAGTCAGGTGTTTAGCCAATTCCTGGCGGATGGCAAATATCTCTGGCTTCCCGGCTATGTGTTATTATACCCCCGGCATACGAAGTATGCCATGGGGGTATATAGTTTTTGTCTTTTCCGTCTGTCCGTAAACAATTATTTTGTGTCAAAGATATCTCAGGAACTGCTTCACATAGAAACTTGAAATTTTGCACACATGATCAGTATGACTACTTGTATTGTGGGAAAGAAAATAAGGGCCAAGGGGTCAGGCCTTTTAGAGTTATTTCCCTTTGTAGTTTTTGTAAACAATTATTTTGTGTCAAAGATATCTCAGGAACTGCTTCACATAGAAACTTGAAATTTTGCACACATGATCAGTATGACTACTTGTTGACACTGTGGGGGTAAACAATGGATAAAATGAGCATGAAAGAACACTAGAAACACGTCCAAGGTATCGCTTCCAAAATGGCACAGAGGAGGGAAAATATGTTAACTGATCTGCCATTTTAAAAATTTATTTATTTATTTTATTTTGGTTTTGCGATGCTTTTGAGATTATTTCACTTATTTAGAGCCGACAGAGGGGGGGGGGGGGGGGGGGTGGGGGGGGTCTGAACTGGATCTACACTGATTGCATAAGATGCAGGAAAGTCATCCCGTCCCTTTGTTCATGACATGCTAGTGCAGAAATACGAACCTCCGTCGCCTTGATGACTCTCATAGCTGTATAGCGGTGGTTCAAGCTTCGAGTTATTGGTGAGAAGTTAAGTTTATCTTCGGGTGGTCACATGGTCATGTGAATTCAAATGCTACAGACTACATATTGGTCGTTTTAAAATATGGATGTGAATCATTCGCTAACATCTTCATGTTTGTAAAGTTGACGCGACTCATGATCTCAGACGTATAAATTTGATTTAGGTGACAGTTTGTACTGCATTACGAAAACCACACTGCTCAATTCATACGCACAGGTTGCGTAGCGGTCGTATAGGCTTCGTATTTTGGACGCATAGGCTTCGATGAAAAATGGCGGCTGACAGTTCGTCGCTGCAGGTAAGAAACTGTTTTTACGTTAATCTAACTGTTGTATAGCGTTGCCCAATATTGACATCAGCCTTACGGACCACTTTATTCATGTGCAGCTTCGTCTGTTGCAAGAAAAAGTTTGAAAAACGGAATATGGAAAAATAAACCCCAAAAGAAATTTGGCATTCAACCCAGATTCACCTGTATTTTCCCTTTGGTCCGGTCGTCCTATGTAACTACACGTTTTGGCTGGTGTTCTGGCCGATAAATTGTGAATAACCACAATAAAATCTAAAAGCAAATATGCAACTTTCGTCACATCTTTTGCGAAAAAGTAAAATAATGATATTTCGATACAACGCACGTAGCTTCGTTACCGATTACAACGCAGAGTCTGCGAACTAAATTTGAAAGCATTGTATTATGAAGACAAATAGCGAATGATATTAAATTAATATCGAGAAATCAATCAACTAGCGTTAGTTGGTGATGCTAAAGGCATCCTGTATCATTTTTACCGAACACATTTTCAGTCTCAGCTATGCAAATACTACATTTTGATTCAAATGCACAAAATCTATCAAGTTACAATTATTTACATTACCGTTGATAATCTTGGTAAGTCTTCGTCAAATCTGTTAAGTATTTCGACAAATAGTATTTGCACTGTATGAATTTCTGTCGTGTATTTTTATTACAACGCACGTGGCTCAAGTCCCTGTGTTAGAAGTTTGCGACCAGAAAGTCATTAAAAGTGGCCATCTCACCTACTGAAGCCAATATGAATTTGATACATAGGAAGTTGAAGCTTATATGCCAAGATAGCGAGCAGCGATAACACGAATTGGCGAAGAAATCAAAGTGTAGCCGGGTTTAGGCTAAGTTTTCAAATGCTCCTATGTTATGCTACATAATGTTTTGCCATTATGATAACACACCCGTGCGACATAGTGCATTTTTACATCTCCAAAATGGCTACATTTCAGATTAAAATCCGAGATTTTTTTCTTATTTATACCGCAAACATAGGTTGTGGGTGTTCGTTAGAACCGCCTCATTGACGATGTTCCAACGAGTACCCACAACCTATGTTTTGGAGAAGTACTAAGAAAAATAATGTATACCCCCTTTAACCCCAGTTTTCTCAATATAAAGTGGGGTTCAATTCACGGACTTGTTCACTTGATGCCCAATTTTCCCTTGTCTTATACATCTTCTGTACTCCATAAATCCATTTTCTAATTCTACTTACGAGTCAGTGTCGTCAGATATAACATAATACGGAGAAATCGAGAATTCCGTTTTTTTTTTTTTTTTCATTGTTTCCTTTTTTCGTGATTTTCAATGAAGACAGTAACGTCATCACGCTTTTTTTTTCTCTGAACAGAGCAGAATTTACTCTATCAAGTCCGTGAAATGAACCCCACTTTATATAGAGAAAACTTGGGTTAAGGTGGGTATACATTATTTTTCTTATTACTTCTCCAAAACATAGGTTACGGGTACTCGTTAGAACCCTCAATGAGGCGGTTCTAACGAGCACCCACAACATATGTTTGCGGTATAAATAAGAAACAAATCACGGATTTTAATCTGAAATGTAGCCATTTTGGAGATGTACAAATGCAATGTGTCGCACGGGTATGTTATCATAATGGCAAAACATTCTGTATCATAACATAGGAGCATTTGAAAACTTAGCCTAAACCCGGCTTTGCCAATTCGTGTTATCGCTGCTCGCTATCTTGATATATGACGGTTCAACTTCCTATGTATCAAATTCATACTGGCTTCAGTGGGTGAGATGGCCACTTTTAAAGACTTTCTGGTCGCAAACTTCTCGCACAGGACTTGAGCCACTTTCGTTGTAATAAAAAAGAACACGACGGAAATTCATACAGTGCAAATATTATTTGGCTAAAAACTTAACAGATTTGATGAAGACTTACCAAGTTTATCAACGGTAGTGTAACTAATTCTAACAGATTTTCTGCATTTGAATCAAAATGTAGTATTTGCATAGCTGAGACTGAAAATGTGTTCGGTATAAATGATACAGAATGTCTTTAGCATTACCAACTAACGCTGGTAGACTGATTTCTCGATATTAATTTAATATTATTCGCTATTATTCTACATAATACAGGGCTTTCAAATTTAGTTCGCAGCCTCTGCGTTGTAATCGGTAACGAAGCTACGTGCGTTGTATCGAAATATCAATATTTTTCTTTTTCGCAAAAGACCTGACGAAAGTTGCATACTAGCTTTTGGATTTCAGTATCGTTATTCACAATTTATCGGCCAGAACACCAGCCAGAAACGTGTAGTTACATAGGACGACCGGACCAAAGAGTAAATACAGGTGAATCTGTGTTGAATGCCAAATTTCTTTTGGGGTCTATTTTTCCATATATCCGTTTTTCAAACTTTTTCTTGCAACAGACGAAGCCGCACATTAATAAAGTGGTCCGTAAGGCAGACGTCAGTATTGGGCAACGCTATACAACAGTGAGATTAACGTAAAAGCAGTTTCTTACCTGCAGCGACGAACTGTCAGCCGCCATTTTTCATCGAAGCCTATGCGTCCAAAATACGAAGCTTATGCGACCGCTACGCAGCCTGTGCGTATGTATTGACTAGTGTGAAAACACGCCTATACAAATAAAGTGTAAATGTTACCGCGGAAAAAAGGAGAATTTTAAGATGAAAAATTGCGATATTTTTCTTATTTCTGCTCGAAACATAGATTGTGGGTACTCGTTAGAACCGCCTCATCGAGGCGGTTCTAACGAGTACTCACAATCTATGTTTTAGAGCAAAAATAAGAAAATAAGGTTTACCCCTGCAAACCCCAGTTTCACTCTTCTAAAGTGGGGTTCAATCAAAATTAAGGGTCAAAATTATATGGACGTGTTTTCGTGATGGGAAAGGAACTAAATGTCTGTGTGCATAGTACTTGTTTAAAGGACCTCAGGGAAGAAAGCGAAAAAAGTTTTTGAAAAATTCATTGTCATTTTGCATATATAACATTTTATCATGTAACTAAATGATGTCAAAACTGCATTTCATATTCCTGTTTAACATATAACTTCGATAACGTCATGTCAAAAATCATATGACCATACGTCGTGTAATAAAATATGGTTACTGGCGCGTGCCCAGCAGGCATAAGTCTCTAGGACAACGTCAAATCAACGTCAGTGCAACGTCACGACGTTTCACCGACGTAGATGTGACGTTGCATAAACGTTATAACATTGCACCGACGTTGATTTGACGTCACAATTACGCCATGTGCCTGCTGGGGTAATGTCATAACGTTGTCCGTGGCAACCCTTTATTCTTTCTTCTGAAATTCTTTGGCATTAAAATCCGAATGAAATCGTTATATGATAAACAGAATCTTATACGAGTGATCATTAATTTTCGTATGAAACACACCGGAGGCTCGTTTAATAAATTTCATATAAATTGATCATTCGAAATGCATTCTAACACCGATCGCCTATATAGCCAATAGTAAAATCTAGTGATATATATATATTGAGTTCTAAATCACTGGGCATAAGAGCGCTACCCGAAAAGCCGACCTTTTTTATCCTGTTGCATGACGTCATTCATGTTAGATTGTGTAACGTTGTTTTCTTGTTATGAAACAGGTAAACGCATGTGATAAAACTCTAGTGCTGTTATTTATCAAGTGATAAATCAATGTTTTTGGTCAGTTATAAGTAGACAAATCACTCGCGCCACGCGCTCTTAATTTGACCTACTTTGCAACTGACACCCAAACAGTAATTATCGCTCAATAAATTACTGCTAGAACTGTTCTATATCTTACTTTACGTCGCGAGACGTCATCTTGCCGTTTATTACAACTTAATGTTTGTTTCTATAAGGCCTACAATATATTTCTGCACCGAAAATACAAAAAGTCACAGCACTGACAGCACTGGGGTATCGATTTTCTTAGAGTGTAGGGTGAGAAAAAGTCCTGACTGTTTCGTATAACCCTAACATTTTCTAAAAGCAAACAATGCAGATCCTGATCAAACGCCGCGTAATGCAGATTTTGATCTTGGTTTAAACTGTTTGCCAATGGCCCAGTGCACGAGCCTAGTCCAGATTTAACTTTTTACACAGCGCCCTGACGTCAAAGGGAAAAGCCTAGCGCTGCTATAAAATAACCGGTACCTGGAATTTGTACATGGTCATCGATAGTCACCTGGACAATACCAAACGGGAAGCTTGTGTAGTTAGTAATTTTGGGTTGAAAGATAAACAATCGACCAAAAATAATCATATGTTGAAGAGGATCACACACTTGTGGTCGGGTACACTTAAGCGAGCCAATGATTTTGTTTGTTTGATTTGGAATTAAACAACCCAGTTAACACTATCTAGGTCAGTTTACGTAAACCACGGTTTCCTGCGTAGGCTTATACGGGTAATCGGTTAACAAGTATGGTACAAATTCTTTCGCCATAAACTGACAACTGTCCTTCTTGAATCAGAGTAAATTCATGAATCATGGGGAGATAATGACCGTAGAAAAGAGCGCATGATCACTCTCCACGAAAGAATGTTGCCGATTCGGTGGGGATCGAACCCCATGCGAGTCAATGAGCTTATGAGGCAACAACTTAAATATTTAAGGGGAATGGGAACATCTGGCAGATATTTCCGCCATTTTTCAAAGGGAGACAACTTTCGGTACTTCCTGTTCGCTTTTATATAAGCTCTGTTCCGCGGAAAAAGGGGCCAACTTTCAGAGTTGACCCCTGTTGACATGGGAGACAAAATCCAGTTACCTCCACCGCTGAAGGTGTATCCATTCCCCTTAAGTCCGTTTGAGGAACTGGTAATTATCACATAGACGGCCACCAAAAGCTCAATGCGAGCTGCGCATAAACGCAGTCTCGCCGGAGCCTTTTGTTTGTTTGTTGGTTTGTACGTGGACAACTTTAACGTTGGTCTAAATTTTAAAACCGTTTAAGATAGAGCCATGTAGGTTCCTTGTGACAACAGCTTAACACCCATGCAAAAAATTTTGATTTGTGACCTTGACCTTTGACCAACTTAAAAGAAAAAATAACATTGATCAGAACTTTTGAACCGCTTGAGACACATCCTTCATATTTAGCATGTATGTTCCTTGTGACAAAAGCTTTACACTTTTACATGCACGAAAAATATTTTGACATGTAACCTTGACCTTTGACCTCCTTAAAAGTAAAAGTTAACATTGGTCATAACTTTTGAACTGTTTGAGATAGAGCCTTCATATCTGGCATGTAGGTTCCTTGTGATAAGAGTTTTACATCCCTGCAAAAAATAATTGACCTGTGACCTGGACCTTTGACCTTCTTAAAAAAAAAAAAAAAAAACATTTTTGTCATACTTTTCGGACCGTTTGGGATAGAGCATTCGTATTTGGCATGTAGGTTCCCTGTGATAAGAGCTTTACATTTATGCTATATTGTTGGACCGTGACCTTGGCCTACTTAAAAGAAAAAATAAAATTGTTCATAACTTCTGAACCGTCTTCATATTTGGCATGTAGGTTCCTTCTGACAAGAGTTTTAAATTCAGGCAAAAAAATGACCTGTGACCATGAATTATGTCCTACTTAAAAGAAAAAAAATATATTATTGTTCATAACCTTTGAAACGTTTATGATAGAGCCTTCATTTTGGGCATGTAGATGTAGGTTCCTTGTGTCAAGGGCTTCCCACTGAAACAAAAAATCTTGATGTGTGACCTTGACCTTGAACTATTACCAACTTTGAAAAAAATGACCATGCCCGGGGACATGTTCGTGTTTCACAAATACATCTTGTTTTTTCTGATGAAGTTTTGTGATATTTTCCTTATTTTTACTCCAAATACGGGTCGCGGATGCTAATTAGAACCACCTCAAAGAGCCAATTCTAACGAGTACCCGCACTATGTCTTGAAGGCGAAATAAGAAAAATAATGTTTGCCACTGGTAATCTCTGTTTTCTCTATATAAAATAAAGCATGTTCCATAACGAAAACACGCCTATATAAATTGAAAACCTAACCGCCGAAAACCCTAAAATTTCAAGATGAAAAATTGTAAATTTTTTCTTATATTGTGGGTACTTGTTAGACTCGTGACCGCCTCGGGTTCTAACGAGTAACCACAATCTAGATTTAAGAGCAGAAATAAGAAAAATAGGATTTACCCCTGTATACCCGCGTTTTACTATATAAAAGTGGGGTTCAAGGGGGAGGGGGGTGTCAAAATTATATAGACGTATTTTAGTGATTCATTAACGTATTTGATTGAAATTTAAAAATGCTTATTTTACATGCATACGTGCAATAAAAATGTGTCAACCAAAAATCATTATTTTCGTTTTATTTCATTCCCAAAATAGCGTATTACCAGCACCAACGTTTAGTTGTGAAATGCACAGGCCTAACGATATGAGGGAGAGCCAAAATAGATACATGCGCCGAGTCGTAAAAATGATTTTATGAGCAACAGCGTATATTAAAAGTTTTGTCTAAATCACGACGATAGTAAGACCCCCCCCCCCCCCTCCCGAGTGAAATACTTTTAACTGACTCTTCCAATGCGGTTCTTCTGTCGCGGATCCCGTTTGTGTCGGCATCGGTGTCGCCTGTTTGGAGCACTATATTTCCTGAACCTATGGATGGATTCTCACCGAACTTGCACAGTTTCATCATTAGAATAGGAGAAAACAGTCATAGGTAATGATGACGTTGACCTCATTGTCAAGGTCACAGGCCCCGCAAAACAAGTCATTTTTGGGCCAAAAAGGCTTGTCTGCACTCTACCTTATTAACGAATTGATTAATTTTCTTCAAACTTGGTACAGTATATTATTACAACATACAGCAGACTTGATTAGATTTTGGTGACCTTTATCTTTGTTCAAGGTCACAGGTCCCCCCCCCCCAAAAAAAAAAATCAGTCAATTTTGGATCTTCTGCACTCTATCTCATTAACGAATCGACTAATTTAAGTCAAACTTGGTACAAAATATTATTACAACATACCGCAAATCTGATTAGATTTTTGTGACCTTGACATTTTTCAATGTCACAGGCCCCCAAAACAGTCTATTTTGAACCAAAATGGCTTGTCTGCACTCTATCTCATTAACGAATCGACAAATTTTATTCAAACTTGGTACACTATATCATTACAACATATCGCAAATTTGATTAGATTTTGGTGACCTTGACCTTTTTTCAATATCACAGGCCCCCCAAAACGTCAATTTTGAGCCAAAAATGGCTTGTTTGCACTCTATCTCATTAACGAATTGATCATATTTAGTCAAACTTGGTATAATATATCATTGCAACATAACTAACGCAGATCGGAATAGATTTTGGTGAGCTTGACCTTGTTGCAAGGTCACAGGCTCTCAAAAACCGTCAATTATGAGCCAAACTTGGTCTGTCTGCACTCTATCTCATTAACAAATTGATTAACTGTAGTCAAACTTGGTACAATATATCATTACAACATACTGCAGATTTGATTAGATTTTGGTGACATTGACCTTTTTGTCAAGGTCATATGCCCACCAAAACAGTCAATTTTTGACCAAAAATGGCTTGCCTGCACCCTAAGGTCAAGGGCTCCCTAAACCTGTTCTTTTTAGGCAAAAATGACTTATCTATACCCTATGTCATTTAAGAATTGATGAATGTTGGTAAAACTTGGTACAATATTTAATATCAGTCTACCTAATTTGATTAGATTCTGGTGAGATTTAATGACTATTGTTTTAGGTCACCGGCTCCACAAAACTGTCAGTTTTTGGCCAAAAGTTGCTTGTTTGCAGCTTACATTTTGGTGACCTTAACCTAGTTATTAAAGTCAGATAGGTGTTTAAGATATATTTATGGTGTGGGGTGGGGGCATTGTTTTCCTCTGAAAACATTTCTAGATTTTGGTTTTATTTCGTCTTTGAATGTGTGTATCGCTTATTTTTTATTTTTTTTTTTTTATTTTTTTTTTTTGTTTTTTTTTTGTTTTAGAATAGCCAATTGGCCATTTTGTCGGAAAGAAACTGTCCATTTGGCTTTCCGTTATTGATGTTTCCATTAGGCTCTAGTTATATCATGTTTGTGTTTCTTTCCTTTTGGTGTCTCTGATCGGAGATGTGGGTTTTATTGTATGATTCCTGAACAATGCCTTCACTTCTATTCAGAACACAAATATAAGCACAGCAGACTATTTTTTGGTTTTCGTTTTATGGTCCTCACTCATGTTGAGCCGATTGTTAATCGAAAACCAGAGTGCCCGGAGAAAAACCACCTGATCTTCTGTTGAAGTACTTGGCGTCTCGCATGTGACCCGAGCCAGGCTCGAACCACAGCGGTTAGAGACCTAATGCTTAAGAGTCAGCGCTCTTATCCACTAGGCCACGGAGGTCCGTGTAGTAGACTATTAACACAAACGGGTAAAACATTGTTTCAAATGCAACATTCTGAGGCTTAACATATGACGTCACATATAATTTCTTTGATTCTGAACCTTAACTCTGGTCAGCCGTTGCATGATTTTTCCGGAGATATCGCATAAGTATATTCCAAAGATCAGAGCCTAGATTAGCGTCATTGTCCTGCTGAACCAGGACTCAGTCTATACCATTGCAAACAGTAAAGAACCATATCATATGGCTCCTGAAGAAGCCATCTGATCAGGATCTGCACTTTTCGACAACCAGTTTGGGAATTTGGAGGAACAAATTGCGTCAAGTAATTTTATAGGCTGATAAGGCTAATGCACCCATGTACTAAAATGGCGTCCAATACCTAGAACTAGCAATTTTCAAACGATTTTTAATTCTTAGCTCCCACGAGCTATTCCGATAGGCCGGTGCTCCTTTGCAACAAATAGGAGAAAATTAGCAAAAACGTTTAAAAATCTTCTTGCCTGAAACTAGAAGGCCCGGGTCTTTGATATTTGGTATGCAGCTTCATCTAGAGGACCTCTACAAAGCTTGTTCAAATTATAGCTCTGGGGCCAATAATGGCCCCCTCCCGGGGCCCATCGGTTTCCAATAGACTTATATAGGAAAATCTTTTAAAACCTTCAATTCTGTAACTGCTGGGCCCAGGTCTCTGATATTTGGTGTTAAGCATCATCTAGGGGCCCTTTACCAAGATTTTTTCAAATTATAGCCCTGAGACGAAAAATTGTCGCGCCCCGTGGCACACCGGTTTTACATACACTTTTATAGACAATTGACGTTTGGTACGAAGCTTCATCTAATAGACCTATACCAAGATTTTATAGCCCTTGGTTAAAAAATGTCACCGCCCCGGGGCCAATCGGTTTTACATAGACTTATAAAGGGAAACCCTCTAAAAATACTCTTCCCTGGAACCGCAGGGCCCAGGTCTTTGATATTTGGAATGAAGCTTCATCTAGGGGACCTCTACCAAGTTCTTTCAAACTATAGCCCTGGTGCCAAAAGTGGCCAAACCCCGGGGCCCATCGGCTTTATGTAGACTAACATAAGCAAACCTTTAAAAATCTTCTTGTCTGAAACCAGAAGCCCCTGGTCTTTGGTGTTTGATATGAAGCTTTATCTAGGGAACCTCTACCAAGATTGTTCAAATTACAGCCCTTGGGCCAAAAATGCCCCCACCCCCACTGGGACCCGCCTTTAAAATAATTTCTCTCTGAAATCAGAGATCCCAGGTCTTTGATTTTTGTTATGAAGCTTCATCAAGGGGACTTCTACCAAGATTGTTCAAATTAGAGCTCGAGCTTTGGGGCCAAAAAAGACCAACCCAGACGTCCACTTGCTTTACATAGACATATATAGGGAAAACCTTTAATAAACTTCTTGTTTGAAATCAGAAGATCCATGCAGGCTTTTGACCTTTGGTGCACAGCTTCGATTAGTATATTTCTGTTCAATAAAAGCTCCGGGGCCAAACATGGCCCCGTCCAGAGGTCGACATACTTTACATGGACTTGTATAAAAATCGTTTAGTCTGAAACCAAAAGGTCCAGGTCTTTGGTATGTAGCTGTGGTGTATTCCTTGCTTCCAAAGGATAATCCTTTCATAGAACTTATATCCCAAGATTATTAGGGCCCCGCACTGAAAGTGTGGGTGCCCTATAGTAATCACTCTGTCCGTCCGTCTGTCTGTCCGTCCGTCTGTCCGTCCACAAATTTTCCTACTCCTCTGATAGCGCTGCCGGGGCCCTAGTCAGTTTCACTGACAGCTCTAGTTCAAATTTTAGCCCTGGACCCCAAAATGGCTCCGCCCATATGCACTCACGTTTTACGTAGACTTATGCAGAGAAAACTTTAAAAGATCTTCTTGTTTGAAACCTTTGATATTTGGTACACAGCTTCGACTAGTGAACCTTTACCAAGCTTGTTCAAGTTATATCCCGACCCAGAGGCCCACATGTCTCACACATACTAACATAGAAAACAAAACAAAACAGAAGGCCCATATCTTTGATTTATGATATGTAGCTTCAACTGGTGGAGCTCAACTAAGAGTGCTTAAATTATAGGCCTTTGACCATTTCTTTTACTTATACGGGGCTTCTTGTTTGAAACCAGAAGGCCCAGGCTTTTGATATTTAGTACACAGCTTCGACTAGTGGACTTCTGCCAAGACAGTTCAAATTATAGCCATGGGGTCAAAAATGGCCCCACCCAGAGGCCCGCATATTTTTCAAGGGCTTATATAGGGAAACTCTTTCAAATCTTCTTGTCTGAAACCAGATGACCGTGTTCTTTGATATTTGGCATGTAGCTTCATCTAGTGACCTCTACCAAGATTCTTCTAAATGTAGCCCTGGAGCCAAAATGGCCCCGCCCATGGACCCACTTGTTTTACATAGTTATGTAGGGAAAACCTTTAAAAACATTTTCATTTGACCCACGTTTATCGTGGACTTATTTAGAGAATACATTGAAAACCTTCTTGTTTGCAACCAAATCCCAGGCCATTGATATTTGGTTTACAGCTTTGTCTAGTGGACATCTGCTATAGTTGTTCAAATATAGTTCTAGGGCGAAAAAATAGCCCGACCAAGAGACCCAAATGTGACCGACTGACATAGGGAAAACCTTTAAAAATCTTCTTGGCTGAAACCAAAAGACCTGAGCCTTTGATATTTGACATCTTGTGGACCTCTGCAGACATTATTCAAATTGTATTTCTGTAGCCAAAATCGCCCAACCCAGGGGTCCACTTGTCTTACATGGACATATATAGGGAATTTATTTAAAAAATCGCCTTGTCTGAAACCAGAGAAGATCCAGGCATTTGACATTTGGTACAAGTCTTTGACTGGAGGACCTCTGCCATGATTTTCAAATTATAGCCCTGGGGCCGAAAATGGTTCCTCCCAAGGTCCACATGCTCAACATCGGCTTATATAGGGAAAGCATTTAAAGGCCTTTTCTGGTTTCTCGAAACTTAGGGGCTCATAAATCTGTGCACTTTTATATATAGGTGGGGAACCAGTCTGCTTAGGACAGTGGAAGCAGGTCATGCTGAGAAGCTAGAGCCACGGTTGCATGTTTGAGACCCAATCCGGCCCCACATGCTTCCATGGAAATTAATCCTGAAATATTTTCTACCATCTCCCCACCCCCTTTTGCTGATTCAAGATTACTGGCTAAAGTATATATACTTAGTACTGGTTAACCACTTAGGTCTAAGCCTGTCCAGGAATAGTATGGTAATTGACTGCATTAACATAATCCCAAAGGACCGAAAGGCCCTAAATCTGCCTAGCAACATCACATTCCTCCCACTGCCTATCATTTTATTTTTTAAACATACATAGTCCATTGAAGAGAAATCATAGTTCTTTAGAATGTACTAGAGACAGTGACACTCAGGTGATCGAAATAGGGTCCTCTGTGCTCACTTGTAATTTTTTCCAGTGCAAATACGATTGTGTGCGTTCGTTAGAAACACCTCAGTTTGGCGCCTTTGACGCGCTACTGGGCAAAAATTAAGATAATGATGTGTACTCTGTAAACCCCATTTTTCTATATATAAAGTGGGGTTAACGGGGCAATTCATTACAGCTAGTAAACATAATGGGTATGACAGAATTAATTTGTTGAGCAGGACAGCGGTTAGTCTACGTTAGAAATTTTATGTTAAGAAAAGAATATTTCATTGTTATTTTACTTATTATTTTTTATGTATGTTTGTTTTACTTTTCAAAGACTTTGAATTTACCTTAATTAAAAATCAAAGCACTGAGAGAAGATTGTGGGTCGATTGTCTCTTGAGTGTAAGTTGGGAAAATAGTCCCGAACTGAGAATTGAACTGTTCGGTTAATCCTTAAATTCCAGTATTTTTAAGCAAGCAGTGTAAACCTGATCAGATATCGCGTTAAGTGGCGTCTGATTAGGTGTTCGCTGTTTGTCAATACCCCATGCAGTGCAGGAGCTCAGTCCAGATTTTTACACTGCATTCTGACTTCACAGGGAGATGACTATCGATGTTTTAAACAACCAGTACCTGCATTTTGTACATGGTCAGCGACAGTCAAGGGTATTAAGGGACTGTATGGTCACCAAAATTGTTTTCATTGCTATTGTTTCTTCTTATCATTTTCGATTTGAAAAAAATGTTTATATTTCGTTATCTTTTCTCGGAAGCATTTCAGCCTGAATAAAGTTGTTAATGATATAATATCTTTATGCTTACAAGAATAAATATATCATATGAGTATCTGTTAAAAAAGGTTTCTATTCAAAAGTAGCATCTAACTAACAACGTATCATTTTGGTTCCGTTTCCTAGCTCCACTTAGAACACCTATATAGAATAATAACGGGATGGGAACAATTGCGCCCAAGGACGTCCCGGTTTTGTGATGATCTACAGGATACTGCGGTGGTCAAGGGTCTTACCAGGCTCACCCGCAACGTCATCGATATGTTTTATTGGTCTCCCCTAGTTTATTTGTAACTCTGAGCGACTGCCATTCGTATACCTTGAACTATTAACCCATTTTGTACTGAAGGAAACCCTCCACTTTATATACAGTACAAGTCAATTTCAAAATTCAGCGATGTCAGGCTGTGTTTTCTTCAAATGGCTGGACTTTTTTGCAAACAGTGTAGGTCCTGATCTGTCACCGCGTTCTACTATTACGAAAGCTACATTGTTACCTTTATCGCCCCCAAAAAATGAAAAGTTTAAGATGAAAAATTGTGAAAGTTTTCTTATTTCTGCACAAAATATAGATTGTGGGTGCTCGTTAGAACTGCCTCATCGAGGCGGTTCTAACGAGTACTTACACTCTAATGACTCTATATTTTGAGCAGAAATAAGAAAAATAAGGTTTACCCCTGTAAAACCCAGTGTAAAAGTGGGGTTCAAGGGGGTCAGAATTATATAGGCGTGTTCTTGTGATGACGGCGACTGCTATTAGCCTGCACTGTTTGCCAGTTACCCGTTTTGGAATTCCCGGTACATGTACAAAATGGGTTAATCTGTACAGAGCTATAAAAAGACGCAAGACAAATCAATCTACTATATTTTCATTAAGTTGTTCACGGAGAATCTATGTGTAAAATCTATAAATATTGAAAAGTAAACAGGGCGACAGACACGTTCATGAAATAAATGACAGAAGATACAAATAATTATCTTCAGCTTTGAACAACGGCAGTTTTATTTTTAGATATGAGGAACATTTTTAACTGTTTTGAATATGGGGCAATATTTCCTCACGTATGTCTAGATGGTTATTCGGTCATCTGCAGTAGCTAGCCGTTTTAGTCTTATGTTAAATCTGGGCCGATTGTCGATTACAATCGCCCCAACAATAACTAAACACTACCGATTTAGCCATCGGATGACAGAAGCTTAACTACTCGCGTTGTTCAAAGTAATGTTAACAATAGCAGTTGCTTCCCTTGCTTTGCCGTAGTTTCGAATATGTACTTTATTTCGGGAGATGACTGTTGTGACTTCCTGTTTTCCGACCTGCTTCCCAGCAAGCACATGACGTAATTGTGACGTCACATTTGCACCGACGCTGATTTGACGTTTCCCTAGCGACGTGTGTCTGCTGGGTTTCCTGTCCCAAAATGGGTCTATACTCATAAAGGAAAATGTTTGTTCCACAGGCGCTGATTCTTTTCTTTTCGGCCCCCGCCCATAGGGGCTTGAAGAAATAGATGGGCTGCATGATGCTTCCTTGCAGAGCTGAAACCGACCTGCACACGAGTAGGCCTACTGGTAATTTGCTTAGAGGAGCTAAGCCTGCCCAGGCAAAGCGGTGCGAATCGGCCCGTCCTTGCTTATAAACACTTTTGGTTTCATTGGACGGCAGGGCTTGAGATGTCATTTCATCTCAATGTCGGGTAAAAAGTCCCACAAAATCGGAAGCAACGTCCCCATTACTTAACTGTGTTAACGGGGATCTTAAACCACAAATCAAGCGAACAACATTCTTTTTTCTTTTAATATCAGTTGGATTTAAGGTAAGAGAGACAAAATGTTTATAAATAAGAGTTGTCCTCCCCTAAATGTGTTGTCATATCCCTTACGTTATTTTAAATTATACCATGGCCAATGTCTGTAAATAATGACCAAGGACAATCCTTCCAAACTTGCCTTTCAAAAATTTAATGCATTTGCAATTTCAGTAAAATTCCGCTATTAAGACCACCTAAAATTAAGACAAAATCTGCTTTTAAAAGCTCTTATTCTTTATTTGTGCTTTCTGCATCTAGTGTCTCCTCCAATTCATTGACCACCTTTGGAACTATTCAAAAATGGTCATAATGACCACTTTTGAACAGTCCCAAAGGTGGTATTAATATAATAATTTGACTATATTTTGATGGGTGGGACGAATACTTAGGCATTTACATGGGAAATAACTCTGAAGGGTGAATTTGAAAACAAACTGCACACCCACAGTAAATACAAACAGGACCCGAGGTTATTTTTCCTGCTCATTTCCATTGAGTTTGGATTCTGTCATGCTCACTAATGTTAAAATGCCAACAATAAATTTAGAAAGTCGTCGACAACAATGTGTAAGCAGGACAAACAGCATTCTCTGCTTAACAGAAGAGAAACATAGCATCTCTGTTTTTTTTTTTTTTTGTTTTTTGTTTTGTTGTTTTTGCTTTGTTTTATTTTGATTTTTAATTTTTATGATTGCTCTAGACTACATTCTCTATTGCATTGAGCATAAAAAGTTTTTTTTTTTTTTTAATCTTGGGTACTTATCATGAAAATAAGATGGCAAAGTGTAATGAAAACTGAAGTAAAACTGTGGCCTCTAGAGGGTGAACAAGGTAAATGTTGACAACGAACGACGAACGACGTACGACGCACGTACGACGGACACATGGTTATCACAACAGCACACCTTTTCGGCACATGTCCGTTGCAGAACTTGGTGTCTCACATGTGGTCCGAGCGAGGCGCGAAACACAGAGGTAAGAGGCCTAATGGTTGAGTCAGTATTCTTACCCATCTGGCCACGGAGGCCCGTAAACTGAATAGTTACTTATGTTTTTAAGTATACATAATATGTTATACTTTCTCTGCTTTCCATTGGCTCGGTAGTCATTGTTTGTGGTGTTTGTTCTCCTTTTTGTGTCATCACAGTGGTTTAATTTCATTTATTTGTTTTCTGTGATGTCTCTCTGATAGAGTTGTAAACATCACGATAACAAGTCAGTGAAACGTGAACCCCTCTCAACCCCACTTTATATATAGAAAAATTTGGTTTAAGAGGGTATATATTATCTGCCCTTATTTTTGCTTTCAATATAGATTGTGGGTATTCGTTAGAACAGCCTCATTGAGGCGGTTCTAAGGAGTACCCACAATTTATGTTGAAAGCAAAAAGAAGCAAGATATTACAATTTTTACCTAATATTTGTCATTTCTGACACCATGCTGGACGCCATTATTTCACATAGACATGTTTTCCTAATGACAAAAAACAAACAAATATTTGAACTCAGGGTGAAGATTTTGGTCCTATCACTGCTATGATTTAGGAGATAAATGTAAATGTATTCAAAATTGAAATTTGGGGCGGTAAATCGCTATCGCGTCGCCGTAAAAATGAAATTTCCGAACGTTAAACCGCCGATTTGCCACCCCAATACTGTTATCTTTATCCGCATTATATGCTGTTTTGTTTAAAAGTGTACTTTTTACACGAAGCGGCAAGCCCTAAACCAAATGGCAGCCAATGGAAAGCGACGTTACGTGATGACGTCGGGTTTTCGACTGTAATTGCAGAATACACACTATGGAACAGTATTAAGGTAAAAACTCAATTATGCAATGTGCAATTACAATATGAATTGTTGAGACCGCACTTTGCATTATGAACCTTTCCATATCTTACTACTTTATTCGAATATGCAACATGCACATTCTAATTTGAGACCTTTGTATCTCTAGATCAATATGAACAATACAGTAGGAGAAACTGCTTAAGAGTAGCCGGAATTCCTGAAAATATTAATGAATCCACAGATAACATAATTATGGACATAGCTTCAGCTGCAAAGTGTGTTCTATCTCCTGGGGATATCGACCGTTCTCACCGCATAGGCAAGCGCAATAGTAACAAACCTAAAGATATTATAATCAAATTTACATCATACCGTGCACGTGAGCGCTTCTTTGAATCGCGGATGAATCTGAGGAAAACTCCGGAGTTTAGCTCTGTTTTTGTGAACGAGGACTTAACGCGAAAAAGAAGTAAACTTTTATTCCAAGCCAGGAAACTTGTTAAAGATAAGGTAATCAAAAAGGCCTGGTCAAGAGATGGCACCATATATATCAGGAACCTTGCTGATGAACGCTTCAGAATCAACACACTTTCAGATTTAAACGGTTACGGTACCAGCACAGATGGCAATACTGATGCAGAAGGCGATCCTTCAAGTTAAACTTCCCAAGAATACAAAGAACAATAGCACAATCATCCAGATATCTAATTCTAGTTATTATAAGCATTTGCTCTTCTTTGTACTCTTGTATGAAGTTTGAGCACTTGTATGGACCGTTTTTCTAGCCACATGTGGGCATACCCATACTCACTTAGAACATTAAAGTTTCGATGGCTCGAACCCCGATTTTGTTTTACACGATTGGGACGAACCCGTTCTTGAATATATATGGCATTTCTATATGTCAGAAACAGTGGGGTGAAATTTCGGATATCTTCGTCTTCTATCATGCGAATGTTTGCTGTGTGTACTCATGTGGTTCGCCTCAATGAGGTGGTTCTAATGAGTGCACACAGCATGCAGATACATTAAAAAATATGGAAAAGAAGCTCCAAGGATTATCCCTGCTATTCCTCCTGTAAGTAACCGTTAATGACTCGAACTCAGATTTTCGTGGTCCTAAGGGTGTTCGAGCCATTGAAGTTTGTCTGTAAAACTACTATTTATGAGTGATTGACTTGGTGCTCGTTATAATTCATCCTGGACTTTACTTCAAGCTAAACTTCCCAGGAATAGTCAGAACTATATCACAATCGTGACATTCTAGTTATTATTAGCATTTGCTTTTGTTTGTGTGAAAAATTGAGCGCTTGAATGATCGGCTTTTCAAGTCGCCGTGCGCATACTGATACTCACTTACTACATTAGAACTTGGATGACTCGAACCCCCATGGTTCGCATACAGTGACTTATTCGAGCCCGTTCTTGAGTACCTAGAGAATTTATCTATACTAGAAATAGTGAGGAATAATTTAGGATATTTTCGTTTTTTTTTTTTTTTTTTTTTCCTTTTTGTTGTTGTTGTACTGTGGGTACTCATGGGGGTTCGCCTCAATGAGGTAGTTCTAATGAGTACACACAGCAAACAGTTACATTAAAACTATGGAAAAGAAGTTTCAAAATTACCCCTGTTATTCGTCCTGTAAGTAACCGTTAATGACTCGAACTCAGACTTTCGTGGTCCTAGCGGTATTCGAGCCATTAAAGTTCGACTTTAAAACTGCTATTCATCCTCCTAAGTTGAATTTATAACATTTTGACAGAATGTTCGTGACACAAAGTACGATTTTTTATATTTCCAAAACGGTTTTTTTTTTTCTGATGAAATTTCGGTATAATTTCCGACTTTGACTACGACCATGGTCTGTGGATGGTCGTTGGTGCCGCCACATTGTGTCAGTTCTGACGGGTACAGCCGGCATATGTCATAGAACAGAAATGGGAAAATTAATGTATTCTCCCGTTTTCTCTGTATGGGTTGGGGTTTTAAAATTTGGAGGGGTATTCTTTACACGGAATTGTTAACGTGAAGATATACCATTCGCGCCCCACTGGTATAGTGTGATCGGAATTGAGGTGGTACTCGTTATAATTCATCCTGAACTTTTATTCGAGCTAAACTTACCAGGAATAGTCAGAACTGTATCACAATCGTGACATTGTAGTTATTATTTGTTTGTTTGATTTGAGACTTAACGTCCCCGTCAACACCTTTTAGGTCTTATTGGAGAAGTTGCTTCCAATTTTGAGGGACTTTTACCCGAAATTGAGATGAAGTGACACCTCAAGCCCTATCGTCCTTTGAAACCGGTGAGATTCATAGGCATGGGCGGTCCGACTCGAGCCGCTTTGCCTGGGTGCTTGGATCCTCTGGGCGGTTTGTCGTTCTGGTGTGCGGTCAGTTTTCGGCTCTGCGTGGTAGCGTCGTGTGGCCCATCTATTTCTTCTAGCCCCAATGGGCGGGGGCCGTCTAGTTATGAGAATTAGCATTTGTTCTTATTTTTGCTCTTGTGAAAAACTGAGCACTTGTATGGTCTGCTTTTCAAGCCGCCGTGCGCATACTGATACTCACTTACTACATTAGAACTTCAATGGCTCGAGCCCCCATTGTTCGTTTACAGTGGCTGATTTGAGCCCGTTCTTGAGTACTTAGAGAATTTCTCTATGCTAGAAATAGTGAGGAAAATTTAGGATCTTTTCGTTTAGTGTCATGCGAATGTTTGCTGTGTGTACTCATGTGGTTCGCCTCAATGAGGTGGTTCTAATGAGTGCACACAGCATACAGTTACATCAAAACATATGGAAAGGAAGCTCAAAAGATTATCCCTACTATTCCCCCTGTAAGTAACCGTTAATGACCCGAACTCAGATTTTCGTGGTCCTAGGGGTGTTCGAGCCATTGAAGTTCGGCTGTAAAACTACTATTTACGCTCTTAAGTTGGATTTTTAACATTAGAACAGTACGTTCGTGACACGTGGTACATCTTTTTTTTTTTTTTCTTATGTCTCCGGAGCATTGGTTGTGGGTGCTCGTTGGAACCGATTTATAAGGGCGATTCTAGCGGTTACCCAAGCCACATGTCTTGGAGTGTAAATGGGAAGATTTGACATATATGGGTTGTGTTGATATCTTCAAATATTATGCGTCAATTCACTCATCCTTTTGGCCTAGTGGATAAGCGATGACTCTTAATCATTAGGTCTTTCACCGCTGTGGGTTAGAGCCTGGCGCGGGTCGCGTGTGAGACGCCAGGTTCTGCGGCGGAGGGTTGGGTGATTTTTCTCCGAGTACTCCGGTTTTCGCCCACATCTGATTAACGATCGGCTCGATATGAGGAAATAATCTTGAAAGGGCCGTAAACCAAAACCCCAAACTGAATAATTACTTTTGTCCAAAAGTATACATTTACGTAATAGTACATACCGCAGTGAGGCAGTATGGGTAGTGACTGGTTTGAGTTGACGACTATTGTTCTTGTCTTGTCTTGTGTTTTGTTTTGTTGTTTTGATCAATACAAACTTATCCATTTTGTTATATGTTATAATGTAGGTTTTCTTTTGTATTAGCTTTTTGTAACGCTTGAATGGCCGGTTTTTCTCTCTATTCACCTTTTTTGCATTATCTGCTGGTTCCAGGTCTGGGGGTTGTCGGTGTTGGGGGGGGGGGGGGGGCATGTGGCCGGACCCCCCTGACCTTGAAAGGTCAGGGGGGTCTGGTTACCTGTTTTTCCAAAATTGGCGGTGTGCAGGCTGGGGGCCGGCAAATAGTGCAAATATGGTGAATCACGGCATGAGTAAACATTACTCTCTATATAATTCGCTTAAACTCATACTACAGAATACCTAACCAAATGCTTAGTATTTTTATATTCATTATACCCGCCTTTTCGAAGAAAAATCGGGTATATTGTTTTCGTACCACAGTTCCCACCGGCGTCAGTCCGTCTGTCCGTACACACAAATGGATAGATAGGTGGCTATGAACTTGGACAGAATCAATGTAAGTCAATGAGAGAAAGTGCGATTTATTCCGTTAGACACATAAAAGGTCTGTTATGTGGTTAAAATTAGCCACCTAAGTATCAATCTTGCTCAAAATAGCCACATAAGTATCCATTTGTGAGAACGTCCGTCCGTCCGTCCGTCTGTCTGTCTGTCTGTCCGTCACGTTTCTTGTAAATGGATTTCCTCTGCAACCACTGAAGTTACACTTTTGAAACTTTGCGTGTGGATGGTGCGTGGAATGTAGATGGCAGTGGACAACTTTTTTGTGACCTTGATTTCAACATGACCCCAAGGTCAAAGGTCAAAAATTATGATTTGCCATGTCTCCTAGGCTATTGGAGTTACACTTCTGAAACTTTGCTTATGGATGGTCCCTGGGGTGTAGGGTGTGTCAGATTACTTTTGGTGTGACCTTGACCCCAAGGTCAAAGGTCAAAGGGTATGATTTTGCCATATCTTCTGAACTGTTAAGGGTTGCGCTTCTGAAACTTTTGTTATTGGATGGCCCTTGGAATATAGAATAAATTTGGATACTTTTGGTGTGACCTTGACCTCGATATGACCCCAAGGTCAAAGGTCAAAAATTATGATTTGCCATATCTCCTAAACTATAGGAATTACACTTTTGAAACTTTGCTTATTGGATGGTCCCTGGAATATAGAATATGTTTGGCTACTTTTGGTTTGACCTCGGCCCCAAGGTCAGGGGTCGGAAGGCACGACCTTGCCATATCTTCTATACTATTGGAGTTACACTTCTGAAACTTGGTTATTGGATTGCTGTTGGAATGTGGAGTAGATTGGGATACTTTAGGTGGATCTCAACATAACCCCAGGGTCGGGGGTCAAAAAGTTTGACTTTGCCATATCTTCTAAACTATAAGTTACACTTCTGAAACGTTGCTTATCAGTTAGAATGCTCTTTGCAACTTTTTTTTTTTTTTTTTAACTTACATGTAATTTGGCTAGCTAATACATAGTCATTAGTGTTATTAATAGAAAAAGCGGGTATCTGCGACGGTATACCATCGACTACAGATCTAGTTATTATTATCATTATAATTTTTTATGTAATTATATACATACGTTCCTGTTCCTGACTCTCATACTCCTGTCTTGCATTTCGTTTCGGCAAGAGGGAGTCAGGGAGACATGGACAGATGTTGTTGTATCTGACCGATGTCAATGACTGGTCTTATTCTGATGAATGGGGCCAGCATCTACGTCGGTCTTGAAGAATCCTTAAGAGTTCAAAGCAATAGTGTCTTTATTATTATTATTATTATTATTATTATTATTATTATTATTATTGTGGATTAGCTTTGTCCACTACTAGGTGAACGCACGCTGACTAAACTAAATACATTAGGCGCAAGGCCCTCAGGAGGTGCTGGGTCGACGTTGATTCGACGTCAAGACGTTGAGTCAAGGTCGAGTCAGGGTCGCTTCCGCGTTGTGTGTTTGCCGGGAATGTTTAACTATGATCAATGTATTGTTCTTGGACTCATATTAGCTCTCGCACCGCCGTGGCTCGAGCATCGCACGGATCATGTGGTCTTGAAAGACCCGTTCACCCCACCTTCCCAACTAAAAAAGACTGATAAGTGGTGATATACTTGTAAACAATTATTATATTATATATTAGCACTTCTACATGCAAGAGCGACTTTTATGTAAGGATAGATTCCATTTTATATAGATATACGTCTGCTGTTTTCACACTGAAACAAATACTAGTGATGGGTAGTCTAGAATACAATTTGAGGTGTCCGCTTAATGTCACCTCAATTCAACCAAGTACTATACGGTGAAGTTTAGCTATTGAGACACCTGAAAATAAAACATCTCCCCTAGTAGGGAACTCTACTCTTGACTTATATACTTGCTTTGGTACTCTGAATTTAGTATTAAGATGTTAGTAGCTCCTTATGCTTAATTCACTTTCAAATGCTTTTGTCAATCGATCGTTTATATGCCAGGCTGTTGAAATCCCGAACGCACTTCAGAAAGTATTCCCTCGAGGAATTATATTGTGTACATAATTCAATGCTCTGTATTCTTTTGATGCTTACTTCCCTCTTTCTTTTTGTTCTTTTCTGTCACTTAGCTACCACACGGGATACATATAAAAGAGTTTTATTTGGAAACCTCTCGTTTATATACTTATTCCAAACCCTCTGCCTGTGCGCCTGTTTTCCAGGATCACTTTTATATCCGGACAGGTAATGATGTAAATGCATGGCGCGCAAGCATTGGGCACTTCTATACAAAACTACAGGTTATTCTCTGTCGACACCACTATAGGATTGACCTTAACAATCTTCTGTTTTACTATCTTAACATCTTTAAATGTTCCTCAAAACATGCTCTTTATGAAATAACATACTTATTTTTTATTATTCTCTTAGATTTTTATTCGACGACTATAATGGTTTTACTACGTCTTATTTTGTCTGGTGATGTTGAAGAAAACCCAGGACCACTCTTGTCTCAACGCGTAACTGATTCGAACCAGTCCAGTTTGTCTATTTTTCATCTAAACATAAGAAGTATTCGTAAAAAATTAGATTTTATAAAGGAAAACTGTTTGGATTTTGATATCTTGTGCTTCACTGAAACTCATCTGACTAATGACATTCCAACGGACATTCTAAAATTCGAGGGTTTCAATGATCCTTATAGGATTGATAACACTGCTCATTCAGGGGGACTGCTTGTATATATCTCCATAAATCTGCTTTGTAAACGACGCCCAGAATTCGAACACATTTCTATACAATCGATTTGGACAGAAATAAAGTTTAAGGATTCATCACTCATACTATGTAACATTTACAGACCACCCAACACCCAAGTTCAGCTTTGGGATGAACTTAACGTTTCAATTGAAAATGCGCTTGATAGTTGTAGTAATTTAATTATAGTTGGTGATCTTAATGAGAATTTATTTAACGTTCATAACAACCATTTACACAACTTAATACTGTTAAACGATTTGAGAAATGTTATTCAAGAGCCAACTAGAGTAACCAATCAAACAGCAACATTAATAGATCCTGTACTTATATCTAGCTCAGTTACTGATTTTGACTCTGGCGTATTGGATGTACCGGATAATATAAGCGACCATCATGCTACATACATACACGTCTCTTTTAAAATGGCACAACCCCCTACATACAAACGTAAAGTTTGGCTGTATAGTAGGGCTGATTTCAATAAACTTAATGACTTAATTAGCCAGTTCGATTGGAGTTTTATTCTATCGAACTCAGTAAATGATTCTTGCAAATTGTTTACAGAAACATTTCTTCAATTTATACATGACTGCATTCCGCATAAAGAGGTAACTATCAGACCGAATGATAAACCATGGTACGATTCACAAATAAGAACAACAACAAGACAGAGAGACAGACAACGAAAACATGCAATTAAAACTAAGAAAACCGAGGATTGGGCAAAATTTAAATGCTTGCGAAACAAAGTTAATAACATGAAAAAACATGCAAAAGAACAATTTTATAACAATATGGAACAAACTATTTTGGACTCAAGTATAAGCAACCCTAAATTATATTGGAAACTCTTACGTCAATTTATAAAGTCCAACAAAAATGCCGAACTTATTCCTCCACTTAAAACGGTTTTACAGGATGGAACAGAGCAATATTTTTTCAATGATTCTGAAAAAGCTAATTTTCTGAATGATTTTTTTGTATCAATCTCTACAGTAAATGATTCTAATACAACGTTACCCACTCTCCTTCCTAAAACGCAGAACGTAATTTCTCAAATCCAAGTTCTAGAATCGGAAATTATTGATGTTATAGATTTATTAAATCCAAACAAAGCTGTAGGAGAAGATATGATTAGCCACAAAGTGCTCAAGGCAGTAAAATTTCCAATTGTAAAACCTTTATGTCTCCTGATTAACAAGTCACTAGAGGAATGCGAATTCCCAGACATGTGGAAACTGTCAGTTGTCATGCCTCTCTTCAAAAAGGGTGAATTAAACCTTCCTTCAAACTATAGACCGATAGCACTTCTAAGCAACATTGGTAAAATAATGGAACGTGTAGTTTACAAACATATCTATAATCATTTACATGAAAATGATTTGGTTTATTGCAAACAGTCAGGCTTTCTCTCTGGTCATTCTACTGTCTATCAACTCATTGACATGTACCACCAAATATGTCAAAGTATCGATTCTAAACAGTATACGTGTATGGTATTTTGTGATGTTTCTAAAGCCTTTGATCGTGTATGGCATAAAGGGTTGTTATTAAAACTGCAGCAGAATGGAATCTCTGGAAATTTACTTACTTGGATAAATAGTTATTTAACGAACAGAAAACAGAAAGTTTTTATAGGGTCTGCCTATTCAAATGAAAAAGAAACTACAGCTGGTGTACCACAAGGTTCAGTTTTGGGTCCTCTATTTTTCTTGATATATATAAATGATATTGTTGACAAGCTTTTAAGTATTGTAAGACTTTTTGCAGATGACACTTCTTTAGCTTTCAGCGCACGTAATATACCTGATATAGAAGGAATTTTAAATCACGACTTAATACTTATTTCTCAGTGGGCTAAGCAGTGGCTTGTAAATTTTAATCCTAAAAAAACGGAAGCTTTATTTTTCACATTAGAAAATATTACCGTTAGACCAAACTTGGTCTTTGAAGATGTCCCGGTAGAATTTGTTAGTGAGCATAAGCATCTAGGTGTAACATTCTCAAATGATGCTAAGTGGCATGACCACATTAGTAATATCGTGTCATCTGCATCCAAAATTCTCGGTATTATGCGTAAAATAAAGTTCTCCTTAAGTCGGAAAGCTATGAATCAAGTTTACATCTCTTTTTTGAGACCAATTCTTGAATATGCCTCTGTTGTATGGGACAGTTGCACAGTTCTAGAAAAAGACACTTTAGAAAAAATTCAGCACGAAGCGGCGCGTATCGTTACGGGCTTAACACGCTCCGTGTCTTTACAAAACCTGTATAAAGAAATAGGATGGATGTCTTTAGGGGACAGGCGAATGTACCAAAAGTTAATGATAATGTACAAGGTCCGAAATGAACTTGTCCCGGACTATTTAAAAAATCTCTTCCCCCCAACAGTCGGTAGCAATACACCATACCAACTACGAAATGCACACAATTACCAGTTACTTAGCAGTAGAACAACACTTTTTTCTAGATCATTTGTTCCAGCATCTATATCTCTGTGGAATAATCTTCCTGAAAACATTAGGAATTCTGTCACTATCTCCTCTTTTAAAACGGCTGTTCTAGCTCATTTGTTTGTGATACCTTCTGTACCATCATATTTTATATCTGGAAGCAGACATCTTTCGATTATTCATGCACGAATACGCAACAACTGTAGCGATCTTAATTATGACCGTTACAATAATCATTTAATAGTAGATGCCCACTGTGATTGTGGACATGTAGTAGAAGATGCAGAACATTTTTTCTTTCAATGCCCAAAATATGCCAATGCACGAGTTCATTTTTTTCAGGCAACCAGAATTTTTCACCCTCTGAATTGTCAGATTGTACTTTATGGTAAGGAAAATGCTACTGAAAACGAAAACAAAGACTTGTTCAAAAGTGTACAATGTTATATCAAGGAAACACGTCGCTTTGCACATGGTTCACAGGGATAACCGGTATATTTGTCATTTAATAACTCTATAAACAATATCTCGTTTGGTAGCCGGTACTCTCTCTTTCCCTCTGTCTCTCTGTCTCTGTCTGTCTGTCTGTCTGTCTGTCTGTCTGTCTGTCTGTCTGTCTCTCTCTCTCTCTCTCTCTCTCTCTCTCTCTCTCTCTCTCTCTCTCATTGTTTGAAAAATTAGACTGAAAAATCTATTTTGCGATTGTGTTGAAAAATTCATTGTCATCTGTTATTGCTTGTAATTGTGTAGTTTGTACGGGACGGGCCGTAATTAATGTTGTTAGAACTTGTGGCCCAACCCATTTGCTTGTAACTTACATGTATATAAGCAATAAAATATGTTTAAACCAAAAAAACCCAGACCTTTGTATTTAAATATGGCATTTGGACGTCCTATTTTGCATTATTCAGTTTCGATTCTGCTGTGGTTAGACGGGGTACCAGTCATTGAGGTGACGGTAACGTTCGGTAATGTCCGTGGATTTGTCGTATTTTTTCCGATGACAAGCGTCCGTTTGAGAAGATCGCATTCGCTTTTCCAGGGGTCAAATTCAAGCCAGCAGCGATAAATTCTATCCAGCTATTTAATAATTCGGATATTTACAATAATGTGTACGTTTGCATCTTTAAAATAAATTTTACAGCGCGGTTCCTTATTTATATATTTATGAGAAACATGATTTTTATTTAAAAGTTAATACTTGTTTGACGAAGGGGAAAATACTCTATCGTTGAACATTTACTAAAATAAATTACCATGAGGGATTAGTTTGTGCCGAATCCGTGGATTTGAAATAAGCAGTTATTGTTAAAATTGATTAATTCATACAATTTTCATAAATCTGATCCTTCTGAGGTGTTACTTATAAAGATATTATTTACTAATTGCAACCTCAATCAAAACTCAAATGTTTGGATATTATAGAAGTATGTATATGTCCGCACAGAGAATAGTCCCCCATGTGTTTATTGACCATTGCGAGACCTGTTCAGTCAGTAGCCGAGCGATTGTCTCTATTCACCGGCAACGGGGAATAAGGGTACCACCATGGATTCGTTCCCTGGGACCTGACCACACGGGGAAAACAACAACTAGTTCCCCAATTCACATTGTAATTCTGATGTAAATAGTTTATCCATTAAATTAACAGTACTTACTCATTCTCAGCCCCGACACACAACCATAGAAAAGCACCTGTGGTCACAATGACAGCTGTCCTATTCATATGTCCGTCTGTCTGTCTTCATAAGTTAGACTGGGGCAGGATAGCTTTCATCCAACAGAATCACAACGCGAAAATATTAGCTGGTCGTCTGTCAGTTCGTCCGTCCGTCCGTCTGTCTTTAGCCAGCAAAACCTTGCTGAGCTAGTGTCGCGACTGTCTTAACCAGCCTACTACATATTTCTTCAAGTTCTACATGTAACGATTTGGCAAATGGAGTGGCTGAATCCAAACCATTTTGTACTTACATGTATTTCCATGTATTAGGTCTACACCAAAGTTTTTTTTTCTTCTTGTTTTATTACAGTTAGACCGCGTACAGCGTACCCAGGTTTACCTGGTGGAACTTAACGACATTATTTATTTATTTATTTACTTATTATTAAAGTTTACATAATCTAGAAAAAAAAAAAAAAAAACATTTTTTTTTTTTTTGGTTGTTTTTGATGCATTAGATTTGTACATTTTACCGCCGAAAAATACAACAACAGAAATTGTAAGATGAAAAGTCGTGATGATATTTTTCTGACTGTTGCTTAAAACCAGTGCTTCAGCTGAAGTGCACGACCCGCCGGATGCTTTTAGCTTTATGAGTGTTACCATATATGGGTATGGCGGCCATTTTGGTAATGTGACCTGGACCTTAAACGGTTTCCCCAATAAATGCGCCTTCTCGTAAGGAGCAAAAATATATCTTATACTTTAGTACTATATTCTGAATCGTTTGCAGGATAAAATGTCTTCTCACTTTTCCAATACAAAAGCATATGTGTCAAAGTTTCACCTAGGCACAAAGAAGGTCAAGGTCAACCCAGGGTCACCATTTTAGCAATTAATGATGGGCCTACGTCCCAGATGCTATTTATCAAGTTTCTTGGAAATCTGCCCAGTGGTTCTGGAGAAGACTATTTTTGAAGGGTTTTTACCATATATGGCTTGGCGGCCATTTTGGTCATGTGACCTGGACCCCATGAGCAAATTTTGGTGTCCCCCATCCCATAGAGGCTCCATATGAAATTTGACTTCAATCGGCCCAACGGTTTCCGAGGAGAAGCAGTTCGAAAATCTTCACATTTTTCGCCTCGGCGAGGCTATACTAAATGGAATGTAATATTTGGCAAGTTCATTGGTTAGATCTCATTGATATCTATCAGTATGCCAAAAATTGTTTAAATATTCTAAGCGGTTAAGTCACTATCACCAATTTTCACAAACGGGTCACGGACGGACAGACAGACTGACAGACTGACAGAATGACACGGTGATTTTAGGGCACTCTTAGAAAATCAACCGACTTCAGTCGGTCGCTTTTTCTGCGGGTCGTGCAATATACATTTTGGGTACACGTTAGAAGCGCCTCTTCGATGCGGTTTTAACGAGTACCCACAATCTATATTTTGGAGTAGAAATGAGAAAAATATTAAATGTTTACTCCTGTAAATCCCAGTTTTACCCTATGAAAGTGGGGATCAAGTGTGTGTGTGTTGGGGGGGGGGGGGGGGGGGGGGGGGTAAAAATTATAAAGATGTGTTTTTATGGTGGGATGCGCTTGGTATGTCAGTGCGTTTTTAGTTTTACGTCTCGACAACAGCTAAGGTCATACTGAGATGGGACCTGGGTTTAAAGACTCATCCGAAATTCTGGAGAAGCCGGGGTCGATCCTGCGATCCCTGGTTAATGAGGCGAGTAGCATAACCACTACACCACAGAGGCTTCCAGCGCTTGATATGTTACATTGTAGCAGGTGCGGGTTTTCCACCTGCACTCCGGTATGAAAGAATTTGCTGCGCGTTGTGTTTTTCTAAAAAAAGTGGAAACCTTTGCGTTTTGTCACTTGAAGCCAAAAATCTAGTATAAAAAGTCAAATAGTTTTCTATTTTCTTATAAATTAATGAATGCATTTAACACAAACAGTTACGAACATCTATATAAACATGTGACATAACAAACAGGGAATCAGACTCCCGGCCATCGGGGCTTGAAGAAATAGATGGGCTGCATGAACTGAAACCTACCCGCACACCAGTACTGGTAAACCGCTTAGAGGATCTAAGTCTTCCGCGCCAAAGCGGTGCTTACAAACCCTGTTGGTTTCATTGGGCGACAGGGCTTTGAGATGTCATTTCATCTCAGTGTCGGGTAAAAGTCCCACAAAAGTGGAAGCAACGTCTCCAAAATGACCTATACTGTGTTGACGGTGACGTTAAACATCAAATCAAACAACAGAACCAAAATGCTCAGTTTTAGAATTCGTTGGATATGCCCTAAATCAGAAACAAATGTTAGAGGGAACGTAAGTCGTTACTCATCTGAAAGCATTTTCACAACAGAGAGTTGGAGCTATGTTTGCTTTCACGTGATCATAAAGGAGCAGTCTCGCAATGGTCTACAAGACATAGGACACGAGCCTTGCAGTGCCATACAAAATTATTATTTAAGAAATGAAATTTATTTTTCTGCAGTTCATGGAAGTATGAACGCAGTGGGTGGCGTGCAAAGTAAATGAACCCCGAAGGGGTTCATGTAAACTTTGCTAGCGACCCACTGTCGTTCATACTTTCATGAAAAGCAGAAAAATTAAGTTTATTTTTTATATTTACATTATTTGCCCCTAATCACTAGGGGAAAAAATGCTTGTAGGGCAAACTTTTAAAGCTGAAAAACATTTACACGCTGTTTTTCTACAAAGAGCGGAACAGCGTTGACGTCATCAACGCCCGTAGAGAACAATGGTTTAGAATGACGTCACTTAACGTCACCGAAAATCATGTGATTCGATGCGTTCATGGAAGTATGAACGCAATTGTTTTCTATAGGTTTACGTTAGACTTTACACTGGAAATGTAAATATAAGTATTTACAACAAATTTATATTTTAGAGGTGCAATGGCCTGAACACATTTGCGATATATTTAGATAAAACTTGGACACAAAACAAACACAGCAAAGCTGATTCCTGGTCTGACATATAAAATAATAATTATGTGTAAATGATATTATCGGGAAGGGTGTAGTGTCCCCAAATCGTCCGTTTTATGCCAAAAATATAGTTATCTCGTTTCTTTCACTCCTCCATGTCACCAATACGCTTGCAGATTTTTTTTGGTATCTGCCGAATACAGGCGGACGTTTACGGAAAAACGATCACAGCGCCACTTAACGAGAATAATGGGAACTAGAAGAAGCAGAAGCGGAATTTCAAGTTGCAAAATAGGACGAGAAACAGAAAGAAAACTACACAAATTCCAAAAGCAGACTACAAAAATGAATATCATAATGCAGTGTTGCACAATTGTAACTGAATATAGCATAACAGAATATCAAACTTGCATATTGCAATCTCAATGTTGCATAATTGAGTTTTTACCGAAATCCTGTTCCATATTATACAATCACACGTCGCGTTACATACCCAAGTGCATTTATGGCATGTTTTGAAAACTGGATTCCATGATGCTTCCGCTGAGCTTAAACCGACGGAACCTCTGAGCACTGGTTAACGGCTTAGACGGTCTTTTAAGTAGTAGCTTAAAATTATGTCTCAGAGTGACTGGGACTCTAGTTGAAAAAGTTTGACCCTACACAGGACCCAAGCTGCCCCGGGCACAATTTTGTTCTTTGTGAGTTGGAAAAGACAGGTGGGGAGGTCATCGGTTTTGCTCCGATACCTTTTGTCTGTCATGTGATGGGTAATATGGACACTTGAGCGAGCTAAATATACTAATCTAACAAGTCATTAATTTACACCGTCTTATACGCGTCACTTATTGTATATTTTATTGTCATAGATGTATACTTTTTATAACCACTATTTGCAAGTTTTATTTCCAATTTCAAGGGTCGCCAAGCACTTAGTCTTATTGCATTGTTTTAAAATAGTTTTTACAAACATTTTATTGACGAGTTTTCCAGAGGTTCTTAATATATTGTATAAATAAAATAAAGGAAAGGGCTATTGCCAGTTACTATTGCCAGTTAACTGGCAATAGCGGTTTTACGTATAAATGACTATTGCCAGTTAACTCTCAATAGCCACTTCGTAAAATAAAATAAATAAGCAAATACCCAGACAAAGTAGTTCGAGTCGGACGGTCCCTGCTTATAAATCCTAGCGCTAATCAGAGTGTTGCGGGAGAGGGTTACCTAAAGAACCTGGACTGGAAACGTGTGGTGGGTTTGGTAAACAGATAGACCCAGATCCGACGTCGCATTCTGTGGCAGAACGCGGCGTCTGACCATGGTGTTCACTGTTGGCTTTTAGTACAGGAATTAAATGATAAAAACGAAATAAAATCCCTTTCAGGACCATTTTGCCAGCGTACACTCGTAGTTATTTCAGATTGTCGTTATCTTTCCTTCACCCGTCAGGAAAAAGGATATTCTTTTCGTAAAGTTTTGTTTGGTAAACCCCTAATGTCATTGGTAGCCTGTGGTGGCTGTGGCATTAGTGTTATAAGAAAGAAAGGATCTCCCGAAGTTTGTCACCCTTGTGAATGTTAGGCGTATCTAGCCACTTAGAGTATCTTTACAAGGGATACAACTCCGATTGGTTCGAATACCTATTGGGCAATAGAAAGGGGTAACTGGAGCCACTGACGGTTTTTCATAGCACCGTGTCAGGTGGTATAATGCTTCTACAAAGTAATGGTACGTTGTGTGTAATCATCAGAATCGCCTCGATGTACATACTTGTACAACCCCTTTCATTGTCTACGCCCATGGGCGTAGACATTATAGTCGTTCGTTTTAACACGGAAATACAGCCATTAGTTACCACAATGCAGGTTGACTTTTATATTTTTAATGCAACAACAAGTAAGCGGCCCATAACAAGTACAAGCTTTCGTACAAAAAGGCCCAATGGGCAGAGCGCTGGCACAGAATTACTATCACATTTTATACGCGCCCATATTTGCTGTCATATATGTACAGGCTAATATTTTTCATATTCAGTCTGCACAAAACATACATTGGAAACTGGAAACAACAACAACCCCCATTAAACCCCACTTTTATACAGTAAAACTGGGGTTTACAGAGATGTATATTATTTTCATATTTCCGCTGGAAAACATAGATTGTAGGTACTCGTTAGAACCGTCTCGGCGAGTCGGTTTTAACGAGTACCCACAATCAATGTTTTGAGCAGAAATTAGACAACTAATAAATATCTATGTAAACCCCAGTATTATTATCTAAAAGTGGGGTTTAAGGGGATCAAAATTATATAGGCGTGTTTGCGTGATGAGGTAGGAATGGTAGGTTTGGACTGGTAGCGATGTAGGTAGATCTATAGGAAGGTCGTAGGTACGATCGTATATTGTTTGTTTTGGTTGGTAGGTAGGTAGGTAGATTTGCACGATTCCAGGACAAAATCCCCCGGACATAATCCCCGCCCCCCGGACAAAATCCCCCCTTTTTGTAAAGGCGGACAAAATCCCTCCCAACATTTGTTCAGGTGGACAAAATTCCCCCCTGGACAACCCCCCCACCTCCACGGACAAAATCCCCCTCCTGTTTATAAAGGTGGACAGTATCCCGCACACCTCCACATGCACAATTACTGGTTTTTGAAAATCAGTCTGTCGTTTTGAAAACTGCAGATTCCATATCAGATTTGGTTCAGTACTATCAAAGCTATATTGGTGCTCATGGAGAAATTATTGCCCGCCAACACTGTATAGGTCATTTTGGAGACGTTGTTTGTAAGATCAAGGGAAAAGGGCATACTCGTATTAACTTTTTGTAATTGTACATGTGTGCTTTGGGTTTTATGGACCTCTCAACCCATTAGGATTATGTCTGGCATGATCAGTTAACCTATCCCAGTTCCAGGCGCACTTAGATTCCAGATCTTAGATTCCTGATCTGTATTGATTCCTGATCATTGCCTTCACTTCTATTTTAGAACCTCTACCAATACGAAAAACGCCTGTTCAAATATATTGAAAATTCACATATTCCAATAACACGCCTACGGAACGATAGAATGCGTAACCATTGGTTAAGAACGTGAAGCAATTAGAGCGACATCCGGTTAGGAATTAGATCGCTAAAAAAGGTAAAGAAACTGTGCAGTTTCTGTGTTTCATAAGTTATATAATTTTTACGAGGAAGTTATTTAAAAAACGGGGAATTACATTCAGGAGCCCATTGATATCGGCATCTTTGGAGTAAATACCAAATCCCGTACTTCACACATTTTGGCTAAATTTAGTTTCTCCTGCTGAAGGTGAACTCAAGCCTTAGAAAACGAGTGGTTTTTCGAGGTATTTGTTGCCTTTTATTTATTACTGCGCTTTGCTACAAGTTCAGCGTATTAACATGCACACACAATAAACATATATGGTTATATGTGTTGTGGATATTTTGCTTGTCAATGCAGCACTAGCGAGAAATCACCACGGAAAAGGTCGAAAATGGTTGGTTACGCATTAGATCTATAGAAATGATAACAAAACTTGCATCTATAAAGCGGATCTGTTTTCATCTCCACGGCCCCAGAATCACCCGCACCTTGTTCTACGGAACCATTTTTAGCCAACCTGATAAGCAGTGCGCTATTGATTCGATAATGACATAGTATTTTATGGAAACATTTTCAGTCTCCAGAATCATAGTACCGAATGATTTTCACTGACTTTTACGCTGTGTTTGTTTTATCAATGGTCCGGTAATTGCCTGAAATGAAATTAAACAGGTTTTGGAGTTTTAATTTCTGCGAAGAACTCCTCATCTGCCAAAATTTGCTGGTTAAGCATTAGATCGTCTGGTTGAGCATTCGATAACCAGAGGAGAAAATCTCACCAGTTGCTGCCTAAGTAAATGCCAGCAGCTTACTACAATAAAAGGTGGTCTACATATGATTTCTAAATTATGTTAAAATCACCAGAGAAAGAAAGCCGTGATGAAAAATACTTTTCTGGACAAGACCATTAAATGTCTGGGTATCATGCTTATCTGACCGAATGACGCACAGATTCATAAATAAGAGGTCATTACTTGCTTTTGTAGAAAACAAAATGGCCAGCTTACGCTTTTTAATGGCGATTAAATCTATATCGTGTTTCTATGGTCAAGCATTAGAGAGCCAGGTTGAGCATAAGACACCCATGATTATAAACTTGGTACTTATAAAAAATAGAAGTAAAGCAATGATCAGGAATCAATACCAGCTGGCTATCCAAAATGCGATACATACAATCAGTGACAAACAATAACATAAATAAACCGCCAAAGATGAACCGCCTTGTAACAGTCAGTGAAAAGAATTCCACTGGGAATTGTTTGTCAATCGACCCAAAGGTGCTCAGAAGAAAAGCTGTTCTATGCTTAAGTGCACTAGAATATCACTGACTTGTCGGGAAAACTATTAGAATGAAAATAGTCGCAGTGAGGTCAGACTGTTGTGAAAAACTAAAGATGGTTATCTTGGAAACATAGGATGGGTTTGGCAAAGAGTGTAGACCCTGATCAGACGCTGCAGAATCCGGCGTCTGGTGAAGATGTACACTATTTGATTGGACACTGGAATTTAAAAGATTAATGAAACAGTTTAAGACTATTTCTCCTACCTACACTCGGAGGCAATAGACCCACCAGTCCTTTGTTGTTGTTTTTTTATATCACATTATATTTTGTGCAGAAATGAGAAAAATATCACAATTTTTCATCTTAAAATTTTCGGTTTTTTGGCGATAAAGGTCTCATTGTATTTGTATAGGCGTGTTTTCGTAATGATTATTCAAAGAAACAAAATGATGTGGAGAAAACAAATGTCTACAACCTTTTTAGTACTAAATACAATATTATCAATAGTCGGTCGATAGTGAACAAAAAACTGGACTTTTGGCTTAATGTAAACTGCCTAATCACTGCCTAGATACATCCGTGAGAAAATATTGCTCCATATTCAAAACGGTTTCAAAAGTTCCTCATATCTAAACATGATACTGCAGATGGAAGAAAATATTATAACTTGTATGTTCTATCAATTTATTATATCTATATTTTTTCCTCATATCTAAAAATGACACTGCCGATGAAACAAAATGTTATAGCGTGTATGTTTTATTAAGAAGGAAGATTGGATCATGGAAGATTAGCTGAGGGCCTCATGGAAGATTAGCTATTACATGTATTTTTGTATGTGCTAAATGTTGCTACCCTCACTAAATAAAGTCCTTACTTACTTACTTACTGACTGACTGACTGACTGACTTACTTACTTACTTACTTCTCTCAATTTATTTAATGAACGCACCTGTCCTCCTGTTTACTCAAAATTTATAAATTTTACAAATGGATTCTAGTTCGTCTTGATTAAGATGAAGAAGAATACATTCTTGCGCTGTTTGTATAAATAAGAAGTTCGTTTTAGACAATATCTTTATCTTATCGTTTTGACAGTTAGCATAGAACTCACGGGATCTCCGATCTGGGTTATCGATCATGATACAGACATATATTTTGGGGGCATGCGCAGTCCCAGGAGTAGGATATTACGGCTACCTATTTGCTTTGCAGAGGCGAGCTAAAACAAATACGCCTTTCTTTTGCGTTACTATGCCTTTTTTCGCATTACTACGCCTTTTGATTCGCGTAAAAACGCCTTTGATTCGCATCACTGCGCCTTTCTTTTGCGTTACTACGTCTCTCTTTTGCATTAGTATGCACTTTTTCGCGTTACTACGCCTTGTTTTTGCGTTACTACGCCTTTTTTTGCGTAGCTTCGCCTTCTGATAGGCGTTACTGCGTCTTTTGTTTTGCGTTTCTACGCCTTTGTTGCCTTATTACGCCTTTTTGTCGCGTTACTACGCCTTTACGGTATTTTATTTTCTCCTACATAAGCCAAATAGGCTTTCGTATCTGCAGTGTTAACGATCTTAACCTTAGCCTTTCACGCCTGAGTTTCTTAAACGGGTTCTCTCCATTTTTTTTATTTTGGGCAATTCTTGTTAATAGGGGATTTAGTCAAATTCATTTACAAGATGTCGAACAGCTTTGATTCTCGGATGAGACGGTTCATTAATGGCCGTCCCGTCCGGATATAGATTTATTCGCCATTACAAAGCGTAAGCTGGCCATTTTGTTTTCTACAAAAGCAAGTAATGACCTCTTATTTATGAATCGGCGCGTCATTCGGTCAGATAAGCATGATACCCAGACATTAAATGGTCTTGTCCAGAAAAGTATTTTTCATCACAGCTTTCTTTCTCTGGTGATTTTAACACAATTCAGAAATCATATGTAGACCACCTTTTATCGTAGTAAGCTGCTGGCATTTACTTAGGCAGCAACTGGTTTGATTTTCTCCTCTGGTTATCGAATGCTTAACCAGGCGATCTAATGCTTAACCAGCAAATTTTGGCAGATGAGGAGTTCTTCGCAGAAATTAAAACTCCAAAACCTGTTTTATTTCATTTCAGTCAATTACCGGACCATTGATAAAACAAACACAGCGTAAAAGTCAGTGAAATCATTCGGTACTATGATTCTGGAGACTGAAAATATTTCCATAAAATACTATGTCATTATCGAATCAATAGCGCACTGCTTATCAGGTTGGCTAAAAATGGTTCCGTAGAACAAGGTGCGGGTGATTCTGGGGCCGTGGAGATGAAAACAGATCCGCTTTATAGTTGCAAGTTCTGTTATCATTTCTATAGATCTAATGCGTAACCAAACCATTTTCGACCTTTTCCGTGGTGATTTCTCGCTAGTGCTGCATTGACAAAGAAAAATATCCACAACACATTTAACCATATATGTTTATTGTGTGTGCATGTTAAAACGCTGAACTTGTAGCAAAGCGCAGTAATAAATAAAAGGCAACCGCCTCGAAAAACCATTCGTTTTCTAAGGCTTGAGTTCACCTTCAGCAGGAGAAACTAAATTTAGCCAAAATGTGTGAAGTACGGGATTTGGTATTTACTCCAAAGATGCCGATATCAATGGGCTCCTGAATGCAATTCCCCGTTTTTTAAATAACTTCCTCGTAAAAATTATATAACTTATGAATCACAGAAACTGCACAGTTTCTTTACCATTTTAAGCGATCTAATTCCTAACCGGATGTCGCTCTAATTGCTTCACGTTCTTAACCAATGGTTACGCATTCTATCGTTCCGTAGGCGTGAATAACAGATTCCAATATTTTTCATACTTCTGCTCAAAAACATAGATTGTGGGTAGTGGCTGGACAACCTGACATACAGCGATGGGGATTTTGTACGGGGGTGGGGATTTTGTCCGAGGGGGATTTTGTCCGCCTTTACAAAAAGGGGGATTTTGTCCGGGGGGAATATGTCCGGGGGGATTTTGTCCAGCTACCAGGTAGGTAAGTAGGTAGGCAGGCAGCAATGTAGGTAAGTAGGTAGGTATTACGTACGTATATCGATAGTATAGGCAGGTAGGAATGTTACTAAGTAAGTATGTTTTTGTTTGAATTGGGATTAATGACCCCGTCAACACTATTTAGGTCATTTTGGAGACATTGCTTCCAATTTTGGTGGACTTTTACCCGACATTGAGATGAATTGGCAGCTCCAGCCCTGCCGCCCAATGAAACCAAAAGGCTTTGGACGGATTGACTCATACCACTTTGCCTGGGCAGGCTTAGTCCTTCTAAGCGGTTTACCAGTACTCATGTGTGGTCAGTTTCAGCCCTGCGTGGAAGCACCATGCCGCTTGGTAGTTAGGCAGGCATGTAGGTATGTAGGTAGGGTAAATGCAGGTAGTTAGTAAGGTGTAGGTAGGAATGTGACAGAAGAACCGCCTTGGAACGGTCAGTGAAACGAATTCAACTGCGGGGGGGGGGGGGGGGGGGGTGGGCGTGAATCGATTTAACGTGGTCGCATTCCTCGCCCTTACTTTGCTGTGTTTGCCGGGTCTTGCCCGTCATCCGTTTCGGTTTCAAAACTTATTGGTTTCATTGGGCGACAGGGCTTGAGATGTCATTTCATCTCAATGTCGGGTAAAAGTGACACAGAATTGGAAGCAACGTCTCCAAAATGACCTTTACAGTGTTGACGGGGACGTTAAACCTCAAATCAAACAAAACCTACCTTCCGACCAACACCACCCCCACTCCTTACCTGCCTACCTAAATCTACCCCGCCCATCTGGACTTGAAGAGCTAGATGGGCTGCATGATTCCTTACCACCTAAGTAGTGGTAAACCGCATAATCTTGCACTAAGCCCCCGCCCATAGGGGCTTGAAGAAATATATGGGCTGCATGATGCGTCCACGCACAGATGAATCCCGGCCGCACACTAGTACTGGTAAACCGCTTAGAGAATCTTAGCCTGTCCAGGAACCGCGGTGCGAGGCGGGACCGTCCATGCTAATAAACCCTATTGGTTTCACTGGGCGACAGGGCTTGAGATGTCATTTCATCTAAATGTCGGGTAAAAGTCCCACAAAATTGGAAGCAACGTCTCCAAAATGACCTTTACAGTGTTGACGGGGGACGTTAAACCTCAAATCAAACTAACAAACAAAGCATAAGACTACCCAGGCAAAGTGATGTGAGTAGGACCGTCCGTGCATAAAACCCTATTGGTTTTATTGGGCGGCATGTCTTTACATCTCAAAGTCGGGTCCCACGAAATTGGAAGTATCGTCTCCAAATGACCTATATAGTATTGACGGGGACGTTAAACCTAAAATCAAACCTACCTACCTACCTACCTACCCACCAAGACATATCTCCTTACCTACCTACTTAAATCTACCCGCCCATCGGGACTTGAAGAAATGATGGGCTGTATGATGCCCGACCGCACATGAGTACTGGCAAACCGCTTAAGCCCTCGCCAAAAGTGATGCGAGTCGGACCGTCAATGCATATAAACCCTATTATTTTCTTTCTTTCCTTCTTTCTTCACAGTAAGCATGTAATTGCGGTAGGGATCTTTAACCTGCACAGGGGATGGTTCTCCCTGAACTGGGGGCCTCCATTTAACTTCCCGATCCGAAGGACGGTGCACTTTATGACATTCAACCCTGCAAATGATGCCAATGGAGCGTGTACGGACACCGAAATTTTATCGCCGCTGCCGTGGATCGAACCCGGGACCTCTAGGACCTCAGAGGCAAGTGCACTAACCACTGGGCTATCACGCTCCATATCGTTTCATTGGGTGGGAGGTCTTGGGATGTCTTTTTATATCAAAGCCCGGTCCCACGAAATTAGAACATCGTCTCCAAATGACCTATATAGGATTGACGGGGACGTTAAACCTCAACTCAAACTTACCTACCTACCCAGCCACCCATCTACCTACCTATCTAGCCACAAACCACCTACCTACTTACTCACCTACCTAAACAACGTCGAAGCAGAAGTTAGAAGTAAGAAACCTTGCCCCCGCCCATCGGGGCTTGAAGAAATGGATGGGCTGCACGGTGCTTCAACGCAGAGCTGAAACCGACCGCACACGAGTACTGGTAAACCGCTTACATGATCTAAGCCTGACCAGGAAAAAGCGGTGCGAGTCGTCTATAAATAAATAAATAAATAAATAAATAAATAATTTAACAAATAAATATTATAATAGTATAAAATCGCTAGTAACACAGCTTCTAATTTCCTTAGATAGGCATCTGCAGCATAAAATTAAAGTTTAATTAATGTGCCAGCATAATTTATCATTTAATATACTAAGAGAGTTTCGATACCCCAGTCTTTTATAGAGTTATCATCGGCTGAATTATCACGGCTGAATCTCACGGCTGAATTATCTCACACCCCTCCGTGAGGGATTTCAGCCGCTTCCGGTGCGACTGAAGAATCTCACGGGATCAATAATCTCACGCTACACCGGCCTCAGTAGCTCAGTCGGATGCGTGTCTGCCTGGTGATCAGGGGGATGGGGGGCGCGGGTTCGATACTTGCCGAGGTCGGCAACATTCTTTCGTGGAGATTGATCATGAAATCTTTTCTACGGTCATTCTCTCCCTTCCGCTGATTCAAGAAGGGCAGTAGTTAGTTTCTGAAGAAAGAATGTGCATTGTACTGGTTAACCGCTTACATCGCAAGCCTGCCCAGGAAAGTGTGGATAGGTAAACTGACTGGCTCAAAAATGACCAGAAATAGTGTTGACTGGGCCGTTAAACTTTAAAACAAACAAAACAAAATTCACATTTAATAAATGCTAAGCGTAGACCTAGCTTTTTGGAAAAGCTATACTTGCATAAATTATTCCTCACTGTTTCTAATTAGGAGCTACGGGAAAATTCCATAGGGACATGAATTCGACTCAGCCATAATAAGCGAGCCATCGGTGTTCGAGCCATTGATGTTCGAGCTATCGGTGTTTAGGCAATCAAAATTTCACTGTATTTATTTTTTTATTATTATTTCTGTTCGAAATAGTAAAATGTGAGGACCCTAGCACATAAAATCTATGTTTGGAGCAATAAATTAAAACATCCGGTAGATGCGCCAAACAATGAGGTGTTAGTCGCCAAATTCGGCAACGGAAAGTCGGGTGGTTTTTCTCCTAGTACTCCGGTTTTCGTCCACTTCTGAATATTGATCGATTCGGTATAAGTGAAATACTCTTGAAAGGGCCGTAAAACCAAAACCAAAAAAAAAAAAAAAAAAAAAAAAAAAAATAGAAATGTGTTTCCCTAGTGGACCATTGTGCAGTATCAGTACTTAAGCACTTTTAAATGGGATTGCGACAGAACGTTGTAATGTTGGATACATCGTTATGACCTTGCCTGACCTTATAACAAACAGCAGCGTTGGGCAATAAGATTTACCTTGCTTTTTCTATTTCCGATAAAATGTAATTTACCCAAGGGGCTTCTTAAGTGGACTTGTGAACGTGATTCTGTTCCATTGAGCACAATTTAAGAATGAAACTCATTTATCGCCTATCCCAATTAACCCATTTTGTATGATATAGAATATTATGTCTTTTATACCTGCAGTATCAGGATGAGTTCTTTTTTTTCCATTACGATAACAAGACTATGCAAATACATCATAAATTTCACCGCTGAAAAAAAGGGAATTTTAAGATGAGTTTTTTTTTTTTTCTAAATTCTGTTCAAAATATTGATTGTGGCCGCCTCATCGAGGCGGTTCTAACGAGTACCCACAATCTGTATTTTAGAGCAGAAATAAGAAAAACTGGTTTACCCCTGTAAACCCCAATTTTAATGTATAAAATAAGGATTCAAGGGGGTCAGAATAATATATGCGTGTTTTCGTGATGAAAAAATATTTAGAAGATGACTGAGCCGTTTTGTGCAGTTGCCGCCATAATCAGACTACGCGTTCTGTTGTATCTGATCTGAGCCTAGATCGCTTGCCAGTATCCCGTTTTGGGGAAATCCCGTATAAAATATATAAAGTTGTCAACAGCAAATACAGTCGATGTTTTTGAATTCAACCTCGTTATTATTACCAACACTGGAATCAGCTTAGGGGGGCTATGTATAGACTTGCTACATGTTCCGAAAGGGAGACAATCTTCATATCTTCTCAACCGAGACCTGTCTGTTAGTGTGTTTGAGCTTTACGTGCCCACCAACAGCTCAAGTTATACGGAGACGGGACCTCGATATATAGAATCATTCGAAAATATGGAGAGCCAGGGATCGAACCCATGACCCCTGGTTTGTGAGGGCGAGTAGCATGTAAGTATGCAGTGTGGGTCATAATGAGACTCCGCGTTCTGTGGTATCTGATCTGGGTTTGTCCTGTTTGCCAGTTGTCAGGTTTGGGATTTTACGGTACAAAATGGGCTGTAAACTGGGTTATATGAACTGAACTATAAAAAGATTAGACTACTACACAGTTCATCTATTAAAACTATTCATCTATTCCGTTTGAAATAGGTGGTCTGTGAAGCAGTCTATAAGAAGATACCGCATGGCGTAATAATCTAATATGTTAACACGGGGCTCTATGTTCTCACTGGTGATTGGGTCATACCCAGTAACTCCAAAAGTAGCGCCGAAATCACTTCTCATTTCCCTGGAGCTAGGCTGCAAGAGCTACGCTCCAAAAACTAATAAACATATCTTGTCTGTACCAGCGGCTCATGATTTTTCATTCTATTTTGAATATCCACATGCATTTTTAATGAAATTTTATGAACAACTTTTTGGTCCTTTTTACATATATTTGGAAGCACTCTCTAAATGTATAGAATATATAGTAAAACTACTGAATGAAGCGACAAGAAGGAATGAATTTATTTTCATAACTTTTCATATCCCCGGTAGCGATAGCGGGGACATATTGTTTTTGCCCTGTCTGTTTGTTGGTTTGTTTGTTTGTACGTGGACAACTTTAACGTTTGTCATACCTTTTGAACCGTTTGAGATAGAGCATTCATATTTGGCATGACGGTTTCTTCTGACAAGGGCTTCATATTCGTGCAAAAAATTGCCCGTGACCTTGATCTTGACCTTTGACCTTTGTACTTAAAAGAAAAAATAACATTGGTCATAACTTTCGAACCGCTTGAGATACAGCCTTCATATTTGGCATGTATGTTTCTTGTGACAAAAGCTTCACATTCAGGAAAAAGAATTTGACATGTGACCTTGACATTTTATTTGTAAATTGTTGTTTCTTTTCTGTGCAGAAGAAGTAAAATTGCAAATTTATTCGTTTAACCTTAATTTTTTGTATAATAAATACACATAGCATACAAAATGGATTCAGGAAAAAAGTCAAATGACTTATTCAAATCTGTATCCCAGGATTACAGTATCGATATCAAATTTATTGTGGTCACGTCCATATAAATTTTGTAAAATAAAAATGAAATTAAGTTGGTCCTTTTTGAAAACGAAATACAGTACCCCCTTTTTCTGTTTTTCTTTTTCTATGGAGTAGATGTCACCCAGGTAACCATGGCTAGGTTGTTGAGGCCTTGAGGAGATAACCATTTATTTTCTGTGTTTTACGCGTTAATTCCCTTGATTATCAGCACACCTGAGAAAGGCCGTGTCCGAATGTAAGAACTGAACGATTTCAGCAATTGTCAATGTCGACCCAGTCCAACTTATTGTTCAGGAGCAGGCGTCGTATGAAAAATTTCGAGATTGCAAACATCATGGAACTGAACAGGTTGAGCAGTAATGAATTTTCCTCTGGCCCAAATGGCTCCAGTCAAGTTTCAGCTCAATCAGACTTATGGTTTGGGAGTAGATATTATTTGAAGAACGCCTCTAAGCAAATTTCAACCCGATCCGATATTCGGTTTTGGAGGAGATGTCGTTTCAGTCATTTCAAGATGGTCAACATCAGGGCTCGAGAAACTGAAGAATCCAAATCGGTCAAGCCAGATTTCGCCAAAAAAATTACGGAAATTACGTGACTCACCATTGGTGGCGGATGCCGGCTTATAAACCCGAACGGAACGATTTTCCCATTACGCTACGATGCATGCTTCATCTGACTTTCGATTTCGGAGAAAATGTTCTTTAAAGATTTTCAAGATGGCCGCCATCTTTTATATGGGAACGGAACGATTTTAGCAATTTTGAATCTAAATGTCGTCCCGATACCTCATATAAATATTCAGTTCAATCTGACCTTTGGCTCTGGATGTTGTTGTTGTTTTCCAGTTTCCCCGTGTCGCGGGTCGTCAGCTGGTGGGGTCCCAGGGAACGAATCAATGCTGGCACTACACCGTAGCCGTTCGGTGGTACCCCTATTCCCCGTTGCCGGTGAACAGAGAGACCATCGCTCGGCTCCAGCCCCGTCCGTCCGTGTTTGTCGTCTCACGTCTCAGGTGTCTCCGAGCCCACGAGCATCCCCTTGCCCTGTAGCCATTCGCCGAGCTCCGTCCTGAGAGGTTTATGAAACGGTGCCGTGACCTTTCCAGGTCTCGGTGGGGCTTATATTTTGTCTTCCCGTTTGCTTCAGGAGTGCATGTGTCTTTGGCTCTTGAGGAGATATCGTTTAACCCTTATCTTGCTGAATATTCGTTTAAGCCACACCCATTTCTGTCTATCAACCAATCAAATTATTTGATGCAATTTATTGCTACATATTCATAAACTAAATGCCAAACAGTGTAGATTCTAATCGAAGCCATCTGATTTGGATCTACACTGTTTGCAAAGATAGGGGTTGTCGTGAACAGCAAGATAAGGGTTTAAGAATTTCAAAGCGGCCGCCATAAAGGCCATATTGAATATCCGAACAGAGCGACTGTAGCAATTCTGAATTTCTATATCGCCCCGGTGAATCCCATCATATTACTTTCGACTCCGGGCCTGTCGTTAAAAGATTTTCAAGATGGCTGCCATTACGGCCATTTTAGATATCGTGAAGATTTAACTCCATGTTGTCCTGGTGCCCATCACAAAAACACGCCTTTATAATTTTGACACCCTTAAATCCCGTTTTATATAGTAAAACTGGGGTTTGCAGGGGTATACATTATCAATATACGTCTTATTTCTGCTCAAAACATAGATTTTGGGGCCTCTCCCAGTATCGTAGACAGAACAAAAGTATCATTACGCACAACAAGGATAGTATGGCAAAATTATCTTTCTCTGTGTGCGGGTAGAGGCTACTCTTAAAGGAAATAATTTGCTAGGGGAGCAAACTCTTTCCTTTAAGAGTAGCCTTGTACGATTTGTTTTCTGCTAAAAAATACATTACGCGCATGCGTAATATACGTTATCGTAGCTACGCCTGTGTCGCCGATGAGTTTCCCTTTCTCATGAGCTGGCTGAATTTTTTATAGGCACTGATGACACGGACATTTATTTAACCCTTTCTGTACCCAATGGAATCTTCCTCTTTATAAATAGCATGAGTCCACTTCAAAATTTAGGGGTGTCAGGTTGTGTTTTCTTCAAAATTTATTTGGAAAATGGCTGAACTTTTAGCAAACAGTGGAGGCCCTGATCAGACGCCGCATTTGGCGGCGTCTGATCTGGGTCTGCACTGTTTGCCAGGGTACCCCTTTAGGGGTTTCTGGTACTGAATGGGTTAAATGGATATAAAGAAGATGAAATCATCACCTTCATTTGAGTAAATAGGAAAATAGGGGAAAAACGTAATTCATGAAATGATTGTTCAAAGCTATTTATTTCATGACAAATAGAAACATGAGCTAGCGCACACAACTTGTTATAATAAAACACAAATTGAACGATGTGGCGATGTCGCCTAGCACAGCAGTGCCCGAAAGTGTTTATTAAAAGCGAAACCGGGGCATCCTAATAAACGATAAGTGCATGACGTGAGTGAGTGAGTGCGTGTGTGTGTGTGTTTGTGTGTGTTAATTCGGGTTTAACGTCGCTTTCAACAATTTTTCAGTCATATCACGACGGTGTCTTGTTGCGACAGGGAGCTCAATGCTCACTTTTATAGTGCTGCCTCACTGAAGTATCATGTCCCAGACACATTACATGATACCACACCCAGTCACATTATCCTGACACTGGGTCGACCAGTCCTAGCTCTACCACGTAAATCTGAGTGCCAAGCGAGGAGCAGCTAGTACCATTTTTAACGACTTTGGTATGTCGCGGCCCGGGATCGAACCCGTGACCTCCCGTTCCCCGGAGCGGACACTTTACCAACTGAGCTATCGGGGCCGGTTTATTTGATATTACTTTCAACTCGGAAAAAGTACAAAGTTAACCATCCCAACAAGATGAGCCCAACAGATTACGGCGCTTGTTCAGGGCCTTCGTATTGGACACCGCAGTACAATTTGTTTGTTTGCTTGTTTGATTTGAGGTTTAACGTCCCCGTCAACACTGTAAAGGTCATTTTAGAGACGTTGCTTCCAATTTTGTGGGACATTTACCCGACATTGAGATGAAATGACATCTCAAGCCCTGTCGCCCAATGAAACCAAAAGGGTTTATTAGCATGGACGGTCCGCCTCGCACCGCGGTTCCTGGACAGGCTTAGATCCTCTAAACGGTTTACCAGTACTGGTGTGCGGGCCGGCCGGATTCAGCTCTGCGTGGAAGCATCATGCAGCCCATATATTTCTTCAAGCCCCGATGGGCGGGGTACAATTTGTTTAAACTGTTGATTGATATTATTTCTGTTGCTACGAGAATTAACCATAATTCGGAAAAAGAACTAAGGTAACAATTTTATATGAGAACCCCAAAAAACAATGCAGGCCGAGATCAGACGCCACAGAGTAAGCAAATTCTAAAAATAACTTTACTTGACAGTCCTAACTGGGCAACTGTAGCTTTATATAAGGCGGGTGATTCTATTCAGGGAAGCATTACGGTGGCCTAGGGCCCGTGCGTTGGACATGTTCTTTCGAATTCGCATAATGTTCCTGATACCATCAAAATATATTAAGTGTGCAATGCATGATATATTCTGCGCTTTCATATTCCATTCTTATTTATTTTTATTTTTTTTTTATTATTTTTTTTTTTCATAAGTTTTGGAGAAAATCAGGCCGGTGTTTCGGTGCACGTCCTGCTTTGTGTGTGTGTGTGTGTGTGCGTGCGTGTGTGTGTGTGTGTGTGCGTCTGCCTGTGTGTGCGTCTGGGTGTGCGTGTGCGTTTTTCTCTTCTTTCGATAGTTGGTTCCAGACTTTCTGGCTAACATTTTGTATTGCCCTACCACATAGAGGATACAATCAAACTTCAATAACTCGAACACCTCTGGGACCATGAGTATTTGATCAAGATAGGGGTAGTTTGAATTACTGATTTGTTTGTTTGTTTGATTTGAGGTTTAACGTCCCCGTAAACACTGTAAAGGTCATTTTTGAGACGTTGCTTCCAATTTTGTGGGACTTTTACCCGACATTGAGATGAAATGACATCTCAAGTCCTGTCGCCCAATGAAACTAATAGGGTTTATAAGCATGGACGGACCGACTCGCACTGTTTTTGTGGCGGCCGTAAAAAGTCTCCCTGCCCTACATCATAGCGTATTCATATTTTCTTGTTCTTTGGGATCATTGATTCCATTGATGAATTTTGAAAATATTTGAGGGTCTCTGATGAGGCCTAAATGGCCGAAATTAGCTAGTCTGGCCCAGAAAACATGCACACTCCATATTTTCCAGTTCTGTGGTGTATTCCTTGCTTCCAAAGGATAACCCTTTCTAGAACTTATTTAGATCCTCTAAGCGAATTACCACTACTCGTGTGCGGGTCGGTTTCAGCTCTGCGTGAAAGCATCATGCAGCCCATATATATCTGTTGAATTACTGAGGTTTACTTATAGTGCAAGGTCATAAAACATTATTAAAAATCACTTCAGGATAATTTTATGATTAAGAAATAGATCAGCTCTAACTGTAATTTGTTGAGTAATAAATCACAGTTTGGAGGTCAGTTGTAAAGTTGATCAAATCACGAGCGCGTAGCGCGCGTGATTTGTCTACTAACAACTGACCGACAAACTGTGATTTATTACTCAACAAATCACAGACTAGAGCTGATCTATTTCGATTATAACACGCCGAAAATCGGCAATAATGTTGTTGATTCCTTCAAATTCTCACAACTTTTCGCCATTGTTAGAAGAAATCCCACTAAAATTATCGACTGAAACACATGCATTTATATCCTTTTCTAACGTTTTCGATACGAGAAAATGACGTTACACCGTCTAACGTCAAGGAAATCGACTAGTGACGTCATAAATTAGCAGTTTTAAATGACGTCACTCGTCACGCTCTTCCGAGCTGTGATTTGTTGCAGAATAAAACACAGCCGTTTTCAGTTGCCTATATAGGCGCGCTGTGTTTGAATATACTGGGAGGACCGAAGTTCGAGGACGTAAGCGACTTGACCGGTTTATATTTCTATAAATAGCAACATATTAAAACATTTTGTAGCAAAAAAATCAAACAGTATTTGATGAATAAACTGTTAGAAACAAACATGAAAAATAACGATTAAACATCGACAGAGCTAATTATTTATCGAATGACCCATTTCCTAGTCATTTTCAAAAAGGCATTTAAGTTCGAGGATGCGGTTGTCATGGGGATCATTAAGGTGCTGTGCGGGGTAAAAATAAAATGAAGGCATGTAATTGATAACAAGATACTTTTATTGTAAATGACATAACTTTTACTGGAAATCATTAGGAAAATGGCCATTTTTTCACCCATTCTCCATTTGTGCTCAAAAGTTTATTCTTCTTCTAGATACCTGTTTAGTTCATTCTGTTCTATTCCATAATTCCATACGAGTCCAAAAATTTAGCTGCATTTTATAATTTATTAATTGATATCTACCTCAAACGAGACTTAGATGTCCCAAGAACAAGAACAATTACCTAAAGTTTTAATTATTAAGGTTTTAATATCTCTTAATAGCATCACATTCACTACTGCTCTCCATTTCCCAGAAGACAAACGAAGCCTCTGAAGTAATAAGGAAAGCAGGTATGTTTAGTTAAAGATTTTCCCCACATTTAGCCTCATACGAAAATAATGGATAAACGGGTCTGCTGGTATGTGTCAACAATAAACAAAGGACGCTTGATATTTCTGTCAGAATGTGTATGAATGAAGAAATCATTGGATTAAAGTTGGGTCCAAAAGTATTAGCAAAAATGGCCGATTTTGGTAACTTTTTAATGTCTCAAGCAATATTTACCTTTCTGATCGGCATCGCAAGAATATTATACTGCCAAAATGTTTGCTTGTATTTGTGTTTTGTTGTTGTTGACATCAGTAGTAATCGATATATTTATATACAAATGACGTCATCGAACTTGCGTCACCCTCGAAGTTGCATGACGTCACTATATCCTATAAAATTAAGGTACATTGTGTGTATCGGTCCCCGCCCATAGGGGCTTGAAGAAATATATGGGCTGCATGATGCTTCCACGCAGAGCTGAATCCGGCCCGCATACTAGTACTGGTAAATCGCTTAGAGAATCTAAGCCTGTCCGGGAACCGCGGTGCGAGGCGGACCGTCCATGCTAATAAACCCTATTGGTTTCATTTGGCGACAGGGCTTGAGAAGTCATTTCATCTCAATGTCGGGTAAAAGTCCCACAAAATTGGAAGCAACGTCTCCAAAATGACCTTTACAGTGTTGACGGGAACCTTAAACCTCAAATCAAACAAACAAACGTTGTGTGTATTCATTAGAATCGCCGCAACGCGGCGATTCTAATGAGTACACACAACATACCTTTTCAAGATAAAATCGGGCAAAAATTCCATACAGCATCCTGAATACACTAAGTATGGTCAGCTGGAACTTTGGGAAATCTTCTCAAGAAACTAAAGAACTATTTCGATTTAGCCATGGTGAACGAATTATCCGTATTCGAATTATCTTAAGTTTCACTGCATTTTCATTTTTCGATGTGAATACCAAAATATTTCATCGAGTGTGTTGAAAACATCCGATTTTTCACAAGTGCTGCTTGGTTTCCACCTCGAAAAAAGAGAGTAACTTTTCTTTTAAGCAAATCTAAAAAGTAGTCCGGGCAGCTATTGTCAATATAACATGGTCATGTTATTTTTCATAATATAAAAATATCATATTTTTTCAAAATATTTTTAAAAACTCAGTGGCCTATATAGTGCATGGATAAGAGCGTTTACACTTAAACATTTGGTCTCTCACCGCTGTACCGGCCCCGATAGCTCAGTTGGTAGAGTGTCCGCTCCGGGGAACGGGAGGTCACGGGTTCGATTCCGGGCCGCGACATACCAAAGTCGTTAAAAATGGTACTAGCTGCTCCTCGCTTGGCACTCAGATTTACGGGGTTTAGCTAGGACTGGTCGATTCAGTGTCAGGATAATGTGACTGGGTGTGGTATCATGTAAAGTGTCTGGGACATGATACTTCAGTGAGGCAGCATTAAGCATTAAGCTCCCTGTCGCAACCAGACACCGTCGTGATATGACTGAAAAATTGTTGAAAGCGACGTTAAACCCGAATTCAACCCCCCCCCCCCCCCCACACACACACACATACACACTCACCGCTGTAGAAGCCTCCGTGGTGTAGTTGTTACGCTACTCGCATTGTAAACCAGGGATCGCAGGATCGATCCCGGGCTTCTCCAGACATTCGGATGAGTCTTTAAACCGAGGTCCCGTCTCCGTATGACTTTAGCTCTTGGTGGGACCTAAAAATCAAACACTCACTCACTCTCGTCGCTGTGGTTCGCACCTCGCTCGGGCCGCTTGTGAGATGCAAGATCTGCAATAGAAGGTCGGGTGTCGTTTATCCGCCCAACTCTGATTAACGATTGGCTCGAAATAAATGAAATAATACTGAACGGGCCCTAAAATATCCGGACCATAAAGTCTGAAGGGAATGAAGTCATGTCTGTCTCTCTGTCTGTCTCACACTCCATGCGAATACTTTAGAATTTACGGGCTCGGTAGATTTCTAGCTCAAGACAGCTGAGCTTATATGAAAGTGTTTTATAACCTTATATACAAGCTTTGTTGGGCGCATCAGATTGCAATGGATCTTCAAGAAAACGTTACCATGCATCAGTTAACCCTACAGAAAGCTGGGGTTTACAAGAATACGTATAACTGGATCAATTGTTTAGCAATCGATACAAAGTTACCAAGTACAGAAGTTGTCTGCCTGCTATTGTCCGTGTGAAAATCACTGACCATCAACAGTATCAATATTCTTCTCCCTGTGACATCAGAGCGTTGATTATCTGTAAAATATTGGCTGGTCTGGTGTACTGGATAAGAGAAGAGCTAGATCAGACGAAGAACGCGTCGTCTGAACAGGGTCTTCACTGTTTGCTGAAAACATGATTTGAACCCATTCCAGGCGGGAAACCCCTAATGGGGTATCCTCACAAACAGTGCAGACCCAGATCAGACGCCACAGAACGCGGCGTCTGATCATGGTCTACAATGTTTGCAAAGAGGATTTTCCATCAAAAATAGAATAAACAAAGAAAAAATAGACCTGAAACTCATTAAATGACAAATGGACTTGTTCAACATATAGCAATGGAAGATTCCGCCAGTATACAACAGGTTAACTCTTATCTTGCTGTTCACGACAACCCCTTTCTTTGGAAACAGTGTAGATCCAGATCAGATGGCTTCTGAAGAAGCCATCTGATCAGGATCTACACTGTTTGACATTCAATTTATGGATTTGTAAGAATAAATTACATAAAGTAATCTGATTGGTTCAGAGTCAGAAATGGGTGTGGCTAAATTGAATATTCAGCAAGAGAAGGGTTAAGGTCTAACTCCCCGTTTAGGACCATTTTCCCCAGCCCACACAGAAACAAAAGACTTACTACTACTGTCAGTGCTTTGCTTTCTCTTATGCTTCCGAAAGTAAAGACTTTGGGTACTCGTCAGCATTACAAAAATACGCCTATGCAAATACATTGCCACCTTTATCGCCGAAAAAATGAAAACTTTATGGTGAAAAATTGTGATATTTTTCTTATTTCTGCTTAAAATATAGATTGTGGGCACTCGTTAGAACCGCCTCATCGAGGCGGTTCTAACGAGTACCCACAATCTATATTTTAGAGCAGAAATAAGAAAAATAAGGTTTACCTCTGCAAACCCCAATTTTTCTATGTAAAAGTGGGGTTCAAGGGGGTCAAAATAATATAGGCGTGTTTTCGTTCGTGATGAGTACCGCTTCATTAAGGTAGATCTAATAAGCGACCACCATTACGAAAGCACGCCTATTCAATTATATTGAAAAAAAAAACAAAAAAAAAAAAAACACAAAAATAATAGTAGTAAAAAATCAGAAAAGAATCTGATATTTTTCATATTTGCTCAAAGCATAGATTATGGGAACGCGTCAAAACAGCCTCGCTCAGGCGGTTCTAATGGGTATCCCACACAATCTATGTTCTTGAGCCGAAATAAGAAGAACGAGGTCAAGGTCACGAGGTCAAAAATTATGGTACCACTGGAAAGGTCTTGTGTAAAAGAATGCACATGTGAAATGTGATAGGCCTATCTCTTGCCAATCGAAAGTTATGGCCAATGTTCAAGTTTTTTAAAAATAGGTGAAACGTCAAGGTCAAGGTCACGAGGTCAAAAATTATGGCACCACTGGAAAGGTCTTGTGACAAGGAATGCACGTGTGAAATATGAAAGCCATATGAGTTAACATTCAAAAATTATGCCAAATGTTAAAGTTTTTGCGAATAAGGTCACGCGGTCAAAAGTTATGGCATTACTGGAAAGGTCTGGTTACATGGAATAGACATGTGAAATATACCAGGTATATCACTAACCAATCAAAAGTCATTGCCAATGTAAAAGTTTTTATAAAGGAGGTCAAAAGTAGGCCAAATGTCAAGGTCAAGGTCACGAGGTCAAAATTTTTGGTACCTCATGAAAGGTCTTGTGACAAGGAATGCACATGATAATATCTTGTGCGCTCAACATATTATCTTGTGCGCACAAGGTGATATCTTGTTCGCACAACTTAATATCTTGTTCGCATAACATATTAAAAGAAAATTGCATGTCCTTTCCCGTGTTCCGTAAAAAAGTCCAAGATATAGTTTTATGAACTGGTACATCTTGAAACAATTGTTGCAAAGTGTCAGCTTTGAAGTATAAGTTACGTGACGATGAAAAGTCAACCGCTCAATAAAGATATGTTGAACACTGAAAGGCTGATCACAGCCTGCACAATGAGGCCGATCATCATCATTTGGGCCCCGTCAAGCGATTTTGGTACTTATCGCCTATGCGAGCAGCGAAGGTTTAGGCGAGCCTGCGCATCCGCGCAGTCTCGCCAGAACCTTCGCTGCTCGCTCATACAAGCAGTGAATCAAGAGGAACCTTCAGACAGAAAGCCATATCCCTGGCCCCTCTAAATGGCTGGGCATGCGCAGTTAAAATTTGTCATGACGGAATGCTCGAAGACACAAATTCGCTTGGCGGGGCTCATTTAAAATATAAGAATGAGTAACTCTAGTATTAGGCCAGTACATTTAGCCGGAAATGACCCTTGACCCACAACTAATTCCTTGAGAAATGTTATCAGCAGTATTAGTATCAGGAAGGTGTCCTGATTTATAGAAAAAAAGTCCTCAAAAAAAATCCGAGGGGAAAAGGTATTTTTCGGGGGTGAAAAAAAATATGAAAAATGAAGAAAATCACAAAAACCAAGCGTATGTTAAACAATTAATACTTGACTTCATTTAATCATCCAAAATGAATATTTCTGTCTGGGGAAAAATACTAAAAATTCTGAAGATAAAAGATTTCTTTTAATTTTTTTTTTTTTTTTTTTTTTTGTATATTTTTGTGTGAAATTTCGAAAAACAAGTATTAGAATTATAAAAAAGCTTAAGTCTATGCTAAGCACACATTCATTTGTGTAGAACTAAAATGTGCCAGTTACCACAAAGTGTAAAAAAGTCACAGATATCAAATGAGGATTTCCAAATCTTATCACCAATGTCACATAAAACAAAATTTCCGATTTTTTTTTTCACTATCAATTACAACTAATTGTACTACATGCCTACATTTACGGTTTCTTCATTTCGCATTCTAGTTTAAACTTTCATTTTACAGTCTAGGTTAACGTCATGAAAAAAACAATCTGCCAAGATTGCCGTCTAGAAATGAAAACATTAAGAATGGGATGTGGGAAGAACTAGATAAGGGCAAAAATATGTTAATTTTGCAAGTGTGAGAGCAATCGTGCATATCCATGTGATAAACTTTAGGCAGCTTTCAGGTAATTGCTGGGTTTCAATGTGCAAGTTGGCGTTCCAGTATGACCAGAGTTGGGGTGTCCTGGGGTAACCAGATGGAAAATGAAAAGTTGAACCAGTCAACAGAATACAGTCATCACCTTTCATTAAATGCTTCCGGAGCAAAAGCTATCATTAAGATTGTCTACACCCGTGGGCGTAGACAATAAAGGAAAGTCGCTTAAAACAATCCATATCGGTACTAACTTCATAAAATCATTAAAAAAATGATAGTTTCTGTGCGCCAAAATAAATGATAAGTTATTGGTACACCAAAAGATTTTGTGTGTGTGTCTGTGTGTGTGTGTGTGTGGGGGGGGGGGGGGGGGGGAATCAAAAGCAAACACATCACGAAAACATGCCTATATAATTTTGACCCCCACTAACCCACTTTTACCTATGTACTTGAAAAACTTGGGGTTTAGGGTTTATATTTTTTCTGCTCAAAAACATACCTTCTGAGATCGTTGATACTCAATAGAACTGCCTCATCTATGTTTTGAGCAGAAATAAGTGAGTGGGTGTGTTTGAGGTTTACATCCCGTCAACAGCAAATGTCATATGCAGTGGTTTCAAAAAAAATCGGCATCTAGATTTCAAGGAAAGATAGGAGTGTGATTTTCAATGTTATCTGAATAAAGCCCTTACAAATTTATCAAGCGCAGCAGGGGAATAATGTCTAAGTAAACGGGAAAATCCCACTACCCGTCTATTGATGAAACCCCTGTATACGGAGACCACTCGGTTTGAAGACTCAGATGAGAAACTAGCGAAGCCCTTGGATCGAACCCACGACTCCTGGTTTATGAGGCTAGTAGCTTATCCACTACACCATGGAGGCTTCTTTTAGCAGAAATAAGAAAAATAATGTACATGTACACCCCCTAAAACTCCCCACTGCCCCACCCACCCAGTAGTAAATGGGTAGCAGTGGTGTAAGTCAACTGCCTCTCCCTCGTGCGCGTGAAAACATCCGGAATGTGTGTTCGAGGGCGATTAATTAAGCTTGAGGCTTTCATCGCAATCGAACTAAAATAAATTAGTATAAACTAAAACTCCAGTAGGAGGGGGTTTCTATCGAGTACCCACAATCTATGCTTTTGAGCAGACATTACGAAACACGCCTAAACAAAAACATTGTCAATTGTTCAGCCCAAAAATGGAATTTTAAGATAAAAAAAAAATGATGTTTTTCTTATTTCTGCTCAAAACATAGATTGCGGAGCTGGACAGAACCACCTGAACTTGGCGGTTCTACCGAGTACCCACAATCTATGTTTTTGAGCTGATATAAGAAATTTTATATTTATCCCTGTACTATATAAAAGTGGGGTTCGAGGGGTCAAAATTATATAGGCATGTTTTTTTACCCCAGCCATCTGGCCTTGGAGTAATAGATTGGGCTGCTAATGCTTCCGCACAGAACTGATACCGACCGCATATGAGTGCTGCTAAACCGCTGAGAATATCCAGAAAAGTTGCTGCGAGTCAGCCTGTCCATGCATGTAAACTCTTTTGGATCCATTGGGCGGCAGGGATTGATTTGTCATTTCATCTCAATGTCAGGTAAAAGTCCCACAAACTTGAAAGCAACGTCTCGTTTTCGTGTTGAATAAGAAAAACCTCAGAATTTTCCTCTGGATTTTTAGGGGGTGATGAAATCATCCAATAAATTTGAATATGCGTGTTTTCGTTATGTTTTTTATGACCCCAACTTTAAAAAAGTTGGAGGGGCATATTGCTTCTGGTTCGTCCATTCGACTTTGATGCATAGCATAACGCAAGAAACGTGCATGCTAGGGTTTTGAAATTTCATATATCGATTCTTCATGGAAAATTAGCGAACGCGTATTTTTTTCTTATCCGGATTATTCCCCTTTCAAAAGTTATTGCCCTTTGAATTTTTTTTTTATAAAATCTTGTCAGCAAAATATCTCAAGATCTATTGGAGCTAGAGCCTTGTAAGTTAATGACGAGTAGATGTCCTGATAAACTTTTGACTAAATTCCGAAAAATGGCCCTTTGTCACTTTGGATACATTGTAGGCCTATGCTTTGTGATGCTTAGCAAAACTTTAGAACCTTGTATGCCAGGGTTTTGATATTTCATATATGGATTCCTCATGGCAAATTAGCTGAAAGATATTTTTCTCATCCGGATTTTGCCCCTTTTAAGGTTGTTTGAGTCAACCTTTGTGTTCAGTCAGCTCAAAACAGTTATTTTGAGCAATGTTGGGAGACAAAATTTGTAAATCAATTTCAAGGGGGTACACCCCTATTATTTTTCCTGCCTGTTAAAAAGTCGGCGGTCAATTTCTATTGCAGTAAGTAGATAGGACAGTGTTGCAATTGTTCTGATTTTGATTTTTGAGTGGTTGCTTCCACAAAGTCACAAATAGCTATCAAAATCTTACGTGCGCCAAGTTACCGGAATACACCGTATGCACATATTTTATTATTAATACGATATTAATTAATTTGATTCTGATGGCACAAATGTGCTTCCATACATGGAAATTTTGTCATGAGACATTGACAAATGTATTTTCCGACCAAAAAAAAATGTTTATTTTTACAACTTGAACATAGATCTTGTTTATCAATAGCATACAAGGAAAATATAAATGGCATGTATTAAAAAAATAGAATGTAGAAAGACTGGACTTATCAATTTCTGACGTAAGGTTTGTTTTTGATGACGTCATTTGTTTGCGCGTGGGGAGCCTTTCAGTCGGTAAAACAGAGTATGGTGCTGTTATCTGGCCATTACTTATTTAATGCTTTTTCTGCGGATTAAATCTTAATTTTCTCAGAACTGGCACGGATATTTTTTGAGGACTTTTTTTTTGGTAATTTATATAACATAGCCCTGTGTTTTGGTGTTAAAAGAATTTCTCAAGGAATTAGTTGGACCATAAAAATTAAAGTACCTCGCCTATATGGCCAATGCACAGTCCAGTTTAACTACTACATCTTTCCTTGAAGACTGTGGAAGAGAGCATTTTCTTCCGACGCCAGATTTAATGGCACGGTGTTTGTTATCTATTGCACCGTCCCATTCTACAAGATGTATTTGTTGATAAATGATTCAAAATTATTAAAAGGAATCTTAAAAAGAGACGGATCCAGATTGAGTGATTCATTTGCTTTTTGTAATACTCATTGCCGAAAATGCCAGGCATCGAAACATGATTCGGTGTGATTTTGAAATTTCGTGATGGTTTTCGATATTTTTTTTAATCTGAGGGTTTTTGGATGATGACTGGTCTAAAGCCATAAGCACAGAAAGTGGATAAGAAAATATGATTGTTTTTTTTTTTTTTCATTTTTTTTTTTTTTCATTGTTGAAGAACTGGCAATTGTCTATTGCTTTGGTTTCAGTTGTAAAAAATATAGATGGACCATCTGGAAGTCGACCTGTGTCTTGGAGCAGTAATAAGAAAAATACTGAATACCCCTGTAACCCCCAGTTTTTTTTTTCTATACAGAGTGGGGTTTAGGGAGTGTTCATTTCATGGACCTGTTCACGTGATGTGATGAAAGCCTTGTGAAGCTACAGAGTCGGTCAATAACGTGCGGTATGCAAAGACTAAGATTAGACTAAGAGCTGTGTGATGTCTTTTACTAATCTAGTACATACATATCCAATCCTTCCTGAAGTTTCAGTGATTTTTCTAGCTGAGTAGTCACGAGTGGATGGCGTTCTTCGTTGTTTATCCGCTTTCGAGTCATGTAAAGCCTTTGTCGTTCGTGATTTATTTCATTTCTATTGTTGTTCTGTCTGTAAAAGTAACCATTAAGGATAATAATTACTGGCTCGTCAATATTAATGATCTGATACAAACAAATCAGTTGAGTAACAATCGTTTTAATTAACCCATTCAGTACCAGAAACCCCTAAAGGGTTACCTTGGCAAATAGTCCAGGCCCAGATCAGCGTCTGATCAGATCCTTCACTGTTTGCAAACAATTCAACAATTTTCCTAATAAATTTTGAAGAAAACGCAACCTGACACCCCTAAGTTTCGAAATGTACTCCTCACATATATATGGTGGAATATTCCATTTGGTACAAAAAGTGTTAAGAGGTAGTCAATTTTAAAGGGGAAACACCAAAACATGACTAGCACAATATTAGATGGTTGAGACCGAAACAAGAAGATCTCACTATAGCATTTGTCAGTTTCTGGTGGAAGAATGTGCACTGTACTGGTTAACCGCTTCCGCATAAGCCTGCCCAGGAAAGTGTGGATAGCTTGATTGACCGGCTCAAAATGACCTAAAATAGTGTTGACTATGTCGTTTAACTCTAATACAAAGAAAGAAAGAAAGAAACAAACAAACAAAGCAATCGATACAATTACCCCACACCTGTCATCCGAGACACCAAAGGGACAGAAACAAGAACATGAAATAACTAAACCCTTATTCACCTTATTTGCATTATCTGCTGGTTCCTAGTCTGAATGTTATCAGTGTTGGAAACACAGGTAACCAGACCCCCCTGACCTGGAAAGGTCAGGGGGTCTGGTTACCTGTTTTTCCATTATTGACAATGTGCAAGCTGGGAGCCAGCAAATAATGCAAATATGGTGAATGAAAATCATTACAAGCGGAAAGCAAAACGGACAGTTACTTTCCACAGAATGGCCAAACGACTATCCACAATAAAAATAGATAAGCAATACCTACATGCAAAGACGAACTATAACAATAATAAACTACGACAGAAGAACCGCCTTGGAACGGTCAGTAAAAAGTATTTCACTTGTGGGGCTTAAATCGATTTTTCATGGCCACAATTCTCGCCCTTTTCGACAATAATTTGTTAAGTCCGTATGAAGGCTTTCTAACTCATCAATGCCACACCTTCGAGAACATAAAATCAAACAACTACAGAGATGAAACAACGGCAAGGACTCGACAGCATGAAATAATTGAAATGCGGGAGCAAAAAATAAATAAATAAATAAATAAAATAAAAAAAAAAGAATGTGAGACTCCGTTAATTTTCACGCGAGACAATGCCGAAGACTAAAACTGACAACGAAACCCGATATTTCCTTGTCGCGGTGTATACCCAATCATTTTTTAGTTTTCAAACCCATGCGCTTTCAATGATACTTTGTTTTTATTTGTTTGTACTGGTGTTTAACGGCCCAGTCAACACTATTTAGGTCATTTTTGAGCCGGTTAGTTTACCTATCCACACTTTTCCTGGGCAGGCTTATACGTAAGCGGTTAACCAGTACAGTGCACATTCTTTCGCCAGAAGCTGACAACTGTTCTTCTACAATCAGCGGAAGGGAGAGATTGACCGTAGAAAAGATTTCATGATCAATCTCCACGAAAGAATGTTGCCGACCCCCCGGCAGGTGTCGAACCCGCGTCCTTCTGATCACCAGTCAGATGTGCATCCCACCGGCTCCTTTCAATGACACAATTCTTCAAAAGATATTGGCATTAAAGTATCGAATATCGAAAATCAATTTGCAAAATGGCCCCTTCAACCAAAAGTAGTAGAGCAAAAAAATACAGCATTCATTATTCGTACTGTCAAACATTATTTATTCATTTTCAATATATCCGAGGGTCGTTGGCTAAGTATCTAACCTTACCTAGTTAGGGTCACGCTTGACTTTTTTTTCACATAGTCACCCACAGCATTAAGAACTTCCCCCATCGGTGTTTCAGGCTGTACGTCCATTTTTGTAGAATTCGGTGTCTTTTGAGTCAATTAATTCCCCAACCGCTGCCTTAAACTTTTCATTTGTCCAGAAGTAACGTCCACGTACTCTTTGTTTTTATCAAATTGGGAAACAAAAAACAGTAACCGCATGCCAGATCCGGAGAATATGGTGGATGGGATAAGGGTTTCAAACCGTTCCGCTTCATTGCGTCAATAGAAACTTTGCAGGTATGGACTCAGCATGTATTATTGTCATGTTGTAACAGCACACCTTTCGGAATTTTTCCACCCCTTTTCTACACTATATCAGCACGCCATTGGTCCAAACTATTGGCATAATAGTCCTTATTAATAGTCTGGCCATGAGGTACATAGTCCACCAACAGAACCCCCCTTGCTTTTCCAAAAACACAGTTGCCATGACCTTGCCATCTGAAGGCTGAATCTTGAATTTCTTTGGACATGATGAACCATGACCAGTCCATTATTTACTCTGCTGTTTAATCTTGAAGGTAACAAATCTTTCAAGAAAGGCTTCCGGATCAGACTAATATCTTTCTATAAGTCACTCAGACATGGACTCTCGGACAGCTGGTTGTTCTTCGTCTGTCCTGCTTTACTATTTCCCTTAGATTTCGCCAGTGACGTCATCAGTAGCGTTCACAGGTCTTCCATATCGGGGTTTGTCTTCCAACCTTAACCTGACCACGTTTAAAATCAGCCACCCTATTTTTAACAGTAGAATATGAAGGAGAGTCTTTCTGTACACTTCACACAATTCCTCACAAATTTCATGTTTCGTCTTCTTTTGTTTCTGCAAACAGGCATCTAATCACTACTCTGTTACTAAGGCTGTAACGGATATTGTGTTAGCTGCTCAGCGTATTGAGTCTGAGAAAAGCCTTGGCGTTTATAATTTGAAAACCGAAGTTCGTTTGTTGAAAGACTCAGTCCGTGATATACATGACACACTTGATAACATGACTTATGGTCAATCTGCAGGTAACATGTCGACTGCTAGTAAAAGCCGAAAGCAATCTAAGAAAGCCAAAAAGGTAGTGCAGAAGCGATGTCTATCTGAGAATGATATCATGTTTGCCCAGAATGTTAATTCTGATTCATATAGGCAGCCTGCAGGGGAGGGGGTTGAGGTAGAGGTTTCTGTGGAAAGTAAACTGCGAAGTGATTCTATCGAACAATCTGAAAATATTAATCCAAATGGACAGACACATGGGGTAAATGCACAGTTACCTGCTGAAACTGACAATCATGGGGATAGTAATGACCAAAGTGGGTATGACACAACTGACTGGTCAGTTACCAGTGGTGAGCGCCTCATAGCCGAGCCCGCGCCGCCCAGTGATCAGGTAAATGTGTGCAGTTCTGGTGTACGATTAGGGCATGGCGCCTATGGTGCCCATGGTTCCTTTTATGATACGGTAGTCACTAGCGGTGTGGGCTCGTCTGGTGGTGCAGGTTCCACTGATGCCCAGTCTGGATCATCAGTGAACACTGGCGATTCAAACAGGGCATCTTTATGGCCAGGTTCTGGCACAGGGCTGGGTCCGAATACATCTAAGCACCAAAACCACTCTCTACAGTGCATTGAAACGCAGCCTTTCTCGTATAGTGAGGCCACGTCCTCAGTAAATTCGATAGCGCAGGGTAATGTCGGTATCAGTAACTTATCTTCTGCTCCAGGGTCACGTATAACCGTCCATACTACAAATAATGTACGATCTGAGATCGCTGCCTTTATAAGCGCTGATGAAACTGACGGCGGGTGCGATATGAACGCTGACTTTACACAGTATGTCAAGAAAAAGCCTAAGCGGTATTATCTAGGTGGGTTTCTACCCTCTATCACCGAGGCAAAAATTGCCCAGTACGTTAATAAGCGAAGACCGACCGTTACCTTCATCCGTATCTGGCACAGCAGACGTAAGGCCAATAATGTCGTAATTCGGCTTAATGTCGAGGATAACGAGTTTGCAGACCGGGTAGTGTCGCCAGGGTTTTGGCCACGTGGTGTTACGTGTCGGCCCTGGCTTGACCGGAATGAAAGAAATAGGGAGCGTAATACTAATTTCCGGAATTCCGGCCGTTATACGGATGATATCCGTAATAGATATAGGTATGGCAGATCCGATATCGATGACTACAATCCGTACTCACCGCTTCGCGATCGGGCTAATATAGTTTAATAGCTGTGTATATATCTCTCTCTTTTTATGACAGCTGACTTAAAACTAATGACATGGAATGCGACTGGAATTATGTCCAGTTCGTCCTACTTGTGTGATGTCCTCTCCGGTAAAGATATAGATATATGTGGCTTGGCTGAGCACTGGTTGTATGAAAAGGACTTGATTTTTCTGGAACAGATAAATAGTAGCTATAAGTGTCATTCTGTCTCAGATTTCGACTTAAAGTTCCCGGGGCGTAGACGGGTCGGCAAAGGGGGTGTAGCCCTGCTGTGGCATAAAAGGAATGACCATAAAATTACACCTCTGACATTTGAGGATGACAGAATTATTGGACTCCAACTTGAGATAAGCCCACTGAATTTCGTGTATGTGTTTCAAGTTTATTTACCTTGTTCAAATCACCCAGTGGCCAGTTTTTATGACTATCTTGACAAATTGAATAATTTACTAGGATTATACTCAGATAAGGGCTTGGTCATTATTATGGGTGATTTAAACACCAATATGTTGTTTGATCCGTCGCGAATACAAAATAACAGAACACGTTATTTGATCGAGTTTTTGGCTAGCAATAACTTTGTATCCGTAAATACTATGGAGTTTTGCTCTGGTGCATCGGCCACATTTGTGTCTTATGATAATAAGAACGAGTCTCTTATTGATCATATCTTGCTCCCAATAGAACAACTTTATTGTGTTTGGTCATGTGAAATTTGTGATGATGAGGCCTTAAATGTATCCAGACACCGACCTATCGTTTGTCAGGTTAGGGTACCGAACCAACAGCCCGAGTATGCAATGTCCGACCCCGTATCAGATTCTTGTATTATTAATTGGAAAAGGGCGGACATAGATACTATACAAAGATATAGAGATAATCTGGAAAATAATGCCCAATATAAAAAATTAGTGGAAAATAGTTATGGTTCAAAATTCTCCATAGATAACGCGTATACGGATCTAGTTGGCACTCTAAAATATTGCGCAAAACAAAGTTTTCCTAAGAAAAAATTCAAAAGCTATTTGAAACCTTATTGGACCAAAGATCTCACGCTTCTTCATAATTCTATGGTGAATAGGCGTAAAAGTTGGGTGGATGCTGGTAAGCCGAGGGGCAGTAATTATGATGTTTATTCCTTGTACAAGGCTTCTAAGAGTCACTTCAGACGCATGCATAGGCAAGCGTCAGAAGCTTTCATGAAAAGTCAATTTGACGAGATCGATCGACTTGCAGAAGTGGATCACCAAATGTTTTGGCATCATGTTAATAGTCGCAGAAAACGTTCATGTAACTCAGCTGGGTCGAACATAAATTTTGGTGGTAGAAACGTTTTTAATGAAAGGGATATTACATGTGAATGGGCGAAGTATTTTTCTGTCCTATACACTCCTTTAGAATCTCCGAACTTTGATGACAGCTTCAAGGACACTGTTCTTAATTCCTTACAAACATTAAATCAAGCTTCAGTTCATGACGACATTATTATAACTAGCGAAGAGGTTGATTCTGCTATTCGATTAGCACATAAAGGTAAAGCATGCGGGGAAGATGGGATCTGTTATGAGCATTTAATGTTTGGTGGTAACCACTTATACGAAACTTTGGCAAAATTGTTCTCCGCTATGATCAACCTTTCTTACGTTCCCATTGAAATGAAAAAAGGGGTAATTATAACCTTTTATAAGGGAGGAAATAAAAGGAAGGACAGCCCCGATAGTTACAGGGCAATTACCTTGTCGTCTGTGCTTCTGAAATTACTGGAGAGAATTGTACTTACCAGAATTCAACTCTTTGACAATTTAACTCCCCCAATTCATGTTTTGCAGGGAGGGTTCCAAAAGAATATTGGCTGTCTGATGACTTCCTTTTTGTTTCGAGAGTCAATTTTTTATGCAAAAGAAAATGGTAGCAAGGTTTATGTCTGCTTTCTAGATGTAAAGAAAGCATTTGATTGTGTGTGGCATGCTGGGCTGTTTTACAAACTTTATCAGACTGGAATCAATAACGTACTTTGTAAGCTGATCATAAACATGTATACAGATATGCACAGTTGTGTAAGGGGTCGTGGTTTTAAATCGGACTGGTTTCACGTATGCCAGGGTACGCGTCAGGGCGGCGTTCTTTCACCCTTCCTATACTTGCTTTTCATAAATGAGCTAATATATGAATTGGAAAGAACCGGTCTAGGGTTCTTTGTATATGGCACTTGCTGTGGTTCTCCAACAGTCGCAGATGATATGCTAGTTGGTTCATTCTCGAAACACGGGCTACAAAACATGCTTGCAATATGTCTCAATTATGCGAACAAATGGCGATTTGAGTATGGCATAATTAAGTGCCTTGTTGTAGTTTTCAACGAGCTGAAAAGCGCATTTTTGCGAGCCAATAGGCTTTGGAAATTTGGTAATTCGACAATTGAAGAAGGGGTCGAATATAAACATCTGGGTGTTATCTGCGATAAGCATATGTCGATTGATAAGAATGTTAAGGATGCTTGCAACAAAATAAGGAGCACATTCCTGAGTCTTGTCAATAGCGGCATCCATCAAGATGGATTGAATCCTCTTACATCCAAACGTATTTATAACTCTGTTGTCTTGCCTAAAGCTTTATATGGATGCGAAATGTGGTCGAACTTAAACCCTAGTCACATAATGTCCCTGGAGCGTGCTCATCGTTTTTGTATAAAGTTCATGCAGGGTCTACCTAAGTCCACCAGTACTGATGTAACACTTGCACTTATTGGGCTGAATCCAATTGAATCTGAAATAGACTACAAGAAACTTGTCTTTCTAGGCCAGCTTTGTCGGTTACCCGGAGCTCACAGGGTAAAAGACATCTTCATTCATAGGCTAGTTCATTTTAATGAGAGTCCGGCTAAAAAGCTTGGGTTTTTACCCGATATATATCGGATTTTGAATAAATATTCAATTACCCACATTTTAGATGAATATATGCAAACTGGTTCTTTTCCGAACAAATTTCCTTGGAAAAAAATAGTACGAGAGAAAATCAATGCACTGTATAGGGATGAATTGCTTTCGAGAATTACAGCATCTGAATCCATTTCTCGAATACTCAAGGTACATGCGAATATACCATTATATCCGCATGTATTTTGGATATTTTGTAGAGAGTGCCCACGTTACAAAAAGTACGTACATTTGGCTGTTCGGCTGATTGGGTTAATGTTCTGTGGAAAATGGTCTTCAATGTGTCATAAATGTGGTGAAAAGTCACATTCACCAACGGATCATATTTTGTTATTTTGCCCGAGTAACAATGGATTTAGAAATGTACTGTGGCGCAAGCTTATAGCACGTTTTGGTTTTGACTTTTACATCAAATTCATTTCACTATCTTCGTCAGATCAATTAAACTCTCTTTTGTCAGGATGTTGCAACTTGCTTTATGCTGAAAGCGACAGGATCGACTCAATGAAAATTTTTCTAATGACGCTTAAAGTATTAGGGTGGGATAACGTTTATGACATTAAGATTACTCTTTAAGTGACATGATAATAACCCGGGGGTCTGACGGTGCATCGACGTTGTTACGTCGCTTGACCGCTGAAGAGAATGTGGCTCAACCGGGGGCTTAACAAACCATGAGAAACATCATTTCAGTGCAAATGTATATGTTTTTGTGTATTTTAGTTATACTGTTTTTCTTTCTCTCTCTCTCTGTCACTCTTCATGTGTCTGTTTGTTTTGCTATTATTTCTGTGGTCGTTCTGTATATTGTATAATCTATGTGTTTGTGCTCTCCACTATTGGAGGATAATAATAAAATATCTACTCAATAACTGGAGAAAATTCGACAACATATGAGCCCCGACAAGCGAATTTGTGTCTTCGAGCATTCCGTCATGACAAATTTTAACTGCGCATGCCCAGCCATTCAGAGGGGCCAGGGATATGGCTTTCTGTCTGAAGGTTCCTCTTGATCCACTGCTTGTATGAGCGAGCAGCGAAGGTTTTTGGCGAGACTGCGCGGATGCGCAGGCTCGCCTGAACCTTCGCTGCTCGCATAGGCGATAAGTACCAAAATCGCTTGACGGGGTCCATATTATTTTACCGTGCACGGACTACAGCTACTAGACTGACCAATACAATTTTGTGTAACCATGTATAAGGCATTGATGTATAATCTGTTAAAAGCGTGCACCCGCCATGGGTCTGTAACTGGGTTAGGCCAGTTAAATATTGAACAACCCTCGTTCATAACTGGTAAATTTGAACTTGGAAACCGGTTGTTGATTTCTCGATTCATCACTTTCTTTCCCCGATACTTCACAGGTGTTGGTTGAAATATTTATGTCCGTTTCTTTAAACTTGGACCAAGGACATGACACTGTCTGTTAAGGGTGAAACAATAAAGGTGGTTCACAAAGCTTTTCTAAATTTTATAGACGTCATTCCGATTTAATTTCACATTTCAATGTTGGACTTAAATCTCTTCTGCAACAAGGTCTATCGGAGCCCGAAGTTTATGGTGACTTCGTATATAAATTCAGAAAATATAAACTTGCAAGGATTCCAGTACCCATTTTCGAAAATTCATTCTTTGAAAAAGATTGGATACAAGTGAAATGTTATACGACAGATTGCATGCATGGTATTTAACCCAATCACGGTTGATAGCTTTGCTTTGCGGGTGGGTTAGGCCTAAGATTCTATGACGGTGCCAGCGCAAATGCTTTTTTATGTAATGTTAGTTGGTACCTGATGCTCTGCCTCTGATTGGGCCCATCGGAGTCTACATGTTGGCTTTCTTTTGCTCTAACGTTTAGTTGTTTCTTGCTTTCGAGTCACCTCCGTTGTTTCATTTCTGTGGTTGTTTGGTTTTTATGTTCTCGGAGATGTTGCACTGATGAGTTAGGAAACCTTCATGCGGATGTAAGGGCGAGGATTGCGGCCGCGTAAAATCGATTAATGCCGTTCCATTGAAGGCGGTTCTTCTGTTGCTGTTTATTTTTGTTATGGTTTGCCGTTGAATGTGTGTATCGCTTATATCTTTTTGTTTTGGATAGTCAATTGGCCATTTTGTAGGCATGTAACTATCCTTTTGGCTTTCCGCTATTGCTGTCTCCATTAGGGTATGGTTATTTAATGTTTGTGTTTCTTTCCCTTTGGTGTCTCTGATGGGAGGCGTGGGTTAATTGTATCGATTCCTGACCACTGTCTTCACTTTTATTCGCTGTTTGCATGGTTAACAAAACCTGCAGCAGGAGACAGTTTTGGGAAAATAATCCAAAAATAATTATTGGGAAAATAATCCAGTGCAGTGTGCATATTTTTAATAAAGCAATTTAATTGATAGATTGAGACAGCTGATAAACAATAGCAGGTGACTAAGACATCTTAAACTGTCATACAAAAGGCTTTTCTTGTCCCAGGGATGAGGTAATGGCACATAGTACAGGCATAGATCCGATCATTGTTTGCAAAAAGTTGATTTCGAAATAAATTTCTAAAAGAAAGAAGCCTGATGACATCCCTTTCAATGCGAAATAGACTTTCGCCTTATACAATAAATCAATAACTTTATTTTCATCATTGAACATTACAAAAATGTGTTTCGCTTTAATCAGCAAAATGACAATGAAAACATGAACCTCAACTTGCGATATTCTTTTAACATAGGAGCAGTGTAAGACAGTAATAAAATTTACAATGACCAGTGTTTGACATTATTTCTACAATTTCAAACAATCTGAATAGAGTATCTCAACCTCAGAGGATAATATCCAAAACTTTGCTTGATTCAGAATAAAGGTTTTTGACTTTTTGGACATAAAACCATCACTTATTCATCGTCGGCCAATGATACATACTAATAGAAAATTGTATTCGTTTTCTATCATATTAAGGTTTTAGTATCGGCACACTGAGTCTATTAAATAATTGCTTGCAATATTTCGGAATCTGCCACGCTCTATCGCTAAGTCAAGGAAAGACAGTCTAAATTCTGTAAGAGCAATCTTATATTCATTATCGGGAACAGAACCTAGATAATGTTCAATTACTTTATCAAATCTTGTTTAAATCTTGCATGCCTTAGCAGTCTTGTTTGTTTGATTTGAGGTTTAACGTCCCCGTCAACACTGTAAAGGTCATTTTGGAGACGTTGCTTCCAATCTGTGGGACTTTTACCCGACATTGAGATGAAATGACATCTCAAGCCCTGTCGCCCAATGAAACCAGTAGGGTTTATTAGCATGGACGGTCCGTCTCACACCGCGGTTCCTGGACAGGCTTAGATCCTTTAAGCGGTTTACCAGTACTAGTGTGCGGTCTGGATGAATTATTAAGGACTATGAAAATGTCTTCCTGGCTCGTGGGCGTTTAGCATATTGATATACGACGTATTTGTAAAAAAAAAAAAAAAACATAATGTCCCAAATTAAATGAATAAATATAAAACATGCATATTAAAAACGTATTTTTTTTTGTTGGAGGAAAAAAATAATAATTTACTTTGTAAGAAAATTATATTTCAAAATGGTCCATTTTTGGACGTCTGTTTCTCCTTTGCCCTTCATTAGAAACATACCATTTTTACACTAAAATATACTTCAGTGTGTGTATTAGCACCGACGAGACGTGATTTCTCCAAAACTGGCATTATAACATTATATCCATGCCGATATCAACAGGTAGAGGTCACTATACATTGTCATCCATGTACACAGTATGACGCACGGGTTAAAGTTTAGCACTGGGGTAAATGAGCGTGGCGATAATAAAAATTCTGTCAAATCGTTTTTCTGGTTTTTGGACAAATCAAACAATTTTCCCCTCTTGTGGGTTGCACTACAGTAAATAATTGGTCTTTATGAAAGCCGTACTTGCTTTGGGAGCGCTTTCGGTACAAAATTGAATATTCTGCTGCTTCTGATTGGATTTGGTGCTAAGCCATTATTTTTCTGAGAAGTATTATTGTTTATTAGAAGAAATATTAGTTGGTATTTGCTATTGTAAAAAGTAGCTGATTTAAATTGAACCAGAACATTTTGCTGACTGGCCACTGGAAATGCCTGGATTAATTCGCTGCGGTATGGGTTTGTTGACACTGACTGCCGAAAAGGCCAAAATTTGCAGCACAGCACCCAAATTGTTTAGCTGCTTCTGGAAGGTAAATGGTCAGCATGCCAAATTATATGCCTCATAATGGAAGCAATAGACTTGCTGAAATGTGGTAGAACATGGGATATGCCCCAATTTACATTATGAGTAAGGGGATTTGTTTTTACTGTAGTGTCACCTAAACCAAAAGTAGAAAAATCTGCTCCCCTGTCCTGTTTTCATTCATTCCATAATTATTTCACACATAATAGGTTCCCTCCAATTCTGTATCTATGTATCTTCCTGGCATGTATTTTTTCACAGAAACTGTACAAATTATAAGTTTAGTGCTAATTTAGGACCAACTGGGTGTATTTTATCAGTTTTTGCTTCTGTTCCATGTAATTGGGGGGGGGGGGGTACTTCAAAGCCATGTAAATCAGCTGTCATTGGTCTGTTTGGAAAGCAGACTTGCAGTAAATGTATAAACAGGAACACAGGAAAAAGAATATACTCCATACTGAATTTAACACTGAAGTTACTTGGCATTAGGCAAGGGACTCAAGCCAATGCAAAATTTCAAAAGTGTCTCTCTGAACAGCCCGCTGTAATATCGCAATGAGTTTTCTTTGCCATTGTAAGTTCTTATTGGTTAGGGTCATGTTACAGGATATGAACAGATTATATTCAGCCATTTCTCATGGTATTAAGGCATTTATAATCATTTTCAACAAAGTTTCGTCTCCAAATATCCTCAATATGTCATTTTTTACTGAAATTAGGGGGTATAGGTGTTAGAACAGCCAACATTTATAGCATGGGTGCTAATAGGACAGGATTTAGTGCATTTTAGGATTAAAGTGTTACGAGCCAGGCGTAGCAGAAAGAAAAAGCAAACAAGGCTTTTGGAAAAAATTAACAAAATTTATTTACAAGTTAACTTTAACCTGTAGAAGTAAGAAAATTAAATGTACTTGATCCCACAGAATTCACAGTCCAAAATGAACAGTAATATCCTTTAACAATCCAACACAGAATTTAGAAATAACTTTTCATAAAAGCCCAAACTTCAAACTCCAAAGTCTGACTCAATGAGAAAAATCAAGCTCTTTTATAGACCCTAAGATTTCTCTAGAATGTTCCACAGGGCTGTGGAACAAGATGATGTAATTTTCTAAAAATAATGCAAACCTGAACTTTCTGGAAGGTTCTGAAGTACTTTTCCTTGTAAACATGTTGTTTACAAAAATGAAATTAATCTGTGACTCAGTTTTCGAGAATCTTCTATAAGAAGATTAACAAGATATTTATAGCACTATTAGGTCAACAGTGGGGTGAAAGTGGGAATCAGAAAAATAAATTCTTATGCATAACACTCCCCCTCTTCGAATAAAAGAAAGATTTATGTAATAAAGCTTTCTTTTGCTTTACGAATAATAAAATATTGAGCAAAGCATATAAAATTACATGTATCTACAATCCACTTTAGTAGGAAAGATAAACACAACTCCTGACACTGCTCAAGCTCTTGAAAGGGCATCAGGGATAATGTTATCTCTCCCTATGACATGTCTTATGTCTTAATTATAATCTTGTAGCATAAGACTCCACCTGAGCAACCGCTGATTTTTGTTTTTCATTTTATGTATGAAAGTCAGTGGATTGTGATCACTAAAAACAACAATCGGTGCAGTAGTAGGGGTAAGATAAACTTCGAAATGTTGCAGAGCAAGAATCAGAGACAAGCACTCTTTCTCTATGGTAGAGTAGTTTCTCTGATGCTTATTAAACCTTTTGGAAAAGTAGCAAACTGGATGATCCACACCATTTTCATCTTCCTGCAACAAAACACTACCTGCACCTACGTCACCAGCATCTACAGCTAGCTTAAACTCCTTTTCAAAGTTTGGTGCTAAGAGAATTGGTTCACTCTTGAGTATGGCTTTAAGTTTATCAAAAGCATTTTGGCATATTGCATTCCAATAGATTTTGTTCTTTTGCTGAGCTAATTTGTCAAAGGCTCAGCAATGACAGAGAAATTATAACAGAACTTTCTGTAATAACCAGCCATACCAAGAAATCGCATCAGCTGTCTTTTGCACGTGGGTACGGGAAAATTTGAGATAGCCTAAACTTTGGGTACAACATGGATATTATACGACAGACTGCATGCATGGTAGTTAACCCAATCACGGCTGGCAACTTTGCTTCCCTCTTTAATTGCACGCCGTATGGTCAGGCCTCAGATTATATGACGGCTCCAACGTAAAGGCGAGAATAAGAGAGATCTAATTCAAGGTAATGTTGGTTGGTGCCTGATGCTCTGTCTCTGATCGGGCCCATCGGAGTCTAACTGTTTTTTCCTGGAATAGGCAAACGAGCTAGTACCTTATCACCTGGTTTAAAATTCCTTTCTTTTGTCCCTATGTCATATAGCTGTTTCATTTTCCTTTGGGCTGACTGAAGATTGGTCCGAGCAGCCTCACAAGCTTTTGAAAGTCTAGTTTTGAAATCAGACACATACTGAAGTAAATTCAGGGAGGTGTCATCATTGGAGAGAAATTTCTCTTTGAGAAGTTTTAAAGGACCACGAACACTATGGCCAAATACTAATTCAAATGGACTGAAGCCAAGAGATTCTTGCACAGATTCTCAAACAGCAAATAAAAGGAGATGGATGCCTTCATCCCAATCCTTCTCTGTGTCAAAGCAATATGATCTTATCATGTTTTTCAATGTTTGATGGAATCTTTTAAGGGCGCCTTGACTTTCAGGATGATAGGCCGATGACTTATACTGTACAATACCAAGTTCATGCATTACTTGTTGAAATATTCCAGACATAAAATTTGAGCCTTGGTCTGACTGAATAGATTTAGGAAGCCCAACAAATGTGAAAAACTTCACTAAGGCCTTGACGATTGTCTTAGTTTTGATATTTCTTAGTGGAATGGCTTCAGGAAAACGTGTGGAAGCACACATAATAATCAATAGATATTCACAACCAGACTTTGTTCTGGGCAAGGGACCCACACAGTCTATAATTATTCGACTGAAAGGTTCATCAAAAGCATGTAAAGGCTGCAAATGAGCCTTAGGTATAGTCTGATTGGGTTTTCCTACCATTTGGCATGTATGGCAGGACCTACAATGCTGAGAAACATCTGATTTTAACCCAGGCCAGTAAAAATGATTAAGAATCTTGTGATAGGTTTTATTGACACCTAAATGTCCTGACATGGGAGTTTCATGTGCCAAGTTTAATATTTCAGGACGGTAAATCCGTGGAACCACTATCTGGTGGTTGACAGTCCACTCGTCTTCTGCTGAGGCATCTGGTGGACGCCATTTTCTCATAAGAATGTCATTTTTGACATAATAACAGACTGGGACCTGAGATACTTCCTGCTCATCTAAAGCCCTTTCAAACATAGGCAAAATTACAGGATCCTTGTGCTGCTCTATAGCTAGTTGAGACCCGGACATTTTGTCTTGGCCTAGATCGAAAGATGAGTTATTCTCATGAAAATCTGTCTGCTTATCAGACAGGCTTGAAGACAGAGACCTTGTTATCTCGTCATTAAAAGACTCTGTCTCTGGTCGGGCTCATCGGAGTCTAACTGTTGGTTTTCTTTTGCTCCAGCATTTCAGTGGTTTCTTGCTGTCGAGTCCTAACCGTCGTCTCACCTCTATGGTTCTTTAATTTTTGTGTTCACGGAGATGTTGCACTCATGAGTTAGGAGGCCTTCATGCGGACTGAACAAATTATTTGTCTAAATCGCGACGGAAGTAAGGGCGAGGATTGTGGCCACGTAAAATCGATTTAAGCCCCCAGTGGAAATCTTCCACTGACCGTTCCAAGGCGGCTCTTCTGTGGCGATTTATTTATGTTGTTGTTTGTTACTTACTGTGTGTATCACTTTTGTCTTTTTATTTTGGATGGCCATATGGCCATTTTGTGGGAAAGTAACTGTCCTTATGGCCTTCCTTTGTTTAGGTTTCCATTATGGTCTTGTCGCTTAATGGTTGTATTTCTTTCCCTTTGGTGTCTTTTATGGGTGGAGTAAGTTAATTCCTGATCTTTGTTTTACTTCTACTTTACCCAAAAAGGTATCAGTAAAATCAAAATCCTGTTTCCCATCAGTTTGCTTGGCCTTACGTGCCATAGCCCTTGTGACTGCACAGGATGGATAAAGATCAGGAATTTCCTGCTCAATGGGATCAGGTGGTTGATCAGTGCAAGGATTAGTAGTCAAAAGTGGGTTAACCTCAACCTTATCTCCAGCTAAGTCATTGCCTAGCAATAAATGAACACCCTTAAAAGGTAAAGAAGGTCTAATACCAACAGCCACTGAACCGGATACCAAGTCTGATGACAAATAAACGTTATGAAGCGGAACATTAACAAATCCACATTCCACACCCTGAATCAGGACACTTTGGCCCATAGAAGTCTCCTCAGAAAAAGGCAGAGTATCTGCTAGAATAAGAGATTGAGAAGCCCCGGTATCTCGTAAGATTTTAATAGGGGTAGGATGGGCATAACTGTCACCATTTAGTGACACAAAACCATCTGATAAGAATGGTTCATAAATCTCCATAACTGAATCAGTATCAGATAATTTGATATCAGAAAGAGTTTCCTCCCTTACACAAGACTGTGGTTTTGGCCTTATAGAAGTCAAGCCTGTAGGCTTAAGTTCCTCTTGTCTTTCTCTTTCTTTCCTTCGCTTTAATTTTAAACACTCAGAGATCAAATGACCTGTATTTTTACAATAATAACAAACTACTTGAGATTGAGATAAGGGATTCTGGTCTTTGTTTTCACCAGAAGGTTTGGAAAAATTCTGGCTTCTGTTTTCACCAGAAGGTTTGGAAGGATTCTGGCTTTTATTTTCACCAGAAAGTTTGGGCATAGTACTAGATGTATGACTATAACTACCAGAAGGATTACTGGGATAGAATCTTGGACCTGTCTATGGATTATAAGGTTTTCGAGGATAAGGCCTGTTCACAAATGAGACTTTATGAGTCAAAGCATAATCATCTGCCAAAGGAGAAGCTTCCTCCAAAGTTTCAACCTGTCTCTCATCTAGAAAAGACTTGATGTCTGAATTTATGCACCGTTTGAACTCTTCAACAAGGACAAGCTGTCTAAGTTTGTCATGATCAGAGCCTACTTTTTTAGAAGAGCACCACCTATCAAATAATTGTTCTTTGGTTCGAGCAAATTCTACATGGGTCTGGGAAATTTCTTTTTTACAGTTCCTAAATTTCTGCCTGTAAGCCTCAGGGACCAACTCATATGCCTTAAGAATAAGCTCCTTAACCAGATCATAGTCTGAGCTTTGCTCGACAGTTAGCTGAGTGTAAATGTCTCGAGCCTTTCCGACAACAACGCTTTGCAAAAGTAAGGTCCAATGCTCTTTTGGCCATTTTAAATTTTCTGCAACTTTTTCAAAATGCAAAAATACTTATCTACCTCTTTTTCCTGAAATGGCGGAACTAACCTTATGTGCTTTGTGGCATCAAAGTAACTGCCAGAGTCAAAAACAGGTGTATGTTTCACCCTATCATGACCCTGGAGTTCCATTTCCTTCAGCCTTAATTGAAATTGCCTTTCCCTTTCTTTTTCCCCAATACTATATTTCATTTTTTCCCTTTCTAACTCAATCCGTTCCTCCATTTCTCTTTGTTTTTCTCTCTCTCTTTCTTCAATTTCTAATCTTTCCATCTGCATTTGACTCTGTATTTCTCTTTCTTTTCCCTTCTCTCTTTCTTCCATCTCTAATCGAAACTTTTCTAATTCAATTTGCCTTCCTACTTCAATTATGTCACATTTGTAATTCAGTATGAGAGACCATAATGAGAGACAAAGCAGATGGATCGAAAAGTTCTTCATCAACAAAAAACTGTACCAAAATATTCTTGATTTCATGTTTTTCCATGCTTGTTTTAACAGCAGTGACCCCATAATGGGAAGCAATATCTAGCAAATCTGTCCTTTTGGCCAGATTAAACAACTCATTAGTTGGCTGAGCCAAAAAGCTTCTCAAATCAAACGTCATGTTTGCTTTTTGTTTGTTTTATAAAGTATTTATGGAAATACAGATTGAGTTTAATTTGACAAAGTTTTTTTTTTGAAATGACAAGCCCAAGGAGAATTTCACATGAAATGACAAGTACTATTTCACCTGAAATGACAATTCACATGAAATGACAATCCCCTATATGCCTTTAGGGAAATACCAATCTTGTGAAGCAACTGCCAAGTCTATATTTGATTAGAAATGACAATTACCTGCCGTCACATGAAATGTCGGTTTTAAAATGCCCAAATTGGTTTATCCCGGACGAGCCCCCTATTTCTGTTACGAGCCAGGCGTAGCAGGAAGAAAAAGCAAACAAGCCTTTTGGAAAAATTTAACAAAATTTATTTACAAGTTAACTTTAACCTGCAGAAGTATGAAAATTAAATGTACTTAGCCCTGAATGAAATATCCTGAATGAATCTATTTTCCTTGATCCCACAGAATTCACAGTCCAAAATGAAAAGTAATATCCTTTAACAATCCAACACAGAATTTAGAATTAACTTTTCTTAAAAGCCCAAACTTCAAACTCCAAAGTCTGACTCAATTAGAAAAATCAAGCTCTTTTATAGACCCTAAGATTTCTCTAGAATGTTCCATAGGGCTGTGGAATAAGATGATGTAATTTTCTAAAAATAATGCAAACCTGAACTTTCTGGAAGGTTCTGAAGTACTTTTCCTTGTAAACATGTTGTTTACAAAAATGAAATTAATCTGTGACTCAGTTTTCGAGAATCTTCTATAAGAAGATTAACAAGATATTTATAGCACTATTAGGTCAACAGTGGGGTGAAAGTGGGAATCAGAAAAATAAATTCTTATGCATAACAAAAGTATTACAAAGAAATCTGAGAAGAAGCACTGATGCAAGCCTGTTTCTGGGTTCCATTCTGGAAAGAGGTAAACTTTGCGCTTCTTCATAAAACATGGTTTGTTCGGCTTTCATTGTAGAATCTGGAAGCGATAACTTTTTCGCAAAGTTAAAAGATACTTTGTCACTGAATATTAATTATGCATGACTATATTATTAGATATGGTCTAAACTTGTGTTTGGCAATTCTTTAGATGAATCATAAATAAAATAGGGTTTGGTATAGGTTGCACTACAGTAAATAATTGGTCTTTATGAAATCTGTACTTGCTTTGGGGAGAGCTTTCAGTACAGAATTGAATACTCTGCTGCTTCTGATTGAATTTGGTGCTAAGTCATTATTTTTCTGAGAAGTATTATTGTTTATTAGAAGAAATATTAGTAGGCATTTGCTATTGTGAAAAGTAGCTGCTTTAAATTGAACCAGAAAATTGTGCTGACTGACCACTGGAAATGCCTGGATTTATTCGCTGCGGTATTGGTTTGTTGACACTGACTGCCGAAAAGGCCAACATTTGCCGCACACCACCCACAATTTTTAGCTGCTTCTGGAAGGTAAATGGTCAGCCTGTCAAATTGTATGCCTCATAATGGAAGCATTAGACTTGCTGAAATGTGGTAGAACATGGAATATGCCCCAATTTACATTGTGAGTCAGGGGATTTTTTTTTACTGTAGTGCCGCCTGTATCTATTTAATGCATAATTTTCTTCCCCAAATTAACAGAAGAATAAAGGAAAGCATGATCTAGGCATAAAAATATTTAGTATAAAATCCGTTGTGCAGGATATTTTTACCTACGATTAGCATGTTTATACCCCTGTTTTACCTGGATGTATACAGTAATGGTTGTCTAAATGACCGTTCGGTGGGAGTTTAAAAGAGTGGATATAATGTTATTAAGACAGTTTTTTGGGGGAAAACTACTTCTCGTTCTTGCTAGGACATGGATTATAGTTTAGGTTAATGTAAACATTGAATGTTTCCGAGAAAGCACAATGGAGAAACCGATGTTCAAAAATTGACTATTTTTAAAGATAAATTTCTAATAAAGTTATTTATTATTTTTTCTTCTAACAACAAAACTGACACTTTTGAATAAGCATATTTTATTTTTTCATATAATTTGGAACAATATGGGTTGCTTTTCTAGAAACGTGTCGACATTATGAACAACCGTAAGTTTTAGCTCACGTGTCAGGTTGATATTTGTATATACCTGAAGTCTGCATACCCACTCTGTACGTATCCAATAATTCTTTGTTAATCAAATTGCTTGGTATATCAGTGTGTACCCAAATATATGTTAACCCAACTCATTTAAAAGTGATGCTACCTGAAAGGCCCAACTAGCGCCATTATAAGATATATTGTTTTCAGCATCATTTCTTAACATGAAAAACATCTTTCTTATGTATAGTGTTTATGTCTACATTACGAAAACACGCCCATACAAATACAGTGTAAATTTTACCGCCGGAAAAAAATAAGATGAAATATTTTTCTTATTTCTGCTCAAAACATAGGTTGCTTTTTAGAACCGCCTCGGTTCTAACGAGTACCCACAATCTATGCTTTAGATTGTATGAACTAATTCAATATTTTTCGCGTCGACTGCACCAATACCTTCAGCACTGTAATTTAAGATTGACCCTACAAGAGTGCCAAATAATTTACATTTTTTCAGAGACCGGTAATTCGACTTGTCTAAATAGTGAAAATAAATTATGTAAAGCATATGACGCATGTTCTGTGTATCTTTCCTGTGTACGAAACACATTCACGTTCTTAAAATAATGAATACTTAAATATTTCAATGAAGTTACAAGTTCAAAGTCCACGTTATTAAGTTAAAAATACGGAAGCCAATAGGTAAGGAAGCCCGAAAGTGACATATCTAATACATGATTTAACAACAGATTACATTGATGCTATTGCCTTTACCTTGTTCGGAAGCTAGATTCTGTGGTAGAAAACTTCTGTCTATTTTATCAAATGCCTTTTCATAATCAATAAAGACAAAATAAAGCTTTTCATCGAGACAATGGAATAAAATGCAAAAATACAATGTACGGTTGATTTTCTCTTTCTCCTGAATTCAGGAGAAAGAAAGCCGTTTTTACGTGTTGAAACCACATTTCAGCCTTCCTTTTGTTCAGTCTGTTAAATCAACTTTGGTACAAAACACTAACTTTGTTTTTGTTTTTTCAGACTGTTTAAAATTCCTGATAGAGTTTCGAAGGGCCTATTTTGTTGACGTTTTTCTTTAGAAAAGGGTCCCTTTCGAGCTTTTTTATTTATTTGTTTGTTTGAATTGAGGTTTAAAGTCGACGTCAACACTGTATATGCCATTTTTGAGAGGTTGCTTTCAATTTTGTGGGACTTTTACCCGACATTGAGATGAAATGTCAAATGACAAATAGGTTTATAAGCATGGATGGTCCGACTTAGCCTGGGCATGCTTAGATCCTCTAAGCAGTTTACCAGTACTCGTGTGCGGTAAGTTTCAACTCTGCGTTGAAGCATCTGGCCAGCCATCTATTTCTTCAAGACCCGATGGACGGGGGCTTGAGAGAATTAATAAAAAAAAAGTTAACCATTGCTAAAATTCGCTTTTAAATTATAATAAAACAGTATTGAAACAAATATACATCCAATTTTTAAACCTTGCAAACACTTCAATGTTCAACCTTTAATTTGATATGAAAATACACAACGTAATAGTCGAGAAAATATTTTATGATGAACACTGTCGTATGGTGTAGTCTATCCTTAATTATCAATAAATATTGTCAAGTGAAAGTTATAGATATAGAGGATCTTACACGAGTGGTCATTATATTTGATATTTATGAAACGAGCCTTCGGCGAGTTTCATAAATATCATATGAAATGACCACGAGTGTAAGATTCTCTTTATCATATGACTACTTTAAATTGGATTTTATCGGCTTCTATTTTGACAATTTTTCTACGAACAATGTATTGTTGACATGGACGTCGTCATGACGTTACTTAATCCCGCCAAAGTGTTATTACACGTGTGGTCATACGATTTTTATTACACGACGTTATCCACTGCTTATCAACCACGTCATATGATAAATGCCGTTTTCTATGAGGTGCCGTTTTACTATTTAATCGATCTTCAAGATATCTATAAATAAAATTAATGATAACTATAATAAAAATTTAGGATATCAATAAATAGTATTAGATATCTATAAATAATATAAAATATCTTTTATTTATTTTATGATATCCATGCTATGTTAAGGGATATCTAAAATCCAATTATAGATATCTATTATTCGATATATAGACATTAAATATTGAAGAACATTTTAGGATATCAATAATTACATTTATTGACATCCATAATATATTTTATGATATACATTATTGAAAATTGTGATACCTTTAATTCAGCCTTTTAAATGATTCTATCATTTGATCTTTAGATATCTATATATGCAAAGGAATAATAGATATCATAAAACAAATTTATAGGTATGAAGAATAATATATTGCATATCATTGATTACCTTTTATAATATCTAAAATGCTAATTATTATAGATATCAAATAATGCAAATTACAGATATCTATAATCTGATTTATAGATATCTAGAATTTGATTTATAGATATCTTTTATTTGATTTATTGATATCTTTAATTTGAATTATAGATATTTATAATAAAATATAGGATATCAGTAAATATTACGAGATATATATAAATAGTATTAGATATGTATTATTCGTTTAATGATATCTATTGTATTTTATGGGGTATCTATAATTCCAATTATAGATATTTATTATTCGATATCAAATATTGAAGAACATTTTAGGATATCAATAATTACATTTATTGATATCCATAATTTTTCTGATATCCATTATTAAAAATTGTGATACATTTACTACAATTCGATTTTAAGATCTCTATGTATGCAAAGGAACAATGGATATTATAAAACAAATTTATAGATATCAAGAAATATATATTAAATATCACTGATTAAATTTTATGACATCAAAATATTTATAATTATAGATGTCAATAATGTTAATCATAGATATAGATATAATTTGATTTATAGATATCTATAATTGATTTATAGATAATAAAATTATAGATATCTCGAAATAGTATTAAATAGTAAAACGGCACCCCGTAGTTTTCTACTTGTTTACTGATATCTACGGAACCCGGGAAGGGACATTTAATTTTATTTTTATATGCTGTGCGGACAAGATATTAAGTTGTGCGAACAAAATATTATCTTGTTGAGACAACATAATTCATCTTGTGCGGACAACATATTATCTTGTGCGCACAAGATAATATGTTGTTAGCACAACTTAATACCTTGTGTGCACAAGTTATTATCTTGTTCGCACAACATAATATCTTGTTTGTACAACATAGATCTTGGAGAGTTGTGCGAACACGATATTAAGTTGTGCGAACAAGATAATATCTTGTGCGCACAAGATAATATCTTTCAGCACAAGATATTATCCTGTCCGCAAAAGATCTGCGTTGTGCGGAAAAGATATTATCTTGTGCAGACAATATATTATCTTGTTCGTACAACTTAATACCTCGTGCGTGCAAAAATTATAAAAAAAATCATGTCCCTTCCCGGCTTCAATACATATCTGTTTATCATAAGGGAAATTCGTCTAACATGGTCATGGTATATGGCAATTACAAAAAAGAAGAAGAAGAAAAAAAAAAACCGTCAATTTCAGTCGCAGGGGAGAAGACACCAAAAAGCCGTAATATGAAACTAACGAGAAAAACTGGCATAAAGCTATATTTTCCTCAAAAGAATATAAAATTGTGAACAAAGCTGAACGCATAACAAAACATTTTGTAGAAAAAGACACGAAAGAAAACAATCTACCACCAAAGAACAGGAAACAGTTCGATAGATCGACCTTTCATCTGGTAATGTCTTGTTTGCATAAAAGAGTTTGGTTTGCGTTACGTTTTCCTGTTTAAAACAACGCAACATTACATCACGAAAACACGCCTTTATATTTTTGACCCCTTTGAACCCCATTTTTTATAGTAAAATTGGGAAAGAAATCTGTTTTGGTCTATAAAAAAATTCCTAGAAGTTTTAAATAAATTGAATCCGGACGTTTTCGTGCTTCAAGTCTGTCTTCTTTGATTTTTCAACCCTTTATACTACACTTCCTCATAATCTTGTAAAAGAAAAACTTAATGATTTAATTGAATGGACATTTCATAGGGAAGACTCCCTCTATCTTGCATGTAATGTAATAAATGCTTTATTTCTCTTCTGAAGAGCATAAAAATTATACTTTATTGTCATGTCAGAAAGTGTGTGAAGCTCTCACCTTTCTACTTGACAATATTTACTTAAGATTTGGTACTAAGTAATTTAGACAAGTCGTGGGTATTCCGATGGGTACTAATTACACACCCCTTGTTGCTGATCTGTTTTTGTTTTGTTATGAGAGAGGGAGTTCATGATGTCCCTTTCTGCTGAAAACCAGTATGAAATCATTGAAGCTTTTAGCTCGACTTCTAGATATTTGGATGATTGATTAAATATTGACAATACATATTTCGATGGTTTGATCAGTCAAATTTACCCCCACCCCCCACCCCACCCCCAGAACTTCAGTTAAATAAAGCAAATTCTTCTGATACGGAGGCCCCGGTTTTGGTTTACATCTATCTATTGTAGATGGGTATATTTCTTGCAAAATTTATAATAAACGCGATGATTTTGATTTTGAGATTGTAAATTTTCCTTTTTTGTATGTTGATGTTCCTCGTGCGCCATCCTATGGCGTCTATATTTCGCAATTACTTCGATTTGCCAGAGTGTCTAGTCATGTAACTGACTTCAACACTCGTAATAAATTGTTAACTGCTAAACTTCTTAATCAGGAATATCGGTACCATAAGGTACGCAAAGCATTTTCAAAATTTTGTAGAGTTCATTCTGATTTAATTTCAAAATTCAATATTGGACTTAAATCTCTTCTGCAACAAGGTCTATCGGAAGTTTAATTTTATGATGACTTAGTGTATAAATTCGAAAAAATATATATTCAGCACCCAATTTCGTAAAATCATTCCTCGATATAAAAAGATTGGGTGCACCATAAATGTTATATGACAGACTGCATGCATGGTAGTTAACCCAATCACGGTTGATAACTTTGCTTCCCTCTTTAATTGCACGTCGGTCGGTCAGGCCTCAGATTCTATGATGGTTCCAGCGTAAAACTTACTGAGAATTAGAGAGAATCTAATTCTATGTAATGTTGGTCGGTGCCTGATGCTCTGTCTCTGATTGGGCCCATCGGAGTCTAAATGTTGGTATCTTTGCTCCAGTATTTCAGTGGTGACTTGCTGTCGAGTCCTCGCCGTCGTTTCATCTCTGTGGTTGTTTGTTTTTTTTCGTGTTCTCGGAGATGTTGAACTGATGAGTTAGGAGACCTTTATGCGGACAGAACAAATTATTTGTCTAAATCGCGACGGAAGTAAGGTCGAGGATTGTGGCCACGTCAAATCGATTTGAGCTTCCCAGTGGAACTCGTTTCACTGAGACCGTTACAATGCGGTTCTTCTGTCGCGGTTTATTTTTGTTATGGTTTGTCTTTGAGTGTCTATATCGTTTATATTATTTTGTTTTGGATGGCCGATTGGGCATTTTTTTGGAAAGTAACTGTTCTTTTGGCTTTCCGCTGTTGTTTTCATTTGGGTCCGTTGTTTCATGTTTGTGTTTCTTTCCCTTTGGTGTTTCTGATGGGGGCTGTCGGTTGATAATATCGATTTCTGATCATTGCCTTCACTTCCATTTAACAGGTGAAAATAAGTTCTGAAGTGAGATCCTTTGGATACGGAACCCGGGAAGGGGCATGATTTTTTTTTTATTTTATAAGTTGTGCGCACAAGATAATATCAGGTTCGGAGAAGATATTATCTTGTTCGGACAAGATATTATTTTGTGCGGACAACATATTATCTTGTGCGGACAACATATCATCTTGTATGCACAACATATAATCTTGTCCACACAAGATATTATCTTGTGCGGACAACATATTATCGTGTGCAGACAAGATATTATCTTGTCCGCACAAGATATTAAGTTGTGCGGACAAGATATTATCTTGTCCGCACAAGATAATATCTTGTCTGCACAACATAGATCTTGTGCGGACAAGATATTATCTTGTTGGCACAACTTAATATCTTGTGCGCACAAGATATTATCTTGTCCGGACAAGATAATATTTTGTGCACACAAGATAATATGTTGTGCGAACAAAATAATATCTTGTCCACACAAGATAATATATTGTTCGCACAACTTCCCAAGATCTATGTTGTACAAACAAGATTATATGTTGTGCGAACAAGATATTAAGTTGTGCGAACAAGATATTATCTTGTGTGCACAAGATAATATCTTGTCCGCACAAGATAAATTATGTTGTCCGCACAAGATAATATCTTGTTCGCACAACATATTATAAAAAAAATCATGTCCCTTCCCGGGTTCCGTATTTGGAAGCAAGAAATACACCAAATAAACGAAAACTCTAGTAGACCGTATTTTCCTTATTTATGTGTTAAAATACAGATTAAGGGTACTCGCTAGAACCGTCTCATCGAGGCGGTTCTCAGGAGTACCCGAAGTCTATATTTTTAGCAGAAATAAGAAAAATATCACAATTTTTCATCAGAAAATTGTCGAATTTTCGGCGGTAACGTTTACAATGTATTTGTATAGGCGTGTTCACGTGATGACACAAAAAAGTATCAGTAACAGCTAGTTCAGTAGCTCGAACACAGTCAGATTAAGATTAAACATCCGTGCAACATTGTGGATGCTTTCCGTTCCCCAAAACGGGTTAATTTTCTAAAGAAAACTTGTGATATTCTTCTTACACGGTTGGTAATCAGGGGAACTAGCTCGAAAATGAGTCAATGGAAATTTGTTCCCTCGACACATTCGGGAACTCTCGAGCTAGCTCCATCGCCACAAACTTGTAAACAAAGGTAGGTGTTGAAGAGTTTTATCATCATTTTCTCCTTTGTAAGCTATTTATAAAAAAAATCCGGCAATGCAGTTCCACATAGAAATGATTTAACTTTGAACCCCGCTAGAATTTGCCATGCAAATTTGCAGCGCTGGAGTATGAATGAAACTAAACTTTTTATCACGGACCTGAACAATTGTCAATTTATGTCAACACGGAGATTTTGGCCGACGATTTTTCATTTTCCGCCAAAAGTACGCCATTCACACCCCCAGAAGCAACATCCCTAGTGAAATGAAACATGGAACGTTTGAAATAAGCAAAATATTTTGGCCGTGATTACGTAACTTGCGACTTATGACGAAATTACTGTCCGAGATAGTCTTCTCGACAAGGAGCTAGTTCACTCGACATGGAGATATTGCCCTCAAAATGAAGATGAAACATCCATCAGATGACTGGGGCATGATTCGATGTCTTTCTATGGTAATTTATCCAACTGGTTTCTTTACCTCTGTCCAGTGGGGTAACAGGATACTATGCCCACAAGACGGCCCCTCTGTCGTTTCTCCCTGGTCGTTTCGCCCCATTTTGCACCCATAGCTGTTTCGTCCACAAAGCCTGGTCTTTTCGCCCCCTGAGTCATTTCGCCCACCTAGTTGCTTCGCCTCCTTCCAATTCACTCGACGTGTAGATATTGCCCTCAAAAAATGAAGATGAAACATCCATCAGATGACCGGGGCCTGATTCGATGTCTTTCCAGGCAATTTATCCAACTGGTTTCTTTACCTCTGGCTAGTAGAGTAACAAGATACTATGCACACAAGACGGCCCCTCAGTCGTTCCTCCCTGGTAGTTTCGCCCCATTTTGCACCCATAGCTGTTTCGTCCACAAGCCTGGTCTTTTCGCCCCCTGAGTCATTTCGCCCACCTAGTTGCTTCCAATTTAGAACGGATCAATGGATGGATGGATGTTGGTTGGATGGATGGGTACACTACAGAGAGAGGTAAGTGAGTGAGTATTAAGATGGATGGGTCCATTGGAAGACGGATGAACGAACGAACAAACGTACAGACGGATGGACAGACAGACAAAAGCCTCTATCGGATAAAATACTCAAAATTTAGGGATGATACTTAGTCAAATGATTCATAAATAACTATAATAATCTAGGGAATAAAAAGTAAAGAGGCGCCCGATTATCTAGCACAGGAATATATATAATAATATATATATATATATATATATATATATATATATATATATATATATATATATATATATATATATATATATATATATATATATATATATATATATATATATATATATTGTTGCATGTCCGGTATTTTTCTGCTCAGGAATAGTCCTTTGGAACTTTTTCCTTGGAAAGCGCCCATCTGAAAATAAAATCGAACATTCAATATAAAAATGTATTATGTCAAATCTCAATTTGAGTTTGCAGCTAAATGGTTAAACCAGACAGACAGCGCACTTAACCACCAGGCCCACTAGCCAGAGGTAAAGAAACCAGTTGGATAAACTGGGTGGGACCATAGAAAGACATCGAACCAGGTCCCAGTCATCTGATGAATGTTTCATCTTTGAGGGCACTATCTCCATGTCGAGTGAACTAACTCGATTGTCGAGAAGACTAGCTCGTACAGTAATTTCGTCATAAGTGGCAAGTAACGTAATCACGGCCAAAATATTTTGCTTATTTCAAACGTTCCATGTTTCATTTCACTAAGACTGTTACTTCTGGGGGTGTGAAGGGCGTACTTTTGAAGGAAAATGAAAAAATCGTCGGCCAAAATCTCCTTGTTGACATAAATTGACAATTTTTCAGGTCCGTGATAAAAAGTTTAGTTTCATTCATACTCCAGCGCTGCAAATTTGCATGGCAAATTCTAGCGAGGTACAAAGTTTAATCATTTCTATGTGGAACTGCATTGCCGGATTTTTTTATAAATAGTTTACAAAGAAACTAATGGTGATAAAACTCTTCGAGACCTACCTTTGTTTTCAAGTTTTCTGGTGATGGAGCTAACTCGAGAGCTCCCGGATGTGTCGAGGGAACAAATTTCCATTGACTCATTTTCGAGCCAGTTCCCCTGATTACCACCCGTGTCTTATGTCTCTACAAAACAGAGGTTGTGGGTACTCTTTAAAACCGCCTCTATGAGGCGGCTCTAACGAGTACCAACAACCTATGTCTCGGAGCAGACATAAGAAAACTAATGACCCCTGTAAACTTCAGTCTTCTCTGTATAAAGTTGGGTTTGCAGGGTGCTCATTACACCAACTTGCTCGTGATGAGTTAAACCATTGCCGATTCAATCCCCGGGACGGGTCACAATGGCCTCGTGGATAAGAGCGCTGACTTTTAATCATTAGTTCTCTCACCCCTGTGGTTCGAGCCTGGCTCGGGTCACATCAAGGTCAAGCTTGTTTTTGTTTTTGTTTTCCAACCTCTGATTAACGATCTGCTCGATATAAGTGAAATTATCTTGAACAAAACCAAAAAAAAAAAAAAAAAAAATACTGCGTAGGGAATTCGCTCTTTAATATATATAGTCATGATACTTTCGAAAGACTTTTAGTGTAACAAATAATTAGTCAACATAGCATTCGTTATCTTTATTTTAACCCATTGCATGCGGAAAACCCCTAAAGGGGTACCTTGACAAACAGTGCAGGCCCAGATCAGATGCCACAGAACGCGGCGTCTGATCAGGGCCTGCACTATTTGCTAACAGAATTTTCCTCCAAAAATAGAATGAAAACGAAAAATAGGCCTGACACCCCTTTTATGACAAATGGGCTTGCCCAACATATAGCAATGGGAGAGTCAACAATGGGTTAAAGGAGATGTAAAATATACCCAAGGTATCCCTATTACCTTGTTCGTTTATAACCACTAGTGGCTCGAACTAACGGTCTCACTACGATATAATATACCCATGTTACATATTGCACATATCCATTCCTAACTCCAAAATAGTTATTTTTCTTATGAAAATGTGAAATATTTATTCTTATTTTCTCCTATCATAGGTTGTGGGTTAGACGGTTCTGACAAGCACCGACAATCTAGGCCTTGTAGCAGAAATAAGAAAAAAATGAATACCCCTATAAACCCTAGTTTTCTGTATATATAGTAGGGTTTGAAGGGTGTCGGTTGCACGGAAATGTTAATATGATGTAGAGTTGTATTTCGAAAATTCCACGGGTGCTTGAGCCAAAAATTGTTCCTCTGTAAATAAAATTACTGTGACGCAGAAGGACAATGGTGAGTGAGTGAGTGTTTGAGTTTTACGTCCCACCAACAGCTAAGGTCATACGGAGACGGGAGCTCGGTTTAAAGATTCATCCGAAAGTTTGGAGAAACCCGAAGGAAGATAATGGTAACACCAACGTTCAGACCAACGCCATAGTGCAAGGTATCACCAAAGTAGATGAAGTGTTTTTTAACAAGGGCGCATAGATATTTTTGTTTAATTTGTTTATTTGTTTATTTATTTATTATTTTTTGGCGAAATTTTGAGCTGGTAGTACACGAAGTAATTATGACCGAATTTTAAATATTCAATTTGTAAATGATCTATCCGTCAGCCCAGTAAGCATTCTACATAAATCTACAGCGGGCCGTTAGCGGCCCGTCAGGGTAGCTGACGGGCAGCTAACGGCCCGCTGTAGATTTATGTAGAATGCTAGCAGGGAGTATGTTGCGGTTTCTGTATATTTTATTAGCGCTATGGTTATATTATGATATGTGATTTGCTTTATGTTATCTTATTCATCTTGTACTGTTCGGTTTATCTTGTTATGATATTTTTTTCTTTTGTTTGTGTTTTTTTTTTGTGGATTGTTGTTTTTTCTGAGCAATTTTACGTGTTGTACGCATATGTGATAAACAATATTTTTAACGAACTCATTAAGAGTTATTGTGAGTTTAACACACAAAAGCATCCTTTTTGACCACCTTGAACCCCACTTTTATATTGTAAAACTGGGGTTTACAGGGATATACCTTATTTTTTTTCTTATTTCTGCTCTAAAATATAGATTGTGGGTACTCGTAGAACCGCCTCATCGGAGGCGGTTATAACCAGTACTAACAATCTATATTTTGAGCAGAAATAAGAAAAATATCGAACTTTTTCATCTTAAAATGTTCGTGTTTTTTTTTTTTTATAGGTAAAGTTTATAATGTATTTGTATAGGCATGTTTTCATAATCGTAAGCCGTTATTTGAACCGAGAACACTGCTCAGACGCCAAGTTCTCGGTTCTGATCTGGGTCTTTTGTGCGGAACATTTTATGTTTAAAGGCAAGGGTCTGCTTTGTATAGTATTGAATGAAAAATGTCCTCTCCTTTGTTTTGATTTTGGTGGCATTGTTATTAGGAGAGGCTCTGTTCAAACAAACTGGTTGAAAGTCTTCTCCCAATGTATGTCATTTCATTCCATATTATTTGTTCAAACACAGAGATGATAGTGTTTTTCATTATAAATAATTTGCTTTTTAATACTGCTTTTCGTTTATGTTTTGTCAAATACTTGACTTGAAGGTAATCACAGGAAATCTATTGAAAACTACACGCACCTCATTTCAGATTTACTTGCAATTAATATATACTGTTCGCCAAAAATCGAGGCAGCAACCAAGAACACACCATCAATTCTTTGTAACTGACAAAAAAATAACAAATATTAAAACGACAACGTCAATCAAAACATGATAAGTTACAATGATCTGTTAAAAAGGGTTCAACGTCCGGTTACCCTGAAGGGCAACCGAAAGTTATCTAGAGCTAGCATATGAAGTGGAACCCATTCTTCCGGTCTCTGTCATTATACGAAGTGCTCTATGTATCCAATTACGGCCTGATAAACCCGAGCCATGTAGGACAGAGAAATGCCGCAACCACTCATATCCAACATCTGTCATCCCATGTGTTAATAGTATGGACCAACATACACAGACTTTATCTGCAGAAAGTGAGTTTTTCGAAAATGGTTGGGAGTACTATATGTCAAGTTCAGCTGAATCGAGTTGACCATGACATTTCAATTGCTCAGCATTTCAAAATACCAACATCTATTATTTAACCATGCTCTGATCAGTGGAAAAATATAATATTTCTCCCGCTCATAAATTTACTTGATAATGTTAACATTTTATTATTTATGAGCAGGAAAAATGTGATCCTTAGTTGTGTTGGATCTGTGTAAAATTATGGCATCAAACTTTTGTTTTACTGTAATGTTAACACTGTTGTTTTGCTGCGGCTGTTGTTTCCAATATTACTTCATAATATAATGTTATTAATCAAATAATTTCGTATTGGCCCAGTTACAGGTCTGAGGTCTGCTGTATTGGCACGAGGCCGAAGGCCGAGGCCAATACAGCTGACCTCAGACCTGTAACTGGGCCAATACGAAATTATTTGATTAATGACAATTTTATTAACTGACGCAATTAAAAACAAGATTTATGAATTTTGAATATTGGTTGACCTGGTGTAATACAGGATTATCAATTAATAAATAACAGTATTAGTATGTTCTAGTTTCTTGGAGGCATTAGTGGTCCTGACGTTTTATGGAAGGTATACACAAGTGTGTTGATGGACTTTTAACCCATTGTATGCTGGTTGACTCTTCCATTGCTATATGTTGGATAAGTACATTTGTCATATAAGGGGTTGGTAGGCCTATTTTTCGTTTTTAGTTTATTATTGATGGAAAATTCTGTTAGCAAATAGTCAGCACTAATCAGACGTCCGATCTGGGCCTGCACTGTTTCACAAGGTACAACTTTAGGGGCTTCCCGCCTGCAATGGGTTAATCAAATGGGATAGGTGTGTGGGAGAATACAAACGCTAGAAACATATTATGCTTATTTCGTGGAAATTTTAAGTGTACATGTAAATATGTCGTGGATACCCTGAATCTAAGTTACCGCTGAGGTTTGTTGATTTGATTTGAGGTTTAAAGTTCCCGTCAAAACTGTAAATGTCATTTTGGAGACGTTGCTTTCAATTTTGTGAGACTTTTACCCGAAATTAAGATGAAATGACATCTCAAGTCCTGCCGCCCAATGGAACGAATAGCACCGCACCACAGACTCACACCGCTTTGCCTGGCTAGGCTTAGATCCTCTTAAATCCTTTACCAGTACTCGTGTGCGGGTCGGTTTCAGCTCTGCTTGGAAGCATCATGCAGCCTATACATTTCTTCAAGCCCCGATAGGCGGAGGCCGATTACCTTTGCGGTACAATGTTAACCGATCATTTTATTAGTTTACCCATATCAGCCGACCGTATCCATACAGGGTTGGTCTTAACGTTTCCGTCCTATTTTGGAGACGTTGTTTCCAGTTTTGTGGGACTTACACCCGACATTGAGATGAAATGACATCTCAAGCCCTGCCGCCCAATGAATCAAATAGGTTTATGCGCAAGGGACATTAATAAACAGTGCAGACCTAGAGCCTCGATAGTGGGCATAGAATGCGGCAACTGATCAGGATCTACAATGTTTACTAAAAGTATAAGATGTTTTCTTAAACTTACAATTAATGAAATTAACCAGACATTCCTTAAATAGGACCGCTAATCATCACGGGGGCAAATACGCGAAATGATCACCAATAAAACCCATTTTATATAGAGAAAACTTAGGTTTACAAGGATACACATCGCCCATAAAACCCATTTTATATAGAGAAAACTTGGGTTTACGGAGATACACATTATTTTTCTTATTTCTTCTCCAAGACATGGGTTATATGGATATTTGAGGCGGTTCTAACGCGCACCCACAACCTATATTTGTGTATTTAAAAAGTAAAACATCACGAAAACACGCCTAAATAATTTTGACCTCCGCGAACCCCACTTTTATATAGTAAAACTGGGGTTTACAGGGGTAAACCTTATTTTTCTTATTTCTGCTCTAAAATATAGATAGTGGATACTCGTTAGAACCGCCTCGATGAGGCGGTTCTAACGAGTACCCACAATCTATATTATGAGCAGAAATAAGAAAAATATCACAATTTTTCATCCTAAAATATTCATTTTTCGGCGGTCAATTTTACAATGTATTGGAATAGGCGTGTTATTCGTAATGATGTCACGCGCTTTGATTGGAAAAGTTACCATTCTGGAGATGTTAAAAATGCACTATGTTGCATGGGTGTGCTATCGTAATGGAACCTGTTTCAGACTGTTTAGCAGAATTTCTATGTGTTATTAACGGGTTAATATGGAGAACTTGTAAAAAAAAAATTTGAATGAAAATAAATGAAATGGCTGTTTCGTTTTGCAATGATGTTGTTAAATCAACATGTTATTTAGAAGCCTCCGTGGTGAAATGGATATGCTACTCAACTCATAAACCAGGGCTCTTGGGTTCGATCCCGGGCTTCTCCAGACTTTTAGGTGAGTCTTTCAATCGACGTCCCGTCTCCGTATGACCTTAAATGTTGGTGGGACGTAAAAAATCAACATGATAGAAGACGATCGTCTCATTTGTGCCACCGAAAGCATCCGTTGTTCATTAAACGGTTATTTTTCAATTAAAAGCTAGTGAGTTCGTATAGATTCTTTCTTGACTGAATGTATAGAGAAAAAAGGGTTTACGTTGGTATTCATTATTTTGCTTATTTTTGCTCAAAAACATAGCTTGACGCGATTCAGCCTATGTTTGGACTGAAATAGAATGCCGGGCCAGCGTCGGGACAATGCCATTTTAGCGCATGACCATCATTAGGATAACACATACGTGTGATATAGTGCATTTTTCATACCTAAAAAAAGTTGTTGTTTTTTTCTGATGATAATTTGTGACACTGTCCTTATTTCCGCTCCAAACATAGGTTCTGTGTGCTCGGTTCTAACGAGTACCCACAACCTATGTCTTGGAGCAGAAATAAGGAAAATAATGTTTACCCCCGTAAACCCCATTTTTCTCTCTATAAAGTGGGTTGTGGGGGGGGGGGGGGCGGGGGTGGGGGGGGGGGCTTTATTTCACGGTTTTGTTCACGTGATGATTGTAATACTTATGCTCTTTAAAGTCATCCGAACACTGCCCTCCCACCCAGTGAATTTATGAGTATTCGTTGCAATCTATGATCATACGGTACATTTGTGCAGGCTTATATGAGCCTTTGCTAGCCTTCGCCATAAGACAAGTTTTCCGTAGACAATTCTCAAAGTTTATTTAATATCAGGTTGCCTTGGCACTACAATAATCCAAACATTTTAGGCTGTTAAAACCGACACTTTAGATGCTATATTGGGGACCGCTTTAGATACCAGTTGGGGATATCACAAGAGGGGCATTTTATGATTTTAGAGGCTGTTGAGACCAGCAGATTAAATGCTGCCGAGGACCATATTACATCACGAAAACACGCCTATATAATTTTGACCCCCTTGAACCCCACTTTTATATAGTAAAACTGGGGTTTCCGGGGATATACCTTATTTTTCTTATTTCTGCTCTAAGATATAGATTGTGGGTACTCATTAGAACCGCCTCGATGAGGCGGTTCTAACGAGTGCCCACAATCTATATTTTGAGCATAAATTAGAAAAAATTCAGAGTTTTTCATCATAAAATTTTCATTTTTTCGACGATAAAGGTTGCAATGTATTTGTATAGGCATGTTTGCGTAATGGGTGCCATGAAACCAAAATAGATGCTAGGACCATTATAGATGCAAGGAACAATTTAGACGATGCACATACGTAGTTTATTTTTTTGTACTTTAGCGTTGACTGGTGATAGGATGGGATAAATCATAATGGATATTTGTTTCCTACTTGTCACTGGACTACTATCGTTTATATGTCCATTAACTGATATTGATCACCAGACAGATTTCAAACCATTTATGAATATTCTGCCATGGAGGAAAGATGCGGGAATTTTGATTTCAAATAACTGAGTATTTAGTTCGGTTTTGTTCTGGTTTCTTTAATTAATTTAACATACAGTCAAATCCCGATATTATGATCACCTAAAATTAAGACTAATTCTGCTTTATAAAGCCTATTTAGAAGGGTGCAGTTCTTCTTCTTCTTTTTTTCTTTTCGGGCTTTCTGCACTTATATCCTCTGGTCAGGAAACACCTTTGGAACTGTTCAAAGGTGGTCTTAAAGACCACTTTTGAACAGTCACAAAGGTGGTCTTAACACAGGAATTTTACTGTATTTTTTCACTGATTCTGCTTGATCTTCTTCATTATTGTATTCATGAATAAAAGCAGTGTTGCAATAATAATATAAAAACAGGTTGACATTACGATAACAGAACCGTGCGACATAGAGTATTTTTTCTATTCTACTTCCTGATGAAAATACGTGATACTTTTCTTATTTTTACCGCAAACACAGGTTGTGGGTGCTCGTTAGAACCGCCTCGTTGAGGCAGTTCTAACGAGTACCCACAACCTATGTCTTGGAGCAGAAATAAGAAAAATAATGAATACCCCCGTATAACCCAGTTTTCACTATATGAAATGGGGTTTAAGGGGGTGTTCATTTCACGGACTTGTTAACGTGATGAAATATTTGATTAAGTATTAATATAAAAAAAACAAGAACGAAAACAACAATAAATGATAATTAAATGATAATAATAATAATATTAAAAAATATAATATCAATATCAATAATAACAACATTAATACATACATACAACGAAGTTTTAATCTAAGAGGGCATCTTTCATGACCTCAGAATTGCAGATAAAATTGGTTACCATTTGAATGTATGCTTCCTTTGTTTTTGATTTTTAAATATAATAATATTTTTTTTCAGCTACGACAGAATTGTGACGCCTAAAATGATTCTTCATACAGAAAATTAAAATGAAACAGGCATTAATCGCGGTTTTGACGATTTATTATATCGGTAACCTGTCTGCAAGGGAAATAACCGAGGAGCCCTTGGAAGAGGTGGGTGAGGCTCATACATACCAGGATGATCTTAAGCGATTGGTTGAAGACCACCGATCATTTTGCAGAATAGAAGATAGTTGCAATATAACGCACTGGTATAATGACGGGTACTGCTACTGTAAAAGATGTTCATGCGAACCTGATTGTGTGGAAACCGATACTTGTTGCCCACAGGCTGTTACAGATCTCGGGAATATCCAAAAACCAGACATAGAGATCTTGGAGCAATGCATTCCGTTAGCTTATAGAAACCTTTATTCTGAACCTTACCAAAAGATGATTGCCAGGTGCCCATTGTCATTTAAAACTGTGCATGAAAACGCAGAAGTGGTACACAAATGTGAAAGACGGCATGAATCTACCCATGTTTTTGACATTCTACCTGTTGACGATAAAACCACTGACATAACATACGCAACCAAGTATTGCGCAGAATGCCATTCTATTCCAAATACAAATCTGAACCACCACTGGTCGGCAGCAATCAAATGTAACACATCCATTTTCACTCCCACCTCATTTAATCCCAGCCTAGCTGAAATAAGTGCAACAAATGACTGTGACATTGTACTCACACCCAAAAGACGAAGGGCTGAGAAATTATGCAATAAAGTAATATCTTCGTGTAATGAAACAGGGCTATGGAAAAAATATGACCTTTTCACGGAACAAGCCTGTAGCTCGTATAACTCACAGTTTATGAAAACATACAGGAACCCTTTTTGCGCTTTGTGTAATGGATATGATGTAAAGAGATATAAGCGTAGTGCTTCGAACTGTGGTATACGAATTCCGGGAATAGTTCCCTTCTCAATGTTACTCGACTTCAGGCCAGACAAGACAGGCGTGAAACCAGATTTTGATGGAAAGTGCAAACAAGATCAGATCTATGACACAGTAACTGTAAGTGAGCTTTAATCTCTGTTAAACTTATAACCAATATTATTTTTAATTGCTGAGCCTTTGTTATAACTGCTGAGCTCATTCCAAGACTCATTCCAGATTTGTTGGAAGTGATGGGGGTCAAATTGGCAAAGCCTGCAGTCTGGCTAGCGAGCCAAGAACAGTTCAATAAGTCCGCGATTTATTTGAATTTCTGTGTATGTGACATTGTCGGAATGTTAAACTGAATGCAGTTTAACCCATATATGCCTAGTGGCCCTTTTCTGGGACATTGGCAAACAGTGTAGATCCAGATCAGACGCCGCAGAACGCGGCGTCTGATATGGATCTACACTGTTTGCTTAAGGAACATTCGTTTTTGTAAAATTTGCCACAATGAAAACCAAAAATGACACCCCTATAATTGGAAATGGACCACTCCAAACTAACTAGGTGGAAGATTCCATTGTCATATATGGGTTAAGTCCCTGCACAAACACAAATGACTTAGATGTTTTAACAAAACAGAAGTGAAAGTAATGGTCAGGACTCGATACAATTACCCAACACCTCCCATCAGAGACACCAAAGGGAAAGAAACACGAACATGAAATAACTAAACCCTGATGAAAACATCAAAATAGAAAAGCAGTTACTTCCCCACAAAATGGCCAAACGGTTATCCAAAATAAAGAGCTACCATCAATATATAGATACACACAAAGGCGAACTTTAGCAAAAATAAACCGCGACAGAAGAACCGCCTTGGAACGGCCAGCAAAAGTGGGACTTAAATCGATTTTACATGGGCATAATCCTCGCCTTTAGTTCTGTCGAGGTGTAGACAAATAATTTGTTCAGGCCTCATGAAAACCAGCCAGGCATATGTATAGTACAAACTATTAAAGCTACCAAATAAGGAAAAGTATTCAAATAAACTTGGGTATGTAACAGGACGGGTAATTGGATAACGTAAAAAAATGCGACAGCTGTCGGAAACCCGACGTTATCGCGAAACATCGTTTTCCATAGGCTGGCATTTGGTTTTACGCAGATCACAGCTCTTGTCGTTTTGTGCAAATAGCAAAGTTTTTAACAAAACAATCCAATAGGTGCATTAGAATTGGGATATCTACAATGCAAAAAGGTCATTTGGGGAGGTAAATCGTCGGTTATACTCATTACGATAACACATCCGTGCGAATTGGGGCATTTTTACACATCTCCAAACTGGCCATTTTTCTGATTTAAATCCGTGATATCTTTCTTATAAATACTACAAACACAGGTTGTGGGTGCTCGTTAGAACCGCCTCATCGAGGCGGTTCTAACGAGTACCCACAACCTCTGTCTTGGAGAAAGAATAAGAAACAAAATATGTATAGCCCCGTAAACCCCAGTTTTCTCCATATAAAGTGGGGTATAGGGGGGGTCTTCATTTCACGGACTTGTTCACGTTATGTGTCGCAAATACCGTTTTACGACTCCGCTGGCGTGCGCCGTAAAACGAAATTTCCGACCGTAAAAGCGCTGATTTACCTCCCAAATGACAATTTTGAATACAGTTATCCCCTAGCTTATCGCAAAGCTAAGTTGCAGGCTTGCCAGAGCCTTTGCTGCTCGAAGACATGTCGAAGAGAACTCGAGCTGTCCTTCAAATTCACAAACTGAATGTCAGTGTAGATCTTGATTAGATGACATCTTCTGATCTGGATCAACACAATTTGCAAAGGTAGGGGTTGTCGTGAACAGCATGATAAGGGTTAATCTTGGTTTTCAACATTTATTTTGCTTTACTTAAGTTTTTAGTTCCGTGTTGCCTGTTCCGTTATCATATGGCTATTGTTGCTCATGGTCCCATTGATGGACTTGGGCATTTGGATTGTGCTTTCACTCAGTACCTTTATAACTCCATTGTTCAGTAATCCATCTATCAGTCTAAACACCATGTAAAACATGGATTGTGACTGTCTACGATTTCTTCGGTCATGCTACACACGCGGCAGGACTGGGAATGTCCATTGGCACTGCAAAGCCAAGAGGCCAGTTTTACCCTGTATATGTTTGCAGCATGCAACTACAAAACCATGTAAGATAGGTTGCAATCAACTTTGAAAGATTCCAAGAAAATCAGTGGGGTGATTGGGGGTGGCGAAGTATCCTGTATCTTCTTGCACACCAGACAAGGAAATCCGCTATTTTACCCTGGGATAGAAATTTATGTTCTGAACCTGGTGTTCCGACCCCAAATCGAATATAATCGCGTGTTTGATAAATGCACTGGTTGATTACGACCTCATGCGCGGCGTCGTCATGCGTGACGTCACTAAACATTCATGTTGTGTCATCACAAAATGGCGGACGTCGGTAACCGAAGTGACAGCAGCATTAAAAATTCGCAATAGAAATGTAAGGTATGCAAGAAAAAGAATCCAATATGGGTGTGAGGGGTGGATAGAAAATCCGTCCCTCGGGATCACTGTCCGGCATCACTCGGCAAGCCTCGTGATGCCGGACAGTGTCCCTCGGGACGGATTTTCTATCCACCCCTCACACCCATATAAGATTCTTATATTATGTCACCACGGCGCCCAATTGATATTGGCTTACAGTTGGACAAAGCCTACTATCCTTGCAGCAGGTAAGGGCAGATGGTGGGAGGTGTTATTTGTTGTTTCATTGGCATAATTATTCCCTATCCCAATGTTTGAACTCCGCTAGTATCTCTTCTCCCTTTTCTTGGTGAGACGGTACAAAATGACCGAGAGGGTTGACATGCTATTAAACCTAAGATCAATCAATCCCAGCAGATCAGTCAAACCACCTCCGTTTTGTGGTTGTCCGAGCGTTCGTAGTCTCGCGCAGTCAGCTGAGCTACGATTGGTCTTCTGTAGCCCATCGAAAGTAGCTGGAAGGGAATCTGAAAAAATATGAACTGTGATAACTGTGCCAAAGAATGAAACAATGCCCCAAGTCTTTCCAGGTGGCACTACGTTTCGCACTGTTAGGGTATGGGGGCTCCGTAAGACAGACGGGTCTCGGAAAATGTGCAGTTTAGTATGGACCCATCCTTTCTCCCGCGTTTGAAATGAGTGTACAAGTGTTGTTTCTTCGATTGCTTAGGCCAAAAAAAAATAGGTGTGTTTCAGGTTTCAGCTTGAAAAAAATTAGGTGGGGAAGGTCGATTTAATTTTTTTTTTTTATCTTAATTTTTTATTTTGTTTATACACTGTATAGAGCATTTCTGCGGAAATAGTAGAAGTAAACACCGAAACGCTCGGAAATTGACCGAATTAGAACAAATAAACCGCACTCAACCGCTCGCGTAGTTCCGAGTCCTTTCGCCCCGCGATTTTTTTTACGAGTCGTTTTGCCCCGCGATTTTTTTTTTTTTTTGGCAATAAAAAATTTAGGGTCGGGCCTAAAACTTAGGTAGGGTCGGGAAACCGGAAACACACCTATTTTTTTTTTTGGCCTTACTTACTTGTAAAAGGAATACGTTCACTTGAATTAAGTTCCGCACCGCTGCAATACTTTTTGTAATTTGCAAGACTTATTTCCGAGACTTGTGGCTGCGGCTATTTTAAAGTCTGTGATTTGCTTCCAAAGTTAACCATTTTCATTTATTTTACGACACTGCAGCTGGTGTTTAGTGTTTTGTGGCGGCCGTAAAACGTCTCCCCGTACTTCATCATAGTGCAGATTATATATATATATTTTTTTTTTGGGACGCATCGGGTCCATTGCTGGTAATTTGAAAATCGAGTACCGCTGAAATCGATGCTAGGGGCGTATTCAGCCTTGCATACAATAGTGCTGTTTATGAAGAAACCCAATAAGACCGAGTTTCCGGTTTTCATTTTAATATGTAGTCTTTGGTTCCAAAGTTAACCGTTTTCATTTATTTAACGACACTGCAGTTGGTATTTAGTGCTGTGTGGCGGCCGAAAAACGTCTCCCCGTACTTCATCATAGTGCAGATTATATTTTTATTTTCTTTGGACACATCGAGTCCATTGCTGGTAATTTGAAAATCGATTACCGCTGCAATCGATGCTAGGAGGAGTATTCAGCCTTGCATACAACAGTGCTGTTTATAAAACCGTGTGTGTGTGTGTGTGTGTGTGTGTGTGTGTGTGTGTGTGTGTGTGTGTGTGTGTGTGTGTGTGTGTGTGTGTGTGTGTGTGTGTGTGAATTCGGGTTTAACGTCGCTTTCAACAATTTTTCAGTCATATCACGACGGTGTCTGGTTGCGACAGGGAGCTCAAATGCTCACTTTTATAGTGCTGCCTCACTGAAGTATCATGTCCCAGACACATTACATGATTCCACACCCAGTCATATTATCCTGACACAGGGTCGACCAGTCCTACCTCTACCCCGTAAATCTGAGTGCCAAGCAAGGAGCAGCTAGTACCATTCTTAACGACTTTAGTATGTCGCGGCCCGGGATCGAACCCGTGACCTCCCGTTCCCCGGATCAATAAAACCGAGTTTCCGGTTTTCATTTTAATAAGTTTTCTTTGCTTCCAAAGTTAACCTTTTTCATTTATTGTGGAAAGGTTGAAACTGAGTATGTGACTAGTGACAGCGGTACTGTCTATGATCTGTGATGACCCAGAACAGTTCCTTGAGATTTGTGATTGAAAGAATTTAGAGTTATGATTTGTGAGCTGTGATTCACAAAAAAGGCTTTGGCTCCTGGGGGGCGTTTCTGGGAATATAAATATTATATATCATTCACTCCATCTGTCGCTGTTTATGCTTCTTTTCAATTATTTCCTAATCATTATATTAATAATTTATCAAAATCAACATTGGTGTCTGTGGGTCGGTGCGTGCATGTGTGTGTTAATATGTCAATGAGCTGAACAAGAGCACCCCATGCGGGTGCCAACGCTCGGCTGCAAAAATTCTAAGTCGAAAATTGGCATAACTGTGCCAAAATATTATGAGGGTTACCTCACCTATCGGTATGAGCTCCCCTTTTCATAATGAACAACTAGTCCAAGTTTCAAGTAAATATGTTCAGTAATGACAGGGATGTTACAAAATGTCCAAGTTTTTCCACGACGACGACGCAGACGACTCAGGCAAACCCAGAGCTATGACAATACCTCGTCGGTTTCTTCGAAAACAGCCGAGCTAATAAAAATGAGATTACAGGATGGCTTACAAAAATGTAACAGTCTATTGGACTTGATAATATTCCCTACGCTAACATCATTTTCCTGATTTTCATTGCATTTACAAAATCCTCTATTTGATTACCCTCCAACCCAAACAGAACAAAAACGCTGACCTATAGCTTTTGCGGTGCCATGGTTATGGCGGAAGAGGGGATAGTGTAAAGTCATCCAGACACCATGCCACTTACAGGGGCAATTAATTTACTGCCAGTGTTCATTTAAATTAAGCAAACCGGAAATCTTTGAACATCTCTTTTTGTTTTTATTTAGGCACATACATGGGTCCGCCTTTGGAAGCAAGGGTTACACCAAAGAACTGAAATTTAATGAGTGTTCATGTTTTTTTTCCTTGGCCAGACTAGCTAGTTTCGGCCAATTTTGCCTCATGAAAACTGAAAATTGGCTCTGGCTTCTTGGGGATATTTCTATATTAAACATTCCTTCTACTCATACAGCGACAGGGCTTCAGATGTCATTTCATCTCAATGTCGGGTAAAAGTCCCACAGACTTGGAAGCGACGTCTCTAAAATGACCGTTACAGTGTTGACGGGAGAAAAACATTGTTTTATCCCTGTGATATGATACAAGATTATACTGTGATTTGTGACTGGCAAATTTTAAAGTCTGTGATTTGTGATCAGCACCTCCTCCCCACCTCTTTATTGCAACTAGACCTTCATGTCGGTAAAATGCTTGATAAAACTGAACTAAAGTAAATAAATGTATTCTTTTTGTTTTTCAGAATGTCTGCAGAGATCTTCTCTGCGAATTCGGGAGAGTTTTGAGGAATGACTCTTGCGAACGAGTATTCAGCCAAAGCAAAGGATTCTGCTATCGGATTTACGTTAAACTCACGGCATTGATAGGTGGTACACCGGACACGACGGGTAATATTTCGCGCTCTACAAGACATGTATCCGCAGTCAACCTTGAGGAAGTGGCAGCTGTGTTTCAAAAAGATATTCGTAAAGTCGCGAAAAATTACGGCGTGCACGGAATGTTGAAAAATATCACACTCTATATAGTGAGCCAAATAGAAAGAAAGGATTCGCCAGAGGTCATTTTTGCAAACATGTTTTTCCACATACAAATGATGTTTGCAAATGATAGTGCGTTTTTAGATGCTGTGAATGAACATTACAGTGATAGCAATAACATTCTTTCCATTGAAAGTAATGGAAATTCAAGTATGCAGATGTTCAAATTTGATTTAGTTAGACTGCAAGAAGCTGCAGCAGAGGATGCTATACTTTCTCCCACAACAGGAGAAGTTATCTTGCCGCACTACAGCAAAGTTGTTAATAGCCATTTTGAAGTTTCATGTGTTCCACGTGAAGTTTTTACTATTACTGCTTTTAGTTTTAGTCCATACATTCGACTGGACAACACTTCATATTCTTGGGATGTGAACGCTTCCGGTGTAACAGTACATGGACTGAATGTATTTATTCACAATGCATTGTTTCGACAAACCGACAATGGGTCTGCAATTTTCGTTTCCATTGAAGTTTTCAAGACAGCGTTAAAGAAAGCTGATGGAAGGCGACAGTTTGGGATTGCAGCCTCAGAAACAGAAGGGATTGTCAGCTTAGTTCTCATGAGTATTTCAACCTGCTGTCTATTGATAACGTTTTTCACGTACGCACTGTTTAATGTTCTACGCTCACAGCCCGGAATCAACAATATGATTCTCTGTCTCTGTTTAATTTTCGGATACTTGATATTCATGCTAGGGTCCGGCCAAACCCGTCTTGGTCTTGGCTGCAAGATTCTAGGTGGCGGTATTCATTATATCTGGATATTTACTTTCTTTTGGATGAACATTTGCTCTTACCACATGTATCGCGTATTCGGGTCGATAAGTAAACCTGAACAAGCAACAAAAAGTTTATCCTTAACCTTACTTTACCTGATTTACTGTATTTTTTCTTCATCTGTTATTATAGGCATTAACATCGGAATCACCTACTACATAACTGAAGGCAAAAGTTACGGATACGGTCCTGAAAAAAGTGGAATGTGTTATATTTCGGAACCGATGATGACATTATATACAATGGCTATACCAGCAATCTGTATTATTATTGCCAATATTTTAATGTTTGCTGTTGTAGTAGTTCGCTGTAGACGTGTTTCATTTGTCAAGAAACACGTGCAAAATAATAAGAACTACTTTTCGATTTACGTAAAGTTATCAACACTTACAGGAATGGCATGGATTGTTGCAGTCCCGATGATGTTATTGGAATCAGTTGTTTTCAATTATATCTTTATTGCTCTGACTTGCACTCAGGGAATATACTTTATGGTGGCATTTACATGCAACAAGAGAGTATTTAAACTATATTCTGGTGAATATAATGTAAAGAAAGCATCCGGTTTGTCCGTATATGAGACGCATGCTGTCACAAGATCCAAGTCATCTATCAGTAATTCGGAATCAGTTGTTGTTAAAAGCCAAGTTGTTTCAAATCACATATAATGAAATGATTACAACTCAGCAGGCACATGACGTATTTGTGACATCATATCAACGTTGGTGCAACGTCATGACGTTTATGCACGACGTAGATTTGAGGTTCCCCTATCGATGTGTGCCTGCTGGGAACTACGTTTTCTTAAAATTAAATACTACCCCTAGGAAAGAAACAAAAGTGGTAAAAAATTTCATTCGAATATTTTTGTATGTTGTCGAGTTTTCGGTGATTTTTGTTTACTGTTAGGACAACAAACCCAGTGAGAAAGTTAAAGTGGAACAACTCCGCCAAATTCTTAAAACTGAATTAGCATGCTGGCTTTCATCCTTTTTTGTTCTTGAGCGGACAGACTTTTCTCATCCTTTTTCTTCGTTCTACGGAACCCGGGAAGGGAGATGCATTTTTTAAATATGTTGTGTGAACAAGGTATTAAGTTGTGCGAACAAAATATTATTTTTTGCGCACAATATAATATGTTGCGCGCACAAGATATTATCTTGTGCGGACAACATAATATATCTTGTGCGGACAACATAATATCTTGTTCGCACAAGATAATGTCTTGTTCTCACAACTTAATATCTTGTATGTACAAGATATTATCTTGTTCGTCCAAGATATCATCATGTTCGCACATTATATTATCTTGTTTGCATAACATAGATCTATATCTTGTGCGGAAAACACAATATCTAATGCGTCTGATTAAATTGTGCGTACAACATAATATGTAGGGCGCACAAGATATATTATGTTGTCTGCACAAGATCTATGTTTGCAAACAAGATAGTATCTTGTGAGAACAAGATAATATCTTGTGCGCACAAGGTATATATCAAAGTGTCTGCACAAGATCTATGTTGTGCAAACAAGATTATATGTTGTGCAAACAAAATAATATGCTGCGCGAACGAGATAATAACTTGTGCACACAAGATAATATTTTGTGCGCACAAAATATTATGTTGTGCATACAAGATCATACATGTATGATCTACAGCATATATTCAGAGAAAAGCGATCACGTGAAACACAACTCACCATGTTGATCGAGGAGCTTGCCCGGAATGCAAGTGGGGGTAAGCAAACTGACCTGGTACTGCCGCAGTGGATTTTTCGAAGGCATTTGACAAAGTAAATCATGCCAAACTTCTTTGGAAGCTCCATCAGTACGGGATCATATATAGCAATAGCACTCAGCTGGATAAGGGCCTTCTTGGGTAACCGGTCGCAGTCAGTTGTCTTGGATGGTGAGGAGTCAGACTCGGTTCCAGTCACATCAGGAGTACCTCAGGGCTCAGTAATGGGACCGATTCTGTTCCTCATCTACATAAATGACCTCCCAGACATTGTCACATCCAAAGCCCGACTTTTCGCGGATGACACGGCCGTTTACCTTACTGTTGAAGGTCCAAATGACGGCAGAGTGCTACAAAATGATCTCGACAACCTGGCTATGTGGGAGTCCAGATGGGACATGGAGTTTAACCCTTCCAAGTGCCAGGTGGTGAGGGTGACAGCCTTCAGGAGACCAATCAATACTTTGTATTACTTACATGGCCAAGTCCTGGAGGCTGTGAGTTGTGCTAGGTACTTGGGGTTGATATTTCGTCGTCCCTATCTTAGAATCCCCAAATAGACAGAATTACAGGGAACGCAAATCGCACATTGGGCTTTTTGAAACGAAACATTAAGACCAAACTTCCCAAAGTGAGGGAGACTGCCTACAACATGCTTGTCTGCCCCAAACTCGAATACGCTTCCCAGATATGGGATCCCTACACTAAAGACAAAAAAAGCTCAAATCGAAAAAATACAGCGCCGAGCCGCTAGATGGACCACTAACAATTATGATTCTAGGTCCAGTGTTACAACGATGCTTGAAGGCCTAGGCTGGCGGACCCTCCAACAAAGAAGGTCAGACGCTCGCCTATGTCTATTCTACCAGATTATCTACGGGCTAGTGGCAATACCCATGCCAGACTACATACAACTTAAAACTTCGATTTCTAAAAATTGCCACTCAATGACCTTCCGCCAGGTCCACACTTACAAAAACTTTTACAAATACTCTTTCTTCCCCCTGGCTGTTGTCCAATGGAATGCTCTCCCAGAATCAATTGTATGTTTGCCAACCCTTGAGGCTTTCAAGGGTGAAATTGGTAAACTGCACCACTCCCGTCCCTTGTTCCCGAAAGTGATCACGGTTTTTAATTTTGATTTTAACTTCTCTACCTCACCAACTGTTTTAAACCCTATCATCTTTTATCCTCTCACTATCCCCTCTTAACTTTTGTCTATATTTTCCTTCTTATTTCAGCACGACAGCGCACACCTGCCTAGCATGCCCGCGAGGGCGTGAGGCAGTATATAGAGAAAGAGAAAGACAATATCAGTTGTGTGCACAAGAAATGATGTTGTCCGCACAAGATCTATGTTGTGCAAACAAGATAATATATTGTGCGCACAAGATATTAATTTGTGCGAACAATATTTATTATCTTGTGCGCACAAGATAATAACTTGTGGGCACAAGATATAATGTTATTCGCATAAGATAAGATCTTTTGCACACAAGATACTATCTTGTTCGCACAACATATTAAAATAAATTGCAAGCCCATCACGCAAACACGCCTATATACTTTTGACCCCCTTGAACCCCACTTTTATACAGTAAAACTTGGGTTTACAGGGGTAAACCTTATTTTTCTTATTTCTGTTCTGAAATATAGATTGTGGGTACTCGTTAGAACCGCATCGATGAGGCGGTTCTAACGAGTGCCAACAATCTATATTTTGATCAGAAATAAGAAAAATATCACAATTTTTCATCATAAATTTTTCATTTTTTCAGCGATAAAGGTGGCAATGTATTTGTATAGGCGTGTTTGCGTAATGCCCTTCCAGGGTTCAGTATTGTTCAATAAAAAAGATTCTGCCAGTCACACTTCAAAATAGCCAGCCTCTTTGAAACACTATGTGTAGGGATAAATCGCGTGCAGCCACCGAAGCGCCCCATTTAAGGGACATTACGTGTACCGGCCCCGATAGCTCAGTTGGTAGAGTGTCCGCTCCGGCTAACGGGAGGTCACGGGTTCGATCCCGGGCCGCGACATACCAAAGTCGTTAAAAATGGTACTAGCTGCTCCTCGCTTGGCACTCAGATTTACGGGGTAGAGCTAGGACTGGTCGACCCAGTGTCAGGATAATGTGACTGGATGTGGTATCATGTAATGTGTCTGGGACATGATACTTCAGTGAGCCAGCACTATAAAAGTGAGCATTGAGCTCCCTGCCGCAACCAGACACCGTCGTGCTATAACTGAAAATTTGTTGAAAGCGACGTTAAACCCGAATTCACACACATAAGAGTGTAGGCACGGTCAATAACATAATCTACATGCATATATATGCCTTCAGTGAGGCCTAAAAAATAGCCGTGCTTCCGCTAACCCGACCCACCCTGCTTCAGACCCCTCGACTCTACTATTTTTATCAATAAAAGAACAAAATAAAAATTAAAACACTGACCCTATCATTTTCAATTTCCGACCCTACCTAGTGTCGTCTTTGCATTTTCCCATAGTACTTGCGCGTTTTAGTTTTAAGTACATGTTTGTCTTAGAGGATCTAAGCCTGTCCAGGAACCGCGGTGCGAGGCGGACCGTCCATGCTAATACACCCTATTGGTTTCATTGGGCGACAGGGCTTGAGATGTCATTTCATCTCAATGTCGGGTAAAAGTCCCACAAAATTGGAAGCAACGTCTCCAAAATGACCTTTACAGTGTTGACAGGGACGTTAAACCTCAAATCAAACAAACAAGTACATTTTTGTAGTTTTCGGCATTTAGTATCTTCCAAAATAAAGAGCTGACTTTTGTGCACCTAAAACAGTGAGGTCTCAACATGACAATTTTATTAACAAAAAACATATATAAAAACAAAAACACATACAAAATATAGGCCCAACTCTGTTTATTGTTTATTTTTTTTTTTCGTCGGGAGAAAAAATAAAATAACAAAACAAAAGTTTCTCCTACCTACCGATCAAATATTTTTTCAGCATGTCAGCGGAAACACACCTATTTTTTCGAGCCTTGGATTCAGAACTGAACATTTTAGGAGTTTCAAACTTTCTTGAGCAGTTGGTAGAACTTTCCCTCTACAACTGTTTTTGCTGGATATGTTGATAAAATATCAACAACAAAGGAGTTCTCGTAGAAATGGGCAGCAACAACAATAGAAAAACAGAAACGTCGTGATAGGTGTGTGTTTGCGTTTCCAGCTATTTCTTTAAAAGTAAGGGCTTCTCTTAACCAATATATGATAACGAAATCTTCCGACGAATAAGTTTGGAGTAGTTCATTTCCAAATATAGACATGTCATGTTTCTTGTTATGCCCCCGCCATTCTAACAATGGTGGAAAGGTCATAGAGTCCTGCTCCTGTCCGTCCGTCCGTCCGTCCGTCGGTTCGGACGAACGAAATGATGCTTACGTCGGACTCTACTTCTCTAGGTTTAGGTGACTCCAGTCACATGCAGTTTATTCCGTCAAAGTTTCAGTCACATAAGACCCATTTGGTTAGAAAAAAATCTGTTTAAGTGACTGGTCAAATAAAAAAGTCACATAATACCCCAGTTAGAGCATCAAAAAGTCACATAAGACTCATTTCGTCAGAACGTCCGTGCATGCGTCCGAAACTTAAACACGGTCAATAACTTATTTCGGAATGGATTTTGAAATTTCTTGGCAGAAATGTTCATCATCGTGAGACGTTAAGTCGCACGCAAAACCCAGGTCTGTACCTCCAAGGTCAAGTTTGTACTTGGAGATCAAAGGTCAAAAAAGGGTCCGGAACTTAAACATGGTCAATAACTTTCTTATTTCTGTATGGATTTTGAAATAACTTGGCAGAAATATTCACCATTATTAGATGATGTGTCGCTCGCAGATGTGTCAGTACCTCCAAGATCAAGGTCGTTCTTAGAGGTCAAATGTCGAATAAAGGGTTCAAAACTTAAACGCAATCAGTAACTTTATTTCTGTATAGGTTTTGAAATTACTTTGCAGAAATGTTCACCATCATGAGACGATATGTCGCGCGCAAAACCCACGTCCGTACCTCCAAGGTCAAGGTCGTACTTAGAGGTCAAAGGTAATAAAAGGGTCCGAAACTTTAACACAGTCAATAACTTTCTTATTTCTGTTTGGATTTGAAATTACTTTGCAGAAATGTTCTTCATGATGAGACGATGTGTCACGCGAAAAAAACCCAGTCCTTACCTCCAAGGTCAAGGTCATACTTAGAGTTCAAATGTCAAAAAAGGGTCCAAATCTTAAACACGGTCAATAACTTTCTATGAATTAATACTAGCATCAACATATTTTAATGCGGGGGCATCCGTGTTCTGTGGACGCATTTCTAGTTTTATTTTTATTTTTGAGACATGTTTTACAAATATGATCGTTCTTAAAGTAGTGTAGACCCAGATCCGCGGCGTCTGGTCTGGGTCTATACTGTTTTCAAATGTCCCCCAAAAAGGGACGCTAGGCATATATATTATGGATTAAAGGAATGATCCATACTTAACAGAACAGATTCATTTCGCTGGGTTGGATATGTTTAGAGAGGCCAACAGGAAGACAAAAAAGTTGTTTCCTTATAAATCTGGCAGAATATACCCAGCAGGTACATGACGTGATTGTGACGTCACATCAACGTCGGCACGACGTCATGACCTTTATGCAACGTCACATCAACGTCAGTGCAACGTCATTGTGACGTCACATCAACGTCGGCACAACGTCGTGACCTTTATGCAACGTCACATCAACGTCGGTGCAATGACGTTGCACCGAAGTTGATATGACTTTGCCCTAGCGACGTTTGCCTGCTGGGAGTTATGATGCCAAATGCTATTTTCAGAACTTCAGGAAACAGGAGTTCGATTCTTAATAAGTGCTGAATTTGAGCTGGGTCCTGAAGAGTGTCTGTTCGTTCCTGAAATAGCTTGTGGAGACAAAGAAGAAATCATTTTGTGTGGCCTCCCTTGTGTGTTTATTCATTTCCTTTAATTGATTTCAGTTTTCTCCTTAATTAATTTTCCATACGCTTCTGAAATGGACGTTTTATGTATTAGATCAATATACGTGCACGAAAAAGTCCCTGCAGCCTGTTTTTTTTAAACCCCACGCTTTTCGAAGAAATAGTGGGGATATTGTAATCGTCTTCGCCGTCCGTACGCCCGTCTTACCGGATAGCTCCTCCTTGACCTTTAGAGATACAAACTTGGAATTTTGGGAACTGATAGATCTTTGGTCTGGGGAGTGCATTACACTCGGAATTCCGATTCCACTCCTGAGGTTGGGGGCTGCATGGGGTGGACTGGGGGTTCAACATCAAAGTTTCTAGAACATGGTCGTGTAACATTTCAAATTGAACGGCAATAGCCACATGATGAGTTGAATACATTGAGATCAAAATTTGACCCCTCAGGTCAATGTGGTGGTCACCAGTGGTAAAAAAAACAAACAACAACAACAAACAAGAGGACCATGATGGTCCTGTATCGCTCACCTGAATCTATTCATCACCTTGTTTTTGATCCCAAATGACCCATATTCAAACATATTAAAGATTTCATAAAGGCAAACATTTTTGGCAAGTTTCATGAAGCTTTAACCAAAAATGCAGTCATATGTATGATTTGACCAATTTTGTTTGTTTGATTTGAGGTTTATACTATTTAGGTCATTTTGGAGACGTTGCTTCCAATTTTGTGGGACTTTTACCCGACATTGAGATGAAAGGTCCGCCCCTTCATGTCTGACAGCATTTATATTTCTGCAGCCAGAAGGTTGATTTCAATCATTTCTAATCTGTAGCATGCTTATGGTGGGGAAATTATGAAATAAAAGTAGGTCGAGTGATGACAATGTTTTTTCTAAAAATAGCCAAAACAACTTTGACCATGATCCAAACACCCTGAACGTCTGAATTGCTTGAGATACTGTATTTATCATACAGAATATTTGTTTAAAGTTATAATAACCCCTAAAAGGTGGGAAAATCCTGAAGGGGTAGCCTGGCAAACAGCATAGGCCCAGATCAGACGTCGCAGAACGTGGCATCTGATCAGGGTCTGCACTGTTTGCTAACAGCATTTTCTGTCAAATAAAATACCCCTCCTGTCCAAGGTATTACAAAAAGAGGACAATTCTGAGCAAGTTTGATGATGATTGGACTAAAACTGTGGCCTCTAGAGTGTTAACAAGGTTTTTCTATGATTTAAACTACTTTTCATCCCACATGACCCATATTCGAATTTGACCTAGATATTGTAGAGATGATCATTCTGAGCAAGTTTGATGATGACTTGACCAAAAGTGTGGCCTCTAGAGTGTAAACAAGGTTTTTCTATGATTTGACCTACTGACCTACTTTTTAACACGACATGAAACATATTCGAACTTGACTGAGATATTGTCAGGATGATCATTTTGAGCAAGTTTGAGGATGATTGGACCAAAACTGTGGCCTCTAGAGTGTTAACAAGGTTTTTCTATGATTTGACCTTCTGACCTATTTTTTGGCCGACATGACCCATAATCGACCTTGACCGAGATATTGTCAGGATGATCATTCTGAGCAAGTTTGATGATGATTGGACCAAAACTGTGGCCTCTAGAGTGCTAACAAGGTTTTTCTGTGGTTTGACCTACTGACCTACTTTTTGACCCGAAATGACCCATATTCGAACTTGACCGAGGTATTGTCAGGATGATCATTCTGAGCAAGTTTGAGGATGACTGGACCAAAACTGTGGCCTCTAGAGTGTTAACAAGGTTTTTCTATGATTTGACCTACTGACCTACATTTTGACCCGACATGACCCGTATTCGAACTTGACCAAGATATTGTCAGGATGATAATTCTGGGCAAGTTTGAGGATGATTGGACCAAAACTGTGGCCTCTAGAGTGCTAACAAGGGTTTCTGTGGTTTGACCTACTGACCTACTTTTTTACCCGACATGACCCATATTCGAACCTGACTAAGATATTATCAAGATGATCATCCTGATCAAATTTGAGGATGATTGGACCAAAATTGTGGCCTCTAGAGTTTTATCAAAGTTTTCCTTTGATTTGACCTGGTGACCTACTTTTTGACCCGAAATGACCCATATTCGAACTTGACCGACATATTGTCATGATGATCATTCTGACCAACTTTGATGATGATTGGATCAAAACTGTGGCCTCTAGAGTGTTAACAAGAAAAGTTTAAGCACGCCCGACGCACGAAGAACGACGCACGACGAACGACGACGCCGGACATCTCACAGTCACAAAAGCTCTCCATGACCTTCGGTCAGGTGAGCTAACAAAAAAAAAAGAAACGCCATATCCAACGCCCCACCCCCCCCCCCCCCCCCCCCCCCCCCCCCCCCCCCCCCCCCACACACACACACACCACCCCATAACGATTACCGGATAACTCCCCCTAGATCGTTAGAGATAGAAACCTGAAAGCTTGGGAACTAATAGATCTTTGGTCTCGGGAGAACACACATTTAAAGATAAACCATAACAAAAATAAACCGCGACAGAAGAACCGCCTTAGACTTTCTGAGCGGTTTACTAGTACTCTAATGTTCGGTCGGTTTCAGTTCTCCGCGGAAGCGACATGCAGCCGACTCTATTACTTCAAGTCTCGTTGGGCAGGGCGAGCAGTATATTTCATAACAGCAACAAATTGATCAACACGGTAGCTCCATAACTCAACAGTGAATCATTTCAGCAAAATAATAACAATACATATATAGATATAGTTCGAACAATTTGACATGAGACTGACCTTTATGCAAGGAGTAAATTAATCAATGTTATCGCATAATACGTCGGCTTTCGTAAACTTCTCGTGAATTTTCGGCATCCCGTGAATTGCGACACATTTTTTTTTTTTTTTGGTTTTACGGCCCTTTCAAGATTATTTCACTTATATCGAGCCGATCGTTAATCAGAGGTGGGCGAAAACCGGAGTACCCGGAGAAAAAACCACCTGACCTTCCGTTGCAGAACTTTGCGTCTCACATGTGACCCGAGTCAGGCTCGAACCATGGCGGTGAGAGACCTAACGATTAAGAGTCAGCGCTCTTAACTCTAGGCCACTTTCGACCCATTTACCGACATCTAAGTAGTGAACAACAATATCGCCATTTTCGGGAGACTGCGAAGAAAAATATATGCATTCAGTCGGGTGTGAAATTGCACGACCCGCAGAAAAAGCAACCGACTGAAGTCGGTTTTTTCTAAGAGTGCCCTAAAATCACCGTGTCATTCTGTCATTCTGTCAGTCTGTCATTCTGTCTGTCCGTCCGTAACCCGTTTGTGAAAATTGGTGATAGTGACTTAACCGCTTGGAATATTTAAACACTTTTTGGCATACTGATAGATATCAATGAGATCTAACCAATGAACTTACGAAATATTACATTCCATTTAGTATAGCCTCGCCGAGGCGAAAAATGTGAAAATTTTCGAACATTTTTGAACTGCTTCTCCTCGGAAACCGTTGGGCCGATTGAAATCAAATTTCATATGGAGCCTCTATGGGATGGGGGAAACCAAAATTTGCTCATGGGGTCAAGGTCACATGACCAAAATGGCCGCCAATCCATATATGGTTTGTCTGTCTGTCCGTCCGTAACCCGTTTGTGAAAATTGGTGATAGTGACTTAACCGCTGGGAATATTTAAACAATTTTTGGCATACTGATAGATATCAATGAGATCTAACCAATGAACTTGCGAAATATTACATTCCATTTAGTAAAGCTTCGCCGAGGCGAAAAATGTGAAAATTTTCGAACTGCTTCTCCTCGGAAACCGTTGAGCCGATTGAAATCAAATTTCATATGGAGCCTCTATGGGATGGGGGAAACCAAAATTGCTCATGGGGTCCAGGACACATGACCAAAATGGCCGCCAAGCCATATATGGTCTGTCTATCTGTCCGTCCGTAACCCGTTTGTGAAAATTGGTGATAGTGACTTAACCGCTTGGAATATTTAAACAATTTTTGGCATACTGATAAATATCAATGAGATCTTATCAATGAACTTGCGAAATATTACATTCCATTTAGTACAGCCTCGCCGAGGCGAAAAATGTGAAAATTTTCGAACTGCTTCTCCTCGGAAATCGTTGGGCCGATTGAAGTCAAATTTCATATGGAGCCTCTACGGGATGGGGGAAACCAAAATTTCCTCATGGGGTCCAGGTCACATGACCAAAATGGCCGCCAAGCAATATTTGGTAAAAACCCTTCAAAAATAGTCTTCTCCAGAACCACTGTGCAGATTTCCACGAAACTTGATAAATAGCATCTGGAACGTAGGCCCATCATAAATTGCTAAAATGGTGACCCTGGGTTGACCTTGACCTTCTTTGTGCCTAGGTCAAACTTTGACACATATGCTTTTGTGTTGGATTTTATCCTGCAAACGATTCAGAATACAGTACTAAAGTATAAGATATATTTTTGCTCCTTACGATAAGGCGCATTTATTGGGGGAACCGTTTTATGTCCAGGTCACATGACCAAAATGGCCACCATACCCATATATGGTAACACTCATAAAGCTAAATTATGTTAATAGAGTTAACCAGTCTCAAGTCAAAATAATTATACGAGGGCTGTTCCTAAATTAATGTCAGTTTAGTTTTATTTCGCACCAGTCGTGCAATGTGTACCCAAAGTGAGTGTTAGAGTTTTACGTCCCACCAACAGCTAAGGTCATACGGAGACAGGACCTCGGTTTATGGACTCATTCGAAAGTCTGGAGAAGCCCGGGATCGATCCTGCGACCCCAAGTTTACAAGGCGAGTAGCGTAACCACTACACCACGGAGGCTTCTACCATCTCATTTCGATAGAGTGAGCATAGGTAAAATCTTGCTCACAATTTCACTGACATTTGTAGGGTGTGCATTTCCTTATAGCGCATTTATTACGTACACTATACGCACATCACGTGAACAAGTCCGCGAAATGAAGACACCCTAAACCCCATTTTTTAGAGAAAACTGGGGTTTACGGGGGTATATCTTATTTTTCTTATTTCTGCTCCAAGACATAGGTTGTGGGTACTCGTTAGAACCGCCTCACTGGCGCGGTTCTAACGAGCACCCTCAACCTATGTTTTGAGTATTTATAAGAAAAATATCAAGGATTTTCATCAGAATAGTAGCCATTTCGGAGATGTGAAAATGTACTATGTTGCATAGGTGAGTTATCGTAATGAAATGTAACACCGTGCTATATAAAGCTCAATGTAAAACCTGTAGACATCCACCCTGAGGTATGCGATATCTATGGGCAGGATCAAATGTCTTACAGGACGATCTGCGGGTGGGTAGCTAAATCTAGGAGCGGAAAGGAGCAACTTAAAGATGCTGCTCACACAGTTCGCCCGGCAACAACAACTGAAAGTAAAATAAAAACAAGAGGGCCCAGAGGGTCCTAATTTGCTCACCTGAGTGTCACTGTCTCTAGTACATTCTATAGGACTATGCTTTCTCTTCGTATGACTTTTGTAAGTTTAAAAATTGTTGAAAATATATGTTTAAGATGACAGGCTGAGGTTTAAGAACTGTGTTATATAGACTTTGGGAGGAATATGACGGTGCTGAGTGAGTGAGAAGCCCGGGGTCGATCCTGCGACCCCTGGTTTACAAGGTGAGTAGCGTAACCACTACACCACGGAGGCTTCTATGACGGTGCTTGGCAGCTTATTATAATTCTATGTAAAATAAGTGGGTCCCGAAATTGGAAAATATAAGCACCAGGAATATACATGTAATTCATACAATCTTAATAGAGGTCCTCTAGATGAGGATACCCACCATATCAAAAACCTGGGCCTTCTAGTTTCAGACAGGAATATTTTAAGGTGTTTTTCTTTTCTTATAAGAGTCTATGTAAAACATGTGACCACTAAGGCGGGGCCAATTTTGACCCCAGGGCTATAATTTGAACAAGTTTGGTAATGGTCCATTAGATGGAGCTACATACCAAATATCAAAGGCGTGGGCCTTCTGGTTTCAGAGAAGATTTTTAAAGTTTTTTTTTCTAATTTTCCCCTATTTGTTGCCATGGCAACTCGAGTTCTGTTTGATTACATATCTTTGAACAACTTTCAGTTAATACCTCCCAAGGATCATTCTGGTGAAGGCCCAGTGGTTTAGGAGGAAATGTCAGTTGTTGACAGACGATGGATGTACGCCGGAGGGACACCGGGGCACTGGCCTATCAGAATAGCTCAATGAGCATAACGCGCTCAGGTGAGCTAAAACAAAATCAGCAATATCCCACCAAACTTTACGGCTGACAAACTGGTCAGAAGTGGGAGGTTGATGGTTTCAGTCAAGAAGATTTTGAAAGGTTTTCTCTAAGTAGGTCCATGTAAAACAAGTAGACCCCTAGGCGGTTCCATTTTTTTTGTCATGGGCTATTATTTGAACAATCTTGGTAGAGGTCCACTAGTCAAAGCTGTGAACCAAATATCAAATGACTGGGTCATTTGGTTTCAAACAAGAAGATTATTCCCTATATATGTCTACGTAAATGAAGTGGGTCCCTGGGTGGAGCCATGTTTTAGCCCCAGGGCTATAATTTGAACAATCTTGGAAAATGCCCACAAGATGAAGCTACCTACATATTAAATATCAAAGGCCTGGGCCTTCTGGTTTCAGTCAAGAAGATTTTTAAAGGTTTTCCCTATGTACGTCTATGTAAAACAAGTGGGCTCCTAGGCGGTTCCAATTTTTGCCCCGGGGCTATAAGTTCAATAGTCTTGACAGAGATCAACTAGACGAAGCTGTATGCCATATCAAAGACCTGGGCATTCTGGTTTCGGACAAGAAGCGAATATTTTTCCCCTTTATAAGTCTTTGTAAAACGCGTAGGTCCCGAAATGGGGCCATTTTTGGCCCCATGGCGGCTTTAATTTGATCAATCTTGGTAGACACACCGGTTACCGCGGTACAACGTGACGCGACTGAGTACAACAAACGCTACCGTCTTTGTTTTTGACAGGAGAAGTGTGAGTTCAATGTTTCCTTTATTTTGTCGAACATATCACGATTTACGTTTTTCTGTTGGTTTTGCGATGACAACAGATTGTGTTTTTGTTGTTTTGTCCAAATTTTAAGTTATGACACGGTCAGAGAAGGGAAATCAAAGCCATAAATTAGGCCAAAACAGGTAGAAAAACAAAACTTCAAGTTTTAAGGGTCTATCAATCAGAAATAAATGACATATACACGAGCATTCTTGGGTTTTTCATGCCTCTAGGCATCGAAGTAAGTATACTCTTTTTAATAATTCATAAAAACATTTAGAATAAGAATCGTACCGATTTTTCTTGGCTCACTACCTTGAAACACGGGTACACCTTACCACGGATCATGTGTTGAGTCTGAGTACACTAAACACGGAACAAATGGAACAACAAACACGGATATGAAAAACCGAATCTGGACGTTTTTACCCATTATAAGCGCCATTTTTCAAGAAACAGCCAAGAGGAACGATACATATTTGCCCTTTAGTTGAAAAATTACAATATGCACGGTATACGCTTGGCCATTCCTAAAACAAAAACGTGTTTTGGGTTATAAGGTGTGTTTATGACATGGAGACAACTTTTTACAATAGATGCACAATAAACAGTCGCTATAATCCATCAAAAATGTCACAAAATAACCTGTTGTTTGTTTGAACCGAGCTTTAACGTCCCCGTCGACACTATTAAGGTCATTTTGGAATTGTTTCCAATTTTGCAAGGCTTTTTATCCGTCATTGAGATTTAACGACATCCCAAATCTACCGCCCAAGGAGAATAATAGGGTTCACATGTATATGAAGGAATGGTCGGACTCGCACCACTTTGCCTGGGAAGACTAAGACCTTCTAAGTGGTTAACCAGTAGTCCTGTGCGACGGGATTCAGTTCTGGGTGGAAGTATCATGCAGTCCATTTATTTCCACAAGCAGCGGAGGATGGGGCCCAAGAATAACTTGTACATGTAAACAATATAAAACTAAAGAGGGACCGTTCAAATAGCCAACAATGAGCTATACTGAGCAAAACCAACTTCAACGAGACAACACTTACAGTGCAACAACAAGAATCTGCAAAATAATTTGTTAGTACAGAAGTTGCGCATGCACATAGTCTGATCGCTGAAAGCGATCAAATTCTGCGAGCAACGAAAGACTAGCCCCGTTTTACAAGTTCTTGCGCACCAGACGAGGAAATCCTAGATTTTACCCTGGGATAGAAACTTTTATCCCACCCGGGTTTTATACGAAGGGCTGGCATTGAAATCAAGAATTTAAGGTGTTTAACTCAAGGGGTGTCTGATGTGTATAGAAAGTCGTTTGTATAGAAAGTCGTGTACGCTGCCCGTAATGTGACGTCACTAAACGTCACAATGGACGTTAGCAGTCGAAGTGACCGCATATTCAAAATCTGTTTTAAGATTTAAGTAATGGCAAGAAAAAGAATCTGACATGGGTGTGACATGAAATGCTCTCTTTGGTAATCATTCTGTTTTACTCACCTCATAAACCAGGGGTCGATTTTTGGCTTCTCCAAACTTTCAGACGAGTCGTTAAATGAGGCCCCCTCTCTGTTTAACCTTAGCGGGTTGGTGAGACGTATAACTCAAAATACACACACGGTCATTCTCTCCCTTTCACTGACTCAAGAAGCGTGGTTGTCAAATTCTGGCGTAAGAATATGCACTGGTGGTTTTATAAGCCTTCAAGGTAAACTCACTGGCTCGATGTGACCTAAATAGTGCTTGCTGGGCTGTTAAACTCCCAACCAAACGAAGAAACAAGCCAGCCAAAGAAATCAGTGTGAGGGATAGATAGGAAAGTTTGTCCATCATACTCAGGGGCGTAGCTACCTGTACGCAGATACGCACTTGCGTACACATTACAAACGTAAAAAAATAGACGTAGAAGAAAAAGAAGACGAAAAAGAAGAGGAAGGAGAAGAAGAAGAAAAATAAGAAGAAAAAGAAAAAAGTAGAAAAAGAAGAAGAAAAAGAAGGAGACGAAGAAGATGAAAAAGAAGAAGAAAAAGTAGAAAAAAGAAGAACAGGAAGAAGAAAAAAAAGAAGCAAAGAGAAGAAGTAAGAAGAAAAAGAAGAAGAAGATGATGATGATGATGATGATGATGATGATGATGATGATGATGATGATGATGATGATGATGAAGAATGATGATGATGAAGAAGAAGAAGAAGAAGAAAAAGAAGAACGAGAAGAAGAAGAAGAAAAACTGTATTTGTCTAGGATATACGCAACACTATAAATTTATTAGCTAGCATAGTTTCCTCCTCTGCCACGGGGACCGCACTTACAGGCATGGGAGCAAATTATTTCCTGTAAGAGTGGTCCCCATTTGGTAAACGGAGTTATTATTTTTAGTATTTTCTTAGGTTTGCGTTCAAATGATTTTCTTCCAGCTACGTCCCTGATACTGTTACGATCCACAACTTCTAATCCTGAATTATCTTCCTTGGCCTACAGGTTTATAACCAATGACAACTGCGTCATGGATACGACTCTTTCGCACAGAGTCGATTTTTTTCAGCTATGCTCCATTCCTTCATTATGGCTGTCATGTCGGAAGATGGTGGTTCGCCCGGGATTTGACTTTCTTCGCAAAAATGACCTCGCGTCAACATACGGACTTGAAGAAAAGGGGTGAGCCAGATGACCCCAACACCATGTATACTATTGCCGAACCTAACAGTGAAACTTAGGATTGGGCTCAAGTTTTGTCTGGTGTCTCACAAGGTGCCGTTTTCGGTCCAGTTTTGTTCTTCGTGGACATTAATGACATTTTTACTGACATTGTGTAACAGGTGACAAAAATGATACACACCTTTGGCCCGGCCGGGGTTCGAACCCGGGCCGCCGGATTGATAAGCAAATCTACCACGTTGCTGTAAAAGCGGGCTTGTACCGAAAGGCCGTACAAGTGTGCTATAAACCTATACATTGTACTATTTTTAAAGTTATATTTCATAGCATTGTATTTTAATTGTCTCATAAGTTATCATTTTTCATAGATTTTCTTAGCCATATCAACATTGTTGCATATTAGGTGTAAGCGTGTTACATAAATTTGTTGACAGTTCACTTCATTGAGCTCAAAGTAGGATATAAATAGCTGTCAGCATAGTTGTGAAACGCGTTTACTATATTTAGAAGTTCTTGCAGTTAGTGGCATATAGTTATAAATAGATAAGTGAAGTATTTTGCAGCGCTGATAAAATTGGCACCCCACCGCACTAAACTTACTGCACATTTAACTGCATGACGCTTTACTAACACTGTAAAACAGCCCAACCCAACCCCGGTCCCGGCCCTAATCCAGTCCGTACCATAGCCTCCTCCCATGTTTAACTCCTTTACATCCCCAATATATTCCGTGTAAAACAAGCCCAAATCAAAAGAAATTGGCCGAAAATTTCCGTTCAAATCTCGTTTGCTCGAAATTTTCTATTTGTGTTGAAATAGTCATTTTTTCGCGTTCTGGCTCGATATCAAGACGGAAAACAACCCCGCACTCACGTAGCGACGTATAATAGATAAGTATCGAATTTACTACATTATATTTCAGTAGTCACATTGGCCGAGTGGATAAGGCGTTAGACTTGGAATACTGTCGTCTGCGAACAGGCTTATTTCTGAGTCAATGTCGGTGGAAATATGATAAATATACAGGGAGTATAACAGAGGACTAAGAACAGTCCCATTCTGGACCCAGACAAAACTGGAACAAACTCCATATACTCGCCATTAACTCATATTGGGTCCATATCATTTACAACAGGAGCTGAAACTATAGGTGACCAATGCCCCCCCGTGGGAGCCAATTTCTGAGTTTTTGTAAAATTTCAAGGGGAGATAATTCAGTCAAAAATGAAACAGAGTTATGCCCTTGGTCAGAATGGGCAAATACTATTCCCCCCCCCCCCCCCGAATCAAAGATTCTCGGGGGTGGGGGATGGCATAAAAACTTACTATTTTCAGTAGCAAGAAAGGAATCTATAAATTCAAGAGTCTCCCCTCCCCAACAATGCCGAAACTAAATAAGTTGGGTTTCAGTTGTTCATAAGTGGGGGATGTGATAAAAACGTTCTGGAAAGCCAGAATAAATGTGTTCACCCGTTCCCTTTGTCCAAGATTTTACTCAACCCTTTAAATTCGCACGTGTATAAGTTCGGAGATCATAATGAGAATCAAACAGGCATAAAAGAGTATGTAACAGCAAAACGGATCGTTTTGAATTAAAATCAGCATCATGTATCATGCATTCGCTGGCGGATTAAAGAGTTTTATTTCAATTTATTTCGCCCCCGCCCATCGGGGCTTGAGAAATAAATTGGGCTGCATGGTGCTTCCACGCAGAGCTGAATCTGACCACAAACGAGTACTTATAAACCGTTTAGAAGGACTAAGCCTGCCCAGGCAAAGCGGTGCGAGCCAGATCGTCCAATGCATATAAGCCTTCTGGTTTCATTGCGCGGCAGGGCTTGAGATGTCATTTCATCTCAATGTCGATTAAAAGTCCCACAGAATTGTAAGCAACGTCTCCAAAATGACCTATATAGTGTTTACGGGGACGTTAAATCCCAATTCAAACAAATATTTCAATTTATGAAGAATATAATCCGTGTTTGTTGTACCCAAATTGTGCTGACTAACCGCGTTCTGGTGTATCATAACCCATGGTAAGGTGTACCCTAACAAAAAATCAACCATTGAACAATCCACGGATTCAGTGGGTATTGACATGAACTAGGGCTCAAGCAAATGCATCAATGGATGCTCTGAAATCGCAATAACATATAAATCACAAAAACATGTGCACAAAAGATGTGTTACTGTCAAAAAACATTTACCGAAGTATGCTGGGGTTGGCGAAAACACACTAGACGAAAGAAAATTGTTTGTGTTTTCGTTAATAATGAACAGAATTCTCTGCAACTGTATCAGTAAATGGTAATACCATTACTCTGCAGCTATGCAAAATAACCACCAAAAAAGATTAGGATCTGGGCTAAAATAAACCTTTTTCTTACCGAAAATACTGCTGTGACGTCATGATTTCTGTAGCGTTCGTTGTACTCTGTCGCGTTCGTTGTACTGCGGTAACCGGTGTGGTAGAGGTCCTCTAGATGAAGCTACATATAAAATGCATGAATAAAAGACCTTGGCCTTCTGGTTTCAGACAAGAATATTTTAAGTGTTTTTCCTAAAAGGATCAATGAAAACATGTAACCCCTTGGGCGGGGCCAATTTTGACCCCAGGGCTTGGTCTATTGGAACGGAGTTTTAGCAATTTGGGTAGAAGGTCACCTAAGCAACATTCCTATGAAGTTTGAATGAAATTGGACCAAGGATACAGGGGGAGTTGTCGTTTAAAAAAATCTGTTTAAGCTGTGGTGGCTATCTTGTTCATCAGAGCGGACCGATTTTAGCTATTTTGGTAGAAAGTCACCAAGGCAATGTTCTTGTGAAGTTTGAATCAAATTGGCCCGAGGGTTTAGGAGTTCAGGTTTGAAGCAATTTTACGTGTTTTTCTTTTTTATTTATAGCAGCCATCTTGTTCATCAGAGCAGCACTATTTTAGCCGTTTTAGTAGGGAGCTACCTAGGTAACATTCCTGTAAGTTGGAATCAGATTGGCTCAATGGTTTAGAAAGAGTGCATTTGAAACAAATATACAGCGCGTTTTTTTTCTTCTATTTTTAGCTCTGTTGGTCATTTTGCTCATCAGAGCAGAGCCGTTTTAGCTATTTTGTTAAAGCGCCACCTAAGCACCATTCCTTTGAAGTTTGGATGGAATTGGCTCGAGGGTACAGGAGGAGTTGTCGTTTGAAAGGTTTCTATTTTTAGCTCTGGTGACCATCTTGTTCATCAAAGCGGAACGATTTTAGCTATTTTGGTAGGGTGTGACCTAGGCAACATTCATGTGGTGTTTGAATCGAATTGGCCCAAGGGTTTAGCGGGAGTTCGCGTTTGAAGCAAATTTGCGACGTTTTCGTTTTTTTTTTCTTCTATTTTTAGCTATGGTGACCATTTTGCTCATTGGACTGGAACATATTTAGCTATTTTAGGTAGCGGGTCACCTAAGGAACATTCCTATGAAGTTTGAATGAAACTTGCTCAATATGGTTCAGGAGAAGTTGTCGTTTAAAGATTTAATTTATCTTTTTTTAGCTCTGGCCGAAATCTTGCTTGACAGCGTGGAACGAATTGAGCTTTTTTGGTAGGGATTCATCTAGGCAACATTCCTGTGAAGCTTGAATAAAATTGGCCTAAGAGTTAAGGAGGATTTTGCGTTTGAAGCAAATTTACGATGTTTTCCCATTTTTAGGTCTGGCGGCCATTTTGCTGATTGGGGCGGAACCGTTTTAGCTATTTTAGAGGGTCACCTAAGCAACATCTATCTATCCTTCGATACGTCTTAACCCCCAAGGGGGACACCAGACGGGTTCCGGGGAACCAAGTGTTGAAGGGGGTTAGTTGAAGTAAAAAGGTAAAGAAAAGTTGGTGAAATGAGTTTGTACAGTGCGAAAAGAGTTGTTAATATAGTTAAAAGATAAAAACAGAATTGGGGTTTTTAAGGAGGAACATGGACCACCAGACTAACAGCATTGCTGAACTGTGCCAGGGTGGGAAGGATAGCTATGTGGCTGGTTAGTGCATTCCAGTTGATATTCATCCTGTGAAAGAAAGTGTACTTGTAGTAATCTGTTTTGGTGAAGATATGTATGTATGCAAATGAGTGATTATGGGCTTATATCCTGGTATTGTGGATAGGGTACTCAGATGCGGGAATGGCAACAAGACCATGTGTGATAGACATCATAACAATACGACTGTCAATACGGCATTGTTCAAGGGGCGTCATTTTAGGTCCTTCAGCATAGCTGTAACGCTGGAAGAGTAACTATCATCACGTGGCAGCCCTTCGTTGGACTGCTTCCACTTTGTATATATCAGTGGCAGTGTGTGTGTGTGTGTGGGGGGGGGGGGCATACAGTGGACGCATACTCGAGCTGCGGCCTAACTAGAGTCTTGTAAGCAACTGATTTCAGATCCTTGTTATGGACCCGAAAGTTTCTTTTCAGGAATCCAAGTGTCTGATTTGCCTTTTTGGTTATGTTGTCTATATTGGAACTCCAATTTAGTTCATCAGAAATTGTGATCCCAAGATATTTAGCTGATGTAATACTCTCCAGCTGAGAACTGTGCAAAAGATACTTGGTTTGAATAAGGGTTTTGAGACGAGTAACATGAAGGACCTGGCATTTAGAGGGATTAAAACTCATATCCCACTTCTTTTCCCACTGTTCTCGTTAGCGTAAGTCTTCTTGGAGCATTTGGCTGTCAGACTGCGAGCTGATGGCGAGGTACATGACTGTTTCATCCGCAAACAGTCTAACTCGTGATTTGACCTACTCAGGCAGGTCATTAATTAATATAAGACAAGAAGAGGATTGGTCCGAGAACAGAGTCCTGTGGGACGCCAGGGAAGACTGGGATGCTTTCTGAGCTTTTCTGATTAATTATCACTGCTTGTTTCCGATTGTCTAAAAAGTCCTTAATCCACTTTAGGGTGTCTCCTCTTATGCCATAGTGATGTAATTTTAGAATAAGTATTTCGTGGGCAACTTTGCCAAAAGCCTTGCTAAACTCTAAAAGTACCAAATCTGTGTGTTTTCCAAGCTGCATGGGTTTAGACAATACGTCAATCAACATGATGAGCTGCGTCTCACAGGATCTCTTTTCTCGGAAGCCATGTTGGAGTTCAAATAGAATGCTCAGTTCATTGAAGTTCCTAAGCTAAAATGACCCCCAATGGTACAGTGGGGTTAACGTTTAAAGATCTTTCTATTTTAAGCTCTGGTGGTCAGCTTGCCCATCGGAGCTGAACGAATTTAGCTATTTTGTAATGGTGCCATCAAGGCAACATTCCTGTGAAGTTTGAATCAAATTGACCCTCAAGGGTTTAGGAGGAATTTGCATTTAAAGCAAATTGTTTACGAAGCACGACGGAATACCTCTCCATGAGCACTTCGTGTTCAGGTGAGCTAAAAATTGTTGCTATTGTACCACACACACACACACACACACACACGCACACGCACGCGTGTGCGCGCGCCAACGGGATTGTTTGTCAAGGTTCTTGTTAATTTTCCGCGATCGGTCATAAGGAAATAACAGTGTTAATATTGGTACGAACAAATAGTCGGATATTTCATGTCCAGGCTGTCGATTTTAGTGAGAAACCCATTACAAAATCATGCCTATTCAAATACACTGAAAAAAAAAAAAGAAGAAAATTCTCAGATAAAAAATTCTGATATTTTTATATTTCTCCTCAAAACATAGATTGTGGGTACTCGTTAGAACCGTCTCAGCGATGCGGTTCTAACGAGTACACACACTATGTTTTAGGCAGAAATAAGAAAAAATAATGTTTATCCCTGTAAAGTAAAAGTGGAGTTGACAGGGGTTAAATTATATAGGCGTGTGTTCGTGATGCTTTGCTGATCGTAGACATACATGTATAATTGATATATCCGCCATTTCACTATCTATATAGAACTAACTAACGCACACACTGACTAAATAACTAAACTGTCTCATTACGGTCCTCCTGGGCCTTGTAGATAAGAGCGTTAACTCATAACCATTTGGTCTCTCATCACTGTGGGTTCGAGGCTGACCCGGGGCACATGTGAGGCGCCAAGTTCTGCAATGGAAGGTCATGTGGTTTAATAATAATGATAATAATAATAATAATAATGATAATAATAATAATAATAATAGAGAAAGCGACCAGTGGGTCACGTATACCCCCGGCCAGGGCCATACTCTGATATAGCTTTCAAGCTTGTATGTAATATGAATGAAGATGTCAAGAAGCTATAAGAATCTATAAATGTGCTTGTAAAAGCTAAACTAAACATAAAATTTCTAAATGGACCAAGGGAGTGAGGGCATCAAAGTTACTGAAGGAGTGGGGGTATCAATGTTACCGAAGCAGCAGGATGGGTTATGCATCAATGAAATCTTTGGACTGATATGCAACATCGATGCAAGTATCAATTGAATTTGTCTTAGAGTTTAGAACATACAGGCATCTATAAACTTTGTCATAAAACTTTAACCAAATGTAAAATTTCTAAGTCCGTGACCTTGAGGTCAAGGTCCCCCTGGGTGGGGGAAGTGACATACATCACGAAATGTTGGAATTGGTACACTGATGCAAGTATCAACTGAATTTGTCTTAGAGTTTAGAACATACGGGCATCTATAAACTTAATAATCTATAATCTATAACCAAATGTAAAATTTCAAAGTATGTGTCCTTGACCTGAAGGTCACTGTGGGGGTAGGACATGCATCAATGAAATCTTAAGACCAGCATGTAACTTCAGTGTAAGTATCAACTAAATCTTTCAAAAGGTTTAGAAGATACAATCTCTCAGAAACTTTGACGCAAAACTTTAACCAAAATGTTACCGGACGGACTGACGGACGGATGGATGGACGGACGGATGGGTGGACGGGCGGAAAGACGGACACACGGAAGGACGCACCAACAAATGTATAGTTAGGTGGCTATGTAAATGGACAGAATCAATGTAAGTCTATTGGATTTATTCCGTTAGACACCGAAAATACTTCTTTTCTGTGGCTAATCAGGCGGACGAACGGCAGGACGAAAACTATATACCCCCATAGCATACTTCGTATGCCGGGGGTATAATAATAATGATAATAATAGTAATAACTTTATTTCAAGAGGATAACATATTTGGCACGTGTGCCAGTCTAACATAATTATAAGAGCAAGTACGCATTGCTGAATAAATTTCGGAACTGAAGTTTACATGAGAACTACTTCTGTTGTGGTAAAATACCATTATTTAAAACATAATACGGTACAGAGACGCACGTCATAAAAATCGTGTTAAAGATCGCACTGGAATCATTCCTGTCCGCGTCAGACTCAGCATTTTAGTACCTTAAAAAACTGGTGGGGCGAGGGGCGCGTGGCGGAAACCGATGTCCAAACAGCACGTCCTCTACACTCTTACCAGTTTGATAGTCCTTAAAATCGCAGTCGTCGTCGAGAATTCACGCTATCATTGTTGTTTAGCAAAATTAAAAAAATACCAAGTTATGAACATTTTATCTTTTAAACCTAACGTTAGCACTTTACTCCACAGGTTACAGGCTTATATGACGGTTCCAGCGTAAAAACATAGATGGAAGTTTGTTTTAGTATTCTTTATGTTGGTTGACGCCTGATGCTCCGTCTTTGGTCGGGCCCCTCGGAGTCTAACTGTTGGTTTTCTTTTGCTCCAGCAATTCTGTTGTTGTATGCTGTCGAGTCCTCAACCTTGTTTAATCTCTGTAGTTTTTTTTTATTTGTATGTTCTCGGAGATGTTACACTGATGAGTTAGGAAGCCTCCATGCGGACTAAACAAAATTAGTGTATACCGCGACAGAGGTAAGGGCGAGGATTATGGCCATGTAAAATCGATTTAAGCCCCCCCCCCCCCCCCCCCCCCCAGGTGAATTCTTTCCACTGACCGTTCCAGGGCGGTTCTTCTGTGTCGGTTTATTTATGTTGTTGTGTGTTACTAACTGTGTGTATCACTTGTGTCTTTTTATTTTGGATGGCCATTTTGGCCATTTTGTGGGAAAGTAACTGTCCTTATGGCCTTCCTTTGTTTAGGTTTCCATTATGGTCTGGTCGCTTCATATTTGTGTTGTTTTTTCCCCCCTTTGCTGTCTTTGATGGGTGGAGTAAGTTAATTGTATCGATTCCTGATCTTTGTTTTACTTCTACTTTGTCCATTCAAGTCACCTCAGGTAAAAAAGCCTCATTGCGTGGGAGTAGGTCACACGCCCTGAGGCATCAAAAATGTCGAAAAAGTGGACGTGAAAGTGAGGTGGAACCCGATCATTTGCTCCAGTCAATGGGGCTGGGCGGGGGAAATCAGGACTTCCTCTCTCATGTCCCGATACAGACAGCTTTGGATTCTAAATTATAGAGGATCTTCAGAGGTCGGGGACCAGCCAGGTGCGGTCGATCTGGTCTTGCGTCCAAACACAGCCCCAACTAACCAGCCCACAAACCGTCTGAGGATACAAGCAATCTATCGTTCACGATAGCCATTCCATTTTGAGTGCTGTTCCGAAGTTAGCGCAGATTAACCCTTATCTTGCTGTTCACGACAACCCCTATCTTTGCAAACAGTGTAGATCCAGATCAGATGGCTTCTGAAGAAGCCATCTGATCAGGATTTACACTGTTTGGCATTCAGTTTATGAATTTGTAGCAATAAATTACATCAAGTAATTTGATTGGTTGATAGACAGAAATTGGTGTGTCTTAAATTAATATTCAGCAAGAGAAGGGTTATTATCAGTCACCTCCTATATTAATTGCATTGCAGCACGTTGACCTGATAAACATCTGCTATCTCAGGACAAGTGAGCTTTATCAGGTCAACGTGACATTGCACTTCTTAGAACTGGCAAAACTGAAAAAATTGGCAAAAATGTAAATGTATATCGGGATAAACTGATAAACGGAATACCAGATTCGTGTCCTTTGATATCAAGTTTATCAGGCGCGGCTTCGAGAACGCATGTAGAATCGCGAGGCTTGCCTGATAAACTTGATATCAAAAGACACTCACCTGGTATTCTCTATATATCCGTGAAGTAGATAGTGCTTGAGTGCGTGCTTGAATTTAACCCTTATCTTGCTGTTCACGACAACCCCTATCTTTGGAAACAGCGTAGATCCAGATCAGATGGCTTCTGAAGAAGCCATCTGATCATGATCTACACTGTTTGACATTGAGTTTATGAATTTGTAGGAATAAATTACATCCAGTAATCTGATTGGTTCATATGCAGAAATGGGTGTGGCTTAAATGAATATTCAGCAAGAGAAGGGTTAAACAGGGTTTCTCTTTCCCTAATTGCCAGCCTCAGTAGCTCAGTTGGATGCGCGTCTGATTGGAGATCAGGAGGAAGCGGGTTCGATACCTGCCGGGATCGGCAACATTCTTTCGTGGAGATTGATCATGAAATCTTTTCTACGATCATTCTCTCCCTTCCGCTGATTCAAGAAGGGCGGCTGTCAGTTTCTGGCGAAAGAATGTGCACTGTACTTGCTAACCGCTTATGTATAAGCCTGCCCAGGAAAAGTGTGGATAGGTAAACTGACCGGCTCAAAATGGCCTTAATTAGTGTTGACTGGACCGTTAAACTCCAATACAAACAAACGAATCTTTCCCTAATTTCATTTGGTAAACTGTTCTATAGCCAGGGACCTGTGGTGGAAAAGGCTTTCTCTGTTTAAGCTGCGGTATGACCCCTCATGATCTCATAGTTTGTCTGGAGACTGAATGTTTGATCTCCGGGTACTCCTGTTTTCGCCCACCTCTGATAAACGATCGGTTCGATATGAATGAAATTATCTTGAAAGGGCGGTAAAACAAAAGCAAAACGAAACAAACAAAAACTGTCCCATTATAAGTTATTTTGGTACATCAATATTCACTAGCGAGTACAATTCAAACATTCTTAAACATTTTGCTTTATCATGTATTTTCAGCATTTTTACCAGATCATAGTAAAACAAGAAACGGGGAAATTCCACGAAAACTAGGTTTTTCCAACAAATGCATGAAACCAAGATAACATTACAAGTGCAGAGTGTCCATTCTTGCACGCGACACTCCGCACTGACCTGTTCTATAATCATACCAAATATCATTCGAGTTATGCTCCGGAAACGAAATGTTAAAATATATTGATCAGGGGCGATAATTCGAAAATAATGAATACCAGCAGAGTTGTCAATCTTGCACGCGACACGCCGCAATTGCCTGTTCTGTAATCATACAAAATATAATCTAAATATTTCAAACGGTTGTCCATGAAACGAAAGAAAGTAAAAAATATCGATCAGGGGAGATAAATTAAAAAAAAACGAAGTAAAGCAGAGTTGTCATTCGTACATGCGACACTCGGCACTGACCTGTTCTATAATACTTCTAAGTATCATGAAAATATTTCAAACGGTTGTGGAGTGATGCTCCGGAAACGAAATGTTAAAAAATGGATCAGGGGAGATAATTCGAAAATGAAGACAATCAGAGTTGTCATTCCTGCACGCGACACTTTGCAATGACCTATTATGTAATCCAACCAAATATTATTGAAGTATTTCAAACTGTTACCGAGTTATGCTCCGCCGGGAAACCATAAAAAGGGTAAAAATATTGATAAGGAGAGATAATTCAAACAAGCACAGTTTTCATTCTTGCACGCGACACTCTGCACTGACCTGTTCTATAATTCTACCAAGTATCATTAAAATAATTCAAACGATTGTGGAGTTATGCTCCGGAAACGAAATGTTGACGCCCGCCCGCCGTCAATGTACATCATTTCAATAACCAGGGTTTTCCATTGGAAACTGGAAAACAAACAATTCTAAAGTGGTGCCGGGGGTCTTCACGAAAACATGCCTATATAACTTTGACCCCCTTAAACCCAACTTTTATATAGTAAAACTGGGATATACAGGGGAAATAATTATTTTTCTTATTTCTGCCCAGAGACATAGATTTGGGGTACATGTTAAAACCACCTCGCCGAGGCATCATAACGAGTACCCACACTATGTTTTGAGTAGGAATCACAATTTTATGTCTCAAAATTTTCCTTTTTGGTGGTTAAATTTTCAATATATTTGACTGGGTGTGTTTTCGTAATGGCTATGTTTATACTGAATGAAACTACAAAACATCTAGGCTATTTGACAAATAATAAAAATAATAAAAATGAAAAAAAAAAATAATAATAATTTTTCTTGTAATTAAAACATTGAAAATTTAAACTGCTTTTCACACCTTTGGTCGCGTGCTTAAAATTACTCAAGCAGTAAGCACTCTTCAGGCGCACAAGGTGTTCAGTCAGTATAATGCTTTAACACCTCTTTGCTAAATTACTCAGAAGTCGTATGTCCACTAATTAAAGATGTCCGTTTGTTAATTAATGAAAACAGAGTATTTCTTTCTTTGGCGTGTGTATATATGGTGATTAGACATGTTCTTCGACCACATAGAGGTTAGTGCCCTTATTCTTACCAACTATCATACACTGTTTGTTTTTATACTCCTATATCACATTTTTGGAAGTTATTTTATTAAAGGTAAACATGAGTATGAACATTAGCAACTCATCCCAAACCTTGGAGAACATGATCAATACTATGATCAACACCCCATTACCTGTATCTCCATGCTCCCCAAACTCTAGGGACAGCTCATGCGGTCGGGGAGAAGGGGACCTGACCATCATGGTGGAAACTCCCAATACCAGCATCTCAAGTCCCGGGACTTCAATCTTGTCGGGATCCGAAACCTCTGGGTCACTTTCCCCCTCCCCCTCCCAGGATAGAAGCCCGCGGACCTATGCCGAGGTCGCTTCCGGTCTAACCTCCCCTGTCATGACAGAATCCCACCAGTCCCAACCACAAGGCAAGAGCCCTCAGACCATAGGGACTATGGCGCAGTCACCCTCTCAAGAGACCCCAAGCCCAGCCAGTCCAGGAAGCCCAAATACCAGCTCCAGCACACCTAAGCCCCAAAGAAGAAAAGCAACCGCCACTAGACCCACCGGGGTCACGGCGGCTGGGCCTATCATAATGGGGGGGATTAGCATAACCCACACCACCGCCAAATCCCCCAAATTTTATACCCCTAAAACCAGCCCCACAGTCAGCCTACAGTCCAATTCAATTCAAAACCCGGCTACCCCTTTAACTCTTAAAAAGAGGAAACAGGTCGACAGATCCCCCCTCTCCCCAGACGACCAGCCCAAACGAGCCAACGTAGGCATCTCCCCCATCAACCCCAATGAAGGGGACGATTCCTTTGATCGCTCCTTGCAGAATGTAGTCAATATGGCAGTCAACAACATGAGCTGCCATGGATCCAATGGAAGCCCAAACACTACACCCTCCCCAAGCCCATCCCGATCCCCACCACTATCCCCATCCCTCACCTACGTCACCATTACAAAGGTCGGGGGACCCATCTCAAAGTCAGAAAGGAAAGAAACTATCAGGGACTTCACAGCCTTTCTTAAATACGACAATATCAAATACACCCTTGGACCAGAAGGTAACCCCGGGATCACCTTCAAAATAACAAGCCAGGCCAGCCATAAAGCAAAACATTACACAGCCAACCACAGGTTGTCCTTCGAGCCAAAAGCTCAGCTGTCAAGCAGCCCCCCAGTTGGCAGAAAAAGGGGTCCGAAGACCCAAAGACCCGACCCTCCAATAAACTCCAATACCGGCACTGGCATTCTCAAAAGCACAGGCGTCATCGAAAATGTCCCCATAGGCACTGACCTACAAGAGCTGAAGGTCAAACTCAACACAAGTGGGCACAACATAATAAAAACAAAACGTGTGCTCACAAGAAACAAAAAACCAACCAGGGTAGTGAAAGTGACCTTTCAAGAAAAGGTCGCGCCCAGCATTATTAAAACAGCTGATAGGACCTACTTAATCCAACCGTGCAGGGTACCGTACATACGGTGCAACTCCTGCCAGTCTCATGGTCATTCCGCGGGGAAGTGCCCAAACAAAATAAAAGTCTGCCCCCACTGTAGCATGTGGCACTCCCATCACCAATGCCAAGTCAACTATAGATACAGGAAATGCCCAAACTGCGGGGTGCCACACGGTGCAGCTTACCCCCAGTGCCCTACCTTCCTCACATACAAAAGGAAGGTAGATACCCTTAACAGAATAACCAGGGAGGAATGGAACATTAGGCGTATACAGGAGTCCGTCGTTCATGTTGCACACCCATTAGACGATGCCCCCACTCATAACCCCACCCAAACATCTCCCACTATAACCCAGATGCAGACACGGCCCATAGCCAACCCATCAGTACCAAATTATCCCATACCTAACCCCAATCCTAACCCTAGCCATACACCCAGCCATAACCAAAGGTATGTTACAACAGAACAACTCATCACCATCCTCGTTGAGGTGATGAAATTGGATAAATTGACCCTAGCCCCAAAAGACAAAGCGAAAGCAGTGGGAAATATCGTCAGAACCCACACCCACATAAACCCACACCTGAGTACAAACATAACAGACACCCCGGCTAGACAAAAAACGCACTGCCATACAAATGCCACCAACAGGCGTATAGCAGCACTAAGAGCAGACAACCCAACTCCCATGGATACCTCAACACCCAACCCAACAAACCCGACCCCAAGCCCATAGACATTCTGACCCCACCCACCCGACCCTATAAGGATATATAATGGCGGACTCCACTGCAAAACCACCCCCTCCACCAGCCTCCCGACTTGACGTTCTGCAGTGGAACTCCCGTAGCGCTGTCAATTTACATCAACTTAGAGCCTTTCTAGATGAAATCAAAGTACTGAAAGTACTAATAGAAGGTGATGGTAGAAAACAGTTAGTTTTTACACTGGGCCATTTCATTTCATTATCTTTTTTTTTTTTTTTTTAATTTTTAAAACAGTCAATGGTTATGTGTAATTGTAGTAACGCGAGGAACAGACATATGAAATGTCAAAAACAAAATTGAGGATCGAACGGTACATGTTGTGAATCTCTTCTTGTTTCAATGAGAATAATTCTGGAGACAATTACAAACATAGACTCTAGCAAACAAGATAATTTACTCAACACTCTATACGTGCTATCAAATGGCTTTCTTACAACAACGGCCTCCGCCCATAGGGGCTTGAAGAAATATATGGGCTCCATGATGCTTCCACGCAGAGCTGAATCCGGCCCGCACACTAGTACTGGTAAACTGCTTAGAGGATCTAAGCCTGTCCAGGAACCGCGGTGCCAGGCGGACCGTCCATGCTAATAAACCCTTTTGGTTTCATTGGGCGTCAGGGCTTGAGATGTCATTTCATCTCAATGTCGGGTAAAAGTCCCAAAAAATTGGAAGCAACGTCTCCAAAATGACCTTTACAGTGTTGACGGGGACCTTAAACCTCAAATCAAACAAACAAACATTTCTTACACCAATATTCCGGGACACTAGCTGGTTTTTATCTGAGGCTTCGAACACAAGTTTAAAAGTTTGTAGGTTGCTATGTTTTGTCAAGCGTTTGAAAGACGGTCGTCGACCTAGCGAAACCTGGATTAAACAAGAGGGCCATAATGGCCCTGGAACGCTCACCTGATCCGAATTGTACAGATAAAGTGGTAGGTAATATAAGGTGGAGTGGATGGATTGAGCCATTTTGGTTTAGAGTTACCAAAAGAACATTCCTGTGAAATTATTTCAAAATCAGTCTACCTATTTAGTAGTGCATCACGTGAACAAGTCCGTGAAATGAAGACCCCTCTAAACCCCACTTCATATAGAGAACACTGGGGTTACGGGGTGGGGGTATACATTATTTTTCATATTTCTGCTCAAAGACAGGTTGTGGGTATTCGTTAGAACCGCCTCATTAAGGCGGTTCTAACGAGCACCCACAACCTATATTTTAATCATTGTTAAGAAAAATATCACGGATTTTCATCAGAAAGTAGCCATTTTGGGGATGTTAAAAATGCACTATTTCGCATGTGTGTGTTATCATAATGAGAAGTCAATTTAAAACTTGTTTAATGTTTCGTTTGGTGGCTTTTATGTTCAGTGGAGCGAAACTATTTTGAGCAACTTTGTCAGAGGGTCACCCATGGAACATTCCTTCCAAATTATTTTCTTTCTGCATGAGGATGAAGTCTTTTCAAAGTTCCCTTCTAAAGAGCTGACATGTGTTACAATCTGGACATTTTCCAGACATTGAGGGTCATGTCCTAGTGCGTGTTTGCTCAGCATCACGTGAACAAGTCCGTAAAATGACCCCCATCCCTAAACCGCCCATTATATGGAGAAAACTGGGGTTTACGAGGGTATACATTATTTTTCTTATTTCTGCTCCAAGACATAGGTGGTGGGCACTCGCTGAGGCGGTTCTTACGAGCACCCTCAACCTATATTTTGAACATTTATATTAAAAATATCAAGGCTTTTCATCAGAAAACTAGCCGTTTTGGAGATGTGAAAAATGCTCTATGTTACACGGGTGAGTTATCGTAATGGTCTTACTTACAATGCCTCGCTGTGACAATTGGCGGGGTGGTGGGGGGGGGGGGGCAAGCATTGTCATAAAATGCTAGACATATAATGAGTCATTAGTTCCCTTTGACAATACAGAGCTAACCTTGTATGTCACTATCTGGACATATTGTGGACATTGAGAGTCAGGTCCTAGTGCAACAGAGGGAAATAAAGAGGCTCAGTTTTACTACTAATGTCTCATGGTGACAAAGTTGGGGGTGGTTATGTGTCAGTGGTTCCCTTTGACAATACAGAGTTGACTTGTATGTCACTGTCTAGGTACCTTGTAGACATTGAGGGTCAGGTCTTAGTGCAGCAGGAGATGAACCGGCTCAGCCTTAACCCTATATAAAACCAGTGGGCTCCGGGCAAGTCCAGTTTTGACCCGATGGGGTTATAATTTAAACAATCTTGGTAGAGGGCAACTAGAGGAAGTTTCATTTCAAATATCAAAGACTTGGACCTTCTAGTTTCAAAAGAAGGTTTTTAAAGGTTTTCAGTACGCAAGTCTATGTAAAACCAGTGGACCCTGGGGCGGGGCCATTTTTTGACTCCCGGGCTTTGATTTGAATAATCTTGGTAGAGGTCACCCGCATGAAACTTCTAGCAAAATATCAAAGACCTGGGCCGTGTTTTTTTTTTTTTTTTTTTTAGAATAACATTTCAAGGTTTTCCATATATGGCTATGTAAAACCGGTGGGGCCTGAGGCGGAGCAACCTTTGGCCCCAGGGCTATAATTTACACAGCATAGTAGAAGACAACCAGATGAAGCATCATACCAAATATCAAAGACCTTGGCCTTCTGGTTTCAGACAAGAACCTTTTTAAATGTTTTCCATATATAAGTCAAAATAAAAACAGTGGGCCCCAGGGCAGGGCCATTTTTCACCCAAGGGCTATAATTTGAATAATCTTGGTAGAGGTCTGCTAGATCAATCTTCACACCAAATATCAAAGACCTGTGCCTTGCGTTTTCAGAGAAGTTTTTTTAAGATTTTCCCTATATATCTCAATGTAAGACCAAAGGGCACCCGGGGTTGCAATTTTGGCACAAGGACTACGAGTTTAAAATCTTGATATAGATCCACAAGACGATGCTACATACCAAATATCAAATATCTGATATCTGAGGCTTATGATTTCAGACAAGAAGATTTTTGAAGATTTTCCCGCGAGATGTCTATGTAAAACCAGTGGGCTACAGGGCGGGGGCATTTTTGGTCACAGGGCTATAATTCTAACAATCTTGATAGAGGTCCACTAGACGCAGCTACATATCAAATATCAAACACCTCAGCCTCCTGGTTTCTGACGATTTTCAAGGGGTTTCCCTATATAAGTCAATGTAAAAGCAAAGGGCACCGGGGCGGGGACATTTTTGGCCCCAGGGCTATAATTTGAAGTCGGAAAGTCCATTGGTCTCATAGTGTGACAAGATTTTAAATGCCATTTGATCACAGTGTTAGGTAAGAGTCCAACGAAATTCGAAGCACGTCTATACAATTTTGTTTATTTGTTTGATTTGAGGTTTAACGCCCCGTCAACACTTTATAGGTCATTTTGGAGACGTCGTTTACAATTTTGTCGGACTTTTACCCGACATTGAGATGAAATGGCAACTCAGCCTCTGCCGCACAATGCTGTCTACCAGTACCCATGTTCGGTAGATTTCAGCTCTGCGTGGAAGCATCATGCAGCCCAATCTGTTTCCTCAAGCCCCGGTGGGCGGGGCCGTTATACAGTCTTGACGGGGACGTTAAACGTCAAATCAAACCAATCAAATACACCTCAGTAAAAAAGGGAAATATTCAGATACAGAACAAGAGGAAATAAAATCTGATATTTTCTGACCTCGCCTCCCACCCCCACCACAAAAAACAAAAAAAAAAACAAGCACCCACCGCCCGGAATAAATATTGATTACCCCGTACTATAAACGTTAAGATGAAGGAGTTTAAGTTATGAAGTCATATTTTCCTGAAGTTCACAGAAATATATCCATGCAACAGTGAATCGGCCCCCGCCCATCGGGGCTTGAAGACATGTATGGGCTGCATGATGCTTCCACGCAGAGCTGAATCCGACCCGCACACGAGTACTGGTAAACCGCTTAGAGGATCTAAGCCTGCCCAAGCGAAGTGGTGCGCACGAGTAGGACCGTCCATGCTTATAAACCCTATTGGTTTCATTGGGCGAAAGGGCTGGAGATGTCATTTCATCTCAATGTCGGGTAAAAGTCCCACAACATTGGAAGCAATGACCTTTACAGTGTTGACGGGGACGTTAAACCTCAAATCAAACAAATGCAACAGTGAAGGTAACTCTGCTCTATCCGCCCCCGCCCATAGGGGCTTGTAGAAATATATGGGCTACATGATGCTTCCACGCAGAGCTGAATCCGGCCCGCACACTAGTACTGGTAAACCGCTTAGAGGATCTAAGCCTGTCCAGGAACCGCGGTGCGAGGCGGACCGTCCATGCTAATATACCCTATTGGTTTCATTGGGCGACAGGGCTTGAAATGTCATTTCATCTCAATGTCGGATAAAAGGCCCAAAAATTGGAAGCAACGTCTCCAAAATGACCTTTACAGTGTTGACGGGGACGTTAAACCTCGAATCCAACAATCGCTCTATCTGTAGTATAGCAAGTCGTAGTATTCCATTCATACTGTCAACTCATTCATTGAACTATTAATCCGCGATCTAGATTTTGAGCGAGTTCAGTTGACGTACATGTACTAGAGTTAACAAGAGTTGGCTTGCTCCAAAACGCGCCGTGTAGGAATTTTGCGACTGCTAGAGTTAGCTTGGTATGAGAGTTGGAAGCCTTGCCTAGTAACAACGAATACGGTGGAAGGTGGGAAATTGTAAGTTAAATGCAATCCAAAAATCGATTATTTCCAACTATTTGAAATTTTGGCAACGTGTTGGAATCAAAGCGCCAAAGGCACTGAAATGACAGATTCTATGAGAAAATCAAAACACTGTGAAAACTTACAGACAACCTTTCTAAAAAATCTTAAAATTTAGAAAAGTAGTTTTGCAAATTCCATTGTATGATATGTTTGCAGATGTCTATACACCGGTGGTATCATGAAATGCCATTCGATGTTTCAAATTTTTGAAAGAAACTATTTACGTTTTCAAAACCAAACATTAAAATTCAAGTTTTAACAATACTACTGTACTGGCAATTAGTAACATTTTTGTCCGGTAGGTTGTGGATACCACCCCCCCCCCCACCCCACCCCCAACCCCCCCCCCCCCCCAAAAAAAAAAACAAACAAAAAAAAATGATACTCTTTTTTTTCACAAAGAGATCGGAGGAGAAAGGCTGGTCAGTCCAGTACATGAATTCCATTGGCTTGAAGACATTTTTGAGTAAGAACAGCGCTATAAGCCCGCGCGTAATCCTGCTGGATTAGATATCCCGGATTCTTGGCGTAAACAAATAAATGGAACCACGTGAGGCCGACGCACTTGATTGATGTAACGTCTCGCTGTTCAGTTAACGTCTAAGTCATGATCGTGAATGTTCTTAATGTCGCTAGCTTCAATAGCTCGACATACCATTTCGCTTATTCCATCCGATATGTCATGCTCTATTACGCACGCGTCGCCTCGGCATACCTTACACCTATGTGTCGAAACATCCCGAAACGACAATCGGCGTGATTCACGCTGAAGTGCGATGTGTCACTGAAACGCATATCACTGTGTGACGCGAGTCGTTTAGACGCCAATATACATGTACGTATTTCATGCACCAGCGTAAGTGTTCCGTACTGTGTCGACGTCTTAATGTTGTCACGACAGGGACGTCTAGCTCTCAAAAGTGCATCGCATAAGTGCGACGAACAGTGCCAGTGCTTATTAGTCGGTAGTTGAAACCCTTTGTTTATCTACATGTACAGTGTAGCAGATGCCGGCGGAAATCTGCTTCGCATATGCGTCTGTCGGATGAATCGATCTTGACGTACTGACGTCGGTCTTCCGCTACGCCGACGTCCACTAGCGTCTTCTGTTGATAGTAAGATGTCGCTCCAACAGACAAATAGATCACACACATGTGGCACCCAAAATCAGAGTCAACGCCATCCGCTTTCCGACCAGCTTCTAACTGTCCATTAGAAGCCTCCGTGGTGTAGTGGTTATGCTACTCGCCTTGTAAACCAGGGATCGCAGGATCGATCCCAGACTTCTCCAGACTTTCGGATGTGTCTTTAAACCGTGGTATCGTCTCCGTATGACCTTAGCTGTTGGTGGGACGTAAAACTCAAACACTCACTTACTCCCTCTAACTGTCCAGGGTTTAATGAAAATTGTTGCAATACGTGCTCACTTGATGCTTTTTGAGAACAAATACAATTTCTTCTTTTCTAGGCACGACCTTACATCACACATCAAAAGTTAGATTCTGAACATGTGGTTTCTATCAGTGCTGGTGTGAAGATGGTACACAGGATCGTTGGCTCCCGCCCATCGGGGCTTAAAGAAATAGATGGGCTGCATGATGCTTCCACGCAGAGCTGAAACCGACCCGCACACGAGTACTGGTAATCTGCTTAGAGGATCTAAGCCTGCCCAGGCAAAGAGGTGCGAGTCGGACCGTCATGGATATAAACCCTATTGGTTTTGATTAGGCGGCAGGGCTTGAGATGTCATTTCATCTCAGTGTCGGGTAAAAGTCCCACAAAATTGGAAGCAACGTCTCCAAAACGACCTATACAGTGTTGACGGGGACGTTAAACCTCAAATCAAACAATACAAAACACAGGATCGTGGCCGGACTGGTAACCATACGTCACGGTTGATTGATTTAACCTTTTCAGCTTAAGGGCATGGTGCCTAAGCGTGTTGTAATCATGCAATCGTTTGGTTTCAAAATCAAAGCAACGAAAGTGTTGGTGGGATGTAGGTCGGGGTAAAAGTCCTGGGCTGAGATTGAACTGTTTAATTTAACTCTGAAATTCCAAACAAATAGTGAAGATTTTGATAAGAAGCGCGTTCTGCAGCGTCCGAACTTGGTCTACACTGTTTGCCAAGCTCACCCTATGATTCCAGGATGACCCTCTTCAGTCTTATGGAATACCCTGATCTCACTGCGGCTATTTTCTGCGAGAAAAAGGTTATTCTGAGAAGTCAGTGATAGTCACGTAGACGTTAGCTCTGAAGCGCTTTTTTTATTAGTAACTTCAGGTCGAATGCCAGACAATCAACCCGAACATAGCCGGGTCGTTTGTCAGTCTTGGTTACATGTAAGTGTTATCTGTAAAATCTGCACTTGAAAAAATGTTCGGTCTGGCAAACAATGTAGACAAAGATCAAACGCCACAGGACACGGTGCTGATCTTGTTCTACATTTTTTGCATCAGTTACTAAACTTCCGTTAGGTTTAAACAGATCAGTCCAAATCCTCGTTCATGACCAGCCTGCATTTAGAGACAATCGGCATGAGTGTTGTCAGTGCTTTGATTTATTCCCTGCCTTGAGTTTCTGGAGTGTACTCTTCCATCACTGAAGTTGGGCTCGTCCATTCTGCTAAATATGGCACCTAGAATTATATCACAGGACCTACACTGTTTGCATAGGTATCTGTACCATATTCCAGGGTTGAAAGGGAGCCTTTCTCGCAAAGTCTGATATACACCTAGTTGTAACTGACCTAGACTTGACCTCGAATGTCGGAAAACCCATTAATATTCTGGTCTGCAGCTGACCGGCTGGTCTTTAAGGGTTAAATGTTGATAGCACTGTTAGAAAACAGTGTAAAACCTGAGCAGACGTCTAAGCAGATGCCGCATTGATCTAGGTATACAATCTCGCATGATGCAGCTGATTCACATGAAGTGCTGAATATATTCTCTGAAAGGTAAGATAAAATCGTCAAGTCGTCTGCTTCAAAAGTTTGTATTGCGATTATAGGATGTACAATTTTGATAACTGCGCCTAACCGGACTACATTTTTGTGCGGACTCATATTTCTTTGGCGGTCAAAGCCGGAAGAAAGTCGTAAGAAAGCCGGAACTACTTTACAACACGCAGGATAGCTAGAGATGACAGATAGAATCTGTCATTAAAAATCACGTCCAACTTGAAAACATGTTTATACTTTCGATTTACTCGAGGGCAAACGAAGGCATTTTCTTGACGTCAGTAGAGTTCTGAATCTGAATCTGAATCGTTACTGGTGACGCATCAACTCTAATAGTGCGGCACGAGCCATAACCCGCGTGTTTTGGTGTAACTATAGTTAAATCTAGAAACCCAACCGAACTCGCTCTTAATAACTAGGCCAGGTCAGATGCGAAACGAGACCAATTTCAAATCTAGATTCATTTTATGACATTTAACCCTGAAGTTCATTGTTTGTGTATTTTGCATCCACAGTTTTTATCAATCTACATGTTATTTTCACATATCAAATGATACAGGCGCGTCTCTTCACTGATTTATGAGGACCTATTTTTCTTGGAACAGACGAGTGATGCGGTAACAAGGGAATTCTTTGGAGTGTTGCCATAAGAAGGTGAGACCTGAAAGGTCATCACCTTCTAAAAACAATATCCCCCCACGCTATATGCCTACAAGAAACCTGGTTCAAGATAATAAAAGAACCCCTACGATACCGACATTCAAACTTGCCGCCATCTCCAACAGACAGGAAAAAGGAGGAGGTGGCGTAGCCATTTATATGAAAGATAACATCCCATTCGAAAAGCTAGACCTAAATATCAATGACCCCACTTTTGAATCGTGCGCTGTCACCATCCATCTGAAAAACTGTAAAGTAGCCTTGATAAACTGTTACGACCCGCCCAGCAATAAAAACGCAACAAAAGAACTAGATAGACTAAGAAAACTTTTCGACCATATCCCGCACCAAAGCTACATACTTGTAGGTGACTTTAACGCCCATGACACGCTATGGAGCCCAAAGCAGAACCCAAGGGGGAAGGCACTATCAGAGTTATTACTTGAATACGGGGCTACCATCCTCAATGATGGGGCACCAACCATGGCAGAAACTGAATCTTCACCTGACATCACCATAGCCACCCCAAACCTCTCAGCCCGCTCAGAATGGTATACCCTTGACAATTCCTGTGGTAGTGACCATCTCCCCATTTTGTCCAAATATAATGCCAAACACAACACCACGGGAGTAGCCGTTTCCCCAAAATGGAACCTAAACAAGGCCGACTGGGATCTCTTTAAAAATCTCTGCTCACAAAAATTAGAAATTAGTGACAACCAAAACATAGACGAAATTGCCAACCAGTTTACGTCCACCCTAAAAGAGATATGTGACAGTACAATTCCAAGGACCTCAGTTAAACATAAAAAACTACTCCCACCCTGGTGGAATCAAGATTGTAGGAAAGCCATAAATCAACGCGAGCAAGCGAGGAAGAAATACTTGAAAAATAGAACTTCCGAGCTTAAGAATAACTACAATAAAACTAAGGCACACGCTAGAACCACCCTACAAATAGCACAAAAACAAGGGTGGCAAGAAATAGTCAACAAACTTAACCATAAGACCACTAGTAAGAAAATGTGGTCTACTTTTAATAAATTTAGGGGTAAACCTACTGAAAAGATAAACTGTCTCAAAATTAACGGCCAGACCATAACTAATGATAGAGAGAAAGCAGATGCCCTTGCCAACCACTACCATAATATGTCGAAAACCTCCAACCAAGATCCTGCCTTCCAAACAATAAAAGAGACAGAGGAGAGAACCTTCAACCAATCTCTCCCTGACCTCTTCAACGATGACCGAAGAAGCAGTAACCTGAACTGCGACTTCACCCTATTTGAACTTAATGAGGCTCTGCAGAGTAAACGCAGTTCAGCTCCAGGAGCGGACAAAATTCATTATGAAATGCTGAAACAGCTCCCACCAGATAGCAAACAAAAACTCTTAGACCTCATAAACACTTCCTGGCGTAGAGGAGAAGTCCCCACACAATGGAAACTAGCCACAACAATCCCAATAAAAAAAACACTCAAGGATAAGCTGGATCCACAATCATATCGACCCATCTCCCTCACCTCATGCACATGTAAAACTATGGAAACCATGATCGCCAAACGCCTCTCCAACTATCTAGAAGCTAATAATATCATCTCAGACAACCAATCAGGCTTCAGGCCTAACAGATCCACAACTGATCAACTTGTCCGACTGGAATCAGAAATAAACATGGCTTTCATGGAACACAAAATCCTAGTAGCGGTAGCCCTCGATCTTGAAAAGGCCTTTGACCTCATGTGGTCAACCGGCACCATAACCAAACTAAAGGAATACGGAATAAGCGGAAACATGCTAAAGTGGATCCATAGCTTTCTCAAGGATAGAAAAATTCAAACCCGAGTTGGGGACAATACCTCAGAGGAACTAATCCTGGAAAACGGCTGCCCCCAAGGCTCAGTACTAAGTCCCATACTCTTTAACGTAATTGTTAACACCCTTCACGAGGCCCTGAAACCACATAATAATATAGGCCTGTCTCAGTTTGCCGATGATAGCGCGGTGTGGGGGAAACGCTCTACTCTAGAACTGGCGGTCAAAGACCTACAATCAGTTCTAAGAGAAATCGAAACCTGGGCACTAAGATGGGGATTCAAAGTATCAAACCTAAAGACTAAAGCAATCATATTCAGCAAACGACGAAATCTGAAGACCACTCAAAACAAACTATACCTCTTTGGTAGGGAAATAGAATGGGCCCAGAACATCAAATTTCTAGGCATGATCCTCGACAAACATCTGACTTGGAGAGATCACATTAAAGATCTCAAAGAAAGATGTGAAAAAGACCTGAACCTACTACGAGTAGTGTCAGGTACCACCTTTGGAGCTGATAAAAAGACACTCCTGATCCTATACAAAGCCCTTATTCTTAGTAAGCTAGACTATGGAGCCCAGGCTTACAACTCCGCGTCAGAGAATATCCTTAAAACTCTGAATATCATTCAAAAACACGCCCTCAGGATAGCAACAAGAGCATACCGATCTACCCCAATCAACGCACTAGAGGTAGAATGTGGACTTAAACCACTACATCTACGAAGGGAAGAACTCATACTAAAATACTGGGCTAGATCCTCCCCACTTGGCAAATCCCTCCCAGTGAATGATCTATTAACAGATCATGGTTGCTATTCATGTAGGAGAGCCAAGAACTACAACCCATATTGTAAGAAAGTCCGTGCCCTCCTGAAAGAGCACAACATACCCGATAAGATCCAGGCACCCAAGTACAGATCCAAATGGGATCTCAAACACAACACACCCTCCTGTTACCTCCATCAGGTCCTGGGGAGGAAAGAAGAAAATACAAATGAATACATGAAAAATAAAAGCCTCTCTTATGTTCGCACCAGCCATGCTGGGAAAACTCTAATCTACACAGATGGCAGTAAGGACCCCACAACAGGAAAAACTGGCGCCGCATTCGTTGTCCCAGAGAGAAATCTTCACGTACCGATTAAAACAAACCAACACCTCTCAGTATTCACAACTGAACTGATTGCCATTCACTGGGCCATCTCCTGGGCCATCACAGTTAAGACACCCAAAGCCACAGTACTCACGGACAGCCTTAGCGCTATCCAGGCCCTACAGTCAGGAAAATCCAAAACACGACCTGACCAAATTGACTCAATCCTGTCTAAACTAGATAAGGCAAAAAGAGAAGGGCAAGACATTGAAATCGACTGGATCCCATCCCACGTCGGCATCCCCGGTAATGAGGCGGCCGACGAAACAGCCAGATTAGCACTAGATATAGGTATTAAAGATTATACTCTCCCTTCAAAACGGGAGATCTATACAATCATAGACACCGCCATAACGAGAAAATGGCAAGCTCTATGGGATAGAAACCCAACCAACACCGGGAGGCATTACCAACTCCTCCAGCCCACAGTAGGTAAATCTACCCACCAATTTAGCAACAACAGAAAATTAGACGTGGTAATTTCCCGTTTGAGATTTAACCATAACGGCCTAAACGCCAACCTCACTCAACTAGGAAACACGACGGGTCTATGCAGAAAATGCGATAACTATGAACTAGAAACAACACAACACATCTTGTTTGAATGTGTAACAAACGCCCATGCACGAGAAGAGATGAAATCTGAAATGTTCAAATTAGGATATGAATCGGTACACCTACAAGATCTCCTCGCTCCCCCCGAAAAACACTGCTCGGCCATAGCCGAGGTGGTTAAGAAATTCCTTAAAGACACAAATTACTGGGAAGTAATATAAGAAAAACAGCTTTTGTTACCCACACACCGCGCTTAGGCAACCATCACCTACCGTCAATCTGCACTTGGACCTGAGACGGGGGCGTTAAAGCGAGACACTGTGGTTGCGGCTCATTTGCTTTGCACTTATGGGTGCCCCGCTGAGGCTACCCCCGTCAAAGGACAAACCAATGACCCTCCCATACCTTCAACATCATAACAGACCACGGGCAAGGGTGCATCATACGAAAATCCCATAGCCCGAAAACTCCCACGGACATGCTTGAACCTGCGGCGACAAGCCGATTCGGGACACTGTGGTTGCGGCTCATGTGCTTTGCACTTATGAGTGTTCCGATGAGGTAACATGCCGCGGCAGGACGGGCAGCCCCCATGGGAAGGTAATTCTTCACAATAACCGCGCCACCCGTTAACTTGGTTTTGAACAAGTTACCCTAAGAGCCGGACCGTGCCTTTATGGGGGGACCCCCCTCACAAGCCCGGCCCGCCCTGTGCACAGTATGGGAAGCCAAAATATGTGACGGATGGCGGGGTCATATTAGCACAAGCACAATATGCACTAACGACTTTTGTTTGTATTACAGGTACAGGTGGGACCCCGGGGGACAAGAAACTGGACACAACTACACTGATCCGAGCGCACACATGGGGTCCCAAAGCACTAATCCGACTTTTCTATTTCAGGAACGAGAGGAGGCTCGACGGAGCCCATCAGAACAACATCCTGAGGGCACCTGGGAGAAAGCCCGTACTGGGCTCCCCCTAGGTACCAACAGAATGAAGTCCCCTGAAGTAGGCAAAGCGAAGGCATAAATACTGCCAGAACAGAGCATACAAACGGGGACAGGTCACACGCTAAATATCTTTATAGGCGGGGCAACGGCAATATCCACCATTTGCTAGGTATTTGGAAATAGGAAGTCCCTTAAAAATGCCTTTTGGAAGACCATTCAAAAATAAAAATTAGCGGGATTGCAAAACGGCTGATTAGCCTCATCACTGCCTTTCCCAAACAAACACATACCTCCAAACACATCACGAAGACACACCTGTCCAATTTTGAACCCCACTTGCATAGGCAGGTCTCCGTGATGAGAGCACGGGTACTAGGACTTTTTGCAATAGCCGGAATTGGCTGGTCTACTAGTCACCCATCCTGGCTCACTTTAGATGCCTGTTCAAAATTCAAAAATTTCATGCGTTATCACCCATTAACAAGCATCGTGACCGAAGGCGTTTTCTTTGCCATGTCAGGGGTGAAGGCAGAGAATAATGGAAGCCAGAACTGATAATGTATGTTAGCTTTTTTCCTCGGCCAGACATTCGAAAACAGGGCTGTGCTCTGACATATTTGGCAGTCGAAATTGGCAACACGTCATCACATACTAGAGCCCGTCTTTGGTCTGATTCCTGCACTCAAAATTCTAAAATCGCTATAGAACTGTGTTTCTTAGGACAAACGCTGTACCTTGGGTGCGATTTGTGCTTTCCTCCGATTAAGATTTCAGTATATTCCCATTGGTCAGCTGACACCTGTCGAATTGACAAGTGCCAGCACATTGGAGGCCCTGGGAAGAGCAGTTCATAAACTAATCCCATTTAGCGAGATGGGGGTAGCCCCTATGTGCTTTTAGCGCCCGGTTACCTTACAAAATATATCAAGTCAAGTCAAGTCAAGTCTTCGACCACAGATGTCTTTTCTGTAAGTTCTATAAGATCAAAATGTCTATCAGCATGAATTCTGCCATCCGAGAAGACTTGGACGTCGCCGAACATCACTTCCGTCGAGCGTGTGAACAAGTTTTGGTTCTCAACAAAGAAGTGGAACATATGACAAAGCGTTACAACAATGCTGAACGTATTGGCAACAAGACGTTACGTGATCAATTACGTCTGAGAATCTCCGTCATGGAAGGTGTACGTAACATGTTCTACGAGTTTGCCGCCCACAAAGCTACCGTCATAACACAGCTCCAGCAACTAGTTCTAGCTACTGAGGTCAGCGATGATGATTCTAGTGATGCTGAGTTATCTGAGCTGATGCATGGAACCAGCTTAGATGACGTAGGCACTGATGACGATAGTCTTGAGTACTGTTGAAGACGTCGTCTACGTCACTGTCCAAAACGGTTCTTTTCAGAGCCAACAAATAATCACGAAAGAAAACTGCTTACTTAATGTCGCCTTAAGTGTGTTAAGACCTGATTATTCCTTTCACTGATCAGGTTTTTTCGTATTCGGTCTGGTTGAAAAAAAAACAACAACAAAAAAAAAAAAAAAAAAAAAAAACAACCAAAAAAAAACACGCCAATGTGGCGAAATGCTTTCTTTTATTTCTGATAAAAAATTACGATATTTCTTCTGCTGCAAACATAGATAATGAGGCACATCACGTGAACAAGTCCGTGAAATGAACACCCCCTTACACCCCATTTTGTATAGAGAAAACTGGGGTTTACGGGGGTAAACATTATTTTTCTTATTTTTACTCCAAGACATAGGTTGTGGGTACTCGTTAGAACCGCCTCAATGAGGCAGTTCTACCTATGTTTGCAGTATAAATAAGAAAATTATCATGGATTCTCATCCGAAAAGTAGCCATTTTGGAGATGTGAAAAAAATGCACTATGTCGCACGGGTGTGTTATCGTAATGATTTGTTGTAACGACTACCAGCAAGCTATGTTCAGGATTCAAAAGAAGAACTGTCAGAGGTTTTGACTGCTATACCCCTTCCTGAAACGGAGATTAATCACGTGACTTTATACTACGTTAAAATAGAATTGTCGAGGGTTTTCATTATTAAAGAAACTTGTTAACATCATGATACGACACCATACAGGTTTAATCCAGATAAATCACCACCACTCCCACCCCTCAAAAAAGCAAAAAAAAAAAAAAAATAATAAAATAAAATAAAAAAAAAAATAAATAAAAAAATAAAAATAAAAAAAAGTCCAATAACTCCATCAATGTAGAGTTATGGTCCTCAGGTAGAGTTATGGTCCGTATGCACTGCACTGTTGGCACAGTGTCCTTTACAAGTGTTTGAAGTTGCATTCAGATACCTTAAACGGTTTTCGAGTTATTATCCGAACAAAATTGTAAATAATAATAATAATAAAAGGCCAATAACTCTGCTAGTAAAGCAAATAAAGTAATGGCCCTTGTGCACTGCACTTCTGCACAGAACCGTTTACAGGTGGCGGTCCGTTCCTGTTATTATATCGTTTCGGGTGCGGAAATTTACCGGAACGGACCTAATTATCAGAACGTACCGAAACGGAGCAATTTCGTCCTAATTTCTACCATATTTTAGGAGATTTATATAAAATACACACTATTTTATCTTTTATCACATTGTGCATGCCCTTTTTTCACGAATAAGTTTGCCAAATGTGGAATATTGTTTCAGTTCACAATAATCTCACCCTGTGCGTCTCAGCCAGCACAATCACTTTCCCTAGTGTCGTTTGGTGCAGAAATAAGTTGAAAAAAAAAAATACAGATTTTCATCCAAATAGTGATTTCTAGAACCAGTAGTATGACACCCTTGTGCATACAGACATCGGGCATAGACCTGTGCCTTTTTATATAAAAATAGAAGTGGAGGCAATGATCAGGAATCTATACAATTAACCCACAGCTCCCATCAGAAACACCAAAGGGAAAGAAAAACAAACATGAAACAACAAACCCTTATGGAAACATCAATAGCGGAAAGCCAAAAGGACAGTTACTTTCCCACAAAATGGCCAATTGGCTATCCAAAACAAAATAATATAAGATAATGAATACCCCGTAGACCCCAGTTTTCTCTATATAAATGGGGTTTGAAGATTATTCACTTCATGGACATGTTAACTTGATGTTCTTTCGCTATTTTGTGTCATGTTCATATTACAGTTGATTATCGTTATATCAAACAATGAAATCTCAAACTACTGCTTAATGAAACTAGAATTTAGCCACTTTTGTTTCCATTTTTCTATTTGTTCATTAGATTTCTTTTTCTTTCTTTCTTTTTTTTTTTTTTTTTTTTGGTCTCAAACTACTCTTATTTCAGACCAAACTCTCCAGTCCCTTGGCGTTTGAGAATTTGAGAATAGTCGAATGGGTAGTTGTTAATCTCATGAGCTCAAGAAAGGAATTAAAGAAAAAATAAAATAAAAAGGCACACAATAATTTGTCAGTCAATTAATTTCGCCAGTTCAAAGCGATTAAAGTTTATTAGAGGTATAATCCGATAAACCTGAAAGTGTGCTTTAGTAATCTACTTACCTTAGGTGTGGATAATCTAATTATGTTAGGTATTGATATAACGATCTGTCGTTCTTTTAATTACATGTAGGTGTGAAGGAGGTGTAAATGGTCGAAATAACGCACGTCAGCTTAAAAGAACACTTAAAAGAAAGAAAAAAAATCAAATAAAAAATACGGGTAGATACTTAAATTAAAAAAGGAAAAAGAAAAAAAAAAGTAAATAAATAAATCGCAACATTCCTATTTGCTTTTCAGGTGTGATTTTGATATGTGTTTCTTATTTCTTCCTTTAACGGAGAGTGTGGGTGCTAGTTAGGAAATCCCAAATGAGGAGGTTCTAGTGAGTACCCACAACAGAAATGAGAGAAACATGAATATCACACAGGAGAAAAAAAATAATCACGTTATCAAATGCATGTAATGAACACCCTTGAAAACCATATTTTATGTAGAGAAAAGTAGGGTTTACAAGTATATAAGTTTGATTAATCTCGTCAAAAATAATCTAAAGCAATTCTGTATTACTATTGATGGTCATACTGCAATGTAACACTGTTTAAGTTTCATAATATTGCACAAGGCAATCAAATGACTTTCAAAAATGGTGTTTATTTAAGTATCTATCTATCTATCTTTTCATACTACATCACCCCCTCGCGGGGATTACGTGCAGGTGCGCGTCTGTGCGATGTTAGTAGAAATATGTATTAAAAATAAAAGTTCCCTTAAGAAGTGTTAGTAGAGGTGGAATAAAGATGACAGAGTTAAAATGTTAAAAGTCCGATAAAGACTGAAAGTGCAGAATAAAAGATTAAAAACAACGCGCTGGCATTTAGGGCATTGAATGGCTGAATGTGCATACTGCCCCTTGAAGGAATCAAATGTGGGCAGTAATGCGATACTTGACGGCAGCCGGTTCCATTGCACGATTGCGAGGGGGCAGAAAGAGTATTTATAGTAATCAACTGTAGTCTGAATTTGGCGGAAAGACATCGGGTGAGAGTTTTTGAGGATTCTCATAGGGTGCACAACATACGGTGGTAAGTCAACAGCTACAAGGCCGTGAACAATCTTGTAAAACAGGCATAGTCGGGAGTCGGATCTTCTCTGCTCAAGAGATCTCCAGCCAAGGGATTGGAGCAAATCTGTAACACTTGTATCAACTCAATATACAGGTGAAAATGAAAGTTATAACAAAAATGCATAAAATTGGGGGAAAATCGGTCCGTTCCGGTATGTTCCGGTAATTAGGTCTGTTCCGGTGTTTAAACAACCGCGTTGGCTTTTACTCCACGTTACCATTGTAAACAATTTCATTCCTTCTAAGGTAATATTCATGAAACCTTTACCAAATCAGCGACAAATTACCAACCGCTTAAAACAGCTTAACGTAGCGAAGGTCATTTATAAAGAGTCGAAGATGGCGAAATAGAAGTAGCTTTAATGGTCATTCAGACGCTCGGTCTGTCCAGGAGAACTTTGATTTGATAAAGTCTTTCATTCAAGCTTGTTTAAAGACCAACTGGATTGCATTAAATCGCAGCATAAGGGTAAAAAACTCCCGGCTGTACATGTTCTAGGTGACCTCAACTTCAGAGACATTGCTTGGCCCGACAGGCTCAGCAAACAAGGCACAATGCTGAGTCAGTCGGAAGGACAAATATTGATTGACATTATGAACGATCATGGCCTTGAACAAATTGTTGACTTCCCCACTCGTGATAAGAACACATTGGATCTGATCCTTACGACTTTGCCGGGACAATTCGAAGACATTCATTCCCCAGATAAACTAAGTGACCACGATGTTGTCTCCGGATATTTAAAAATTCACATCCCACCAATAAAGAAACCTCGGAGGAAGGTGTACTCATATCAGAAAGGTGACTATGAAACTATGAGGAAGGATGCACTCAGATTTGCAAAGGAGAATTACTTTAATGGTCATTCAGATGCTCGGTCTATACAGGAGAATTTTGATTTGATAACTTCTTTCATTCATACTTCGGCCGAAAATCATATCCCCTCAAAAACTAGTAGGGCTGTATCTTCTATTCCCTGGATCACTCCAGAGATAAGAAGGAAAATTCGCAGAAGGAATAAGATTCATGCAAAGGCAAAAAAGATGGGAAGTGGTAAACTCCGGACAAAATTTGAAAACTTGAGACGTGAAATCAAGACTGATATAAAAAATCAGCATGATTTGTATGTGAATAACTTGGTAGGTGATGTAAAGGCAAATCCCAGAGACTTCTACAGATATATTAATAGCCAGAAGAAAGACAGGCAAGGTATCCCGCCCCTTAACAAAAGAGGAGGGGACGGGGTTGCTGAATCAGACTCAGAAAGGGCAGAGGAACTAGTTGGTCAATTCAATGATGCATTTAATAAAACTGAGTTCACGGAGGTTCCATTGACTGGAAGATCGGCCCCATTCATGGATAATATTGTTGTGACAGCTGCAGGAGTGATCAAATTACTTCAAGGCATAAACCCCAGTAAGGCCTTAGGACCCGATGAGCTTCATCCCAGAGTCCTGAAGGAACTAGCAAATGAGTTGGGTCCAGTTTTCGCACACTTGTTTCAACAGTCTCTTGATACGGGTGAAATCCCCAAAGAATGGCTCTTAGCAAACATTTGTCCACTCTTCAAAAAAGGAGATAGGGCTCTTGCCCGTAATTATCGCCCTGTGTCTCTGACTTGTGTTCTGTGTAAATTGCTGGAACATATAGTCTGCTCAAACATCATGGCCCACTTGGACGAGCATAAACTTTTGTCAGACAGGCAACATGCATTTAGGAAAAGGCACAGTTGTGAAACTCAGCTAAGCACAGTTATTAATGACTGGGCAAAAATCTTGGACAAAGGGGGACAGGTGGACACATTTATTCTTGACTTCGAGAAGGCCTTTGACACCCCTCCTCACGAACTACTTAAATCTAAGTTATTTGGTTATGGAATTGGGGGAAAGACCCTCAAATGGATAGATTCCTTTCTCTGCTACAGAAAACAGCGGGTTGTTGTTAATGGTGAATCTTCGGAGTGGGCTCCAGTTTTGTCTGGAGTCCCGCAAGGGACCGTTCTTGGTCCACTTTTGTTCTCCCTGTACATCAATGATATTTCCACTGACATTGACTCAGAAATAAGACTGTTCGCAGATGACTGTGTTTGTTACCGGGAAATTAGAGATACAGATGACTCATTGAAACTTCAGGCTGACATAGATAGATTAGGATGTTGGGCACGTAAATGGGGCATGAGATTTCAGCCAGTTAAATGCAATATTATGCAGATAACTAGGAAGAGATCTAGTAAAGTTGAGGCTTCTTACACCTTAGAGGGAACGGTCCTCGAGAATGTGGACTCCATTAAATACCTTGGAGTGACAATCTCACACAACTTGAGATGGAATACTCATATAAGCAACATGTGTACTAAGGCAAATAGAACGCTTGGTTTCCTGAGGCGGAATCTTCATCAGTGCCCTCAGGATGTAAAAGAGGCAGCATATAAAGGTCTTGTTCGCCCAATCTTGGAATATGGTAGTTGTATCTGGGACCCCAGTGGAGTGGTCCTTAATGATGAAATTGAGAAAGTTCAGAATAGAGCTGCTAGATTTGTAACAGGCAATTACTGCTTTGAAACTGGGAGCATGACTGGAATACTTGGAAAATTAAACTGGGAGTCTCTCAAGAAAAGGAGAAAAGACAAGAATGGATTGGCAAATGGCACCATTAATAAAGAATCTGTTCCGGAAGAATACTTACCCAAATTCCCGGAAATGCCTACAATAAACATATCAGCAGCAGGAATTCTTAAACTCTTATCGAACCTAAACCCGACCAAAGCCGCCGGTCCAGATGCTCTTAAACCAGTAGTCCTTAAATCCCTTAGAGACCAAATAGCGCCCATGCTTCAGGTCATTTTCCAGAAATCACTTTCCAGTGGTCAAATCCCCTCGGATTGGAAGACAGCCATTGTTTCTCCCCTGTTCAAAAAGGGTGACAAAAGTGACCCTGCAAATTACAGGCCTATCTCCTTAACTTGCATTTGCTGCAAGTTAATGGAGCATATTGTTGCATCCAACCTTACTAAGCATCTCGACAAACATAACATCTTGTATGATCTTCAACATGGATTTAGGGAAAGGAGGTCCTGCGAAACACAGCTCATCCAACTTGTTGATGAGCTTGCACGAAATCTATCAGCAGGTCACCAGACTGACCTGATACTCCTGGATTTTAGTAAAGCATTCGATAAGGTTAGCCATATTAAATTACTCCACAAACTGCACCAACATGGCATAACCTCAAACACCCTAAACTGGATCAAAGCTTTCCTTTTTGGCCGTACTCAACGTGTAGCCCTAGAGGGGGAAACCTCATCCCAAATTCCGGTCACATCTGGGGTTCCCCAAGGATCAGTACTGGGACCGATCCTGTTTCTTTTATACATCAATGACCTACCAGAGCAGATCCACTCACAGGTCAGACTTTTTGCAGATGACACGGCAATATATTTGGCTGTCCGCAGTGATGCTGACTGTACCTTATTGCAAAGGGACCTCCAAAAGCTTGAAACTTGGGAAAAGAACTGGGAAATGGAATTTAACCCGGGTAAATGCCAGGTCCTACACATTTCCCGTTCTAAAGAACCCATTAGACACAATTACATTCTCCACGGTGAAGTCCTCCAGGAGGCTGATCATGCCAAGTACCTGGGCCTTGAGTTTAGCCGTGATTTAACTTGGAACACCCACATTCATAACGTGACCACCAAAGCAAATCGGACCCTGGGCTTCATACGTAGGAATATACGCACCAAACATCAAGGCATACGTGAAACAGCTTATAATACCCTTGTTAGGCCCCAGCTTGAGTATGCCTCCCCTGTGTGGAGCCCATATACCCAGTCAAATATAAACAAGGTTGAGCAAGTCCAAAGAAGAGCAGCTAGATGGGTCAAACATGACTACTCTTCATATAGTAGTGTGACCCAGATGCTTAATACCCTGGAATGGAGATCATTGGAACAGAGGCGGGCAGATGCTCGCCTCCTATTGTTCTACAAGATAGTATATAGTCTTGTCGAGATTCCGCTCCCTACATACATCCGACATCCAATCAGAACTACTAAAAACATGCATACTATGCACTATATTCAAATCCCTACTACTGCCAGTTACTATAAATACAGTTTCTTCCCCTTGGCTGTGGTACAATGAAATCACCTTCCCCCTCATGCTGTTGTGTGCTCCGATCTGGATTCTTTCAGATCGACCATATGCACCCTCCATCACCCAATGCCATGAACCGTGAAACATTGTTTTTATCTGCTTTTAATCTCTACTTTACTAACACTGTTTTTACTTTCAATTCTCCTAAAATCTAATACTTTTTCTTCTATCACACTTTTCTTTTTCTGACGCGCGCAGCTGCACATAATCCTCGCGAGAGGGTGCTGCAGGATATATAGATAGATAGATAGATAGACAGTAGGCTAATCCTTTTATACAAAGGTCTAAAGGGTGCTGCCTGCATTCCAACAGATGACCTTGTTCCCCCAGCTAGACACTGTAGAAATCACCATTCGTTGGCGTTTCAGACCCTTAGCGCAAGAACTGACATTTATAAAGAGTCGTTCTTCCCCAGATCCATTAGAGATTGGAATGCCCTTCCCGATTCGATTATTTCGACAGCTGAAGGTGCTGATGATTGTGTAGCTAAATTTACCTCTTTGGTTAGAGCTAGGGACTAACTTCCCACATCACAGGTCCTGGTGTATGAATGTCATTTGACGTGTCACCAGTAACAATTCTGATTCTGATTCTGATTCGTCCGAAAATCATATCCCCTCCAAAACTAGCAGGTCTGTATCTTCAATTCCTTGGATCACACCAGAAATAAGAAGAAAAATTCGGAGGAGAAATAAGATTCACGCTAAGGCAAAAAAGTCGGGAAGTGGTAAACTCAGAGCAAAATTTGAAAACTTGAGACGAGAAATTAAAAATGACATAAAAAATCAGCATGATCAGTTTGTAAATAACTTGGTAGGTGATGTAAAGGCGAATCCCAGAGACTTCTACAGATATATCAATAGCCAGAAGAAAGATAGGCAAGGTATCCCACCCCTTAATAAAAGAGGAGGGAACGGGGTCGCTGAATCGGACTCTGAATTTAAAGGGCAGAGGAATTGGTTGGTCAATTCAATGATGCATTTAATAAAACTGAGTTCAACGAGGTTCCATTGACTGGAAGATCGGCCCCTTTCATGGAAAATATTGTTTTATCCTCTGCGGGAGTGATCAAATTACTTAAAGGCTTGAACCCTTCTAAAGCTTTAGGGCCTGATGAGCTTCATCCTAGAGTCCTGAAGGAACTAGCAAACGAGTTAGGTCCAGTTTTTGCTCATCTTTTCCAACAATCTCTCGATACGGGTGAAATTCCCAAAGAATGGCTCCTAGCGAACATCTGTCCACTTTTCAAAAAAGGGGACAGGGCTCTTGCTCGTAATTATCGCCCGGTGTCACTGACCTGTGTTCTATGTAAATTGCTTGAACACATAGTCTGCTCAAACATCAACAGAGGGTGGATGGCGTGGTGAAAGGACGTGCTTTCTTGGCTGAAAGATTTTACTTGAATTTTAATGGAATTTTAGTCGTTTGGTTAAAGTTTTAGTCTGTAAATAGCTTGGGAATTCAATTATCGGGTTTTATTCATTGCTTTAATCGATGCTAGTAACAAATTTTACAGGAAAAGTGCACTTTTTAGGAAACAAAGAAAGAATTCTAAAACCCACGTGGTTTGACGGGGACCCTGCGGGATTTGCCACGGAGCGGCTTCAATAAAGTGTGTTTCAAGCAAGGGAAAGATTTCACCTAATGTGTTGACGGCCTAATATTCTTACAAATTTATTTTAGAACCGTGTTTTTAAAGATTTTATTGATTTATTTTAACCTCGTGTACTTCCGCGACTGTTCGTTTAAATCCGTCAATGCAAGATGGCGGCCTCCATGGATTCAGATGAGTCTGCATTACGTGACTTAATGCTTGACAGTTCGCTTGATGATAGCTATCATAATCTCACTCCTACCACACAGGTAACACCCCAAACCCAACTTAGTCCCCCTAGCCCAACCCCAATTGAGTGTAATGTAGCACTTGTAGAGTCCACAAGAGATTATTCCCTCAACTTAGACCGGGTCCTTAAGAGGAAAATTGCTGCATGTCAAGAGGTAAAAGCTGAATATGAATGTACAGGTGGAGGAATCACTGGTTGTATGGATACCGCCACTTTCGAATTGTTTCGCATGGCTTGTAGCAGATTGTACCGCGAATTCCCACCTGAGGAGGGATCCTGTAAGATTATTGATACTGAAGACAAGAGTGGTAAAGCCGTTGTCCAGCATACATACAAGGTCAGTCGGAATGCGGATGGAGATATTGTCGGTTATACAGTAAACCTATATCCCACTAACAACAGGCTTCTGATAAATGGGAAAGATGTTGATAATTTTATGGACAACCATTTGCCCCTTCTTCATCGTATGATGATTAGAGCCATGTCCGACAATGGTTTTCGTGGCGTTGATGCAGTTAATCGTATGTTGGCCGATCAAATGCAGTCAGTCCTGAATAAAAGAAAGGGTGAGGGTGGGGTACCTAAGCAATTGCCTGGAGAAAGTGATGGCTCAGCTGTGGCTCATGATACCTCCCCACAGAGTAGTGCAGACTTGTATTCCAGGAATGCTGTGGATCAACAAAGAGCATCTGTTAACAACAATGAAAGTAATAACAGGGCGTTAACACGTACGCGCAGCAGTTCTCGTCTTAAGCAGGCTCAGGGGAAAGTCCAGAATAGTGCTAAACCTAAGAATGGAAAGCAGAAACCTGTTGATGAGCGTTGCTCAGTTTGTGCAAGGAATGCGGTAACAAGAGCTGCTGAATGTGTAATGGGGAGGCACTGGGTGCACTACAAATGTGATAAACTGACCGATACCGAAATCAACAGACTTGAAACAGATAGAGGTTTTATCTATAATTGTAAACGATGTGTAACTGCTGAAACTGTGCCTAAAACTCTTATGATTACAGATAAGTCACCAATAGTGAATGTAAACAATGCAATAGTTAAAACTTCAGAGTCTAAGTCAAGCCCATGTACTAGTCTGTTGCAGATTCCAAGTTTGAATAATGTATCCAATGGTGAGACACCTGCTATGTCTATACTAAATGAGGAAACTGATCTGGTGTGTGGTGTTTGTGACGAGAATCTTGAGAATGATGAAAACGTATGCGACACATGCAGACTTCTCTGTCATCAAGCTTGTATGAAGGACCCTGACGAAGGCCTATGCGTGGCGTGTGGTGCTAAGAATATGCAAGATGGACTGAGTGGGGAGATAGAGCAGAAAATACCAGATCCTTTCCCATCCCCGAAAAGTCCTGTAGAAATACAATCAAGAGGGAATGTCATACAGCAAACAGAGCATCCTGCAAAACAACAGATGACTTCATGCGGATCATCCCAACAGGCTGGTCAGAATACAGAGTCTACACGTGAGGCAGATGACAGAAATTTGGCTTGTGTTGATCAGTCAGCGATTCAGTGTGGGTTGCCAATTGCGGCATCCGGAACAAGTGCTAAGGTAGCTGATAAGCAGACTGCACCCAAGACTAGTCAGGGCAGACAACAAACGAAAAAAGAAAATGATAGTAACAGGAACCGTGAATTAAGGCAACAGGACTTAAAATTGCGTAAATGGGAGGAGGAGTTGAAAACTAGAGAGTCTAAGTGCAACGAAATAACAAAAGAATTTTCCCGCCTAGAGGACTATGTGCGAAAAACTGAAGCCAGAAATGTTGAACTTGAGAAGACGGTACGAACATTGGAGCGCAAGATATATCTATTGGAATGCGAACCATCCTTAAGTCATCAAAGGGACGATAACCCAACCAAATATGGCGCGAAGGGAGATAGGATTAACAATAGTGCATGTGCTAGTGCAGTTCGCTTGCCTGGTGATTGTGAGATTAAAGCAATTCATGGCTGCCGGAGAAACGTGACAGACCAGTTGATAGTTGGGGTCCATGAGCAAGTGACACAGTTTATTTTGAAAAGGATTCACTGTGACCTAGAGCAAATTGAAAAGGACATCACTGGGCAGAGGAATTATTCCAGCCAAGCTAGGTCGGATACCAGCAGCACCCTACATGCAGTCCCCACTCCAATGACCGGACCTCCTATGCCACCATGTCAGTCAAATCTAGTGCCTCCATATGCCCAGGATTATGATAGGCCACCACCCCAGATTGATTCCAGGCAAACCCGGGAAACGGGCATAGCTGGAGCTCATGACAGAAGGCCGTCGTTAAATGCAGCAGCAGTTGAGCAGGTTAGCTATGAAGAAGGAGCGCGTAGTGCGACAGGCCTCAAGAGAACAGGGCCACCTAGTGTGTCATTTCCATCCGATACATCAACAGCGAGTCATGATGTGCTTCATATCATTAATACTTTGGGCCGTTCTGAGGGGCAGTCTCCAATCATAGACCTGACAACACCAGATTCCCAGAGCAAGACTAAATACAGAGGTGATGAGAGGCTCAATCAAGGTAGTGTGAAGGTATCCCGTCCAATATACTCTCAGAATACTAGCATAATAAATTCACAGCGTATGTTCAGTGATGGAAATATAGTGGGCCCAAGTGTTGCCCCCTGGTATACCGGTGCACCTCTGGTTGTGCACCCACAAGTCCAACAGTTAGTTCAGCAACAGTCCAGTCCTTTTTTGTCCCCGGTCCAGCCTCAGTGGATAAGGAGATAACACACAATCAACAATTGAACCTTGTGTCTTTTAACTGCAAGAATGTAAATACATGTAAATACGTGATTGATGAACTCCTGACGAAGCAAAAGGTAGATATTGTGCTCTTGCAAGAACACTGGTTATTTGATTGCCAGCTACATCATTTAAATGAGATTTCAGACCTGTGTGTTGGGAAAGGCAAAGCAGTGGATACTGGTGACCCTATTCTACCGGTTCAAATGCCACGTGGCTATGGTGGAACTGCCATTCTATGGAAGAAGCAGATCGATCACCTTATCACACCTTTAGATGATGGAGGAAACCGCATACAGTGTGTAGAAATAAAAGGTGCAGAACCTCTTCTCCTGATCTCGGTCTATATGCCATGTAAAGGTATCCCCGGTAATTCTACAGAATTTAGGGATGTTCTTGATCAGCTCTCAGTTATTCTATCGCGTTACAGCTCTACACATAGTGTCATAATTGGTGGTGACATGAATGAAGACATGACTTCAACAACAGATGGACCAAGGGCTCAATGTCTTCGAGAGTTCTTGACAGATCACTGCATGGAGATACAGTATACTTTACCAACTTACGTCAACCCAGCTGGTGTGGAGGTGTCTACACTAGATTATTTCTTCTACAGTCATGCATTGGCAGAGACTGTCGATTCGCCTGTGCGCTTGGACACCGTTGCCACTAATGTGTCTGACCATTACCCAATAAAGATTTCGCTTGCATTTTCCTTTGACCAGAAAAGTACAACTGATAATAAAGGTGTTCCAAAACAGACCCGAGTTAACTGGAAGAAGGTGGATAAGGACCTGTATGCTGCACTAGTGAGTGAGAAGCTACCACGGGTGTCAGTAATCACGGATTCTCTGTATGACCTGGAGAAGTCAGTTTGTTCTGTGAATCAGGTATTGGCGGAATGTGCTACTGAAGCAGCTCCAAAGCAGCAACGAAGAGCCAGGAAAGCGAAACTAAGAACATGGAAGCCCGAGATAAAAACTGCTATTTCCAAGAAGAAAGCTGCGTTCCACCACTGGAAGATGGCGGGGAAACCCAAAGAGGATGGTAACCTTCTCCTTGTACAGAAAAGGCTGACCACAAAGGTGTTGAGGCAACTTTGCAGGAAGGAAAATGCCCAGCAGTATATCAACGACAAGCAGGAGATCCTGGATGCTAAGGTTCAGGATACAGCATTGTTTCACAAATTGGTCAACAAGCATCGTGGTAACCTTGGAATGTGTCTGAACGAGCTACACGTTGGAGAATCCATATGTCGTACAGAGGGTGAGATTCTTCAGGGCTGGCAGCAGCATTTTGGGGACCTGGCCAAGCAGTCTTCTAACCCATGTTTCGACGAAGAATATAAAAATACTGTCGACCTCGAACTTAGTGAGATTATCGATATATGTGGGTCATCAAGGTGCAGTTATAGCCCAGTAACTCTGGGTGAAGTGGAAGAAGCCCTGTGTTCTTTGAATAAGGGAAAGGCAGCAGATATTTTCGGGTTAACGACTGAACATCTCACTTATGCTTCTAGTGATTTGCGTCAAGTTTTGACTACCTTACTCAATGGGATATTTCGTGTGGGTGACCTCCCAACCTCGCTCAAACTTGGCCTGCTAACTCCAATTTTCAAAAAGAAAGGATCTAATCTTGATGCTAAAAACTACAGGGGAATAACAATCCTGCCTATATTATCCAAGGTGCTAGAGTGTATTCTTCGCGAAAGAATCAGCCCATTCATCGAGGGGAGCCAAAATCCCATGCAGCGAGGGTTTACAAAGAACTCCTCACCTATGAACTGTTCGTTAATACTCGAAGAGTATATTCGAGAAAATAAAGACCTCAAGCGAGACACTTTTGTGGCCTTTTTGGACGCGAAGGCGGCATTTGATGTAGTTAATCATGCTAGTTTGATGAGGAAACTTTTTCATATCGGAGTTGAGGGGGTAACATGGAATCTTATATACAGTCTACACAAGGAAGCCCAAACAGTAATACGTTGGTGTGGTCAAATGTCAGAACCATTCGAGATACAGCAAGGTGTACGTCAGGGAGGTGTGCTTAGTACTGACCTATATAAGGTTTATGTGAACCCGTGCCTGGATAGAGTGACGAACCTGTTGATTGGGGGTATGATAGGTGAAATAAGCTGTTCTGCTCCTACATGCGCAGATGATATGACATTCGTCAGCGACAGTAAGGAAGAACTTCAGATTCTGGTGAACGAGGCAAGTGATTACAGCAGAATGGAGCGTTACCTGTTACAGCCAGTCAAGAGTGTCGTTATGCCTGTACCAGGGAGATCAAGGAAACCAGTAGACGTACAGGACTTCGTGTGGACTATCAATGGCGAGCCTATGCCAGTCGTTCTGGAGGCAACGCATATGGGTATCAAGAGATCATCTGTGTCCAATGAGTCAACAGTGAATGAAAATATCAAGAAAGCTAGGAAGACCTTGTACAGTCTGATGGGCTCAGGCCTGCATGGATATAACGGTCTCGATCCAGAAACAGGAGTGCATATTTGCCACATTTATGTTTTGCCCACATTGATCTATGGGCTTGAAGTTGTACTTCCTGAACAGAAATATATTGAAGTCCTGGAAAGATCAAATAAGAAGTTTCTAAAGCATATTTTGGGTATTTCTGACACAACTGCTGATCCGGCGGTGTATGTACTGACTGGTACTATCCCTGTTGAAGGAGTTATACATAAGCGTGCCCTGACACTATTCGGGAATATTTGCCGATTGGATAAGACGTCTACAGAAAGGCAGCTTGCAGAGAGACAGCTGGTTGTGAAAGATTTGGGGAGTCATAGCTGGTACATCGCCGTTAAGAAAATTCTGGTGAGGTACAGTCTTCCAGAACCTCTTGAACTTTTAAATAATCCACCAACAAAATTTGCATGGAAACGCATGGTCACTAAGCAGATTAACAGTCACTGGGTCGAGTTTGTCAAACATCGAGCAACATTCTACACTAGCCTGCAGCATCTGGTCGTAGAAAACTATGCTTGTGGGAAGACTCATCACCTGTTGAGATCCTGTAGAAATGCCAGGGAGATTCACCGTGTTCACACAAAACTCAAGCTGGCTACGGGTACTTACATACTCCAGACAAATAGAGCTTCATTCAACCAGAACATGGTAGACCCAACCTGCATGCTGTGCTACAGTGCTGAAGAAACCCTACAACACTTCCTGCTGGACTGTCCAACACTTGAGGCGGTTAGAAATCCTATCATAGACTCATTAGTAGAAGCTTGTAGTGGCTTGTGTAACCCTGCTTGTGATAATGATACTCTGCTAAAGCTGATCATAGACTGTAGTATGCTAATAGATATTAACACCCATAATCAAGAACTGTCAAATATTGAGTTCCAAACCAGAAGGTTGTGTTTCACCTTGAACTGTGAAAGATATAAGAGACTGTCGTTAATCCCTCGGCGTAACAGAACCGTTAAAACAAAGAAGTCATTCCGTGGCACATCCCAGCAGGGTACCTAACAAATTTTATATGAGTTGTCAGCAGATGGGGAATTTTAAGCCAGAACTTTTATTGTGAATGGAAGAAGAACTGAACTTTTACTTTTAACCAAAATGTACATAAAGATTAAGCTGTAAATAGGGTGATGGATTGTGCATCATTTTAACTGTGACTTTTAAAGTTAAAATTACGTTCTACTCTAAGAAGAGGTGTCCCAAGCCTGCGAGAATTTATGAAACAACAACAACAACAACAACATGGCCCACTTGGATGAACATAAACTTTTGTCAGACAGACAACATGCATTTAGGAAAAGGCATAGTTGCGAAACTCAGTTGAGCACGGTTATTAATGATTGGGCAAAAATCCTGGACAAAGGCGGGCAGGTGGACACATTTATTCTGGACTTTGAGAAGGCTTTCGACACCCCTCCTCATGAACTACTTAAATCCAAATTATTTGGTTATGGAATTGGTGGGAAGACTCTTAAATGGATAGATTCCTTCCTTTGCTACAGAAAACAGCGTGTTGTTGTTAATGGTGAATCTTCAGTATGGGCGCCAGTTTTGTCTGGAGTCCCACAAGGGACCGTTCTTGGTCCTCTATTGTTCTCCCTGTACATCAATGATATTTCCACTGATATTGACTCAGAAATAAGACTGTTCGCAGATGACTGTGTTTGTTACCGGGAAATTAGAGATACAGATGACTCACTGAAACTTCAGGCTGACATAGATAGATTAGGATGTTGGGCCAGAAAATTGGGCATGAGATTTCAACCAGTTAAATGCAATATTATGCAGATAACAAGGAAGAGATCTAATAAAGTTGAGGCTTCTTACACCTTAGAGGGAACGGTCCTCGAAAATGTGAATTCCATTAAATACCTTGGTGTGACAATCACTCACGATTTGAGATGGAATACACACATTAGCAATATGTGTACAAAGGCAAATAGAACACTTGGTTTCCTGAGGCGAAATCTTCATCAGTGTCCTCAGGATGTGAAAGAAACAGCATACAGGGGACTTGTTCGCCCAATCTTGGAATATGGTAGTTGCATCTGGGACCCAAGCGGAGTGGTCCTAAATGAAGAAATTGAAAAAGTTCAGAATAGAGCTGCTAGATTTGTAACTGGAAATTATTGCTTTGAAACTGGGAGCATGACTGGAATTCTAGGAAAATTAAGATGGGAGTCTCTAAAGAAAAGGAGAAGAGACAGTAGGCTCATACTCTTATACAAAGGTCTAAAGGGTGCTGCCAGCATTCCAACAGATGACCTTGTTCCCCCAGCTAGGCATTGTAGAAAACACCATTCAATGACGTTTCAGACCCTTACTGCAAGAACGGATATTTATAAAGAATCGTTTTTCCCCCGAACCATTAGAGATTGGAATGCCCTTCCCGATTCTATTATTTTGGCGGCTGAAGGTGCTGAGGATTGTGTAGCTAAGTTTACATCTTTGGTTAGAGCTAGGGACTAACTTCCCATATCACAGGTCCTGGTGTATGAATGTCATTTGACGTGTCACCAGTAACAATTCTGATTTTGAGCGTCGGTGACATGCTTAATGAGCTAGAGTGGCCGTCCCTGGAGGCCCGTCGTGAGCAGTCCTCTTTAACCTTCTTCTGCAAGATACACTCTGACTCAGTGTCTATTGATAAAGATAGGTACTTGACCCCTGTAACAGTGTCGACCCAAACAAGGGCATCAAAAGTAAACGACTCACAATATCGTAGATACCAGTCCTATAGTGTTGTCCTGAAGAACTCGTTCTTTCCTAGAACTATTCCCCAATGGAATAGTCTTCCCTCCTCTGCGGTGAATGCCAAGTCCGCAGAAGAGTTCAAAGCCCGCACAGTGTAAGATTGGGACTCAGAGGTATGTGTTTTAGGATACCTCTGTTATGCAGATTGTAAATAGTTTTAAGGATGCATCCAGTGCCTCTTTTTTTTTTTTTTTTTTTCAGCTAAATTCTAAATTTAGCCACCCAATCAACTGAGGTAATGGCCAGATATGACCGACTCAGTATAAGAAGATAGATAGATAGAATCGTTCTTCCCTAGAACCATTAGAGAAATGCCCTTCCCGATTCGATTATTTCGACAGCTGAAGGTGCTGATGATTGTGTAGCTAAATTTACCTCTTTGGTTAGAGCAAGGGACTAACTTCCCACATCACAGGTCCTGGTGTATGAATGTCATTTGACATGTCACCAGTAACAATTCTGATTCTGAGGGACCAGTTTCCTGTGGTGCTACATAATGGGTATGGTGTAGGAAAGTCGTAGATCGTTTCGCCCGTGGGTCATTTCGCCCAGATATCAGGAGTGGGTCATTTCGGGGTTTGTAGAAATACCGGAACACTTTGGTGCAGTGGTAGCGCATCGGATTTGTGATCGAAAGATTGTGGGTTCGAGCCTCATGCTGACCAAGGTGTTGTGCCCTTGAGCAAGGCACTTCATCCACATTGCTTAAAAAAAAGTACTGGTTACCACCCAGGAAATCCTGCTTGTAATGCTCAGATGTGAGCAAGTAGCAGTAATAGGAGAAAAAAAAAAGAAAAAAAAAAAACATACACACCAAAACACCGGAACACATTGGTAATTACCAGAACACACTCATTTTTTTTTTTTTTTTTTCATTTTATATCACCCACCCCCACCCCGGACAAAATACCCCCTTTTTGTAAAGCTGGACAAAATCTGCAGTTTTCCAAACTACATGTATACACTGACTGATTTTCAAAAATCAGTAATTGTGCATGTGGAGTAGGAGTGTAACGATGCATCAGACCATCAATGCATTGCGATAGGCACTGGGCCTATAGTACTGCATCAATGGTAAAGTTAAACCTTGATGACTATCGCCGATAGTGTTCTGAACTATCATTAGTATCGATAGTTTTCTAAATCACAAGTTTTTCAGATAATTCCCGAAGATGTTTTAATTCTTAGATATATTCTTTCTTGTACCCGGTCATGCGTCAAACTGTATATTGTCCTAATTATAATCCAATAATCTCCTGTGTCAGTGGGAGTCAACGGCTGCTTGTCGCGAGATAAAGGCAATAAAATTACAGCCAAATCGTGATACAGGTACACTGTGTTTATGCATCCTATTTTGTTATGCATTATCCACTTAACACCCAATGTCGGTATAGAGTCAGAATGCTGAATATTCCTTCATTGAACTGGTAAATTTACAGCTTTCTGAAGCATATTTCAACAGCACTTTGATGTTAATTGATTTCGAAATAATTGACACGGACAACCACGCATTACAGAAAATAAAAACGTGGTATGATTTTCTGTATGTTTGTATTGCTAAAATATTTTAAAAGATTTTAACAAACAGCAAAAGAAACACTGAGACTTATATTAAAAATTTCCTCAGATTTTCAGCCAGCAGATTCAAATAATATCCTCCAATATCACAGGTCCTGGTGCATGAATGTCATTTGACGAGTCACCGGTAACAATTTTGATTTTGAATCGTATGCATTGCTGACCTAGTAATAGTTTTTCAGTTATCTACTATTTATTTAAATGGGGCATATTTCTTTCATAAAAAAATTTTTAACCAGTAAAAAATATTTTCTTGATATAGCTAAACGTTTGTGGATACAGGTGGCTAGAAAAAACCGCACTACACAATTCCCGATCCATCCCCGGAAGCTCGATCCATGTCAGTCACAAACAACAGCATACAAATTAAAGTGTTCAACTTTTCCCGCAAAGCATCTGCTATTTAGGCGCCAAAACATAACCATGCAGGAGACAGTAGAATAGTCCGTTTTTATTGATATGCATACATCTACCGTTAGATGTACATGTAGCTAACCGTCTTAGGGGATTAAGTTTAATGATTGAGGCATAAATGCAAATTAGAGGCATAACTTGATCTTATTTTCACATCTTGTCACACGGAACATTGTAGGCTTATCGGTAGCGCCGGAGGCTTGTGTTTACATTGTAATAGTAGAATTAGACTGATCTGTGACAAATACGGTCGGCATTTTATAACACTATTTGATTAACTAACAGTCCGTTTGGTTGGACCCAAAGCTTCGTGTTTTTACGAGGTTGAGGTGTATTTAGTCACTATATCATGTCTGAAGTTTTTGAAGACAAGCAAAGATTTCATTGCCTTCGTGAAGAGCTTACATCTATTTTGATTAAGAAACTGATGTCACATTCTCACTGTGAATTGATACATGTACTTGGCTACTTCTGTTTTAATGAGTCTCCCAGCTCTTCCAGGAGGATTCACACTTAACCCTTTCCCACTCAGATACATGTTTTTACGTGTCTGCACCCCCCCTTTTTTTAAGCCCCAGAAGCAACTAAAATCTTTATTTCTAGCCCTGGATAGTTATGTTTGCTTTAGGATTTGTTGGGCAAAAAAGTGACCTGTTTTTTCGCGCGCCTCCCCCCTAAAAATATTCTGTGGGGGGATTGAAGGGGGGCAGCGCCCCCCTCACATCCCGAAAAATTTTGGGTGTATGGCCCAAACGGCCGCTAAAATTTATATCTGAGGGCGTCTGGGGTCAAAAATGCCTGAAAATTGATGCTCATAAAACATGCTGCAAACAGTGAAAATGGCCAGTGCCAAACACCTTAATTGTTGCCTTGACAGCTGTGTGAAGATTAAAATGTGGTCAAAAATTCATGTGAAAACACACTTTTTGCCAACTTTGAGATGCCCCCTCTTTACCATGACAACAATGATCAAGTCATGAAAGATTGCATTTGAAAGGCTACTGTCCAATGAACATTCATACCGAGTTTGACTTAAAACAGACTATCCATTATGAAACAATGGCTAGTTGAAGTTGCTGTCTGGTGCAACACTGTGAAAATCAGCGAAATTCATAAAATCCCTGAGTGGTAAAGGGTTAATGAAGAAAATTCCAACTGACCAAAATAATGTTTTTTCATCATTTTATTGCAAGAAACAATATTTCAGATATAATTAATGCATTTTGGACTAAAATTCAGTATTTTCCCAGATTTCAGTTAACCCTTTCCCACTCAGATACGTGTTTTTACGTGTCTGCACCCCCCCCCTTTTTTTTAAGCCCCAGAAGCAACTAAAATCTTTATTTCTAGCCCTGGATAGTTATGTTTGCTTTAGGATTTGTTGGGCAAAAAAGTGACCTGTTTTTTCGCGCGACCCCCTAAAAATATTCTGTGGGGGGATTGAAGGGGGGCAGCGCCCCCCTCACATCCCGAAAAACTTTGGGTGTATGGCCCAAACGGCCGCTAAAATTTATATCTGAGGGCGTCTGGGGTCAAAAATGCCTGAAAATTGATGCTCATAAAACATGCTGCAAACAGTGAAAATGGCCAGTGCCAAACACCTTAATTGTTGCCTTGACAGCTGTGTGAAGATTAAAATGTGGTCAAAAATTCATGTGAAAACACACTTTTTGCCAACTATGAGATGCCCCCTCTTTACCATGACAACAATGATCAAGTCATGAAAGATTGCATTTGAAAGGCTACTGTCCAATGAACATTCATACCGAGTTTGACTTAAAACAGACTATCCATTATGAAACAATGGCTAGTTGAAGTTGCTGTCGGGTGCAACACTGTGAAAATCAGCGAAATTCACAAAATCCCTGAGTGGTAAAGGGTTAAAGGAAAACAGATGCTCCTGGGGAGCTGTTTCCTCTTGTAGGGAAGACAAAAAAGCAAACAGGTGTAAATTATCTTGTTTATTTCTTTTATGCAGATAAAACATACAGAAAAACAGTTTGAGGGTTTGAGTAGTTTTTATTTCCTTCTCAAACAAGATATAGTATTGCAATGATTCTTCTTGCAATGTCAATACTATCGCTATAGTCATTTTCTGACTATCGTTACATCCCTAATGTGGAGGTGTGAGGGATACTGTCCACCTTTATAAACAGTATGGGGGATTATGTCTTGGGGGGATTTTGTCCACCTGAACAAATGGTGAGGGGGATTTTGTCCGCCTTTACAAAAAAGGGGGATTTTGTCCAGGGGGGGTTTTGTCCGTGATTCGCAAAATGGACGTTCCAACATGTCAGGTTTAAGGGCTATTGCTTTTGTTCTTTTCTTTTGTTTGGTTTAGGGGCTAACCTCCTAAACCTTTTATTTACGGAATAAATCTATTGTTTACCAATCATTTTCTATTGTTATCAATCTGGACACCAGCCCCTATACCTGACATGTTCACCCGAGCAGAGGGGATTTGGTCCGGAGGGGATATTGTCCCGATACTGAGTTAATTAGTAAAGCTGAGGCTTCCTTTTCATTTGCTATTTCATTTACAGCAAAATATTCCTCAAGTCTCTCTTGGTAAATTGACCATTTTTCTATCCCCTCCACAAAAGGTTCTATTTTTCCAATATATCCCGCCATGGTTAGTAACAACCAAGAAAATCTCACAGTTTATTCAGTCATAAAGGAAGAAACCCAGCAGGCACACGTCGCTATGGCAACGTCAAATCAACGTCGGTGCAACGTCATGACGTTGCACCGACGTTGATTTGACGTTGCATAAAGGTCATGACGTTGTAATGACGTTGATGTGACGTCACAATTACGTCATGTGCCTGCTGGGAAGTCTTTGAATTGAACATAACTCACATTATGAATGCAGAACAGCAGTCATGTATAGAAACATCTCTCTCATAAAGCACCGTCAGCAAATTTTTTGACAATTCACTACAGAGTGAAAAGTTATCTATCCACACAGATACAAATATTGTGATCACAATACATCAGTTATCCATAATTATTCTTAATTACCCATACTTACCAATTACATGTATAATTATCAGTTACAGATCATTTGACTTTGGGCAAAAGTGGCCTGAGATGTTTATAGTGGCCTGAGATGTCTATTCCAATAAAAGTTCTGTTCTGTTCTGTTCTGTTGTGGAGCCATGTTCCCTTAATATCATTAGGTCATGAAAACACTAATAACACAACACAAATTATACAATATCTTACAGATGTCTTGCTGATACTTGAATTGTGGCAAGAATGCTTTATTTCTAGTGTGCACTTTCTTCTTAACACCATATTGACTTGTGGACGGGGGATTTGCAATCTCTTCTGATGGCTATTTTGTTTTACATCAAGTTCTCTTTTTGGGTTGATTGTATGTCACTAGACCCAAAGTTACTAAACACAGAGGCTTTTCAGTGCTGATGTCCAAGTGACTGTCTCAGATATGTAGGAATCCAGGTAACAGTTATTTATAGAAAACAGATAAATTTTTCTCGTTGAAGTGAGGTCAGCGTGTTGCTTAAGAGTTTATCTGTAGAATCTGGACTGGAATCATGTTTTGTTTGGCAAAAAGTGAAGACCCAGATCAGATGCCACAAACCTCAGCATCTGACTAGGGTCTACAATGTTTGCATACAATACAGGAATTTAATGATCTCACAAAGCAGTCTGTCTGTCCCTGTGCTGGACAATTTTTCCAACCTACCGTGACTCATTGACCAACCAATGCTGTCAATACTTTGATTTTCTTTCAGTCTTGATGTGGTAGGAAAACATTACAATGGAGGAAGAGACTGTGATTGAGAAGAACATAAAACAGTTTGTCTTTTCTAAAATTGATGAAGCAGTTTATTTGGATATTTCAAAGAAGAACTTGATATCCATTAAACACAGATCAAAAGCAGGGTCCATAGCTCTTGCCATGTTCTGGTTACGAGTCTTCCGACATCAGAACAATTACCCAGTACCAAGGTATCCATATAAGGAACTCTATGACAAGCAAGGACCTAACAAGGTATGATGTAAAGTCTATACGGTACATGTAAATTGAGTCATTACAATAAAATGTCCATGTGCTACAATGGCATCTGTCATAACTGTGGAACTAGCATTTTTTAAATGATTTTTACTTTCTTTACTTCTTTTCCAAACATAGATTGTTAGAAGTGCCCTGTCAATGCAGTTCTTTCAAGTACACACAATCTATTTCTTTGAGCAAAATTAAGAAAAATAATGTATAATTATGTCGGTAAACCCCACTTTTCTCTATATAAAATGGATTTTTAAGCCTCAAAGGTCTTGTGGTTAAGCTACTTGCCTCATAAAGGAGGGTCTTAGGCTCAATTCTGGGCTTCTCCAGACTTTCTGATGAGTCTTCATATTACCTAAGGTGTTGGTGGGTGTAAAACTCAAACACACACTATATAAAGAGGGGTTTACATGGTGTTCATGTACTTATTAATGTGATGTCTTCAGGCATATCTGCTCAGCAAAGACTCCAGTCAGCCTGTATACAACCCACTCAAAACACACCTTCATGTTAACATGACGAAAGAAGCCTGTGTGGTGTAGTGGATATGGTACTTGCCACGAAAACCAATTGGGGAATCACTTCTGGGCTTCTCCAGAGTTTGGGATGACTGAGGTCTTGTCTCCGTATGGTGTTTAGTTGTTGGTGGGTTTGTTTTGGGTTTTACAACCCTTTTTGTGAGTAATCATTTTTTTACTTATTTTGAGCAGATAGTTAATTAATTAGAGGTGGATAAAAACCTGGAGTATCCGGAGAAGTAAAGTAAAAATTTGCTTGCCCAGCCAAAATTTGGACTTTCTCCGAGTATCTGGGTTCTGGATTTGTCAGGCCCTGCAATGACTCTGATTGGACTGCAGAGGTACATTGTATAGTATGAAACTTTACTGGTCACACACATCCTCTTGTAGGTTCTGGCGCTTGCAGGAACTGAAGCAGCAACCTCTCGATCTGCAATCAGATGCTTTACCACTGCACCACAGTGCTAGATAGGCCTTATTGTTTGATTTGAGATTTAACATCCCCGTCAACACTGTATAGGTCATTTTGAAGATGTTGCTTCCAATTTTGGTGGACTTTTACTTGACATTGAGATGAAATGACATCTCAAGCCCTTTCACCAATGAAACCAGTAGGTTATGTAAGCATGTGCAATCCGACTCGCACCGCTTTGCCTGGACAGGCCTAGATCCTCTAAGCAGTTTACCAGTACTCGTGTGCGTCAGTTTCAGTTCTGGATGGAAGCATCATGCAGCCCATCTATTTCTTCCAGCCCCGATGGGTGGAGGCCGTAGATAGACCTTATAATGCATTAAACCAAAATTCATTACAATTTAAAATTTCATTATTACTTTAACAAAAGCTCTGATGTCCAGGCCTGCTACAGCAGGAGTCCATTTTGGTAGGGTTATCAGGATGAGTTTGTTTTTTTTTTAATTTATTTAGAAACTGTCTGAACTTCTGTGACAAGCTGCTGCATCTGATCTGGACCTGTGCTGCTTGCATGTTTGCAATGATGTTTCCCGAACAAAATGGGTTGATTGGGTTAATGCCTCCTTTTTGTATCAAATGGAATGTTCATTCTTCCTCCTTATGTATACCAGGAGTCCATTTCTAAATTCAGGGGTGTCAATTGTTTTTTCTTCAAAATTTATTTGGAAAATGGCTTAACGTTTTACAAACAGTGTAGGCCCTGATCAGATGCCGCGATCTGGGCCTGCACTGTTTGCCCTGGTACCCGTTTTGGGGTTTCCGGTACTAAATGGGTTAATCTTACACAAGCTTACAAGTACATTAGTGCAATTACAGTGCGAGTACAATGTGTTTTAAAAGATTTGATTTAACATTTATATTATTTTTAGGTGATCTTAAAAGTGGACTCTGTCACCCTAACAGTCTTCATGACGACTGGTACTCTGATGGTTCAAGGGAATTTAGTCCTGGACTGGTTCTTGAATCATTTCCAGTCCATCATGGACCACTATGATGCGCCAGTCCACGAACCTGAGCCAGGAACAGAAGCTTTCAAACAATACACAGAGAGCTGGAAAAAATTGGAAGATGACTATCGCATCAAGAAAGGTAGTAATGACGGGATAAAGCTAATTGTTAGAAATGTTAAGGGAGCTGCAGTGGTTGAGTTATTTCAACCCATGTATGCTAGTTGACTCTTCCATGAAAATGTCCCGTTTACTTTGTAGAGAAGTTATCAGTCAATATTTTTCCATATTGCCCGTACACAAGTTCATATTGCCCGTAGATAAGCAGTCTTGTTCACAATAGAACTACTTTCAAATCTACACATTTCAAGACGAAACATCGGCAGCCATCTTGTCATGCGTACCAACTGAAAGAACGTAAACCAAAACAATACATGCATTTCCAAATATACGGGTGGTTGCACAGAGAGAGTTTTCAGTCAGTCAAACCCACAATACTTTACTTCACCATGCTGAATATTTCAATATGCTACACTTCTCCCCAATTTTCAGCGATTTGTCATTTTATCATATGAGCCCCGCCAAGCGAATTTGGGTCTTCGAGCATTCCGTCATGACAAATTTTAACTGCGCATGCCCAGCCATTCAGAGGGGCCAGGGATATGGCTTTCTGTCTGAAGGTTCCTCTTGATTCACTGCTTTTATGAGCGAGCAGCGAAGGTTCTGGCGAGACTGCGCGGATGCGCAGGCTCGCCTGAACCTTCGCTGCTCGCATCGGCGATAAGTACCAAAATCGCTTGACGGGGCCCATATAAGGGATGTCAGCTGGGCCTGACAAATCCATCGTCCAGCTGCCCGGGACAAGCCCAGATTTCGGCAGGGCAAGTGTTTTTTTATTTCACTTGCTCAGAAAAATCTATAGAATATATAAGGAATATTACAATACCAAGCTATTTTCAAGAAGCTGTAGACTGCTGGGCAAGTGGTTGAAACTTGGATTTGTCGGGCCCTTGATGTCAGGCATATTCTATTTTTGATGGAAATTTCTGTTAGCAAATAGTGCAGGCCCTGATCACAGGCCGCATTCTGTGGCATCTGATCTGGGCCTGCACTGTTTGCCAAGTTACTCCTTTAGGGGTTTCCCACATATAATGGGTTAACCTTCACCATGCTGAGTTAACCCCATTCTGCTTCTGATTCCATGGGCTAAATTGAAATTATGCAACAAAAATCGCTGAAAATCGGGGAGAAGTGTAGCCTATTGAACTATTCAGTAGGTGAAGTAAAGTATTTTTTTCAAACTTCCTTCCCTGAGCTGTGCTCATAGTTTTCAAAGAATTTCATCACCTATTGTCAGTGTTATTGATAAGCTTTTGCCCGAGGAGTACTGTTACTCCTTCAACCAAAGACATAGGCGTATCCTGTGATTCTTTGAGAGTATCGGTACTCCTAAATTCAAAGCTAGGGTCGTATCTTCATCTGTCATCACAGGATGGCTGCTGAGTGCACTTATAATAATGTAAGACGTCGCAATGGCATATGTAAAAGACGTTAAACACATATTCTATCATCGTAACATGCCGATATGCATTTTCATGTTAATAAGCTGGCGGACAGCAAATTGAACTAGAATACTGTCGATGGCGCGCCATCGCAAATCCCCACGTTTTCTACAGAGGGGCCAAGTACCGAAAACCCCTCACCCTGGGCCCTAATTTGACTCCATGGTCAAAATATTACCTGTATTATATTCTACTAATCATGCCCTTCAATTTCATATGCCACATGACTATGTTCCAAAAAACTTAAATTTTGACCCTTTGACCCCTCTCCCAGGGCCCCAATCTGACCCCAGGGTCAAAATTTTACTTGTAGTTTATTCTACCCATTATCCCCTTCGCATAGATATGCAACATGACTATGTTCTGAAAAACTTTAATTTTGACCCCCGACCCCCCCCCCCCCAAAGTCCGACCCCCAGGGCGTGACCTAGGGGTCACAGCCAAAATCCCGTTCAATATGTTTTACTTTTTTCATAACTAAGTACATGTGCAAAGTTTGGCATCAAAATCTTCAAAATTGACTTTGTAATTGAATTTTATTGATATTTGACCTTTTGTCCCCTCCCCAGGGCCCCTGGGGGCGGGGACAAAAAAAAATGTGCTCTTGCGCAAGCCATTCATATAAGCAACTCGCATACCAAATTTGGTTGAATTCCGGCTAACGGTTTAGGAGGAGATAGCCGGACAGACAGACGGACAGACAGACAGACGGACAGACGGACGGAGACGATAACAATATCCCCACTTTTTTTTAAAAACGTGGGGATAAAAATTACTTTTTCTTCTAAAGAATGTAAATACAGCCAATGTGGTCGTCTACTTCGCATGTGTTTTTGGAATTTCCCAGACGCAATTGAAGGCTCGTTTTGATCACACTGTGCAGGCTGGTCGGAGTCTTCAGCCGTCACACAGATCATATTGTCATCAAAACGTTTTCAAACCCATGTTTTGTGTCTGAAGCGGCCTTATGGGCTAAACGTTCAAAGGCGGGAAATCTCCACGAATTGTAGCAACTGCATGCGATTGGTAAAAGGCGAGAAATTCAGCGCTCAGCAAAATTACAATAAAACGTGCGACCAGTGAAGACTCATATCAGCAAGCGCAACTGTGAAAGCTTATCAGTCTGTCCCGGTTGCTGTGTGTGCGATCTTTTATGATGCGCTGCCAGTCATTCTGCTTAATGTTCAAAGACGCCGGCGAGACATCTTAGGGTGTTAATCGGCTACTTGATAGATAGCGGTAAATAAGCATGCACTGCATGCTGACCACCTGTGATTCACAATTAGATATATGAGTACCCAAGTATTACAGATGACAATGTTGCGAGAAAAAAATACGTCGGGATGATAAAAGTATGAAAAATAGAAATGGAGTCAAAAGTAAACAACCACCATGATGCAATAATCAAAGGCGATATACACGTGTCGGAAAAGGGCATTAAACAAGGTTTTTAAGCCTCCGGTTAAGAGTTTTCGCCAACGGCCGAAGGACGCGAAAAAAATGAGTCATGGACGCAAATTTTCTTGCATCTGCGGCCTGCGGACACTAAGCAGAAAGAGCTAGCGCTAACGCTGCCTGGTCGGATATATATTCGCTGTTACATTAATTATAACTTTCCTAGCCCAGATTTTGTTGCTTCTGTTTTGTTTTTCAACAAAATACAGAGCAATCCATTTCAACGTGAATTTCTGCGATTTGGGAGAAATAGCCGACAGAAATTTCTCCTGCATTTGATTTTTTCTTCTTGCGTTTTTCCGGAGAAACTTTGTCAGGTTCTCCACAAAAAGAAAAAGTGGTACTAACTTTTTATCGTCAGCGCGTCTGTTTTGATATTTAATTCCTAACTACATGACAATGTGAATCTGTAAATCTGTCGAACCCAATTTTTTTTTCTCGAAGATGACACTTCGTAGAAGTCAATGTGGTTGCCTGACAATATTCAGGATCGTATTTTTATGCACGCTTCTCATAAGTTACCGTTCATGCTTCAGGCGTTGTTAATAAAGTTAATCATGCAGGCGGCTTTCCCTTAGATAATAAATACCGTTATGTAATCACGCATCAATAATCGGTTTCCTAATCATGTTGATAGTTGTCATAACTTGAGGCTGATTAAATATAAGCGGATCGGTATTCAATATATGATCGTCAAAAGTTAACGTTGAAGTGTTTCAGCGTAATTAAAACAAATGCCTTCATTCATGAATGGATGAATTTCGAATCGTTCTTGGTTGAAGACTATGATGCGGCGAAAATTACCGCGATTTCAATTGCTTTTTGTCAGGCGTCACGTTTTTTTTTTTTTTTCATTGCCGATACGACTGCAATGGAACGACCTAGGCGTATCGCCAATTTGACGGTCGTATTTGGTACGACTTTTTCTTCATTTCTAGTCGTATTTGCTCGATTTTAGAGTCGTATTTACGACGATACGACCCTTATCAATTACTCTGTATTGTAAATGAGCCCCGCCAAGCGAATTTGGGTCTTCGAGCATTCCGTCATGACAAATTTTAACTGCGCATGCCCAGCCATTCAGAGGGGCCAGAGATATGGCTTTCTGTCTGAAGGTTCCTCTTGATTCACTGCTTGTATGAGCAAGCAGAGAAGGTTCTGGCGAGACTGCGCGGATGCGCAGGCTCGCCTGAACCTTCACTGCTCGTATAGGCGATAAGTACCAAAATCGCTTGACGGGGCCCAAATAGTGTAGCATGCCCCCACTATCCAGGGATCCTATGTTACCGCGGACTTAACGTTTTGCTTTAAATAAATAATTAAATAATACAACTTACCAGCAAGTTTATCCTATTAATGTTTTAAGCATTCATCCTTATGTATTTCAACACAGTCCAATTTCTTTTGTTGTTTTTATTTATTTTGAAACTCGCTCATCGGCAGCCATCACATGTCAAGGTCGTTTCAGAATGTGGTTCCTATGTTATCGCGGAGTTCACTTAAATTAAAAATGCGACTGTATGTAGCACTCCTGGTAACTGAACATTAAGGCAGTTTTGAACACACATAACTTGTCATTGAACTATCAGTTCTGCAGTTATTTTAACGTCAAGAAACATATTAGAACGAACTGTAAACTCCAACTAACATATTTACAAAGGGATTCATGGGAATTTTTTCTACTGGGTATGAGAGAGGCAGTGAGGACAACGGAATTCACTACCCCTTCTGATAACCCTGACATCTGAACAAAACTGCAAATGAGACCAGTGAGTGCAGTAGTCACATTTAGCCCATTTTACAAATATGATTGACTGACATTTTCTAACTTCTTCTGGCTGAAATGCATTACAAACACTTTTCTTCCTCAGAGTTACTGATATCATCACTGCTACAAGCGGAAATGTCCTCATTTGATAATAATTCTATGGGGCCACCTGTCTTGCCTAAACCAGAGGTACTTGGACGTGACTCATCCACAATAAAAGCTTTGCTTGTCTTGATGGTATTAGAATGTGTTTTGATGGAAGATGGCTGTTTTTTCTTAGAAGCTTTTTCATGTTTGGAACCTACTGATTTAGTTGAAAGTAACTTTTTCTTTGTGGCTTGTTCATTTAATATGTCAGTTACAGATTTTTTCATAAGGTTGCCTGTAATGAAGGGGGGTACAAATTTACGCTTTGATCTGTTCTTAACAGCACTAGTGATGGTTCTCTGTTGGAAAAATGTAACTTTGGTGTCATGCGTACAAGTTGTCTCTGGTGGGTCTTGGTCACGAGTTGAATCAGTGACTTCATGCAGGCCATAAGTTGTTTGACTGGGTTCATGCAGATCAGGAGATGATTGACTGGGTTCACGGTGAACCTGTGTTTGTACGTTTTCTTCTGGGGGCTCTGTCTCAGTTGATTTAGCATCAGGCTGTTCTGTCTGCTGACTCGTGTAGATGACAGCTGGAGCTACTTGGGAGTCTGATATAACTTGACTGTCAAAAGGATAAATTCCAGTTTTACGGAAGGCAGCAGTCAAATTTTCTGGAGTAAGAGACTTCATGTATGGTCTTGAGGTAAGCTCGTCCACTTGATATTTTGTTATTGTTAGCCCGGGATTATTTTTCATGTACGTCTGGCATTCCTTGTTGTACATTGCCTTGAATGGCCCAAACACGCCGACGTCCAGAGGTTGAGTCAGATGACTTGTGTGCGGTGGCAGTACAAAGAGAATAACATTGTGTGACTTAGCCCATTCTGTCAATGTTAAAGATATGTGAGACCTATGTCCGTCAAATAAAACTAAAGTAGGTTCAGTTGTACCACGTGTAATATTGGCATATTAAGCAAAGTGCCTGGTCAAGTAGTTTTGAAACACCTCCGATGACGACCAACCACTCTTAGACATTACACCTGCTGCTCCCGTACTTGCTCCTGTAAGGAGAGAATCACTCCATCTGACGCCTGGGAAAACATAATAAGGTGGAATGCTATTCCCAATAGCATTACCGGCAGCAATAACGGTAACTGTAGAGCCTCTTGGGGATGTAACAGATTGTGGATTTGAGTCTTTATCACACACTATTTTTGGGGGAGTATGTTCAGTGGATATGCCTGTTTCATCTATATTGTATATCCTTTCAGGTTTCTCTCTCAGGTTGTTGGTGGTCAGAATTGTAGCAAGCTCTTTATAGTATCTGCCAATTGCTTCACGAGATGCTGACTTAGCCCTTGCAATCGCCAACTTCTGAGGTTTAACTATTTTCAATGTAGGCCAACGCCCCATAAAACCATAAAACCAACAGTTACTAAGTGAGTCGGAGGGTTGCACACTCTTCCCTAATGACACAGCATAGTCTCTGGCCATATACTGTATACTAGACTTGTTATAGCCATACCCTATATCTGCCATATACTTAATATGTTCCACTAGCTTCCCCTCCTCTTCTGTTGACAGCAGTGTCCCAGTTCCATTCTTGGCATCAATCGTAACGTTGCCCCGGGTGCGGTCTCTCAGTGTTGACTCTGGCACGCTGTAGAGTCTAGCAGCTTTGCACACAGACATGCCATTCTGGGTAGCTTCGTATGCCCTTGGTAGGTTTGCCCTGTCGTACTGGAGACGTCTCTTCTTAACGGGTACATCCTGAAAAACATGAGAGACCTTGTTCAGAGGCATGATCCACAATGCACTTTTACCTTGATAAAATCGGCAAAAAGCTTGTACAGCATACTGAACATTTTTTGCTGATATTTATCGAACTAAACTGTAAAAAATAATCATAAATTAATTAAATAGACAGACAAATAATCTGAAAGTGAATAACTGAAATGTAATTTAATAATTTGTGCCAAAAAAATCTGATATGTATTTTTAATTGGTAACCGTTTCCAAATATTGGCTTTTTCTATTGGTATGAACTTGTCTATACTTTTCATTTTATCATGGGCAGCTCGTTTCCATATTTGGTAATAACGTGTCTTTCGCTGTGCGCGTGACAACTGTCAGACTCAGACGATCAAATTCCCGGGTTGAATACATGAAAAAGTTGAAAATAAGGGCTCTGGGGGTAATTTAGGGGAGGAGGGGGTGCAGGATATATTTTTCATGTTTTTCAAAAAATAAAACTTTACTCACCAGTATCCTTGACATGTCGCCTGATTTCCTCACAGAGATCGAGTTTGACGTTTCCCTTGAAAGATAGTCAACGTAAACAAACGCTAGGGGGCGTGGCGTTCGAAAATTCGCGAGATATTTAAGGTCCGCGATAACATAGGATCCGCGATAAGCTAGGAAGTAAGTATAACATTTGTTTGAGTAGAAGCAGACCATGTGTGCTTGCCGTAGTTTTGAAAGCTGCCAAAACAATGGTGTAAATACATTTGTACTTGTAAAAAGATATTATTGTGAAGCGAGATAATATAAATTGCATCCTGAATCTTAGAATGGCTATTTTTCATCACTACTGGTTGGTGGTGAGAAACAGTTTGTGGCTGATTTTTAATATCATTTGAGCTGAAGGTCTGGGGGTGGGGGGGGGGGGGAGCTGTTGTGATTGGTCTCTGTCTGTCCACAATTTCTTTAAATGCTATCTTCTCCTTAACCACTGAACAGATACTTTGCAGAAATGATCTTTATGTGGTCCTCTTTCAAACTTAATCAAAGTATTCCATTCCATGCACAATTCTGCTTGCCATGGCAACAAAAATGATAAAAAAAAAAAATATCCTTTAAAAATCTTCTTGTCTGATTTAAACAAGCAGGCCCAGGTCTTTGATATTTGGTATGTAGCTTTGTCTAATGGACCACTATCAAAGTTGTTCAAGTCAGGATTATAGCCCTGGAGTCAAAAATGTCCCCACCCGAGGGATCACTTGTTTAACATAGACCAATATACATGTAAGGAAGAACATTTACTGGTTTTACATGGACTTATAATGGGAAGCCTTTTAAAAATTCTTTTCTGAAACAAAGCGACCCAGGTCTTTGATATTTGGTATGTACATATAGATTGGTCCAGTGGACCGTCACCAAACTTGCTCAAATTATAGTCCTAGGGTTAAAAGTAGCCCCAACTTGTGGGTCACTTATTTAGCCCTTGTCTTGCTGAATATTCATCTAAGCCACACCCATTTCTGTCTATCAACCAATCAAATTACTTGATGCAATTTATTGCTACAAATTCATAAACTGAATGCCAAACAGTGTAGATCCTGATCAGATTGCTTCTCAGAAGCCATCTGATCTGGATCTAAACTGTTTGCACAGATTGGGGTTGTCGTGAAGAGCAAGATAAGGGTTAACATAGTCCCATATAGGGAAAATCTTTAAAAGGCTCCTTGTCTGAAACCAGAAAGCCAATGCATTTGAAATTTGGCATGCAGCTATAGTAGTCGCAGATTAGATTGACTAGGGGGAGCTATCGTTTGTACCTGCCTTAGGAATATTCCATTAACAAAAAGGTAAACCAAGTCACCCGATTGTGTGAATTCAACTGTAACACAAGCATAGCTGTGGGGTATATGACCATTTCGTCCGCTTGTAGAAAGCCTTTGAAAGGCACTCTACTGAATCTTGTGGTGGACTCAGCGAATTTGACACAAATTGACAACACGGGAATAGCTCCACCTAGTCAGTCTTATCTGCGACTACTATACAACTAATGAACCTCTACCAAGATTGTTCAAATTATGGCCCTGCGGGGGCCAACCGGGTTTTTACATTGACTTATTTGGAAACACCTTTAAAAACCCTTCTTGTCTGAAGCCAGAAGGCCCAGGCATTTAATTATAGCCCCACTTTGAAAAAGTGGGGGCAAAATTGGATTTGACTTTTCCTGTGATTCTCATCTGCAATTCCGTTATTCATGATAACTTGAAAACCATTTGAGGTATTTTCATGAAACTTCACACAAATGTAAAACACTGAGACAATGTGCAGAGGGCATGAACCATAACTCTGGATTGCCTACTTTTGGAGTTCTTGTCCTTTGAACATTGAAAAAAATTCCGTTATTCACGATAACTCGAAAACTGTTCGAGGTATTTTCATGAAACTTCAAGCAAATATAAAGCACTCTGAGATGATGTGCAGAGTGCATGAACCATCACTCTGGATTGCCTACTTTTGGAGTTATTGCCCTTTGAACATTGAAAAAATTCCACTATGCGTGATAACTCAAAAACTGTTTGAGATATTTACATGAAACTTCACACAAATGTAAAGCACTATGAGACTATGTGCAGAGCGCATGAACCATAACTCTGGATTGCCTACTTTTTGAGTAAAAGCCCTTTAAACATTGAAAAAATTCCATTACCGGTATTCATGATAACTCGAAAACCGTTTGAGGTATTTTCATGAAACTTCACACAAATGTAAAGCACTATTAGACTATATTCAGAGTGCATGAACCATAACTCTGGATTGCCTACTTTTGGAGTTATTGCCCTTTGAACATTGAAAAAATTCCATAATTCATGATAACTCGAAAAATGTTTGAGGTATTTTCATGAAACTTCACACAAATGTAAAGCACTATGAGACGAGATGATGTGCAGAGTGCATGAACCATAACTCTGGATTGCCTACTTTTGGAGTTATTGCCCTTTGAACATTAAAAAAATTCCGTTATTCATGATTACTTGAAAACCATTTGAGGTATTTTCATGAAACTTCACACAAATGTAAAACACTGAGACGATGTGCAGAGGGCATGAACCATAACTCTGGATTACCTACTTTTGGAGATCTTGTCCTTGAACATTGAAAAAAAAATTCTGTTATTCACGATAACTCAAAAATAAATTTTTGAGGTATTTTCATGGAACTTTACACAAATGTAAAGCACTATGAGAGAATGTGCAGAGCGCATGAATCATAACTCTGGATTGCCTACTTCTGGAGTTATTGCCCTTTGAACATTAAAAGAATTCCGTTATTCATGATAACTCTAAAACAATTTGAGGTGTTTTCATGAAAATAAAAATCAAAAATGCGTTCCTTTAAGAGCAATGAAAACATTCATAAGAAAGAAGATGGGCCATACTACGTAGTTTCGGCTAATAAAGCCTCATCAGTGACCCTGTAATGACCCGGCAAAGAAAGCCAGAGGAAACGTACTGCAATTTTGCGAATTTCGAATAGGCAGTCGATTCAAAGACTGATATAAATCAAAATGGGGTCCAAATAATTAAAAACCTGTCTAGAATGAGTCTAAACCAATAATTAATTTCAGATTTCTCAGAATATTCACAATGATCTCAAAGGACCAAAAGTAAAATATAAACTGCACTATGGTTGATGTACGGGGAGACGTTTTACGGCCGCCACACGGCACAACACCAGCTGCAGTGAAGGCAAATAAAAATCAAAAATGCGTTCCTTTAAGAGCAATGAAAACATTCATAAGAAAGAAGATGGGCCATACTACGTAGTTTCGGCTAATAAAGCCTCATCACACAAATATAAAGCACTATGAGATAATGTGCAAAGTGCATGAACCATAACTCTGGATTGCCTACTTTTGGAGTTATTGCCCTTTGAACATTGAAAAATTGCAATTTTAACCTTGTCCGCTCCATAACTAAAATGTTTGAGGTATTTTCATGAAACTTCAAACAAATGTAAAGCACTATTAGACGATGTGCAGAGCGCATGAAGCATAACGTTAGATTGCCTACTTTTGGAGTTATTGCCCTTTGAAAATTGAAAAATTTAGTTAGAGGCTGAAAGCTGAAAACATTTTTTTCTTGTATTTTTCTTTTCTGATAGTGCAATTTCTTGTATTTTTCTTTTCTGATAGCACAATTGCGGGGCTATAGTCAGATCCTCTGACAGTTCTAGTTAGTATTTGGCATACAGCTTCATCTGGTGGACCTCCTCAAAGGTTGTTCAAATTATAGTACAGGGGTCCAAAATGGTAACTTGTTCTACAGAGACCCATAAATGGAAAACTCTTAAAAGTCTTCTTGTCTGAACCAGAAGGCCTCTACTAAGACTGTTCAAATTATAGCCCATGGGTCAAAAATGGCCATGCTGACCTGTTTTACATAGACCCAAACTGGGAAATTTTGGCCTTTGACCTCTGCAAGCCCAAGATTGTTTCAATTATGGCTCTGGGGTCACCGACAGTTGGTCTCAAGGGAGTATGCCCCACCCTTTCCAGTTTCTCAAAATCGTGTTCAAACTTTGTTGCTAATGAAAGGTAAACCATCCAGCACATTCATTTTAAAGAAAACACTAGCAAAGACACAAGAGATGTTATTACAATTGTTTCCCTATGTACGAAGTTACATGTCTGAGAGAGCAGAAGAAGAACATTTAAGCGGCCCCCACCCATAGGGCTTGAAGAAATATATGGGCTGCATGTTGCTTCCACGCAGAGCTGAATCCGGCCGGCACACTAGTACTGGTAAACCGCTTAGAGGATCTAAGCCTGTCCAGGAACCGCGGTGTGAGGCGGACCGTCCATGCTAATAAACCCTATTGGTTTCATTTGGCGATAGGGCTTGAGATGTCATTTCATCTTAATGTCGGGTAAAAGTCCTTCAAAATTGGAAGCAACATCTCCAAAATGACCTTTACAGTGTTGACAGGGACGTTAAACCTCAAATCAAAGAAACAAACAAAGAACATTTAAGATTTGATTTTTATACCCCGCCACACGATAGTGGCGGGGTATTATGTTATACCCTTCGGTGTCCGTCCGTCCGTCCATCCGTCGGTCCGTCCGCACTTCGTTTCCGATCGATAACTTGAGTATTTTTTCACGGATTTTGTTCAAATTTTAATGTCGGGTAAAAGTCCTTCAAAATTGGAAGCAACATCTCCAAAATGACCTTTACAGTGTTGACAGGCACGTTAAACCTCAAATCAAAGAAACAAACAAAGAACATTTAAGATTTGATTTTTATACCCCGCCACACAATAGTGGCGGGGTATTATGTTATACCCTTCGGTGTCCGTCCGTCCGTCCGTCCGTCCGCACTTCGTTTCCGATCGATAACTTGAGTATTTTTTCACGGATTTTGTTCAAATTTTGCATACATATTGGTATCGGGGATGAGTGGTTTGGGATTGTTAATGGGCAAAATCCGTTAATATTTAGCAGAGTTATTGCCCTTTTCAGTATCTGAAAAATGGATTTTGGCCTCTTATTCCCTTACTATATGGAATATCTGGATGAAACTTCACAGATATATAGAGGACTAAACGGTTCATATTGTGGCCAAGGACTGCTACTCTGGCTATTCCAGTTCTTGAGTTATCTGCCCTTGACATATTTAAAAAATGCATTTTAGACTGTTGTTCGTTTATCATTTACAATATCTTGCTGAAACTTCATAGATATGTAGTAGATGAATTGTTATATACTGTGACAAAGGAACATGACTCTGGCTTTCCCAGTGATTGAGTTATCTGCCTTTGAAATATCTGAAAAATGGTTTTTGGCCTCTAGTTCCCTTACTATGTGGAATATCTGGATGAAACTTCACAGATATATAGAGGACTTAATGGTTCATATCGTGGCCAAGGACCGCTACTCTGGCTATACCAGTTCTTGAGTTATCTGCCCTTGAAGTATTTAAAATGCATTTTAGACTGTAGTTCCTTTATTATTTACAATATCTTGCTGAAACTTCATAGATATGTAGTAGATTAAATGTTACATACTGTGGCAAAGGAACATGACTCTGGCTTTCCCAGCAATTGAGTTATCTGCCCTTGAAATATATACAAAAAGGGATTTTGGCCTATAGTTCATTTATTATTTGAAATATATGGATAAAACTTCTACACCCTCTGCTGTCTGTCTGTCTGTCTGTCCATCCATTTGTAACAACTTCATCCACTCACATTAAGACATTACACTTGCGGATCATATCTCTGCTATCCCCTTTCTAGTTATTTAGCCTTGATATATTTTCAAATAAGTTACATTGCTTAGCAGTGGCGGGGTATTATGCAGTGTCTGCGGTGCTTTTATTATCATATGACGTCGCGTTTGACCATATAATAACGCCATGTAATAAATTTGATAATCCACTAGTGGATTAAATACGCAAATTAGTTTGATACGCCCCGTAACGTTACATGTACGACGTCCTTCATGACGTCGATTTACTAATGGTGGAATAGTGACATTTTTATAAAACAATCGTGAATAAAATGCGTTTCAAATGTCATATGATAAATAGAATCTTGCATTCGTGCTCATGTATTATTGAATTTATTAAACTTGTTGAGGAAAAGGAATAAAATGCTCGGCACAGCCTCGCATTTTATTCCTTTTCCTCAACTCGTTTAATAAATTCAATAATACATGAGCACTCATGTAAGATCCTCTATATTACACATCATTTTTACAAAAGCGATGATTTTAATTCTCCTGAGATTATATTGTGGGTACTCTTAGTAATGCCTCAGTGAGGTGATTCTAACAAGAACCTACAATACTGAATACATGTCTCTAACAAGTGGAAAAACTTCCAGAATTATCCACAGGATACCTAAAATTCTTATGTGACCATCTTCCTGTGAAGTTGTTTCGAATGCATCACGAAAACACGCCTATGTAATTTTGATCCCCTTGAACCCCACTTTTATAAAGTGAAACTGGGGTTTACAGGGGTAAACCTTATTTTTCTTATTTCTGCTCTCAAATATAGAATGTGGGTACTAGTTAGAACCGCCTCGATGAGGCGGTTCTAACGAGTACCTACAATCTATATTTTGAATAGAAATGAGAAACATATCACAATTTTTCATCATAAAACTTTCATTTTTTCGGCGATAAAAGTTACAATGTATTTCTGTAGGCGCATTTCTGTAATGGTTTCAGCTGAAGAAGATGCTGTCCAAAGAGTGCAAGAAGATAGAGCTCTGGAGATATTAACACAGAGAGAAAACTGTGCAGCACAAAACACTATTGAGGAAACTAATGGTGAAGTGGAGAAGGCAGATGACTCTAATGCAAATGCTATACTAGCAGAAAATGATGATACTACTCTGGAGGACTTAACTAAAGATATGGGACTCATGTCTATTGATCAGGTAATGCCAATACTTGTACTATTGAAAAACTACAAAAGGGGTTTTGATATGCAAATGTGTGATATTTTTCCTTGTCAAAAAGATTGTTGGTGTTGTTTAGATCTGCCTCTTTGAAGTGGTTCTAAAGAGTACCCTTAACCTATTGTATGCAGGAAACCCCTAAAGGAATACCTTGAGATCAGATGCCGCAGAACACCGCATATGATCAGGGCCTGCACTATTTGCTAACAGAATTTTCCATCAAAAATAGAATAAAAACGAAAAAATAGTCCTACCACCCCTTATATGACAAATGGACTTGTCCAACATATAGCTATAGAAGAGTCTACCAGTATACAAAGGGTTAATCTATGTTTTGGGGCAGAAATATTCCCTAGTTTACCCATTTTAGACAAGTTTGTTCTTTACATGGACTGGTTAAGGTGATTATAAGATTTCATCTACAGTAGAAAGCTGGTGCATATTGATGGTGTGCTGTGTGGCTTCATGAACAAATAATATTTAGCCTTCTGAGAAAGAACACTGACAAACACATTATGCATATCTTAGCCTTCTGAGAAAGAACACTGACAAACACATTATGCATATCTTAGCCTTCTGAGAAAGAACACTGACAAACACATTATGCATATCTTAGCCTTCTGAGAAAGAACACTGACAAACACATTATGCATATATTAGCCTTCTGAGACAGAACAGTGACAAACACATTACCATATTCCTCCCATTTAGCGCCCCTGCTCCTATAAGCGCCCCCTCACTGTTTTTCGAAGAATAATATAAGAATCTGATATGGGGTTCTGTTGTAGATGAGCGTTTCCAATCCGAGGGATGACCGTGCTGAGCGGAACCGAGGCTACGCCGAGGTTCCGCTCAGCACGGTCATCCCGAGGGTTGTAAACGCCCATCTACAACAGCACCCCATATTGGATTCTTTTTCTTGCACAACACCTCCGGTTAGTTTTGACAGCTCGCACATGTATATTGTTTACAAAATAAATGTAGTGCGGAAGTAGTTCCGGCAGTTGAATAGAATTGAAGCGCATTTATGTGAGTTGCCTGGGTCGGAACACCAGGGTCAGAACATAAATTTCTATCCCAGGGTAAAATCACGGATTTCCTTGTCTGGTGTGCAAGAAAATAATATCCGCCCCTTCTGCTAGGGGATAAATATTTTGGCTTACCTAAAGTAAAGATTCACCATATCTGTTGTAAATCTTATCAGGCAATGTTTCTGTCAAAGAGGGTCTGTGTTGACCATTTGGTACTTCACATGTCAGGATTCCACCATATTCTAATGGAAAACTACCACATGCAATGGGTTTTAAACTCTCGGTACTGGTAAGATTCTGTCTCTAATAAGCGCCCCTTCTTTTTCCCATATTTTAAGCACCTGGGGCACTAAATGGGAGGAATACGGTATGCATATCTTAGCCTTCTGAGAATGGACATTGACAAACACATTATGCATATCTCAGCCATCTGAGAAAGAATTATGACAAACATGTTATGAATATTGCTTATTTGCTTAATGTAAACTATTTGCAGTAAAGAGAAATCTAAATAACAGCATTTTCCTTCACATGTTAAAGGGACTGCTTTTTAAAAATGGAAAGAATTTGCTTCCAAGGGAGGACAAATTCTTTTCTTTAACATTAGCCCCTTGGAGAAAGATGATTTTAAATAAATTATCATTGTTGTGTGTATTACAGTTGAACTTCGATGACTCAAACACCTTTTGAATGGCGAAAATCTGTCTTCTGAGACACAAGTAGTTTGAGCCACTGAGGGTTACTGCCAAGAGGCAAAACAGGTTAATTTTGCAACATTCTTTTCGATGTTCTATAATAAAAATGTATGCTGCGTGTACTCATGAGAATCCCCCAGTCAAGATGATTCTAATGAGTACACATACATTTGCAAAATAAAAGTAAAAAATCGCCTTAATTATCGGACAGTACTTCTTATGTAGAGGAATTCCCTAGGGACTCAAAAATGGGTTCGACTCAGCTATGGTAAACAAGCCATTGGTGTTTGAGCCATCAAAGTTCTACTATAATAGTTGTTCATCTCAATGTCGGGTAAAAGTCCCACAAAATTGGAAGCAACGTCTCCAAAATGACCTTTACAGTGTTGACGGGGACGTTAAACCTCAAATCAAACAAACAAACTATAATAGTTTTGTTCTGGCTAAGCCACTGACAAACAGTGCAGATCTATATCAGTGCTAGATGCTATGTAATCCTGTACCTAAAAGCTATACTGTTTGCATTATATGCAGGGCTTTCTGAACACAATTTTGAAAAGTAAAATAAGACGCCCAATGATGCAAATTGTACTCATTATGAACTTCAAGATATAAAGTTTTAGCTAAAATTACAAGATGAAAGAGCTTATCTGTACTACAGAGACTGGACAGGGTCTACATTCTTGAATTTATATCACAATATATTGCTGAAATTAAGATACAGTTCAATGTCACATACTGATAGTTACACTGGCCTTGGTAGCACAGTCTGATGTGTGTCTCTTCTATGGTCATTTTCTCCCTTCTGCTGATTCTAGACAAAAGAATGTGCACTGTACTGGTTGTTTGTTTGATTTGAGATTCAACCTCCCTGTCAACACTGGAGACATTGCTTCCAGTTTTGCAGGACTTTTACCCAACATTGAGGTGAAATGACATCTCAGGCCCTGTGGCCCAATGAAACCAAACAAGGTTTATAAGCATGGACAGTCTGACTCACACCGCTTTGCCTGGACAGGGACAGCGGTTTACCAGTACTTGTGTGCAGCCGGTTTCAGCTCTGTGTGGAAGCATCATGCAGCCCATCTATTTCTTCAAGCCCGATGGGCATGGGCCTACTTTACTGGGTGGTAAACTGGCCACCACAATATGACCTAAATGGTGTTGACTGGGCCTTTAAAGATCAGACAAATAAACAAAAACTCAGTTTCCTGTAAGTTTCAGCAAAATAAAAACCATTTTAGCTCACCAGAGCTGAAGGCTCCGGGGGAGCTTATAGGATAGGCAGTTGTCTGCGTCTGCATCATCTGCGTGAACACTTTCAAACGACATCTCCTCTGAAGCCACTTGGCCGATTGGGCCCAGATTTTATCTGTAGCATTCTTGGGCTGGGGGATTGAAAGTTTGTGTTTTTTATGAAAATTGGCTGATTAGTTTCCACAGACTTATTATGGGGAAAACTGAAAAATGGCATTTACTGCCAAGCCTCTGCAGATATTTTGACAAAACTTTCATAGAAATGTTCCTTAGGCAACCTACTATCTGCCATATGATTTTAAGCCTACTGCTCATTTTTATTGGTTGCCATGGAAACCAAAATGCAAAAAAATAGAAAAAAAATACTTAAAAAATCATCTCCTCAGAAACCATATACTCTAGGAGGCAGAGACTTTATGAAAATATTCACCATATTTGCTTTTACAGGTTTTGTGTTTTTTGTGAAATTCGGCTCTTGAGGTTGGTTGCTATGGCAGCTTAGATTTTCCATAGACTTATAATGGGGAATATAGAAAAATGGCATTAACTGCCAAGCCTTTGCAGATATTTTGACACAACTTTCATAGAAATGTTCCTTAAGCAATCTTCCATCTGCCATATGATTTTAGGCTTATTGCTTATTTTGGCTGGTTGCCATGGAAACCAAAATGAAAAAAAAAAAATAGAAAAAAAAAACTTTAAAAAATCATTTCCTCAGAAACTGTATGCTCTATGAGGCTGAGCGTTAATGGAAATATTCACCATATTTGCCTTTACAAGTTTTGTGTTTTTTTTTATGAAATTTGGCTCTTAAGTTTGGTTGCTATGACAACTTAGATTTTCCATAGACTTATAATGGGGAAGATTGAAAAATGGCCTTAACTGCCAAGCCTTTGCAGATATTTTGACTAAACTTTCATAGAAGTGTTCCTTAGGCAATCTACTATCTGCCATATGATTTTAGGCCTACTGCTCATTTCTATTCGTTGCCAGGGAAACCAAAATGAAAAAAAAAAAATAGAAAAAAAATACTTTCAAAAATAATTTCCTCAGAAACCGTATGCTCTATGAGGCTGAGAGTTTATGGAAATATTCACCATATATGCCTTTACAGGTTTTGTGTTTTTAGCTCACCAGAGCCGAAGGCTCCGGAGAAGCTTATAGGATAGGCAGTTATCCGTCTGCGGCGTCAGTGTCAACACTTTCAAACGACATCTCCTCTGAAGCCACTGGGCCGACTGGGCCCAAATTTTATCTGTAGCATCCTTGGCCTGGGGGATTATAAGTTTGTGTTTTTATGAAAATCGGCTCATCAGTTTGGTTGCTATGGCAACTTATAATTTCCATAGACTTATAATGGGGAAAATTGAAAAATGGCATTTACTGCCAAACCTCTGCAAATATTTTAACAAAACTTTAATAGAAATGATCCTAAGGCAATCTCCTATCTGCCATATGAATTTAGGCCTACTGCTCACTTTTAGCTCACCAGAGCCGAAGGCTCTGGGGGAGCTTATAGGATAAGCAGTTGTCTGTCGTCGTCGTCTGCATCTGCGTCTTCGTCAACACTTTCAAACGACATCTCCTCTGAAGCCACTGGGCTGATTGGGCCCAAATTTTATCTGTAGCATCCTTGGGCTGGGGGATTGAAAGTTTATATTTTTTATCAAAATCGGCTCATTAGTTTGGTTGCTATGGCATCTTGTAGTTTCCATAGACTTATCAACCGTACATCAACCATAGTGCAGTTTATATTTTACTTTTGGTCCTTTGAGATCAGCGTGAATATTCTGAGAAAATAGAAATAAATTATTGGTTTAGACTCATATTCAAGACAGGTTTTTATACGCCCGTTTTGAAAAAACGGTCGTATTATGTTATGGGGTCGGCGTCCGTCCGTCCGTAAACTTTTCGTTTCCGGATAACTCCTCCTACAGTTTTCATCCGATCAAGCTGAAACTTGGTAGGGAGTAAGACCATGATGTGTAGATGTGTGTTAAGTTTCAAGAATCAACGTCCGCCAAATATTAACAGAGTTATGCCCCTTTGAAATTTTTGTAAACATTTTCGTTTCCGGATAACTCCTCCTACAGTTTTCATCCGATCAAGTTGAAACTTGGTAGGTAGTAAGACCATGATGTGTAGATGTGCATAAAGTTTCGAGAATCAACGTTCACCAAATATTAACAGAGTTATGCCCCTTTGAAATTTTTGTAAACATTTTCGTTTCCGGAAAACTCCTCCTACAGTTTTCATCCGATCAAGCTGAAACTTGGTAGTTAGTAAGACCATGATGTTTAGATGTGCGTAAAGTTTCAAGAATCAACATCCGCCAAATATTAACAGAGTTATGCCCCTTTGAATTTTTTGTAATCATTTACGTTTCCGGATAACTCATCCTACAGTTTTCATCCGATCAAGCTGAAACTTGGTAGGTAGTAAGACCATGATGTGTAGATGTGCGTAAAGTTTCGAGAATTATCGTCCGCCAAATATTAAGAGAGTAATTTCCCTTTGAAATTTTTGTAAACATTTTCGTTTCCGGATAACTCCTGCTACAGTTTTCATCCGATAATGCTATAAGTGCTCGTTTTTATGTGTTGTAAATAACTGATGAGATTAATTCTAGTTCTAAGCTGTCTGCTGTGGAAAGAGCAATACAGGGAAAAGGAAGAAAGCTCTGTGATGCCCTAGCTCTGGCTTGGCACTGTGCATGCTCTTCTTGCATTTGCTGTCACCCATTGAAACTTGAAAAATAGTTCCACCATCAATGAATACTGTTTTCAGGTTTCAGTCTACCAAATATGAATTTGCCACGGGCGTATAATGCCCCGCTTGCGGAGCTCTTGTTAATCATTTGGACCCCGTTTTGATTTATATCAGTCTTTGTGTTGACTGCCTGTTCGAGGTTCGCGGGATTGCGGTGTGTTTCCTCTCGCTTTCTTTGCCGGATCATTACGGGGTCGCTGGTGAGGCTTTATTAGCCGAAACTGCGTGGTGTGACCCATCTTCTTTCTTGTGGGTGTTTTCGTTGCTCTTAAAGGAACTCATTTTTGATTTTTATTTGCCTTCACTGCAGCTGGTGTTGTGCCATGTGGCGGCCGTAAAACGTCTCCCCGTACATCAACCATAGTGCAGTTTATATTTTACTTTTGGTCCTTTGAGATCAGCGTGAATATTCTGAGAAAACAGAAATAAATTATTGGTTTAGACTCATATTCTAGACAGGTTTTTAATCATTTGGACCCCGTTTTGATTTATATCAGTCTTTGTGTCGACTGCCTGTTCGAGGTTCGCGGGATTGCGGTGTGTTTCCTCTCGCTTTCTTTGCCGGATCATTGTGGGGTCGCTGGTGAGGCTTTATTAGCCGAAACTGCGTGGTGTGACCCATCTTCTTTCTTGTGGGTGTTTTCGTTGCTCTTAAAGGAACTCATTTTTGATTTTTATTATAATGGGGAAAAATTGAAAAATGGCATTTACTGCCAAGCCTCTGCAGATATTTTGACAAAACTTTCATAGAAATGTTCCATAGGCAATCTACTATCTGCTGTATGATTTTAGGCCTTCTGCTCATTTTTATTGGTTTTGTGTTTTTTGTGAAATTCGGCTCTTGAGGTTGGTTGCTATGGCAGCTTAGATTTTCCATAGACTTATAATGGGGAATATAGAAAAATGGCATTAACTGCCAAGCCTTTGCAGATATTTTGACACAACTTTAATAGAAATGTTCCTTAAGCAATCTTCCATCTGTCATATGATTTTAGGCCTATTGCTTATTTTGGCTGGTTGCCATGGAAACCAAAATGAAAAAAAAATAGAAAAAAATACTTAAAAAATCATCTTCTCAGAAACCATATGCTCTAGGAGGCTGAGACTTTATGAAGATATTCCCCATATTTGGCTTTTATGGTTTTGTTGTTTTTTTTTTATGAAATTTGGCCTTTTAGTTTAGAGTTTAGCAACTTAGAGTTCCCATTGACTTATAATGGGGGAAAACTGAAAAATGGAATTTACTGCCAAGTCATTGCAGATATTTTGACAAAACTTACATAAACATGTTCCTTGAGTAAACTTCTCTCAGCCAAATGCTTTTATGTAAACCTGGGGGTCCCCTAGGTTGTGTCGGTTCCCATGCCCCGCCCCCTCCACTTCATAAAATAACTTTTATACCAGAAACCTTACAGATCCCAACCCCTCAACCATAAATATTCTTGTTCCTTATGATAAGATGCATTAAGTGACACCAACCTGGGGGTCCCCCAGGATGTGCCGGGGACATGCCCTGCCCCCTCTATTTCATAAAATGCCATGCATCTCAGAAACCATTCAAACCCCACCCCTAAACTATATATATTCTTGTTCCTTATGCTAAGATGCATTAAGTGACACCAACCTTGGGGTCCCCCTGGGATGTGCCAATATATTAAAACCTGAAACCATACATGGCTGCCAGTGGGCAGTGCCCGCCTGAGCTTTGGTGAGCATTGTGGCCCATGGGCCTCTTGTTTTTTAATTAATTTGTGAAGTGCATGAAAACGGGTATAACTTTTACAAAAAGCTAGGTCTACACTTAGCACATATTAAATGTTGGCTGTACTGCCGCGTTAACCCTATGTGTCTATAATGTCTATGCCGATGGGCTTAGACAACAGTATAACATCTAGAAATATAAGGTAGCTGTATCAGTAATTGCTCAGTTCTCTTTTTCCACTTCAGTGGCCAGCCTCCACAGTTGAAGAACAGTTGAGTGAACTACGCACATGCAGTGTCAGAGATGGCTCTTCATATATCTATAAACTCTGGAAATCCTTGCTCTGTCAATGGTTTTCTGATCCTGATTATAAAGTCTACCTAGTCACGCCATTCCTAGATGCTTCTCGACTGGCTGATATCTGCCAGATTATACTAAAGCACAAGAAGGAAGCCAACCTTGATGCTTTCTACGTCAGACAACAGTGTGATCGTGAGAGAAAAATACATGAGGTACAACAAGATGCTCTGAAAAGGTTTCCGGATGCACAAGACCAGACGTTCATTGAGTACAAAATCTTTTCAAACATTATCTACCCAATAAAGAGGTTCCATGCTAAGTTTATGGCAGGTGTAAAAGATGGTGTAGCTCATGTACTAATTACGAGTGCCAATTTCCATGGTGACCATTTTGAATGTAGTAATATGGAAACTATTCAGTATCAGACCATGAGTGAAGCCAGGTTTATACAGGGATTTCTAGGACAAATTAACTCATCAGTTACTGTGCACAAATGAGAAAATACTCTGGCATGGTTTGAATTAAACTTACCATGATGATCCTTAGCCCTTATCTTGGTGAATATTCATCTAAGCCACACCCCTTTCTGTATATCAACCAATCAAATTACTTGATGTAATTTATTGCTACAAATTCATAAACTGAATGCCAAACAGTGTAGATCCTGATCAGATGGCTTCTTCAGAAGCCATCTGATCTGGATCTACACTGTTTGCAAAGACAGGGGTCATTGTGAACAGCAAGATAAGAGTTAGTATTGGGACAGACAGGCCTAGGAAAACAGTGCAGACCCAGATCAGACCTCCTGAGTCTGGTCATTCAGGAGCAGTCAGATCAGGATTTACTCTGTATGCCAATCCATCTGCACTTTTCGGCCTCCTTGCTGGATCATGAAACAAATTTGTTAAAATATAGGAGAATTTAAGTCCTCAAGTAGTTCGAATTTTTAGGATATTTATGGTAATCCTTTAAGTGCTGATCACAATGGGCAGATGACATTCTTATTTTTTCAGTGAAAATAAGACTTAATACGATGTGTGAATTGACTGCTTGGCAGATGATTCGCATGAAATGAAAGCCTTATTTTTATTGTAAAAATAATATGAAAAGCGAAAACAACAAAAAAAAATCAACTTTGTGGTGCTTTAACCCTTATCTTGCTGTTCACGACAACCCCTATCTTTGCAAACAGTGTAGATCCAGGATCTACACTGTTTGGCATTCAGTTTATGAATTTGTAGCAATAAATTACATCAAGTAATTTGATTGGTTGATAGACAGAAATGGGTGTGGCTAAAATGAATATTCAGCAAGAGAAGGGTTAAGGTTTAAACCTTTTTATTCTACTCAACATGTCATGCTAGTGACTTATGCATTTAAGCTATATATGCTAATGTTTTAGCACAGCTCATATTTAAAGCTTCTCACAATAAATTAAACACACACATCCAGAAACGATGACCCCAATCATGGTTAACACTCTGCATGCTGGGTATTTTTTTTTTCAGCAGACGACACATTGAAAGGTTTTTCTTATTTTTCCAACAAAATAGGATTTGACATTCCATGCAAATTGTGAAATATTTGTTCTTATGTTTTTTTAGCAAAACAGGATTTGACATTTCATGCAAATTGTCTCCTATGGAGACAATTTGCATGGGATGTCAAGTCCTGGTTTGGGGAGAAAATAAGGAAAATATCAACAATTTGTTGTCCGCTGAAGAGTGCTAGAGGTTGGAGGTAGGACCTTGGCTGATGAAACATATCCAGAGGTATATCCAGCCATAAGTGAGCCCTTTTTGTTCTTTTGTTTCCACAGCCTTTTTAAGATTAGTTCACTTGTATGGAGTTGATCATTCAGCAGATGTGGGCAAAAAACTGTTAACCTGGAGTAAAACCACCTGACCTTCCATTGCAGTACTTGGCATTTCACATGTTACCCAAACAAGGCTTAAACCCACAGTGGTGAGAGCGGTTAGAGTCAGTACTCTTAACCACTAGACCGTCGCGGCCCCAATCTGTTATTTTATTTTATCATATGACGTCGCGGCTGAGAGTGTAATATGTAACGCCATGTAATAGTTTCGATAATCAACTAGTGGATTAAATATGCAAATTAGCTAGATACGTCTCGTAATGTAATATGTAATAACGCCGCATTTACTAATGGCGGAAAATTGACATTTTTATTAAACAGTCATGAATAAAATGCGTTGTAAATGTCCTATGATAAATAGTATCTTGCATTCGTGCTCATGTATTATTGAATTTATTAAACTCGTTGAGGAAAAGGGATAAAATGCGAGGCTTTTATTAAACTCGTTGAGGAAAAGGGATAAAATGCTCGGCAAAGCCTCGCATTTTATCCCTTTTCCTCAACTCGTTTAATAAATTCAATAATACATGAACACTCATGTTAGATCCTCTATTTATCTAGACTATCTACTAATCCTACTTTTGTCATATACATGTGAACAAGTTTTGATTGAAGCATTTGAAGTTTTCTTATATGAGTAACTGCAAGCCTGATACTGTTTATATTTGTTATAACTGTGTAATTACATTTCAGTTAGTTGTTACAATCCTGTTTCCCAGTTCTAGGATGGTCAGGGTCCAGTTGTTCAAAACTATTATTACCCCTGTCACAAAGTCATGAATTTGGCTACGAGTTGTTCCGGGTTAGCAACTCATAACATGTCGCAGTGCTGTCACAACATGTAGGCAGTTGTCTTCCGCATCTTACTACAACTCGTAGCTTAATGGGAAGAGCTTATGAGTATTTTAAACAGTTTAAAATTCTAGGAACAACTCTTAGTTAAGTGGGGGGAGCTCAACTCGTACCGATTCTGTAACTAATTTGTAGCTTGTGTAAATCTCGTAGTAATGTCCTAGGATCTCAAGTGAGGTTTGTCTGCTTTTACCCACTACAACATACCATCAGTTACTTCGAGTTAGTGTTGCTGCAACAAAGTACATATAATAGGAGATAGCACAAGCTGGCTCTGACATTCCTAAGAGAAGCTATGACAACTGTACGACCTAGTAGAAGTTTGTACAAGTTACAGCAAGATTACTAGCTACATGTATAAAAGCAATAAATACAAGTTTCCTTGATTATGTTATAGATATGTCGTGAGGGACTAATTCATATGGCATGCCACGCGTTATAACTCGTAATAATTCGGCTCATATCATGGAAAAACTTCTGACTGTGTGATAGGGGTATAACAATCGTTGCTTACCAAAACTTTGATAATTTAATGTGGCAAATATACTAGTATTTTTGGTGAAAAAAAAAAAAAGAATTACAAAAGCTACTTACTTTTCTCATCAAAAAATACCCAAGTATTAGGTATTGTACATCCTTGAAAATTTCATAATTTGACCACTAAGAGGCATGTGAAGCTAACGATGCTTTGAACAACTGGGCCCAGAAGGATAATTTCATCAGTTAGGGCGTTGTTGTTTTAATATGATAATGAGCCAGCACACAACAAAACCTTCAATAAGACATGTGCCCCCAACGAAGATTAAGATCAGCCTGCGCATCTGGGCATACTGATCAGTGTCTTCGTTGTGTGCTCTAAGGAGAGATAAGGGCCCAATGCTCCTTCATGCAGCAAGAGAAGTCTCTGCTGAGACTATATGGATGCGCAGGCTGATCTGACTCTCACTGGATGCAAATCATCGTGACATGATTTATTGTAGGTTTTGTCTTGCGCTGGCTCATATCAGTCACTCTTTCTTTTGTTAATAATTGCTGGACATTATATTCATAGTTTATGGTTTGTTGACAAGTGATGAATATCAGCTTAGCACCATGATATACATAAGGTTGCTTCCAATTTTGTGGGACTTTACCTGACATTGAGATGAAACGACATCTCAAGTCCTCCTGCCCAAACAAATCAGTAGGGTTTTTATGCAGGGACGGTCCAACTCCATCGCTTGAACGAGTTCCTGAAATGAACCCCCCCCCCCCCTAAACCCCACTTTATATAGAGAAAACTGGGGTTTATGGGGGTAAATATTATTTTTCTTATTTCTGCTCCAAGACATAGGTTGTGGGTACTCATTAGAACGGCCTCAATGAGGCAGTTCTAACAAGCATCCACAACCTATATTTTGAGCATTTATAAGAAAAATATCACAGATTTTCATCAGAAAAGTAGCCATTTTGGAGATGTGGAAAATGCACTATGTCACACAGGTGAGTTATCATAATGGCATGACTTTGCCTGAGCAGGCTTAGACCTTCTGAGCCATTTATCAGTACTCATGTATGGTTGGTTTCAGCTCTGCATGGAAGCACCATGAGGCCCAATCTATTTCTCCAGGCCCCAATGGGCAGGGTGCAAAATGAATAAAGATACACTGGAATAACAGTTATTATATTTTCCAGTTCAAGCTAAAAACGAGAAAAAAAAAATGTTCTTACAATATACATGTATCTTAATTTGATTCCATAACTATATTTACTCATATTATGGATTTTATTAATATTGTAAATTTAATTTCATTTACAGAACTTTATATTTAAAACCTAAAAATTGAATATTTTGTACATTAAATTTGATTTTAATTCCATAATTTTTAAAATTGTCTTGTTGTTAAACTGTCACTTGTGCAAAATATTATTGACCTTAATTTTTCACTTTAACCAATTTTGTACCTGAACCCTAAAACGGGTACCGTGGCAAACAGTGCAGGCCCAGATCAGCCGCAGAACAAGGCATCTGATCAGGGCCTACACTATTTGCAAAAATTTCAGCTATTTTCCAAATAAAGATAACACAACCTGTCACCCCTAAATTTCGAAATGGACTCTGCCATATAGAAGGAGGAAGATTCCATTTGGTACAAAAAGGGTTAAGAAGTCCATGTAATTGATACCCTTGTAAATCCCTTTTTACGGTAATGTTCCTACGTACTGGGATGGATATGCCTAAGCAAACAGTGCAGACCCAGATCAGACTGCTCCGGAGCGGTCTGATCTTGGTCTACTGTTTGCCATTCCATCTGCACCTTTTGGACTCTTTGCTGGATTGTGCAACAATTTTTTTTTTAAATTTTAGATGTTACACAAAGTCCTCAAGGTGTCAAAATTTTTAGGATTTTTATGGTATATAGTGAAAGATGGGGTTGACACGGGTATACAATATTTTCTTTATCACTGCTAAATATCATGGATTGTAGGTACTCAATATAACCATGTCAATGAGGGGCTTTTAATGATTAGCTAAAATTCTGTGTTTGGATCATATATCAGAAAAATATCCCTTTTACAAGAAAAATGTTAAATTTAGTAATTAAGCGGAATGGGAACTCCTCGCTGATATTTCCGCCATTTTTCAAAGGGAGACAACTTTCGGGACTTCCTGTTCACTTTTCTATAAGCCCTGTCCCACATAAATAGGGGTCAACTCTTAAAGGAAAGAATTTGCTCCTAGAATTTGCTCCTTAGGAGCAAATTCTTTTCTTAAAGAGTTGACCCCTATTGACATGGGAGACAAAAATACTTTTGCAGGAGTTGCCTCCCCTGAAGGTGTTCCCATTCCCCTTAAAGACTACATTATCTCATACTGATGTGGTAGCCTTAGTTGTTAGATTTACTATTAGTGTTTGGACAGCTCACCTCCTTATTATATTTGTTCTAAAATTTGAACAAGTACCAATACAGTTTACTACCTTATATTGTCTAAAATAGTTGCATGAATAGCATACAATGTAGATCTTGATGAGCTGCAGTAGATAGCAAAGTGTAGATCCTGATTGGGTCTACACTGTTTGCCCAAATACATATGGCATAATTTAACCCTTTTTGTACCAAATGGAATCTTCCACCTTATATATAGCATGCGTCCATTTCAAAATTTAGGGGTGTCAGGTTTTGTTTTCTTCAAAATTTGATTAGGAAAATGGCTGAACTTTTTGCAAACAGTGTAGGCCCTGATCAGATGCCACATTTTGCGGCGTCTGATCTGGGCCTTCACTGTTTGCCAAATACCTGTTTTGGGATTTCTGGTACTAAATGGGTTAATTATACCCCCGGCATACGAAGTATGCAATGGGGGTATATAGTTTTTGTCTTTTCCGTCTGTCTGTCTGTCTGTCTGTCTGTGTGTCCGTAAACAATTATTTTGTGTCAAAGATATCTCAGGAACTGCTTCACATAGAAACTTGAAATTTTGCACACATGATCAGTATGACTACTTGTATTGTGGGAAAGAAAATAAGGGCCAAGGGGTCAGGCCTTTGAGAGTTATTTCCCTTTGTAGTTCTTGCTATTTAATAGTGTATATTTTTATTTTGTGTCAAAGATTTCTCAATAACTACTGTACATAGAAACTTGAAATTTTGCAAACATGATCAGTATGACTAGTTGTATTGTGGGAAAGAAAATAAGGGCCAAGGGGTCAGGCCTTTTAGAGTTATTACCCTTTGTAGTTCTTGTTTCAGCTGAGGTGATGGCACTGGCCGGGGGTACACGTGCCCCACTGGGCACTTTTGTCTAGTTAAGCTGATCTGGTGCCAGAGGAAAATTTGCATCTGTTACTTTTGTTTATGTAAGTTTTATTATGCTACTAGCAAGGTACTTTATTTATACTGCTTTAATTGCTATTGAAGGTGCTTTTAGTTCTGTTTACAGACTATTTAACCCTTGTACTGCTGAATATTTTAATCTGCCACACCCACTACCAATTATCAACCAATCAGATAACTTGATGCAAATTATTGCAACAAATTCACAATCTGAATGGCAAACAATGTAGATCCTGATCAGATGGCTTCTCCAGAAGCCATCTGATCTGGATCTACATTGTTTCAAAGATAAGGCGTATCCGGGCTCAGCAGGACAAGGGTTAAGACTAGATGCTTGCATGTTAGTTATACTGCTTGTTATGACTTATCTTTGCTTTAAAATATACACCAACAACCACACTGCTGTTGTTATATATAATTTACCTTTTAGGTGCCAATACAATGTGAAAGTAGTTTTCCATATTTCCTGGTACTCAGATTATTCCAGCTTGTGAAGAAACTGTTTTTCAGATACATCAAGGGCAGATAACTCTAGAAATGAAATGGCCAGATAGCAGTGTTCGGCCACAATATGCAACCTTTATTACGCTTTTTATCTGTAAAGTTTTATCAAGCTGCTCCATATTGTACAGATGATTACAGGTCAAAGACTATGTTTCAGACACGACAAGGCAGATAACTGAAGTGGAATTACCAAAGCAGTCCCTATCCACAATATAATGGGAGCAAATGCTGGCCTCGTAGCTCAGTCGCAAGGGCATCTGACTGGTGATCGGGAGGATGCGGGTTTGATACCTATCGGGTCAGCAACATACCTTTGTGAGATTGACAATGAAATCTTTTCTACGGTCATTCTCACCCTTCTGCTGATTCAAGAAGGGCAGTTGTCAGTTTTTGGCGGAAAAATGTGCACTGTACTGGTTAACTGCTTACGTATAAGCCTGCCCAGGAAGTGCGAATAGGTAAACAGACCGGTTCAAAAATGACCTAACAAGAGCTCCGCAAGCGGGGCATTATACACCCATGGCAATTAGTAAAATGAAGAATATATAATTGACTGTTGTACAAGTTTAGGTTTGTGGAATGTAACCAAGGAAAAATGTGTGCTCCATATATTCTTACCTGGCACTATTAATAACCCTCAAACTACTGGTCTCCAACAAATTTTCATGGTCAGTAATATTTGGTGGACCATAACCTCAAAATAATATGGGCATAACTCTGACAATAAGTGGTGGGATGTGACCTTGAAATAATATGCCCTGCTCCACATCATAGTCTAACTATATGTAAAGTTTCAGCTTCATCAGGTGTAAAATGTAGGAGGCGTTATCCGCAAAATATGTTTAGAACAAGAAAGCAGTCTGAAGGACAGCCAAATCCCCCGCCACACTTTGTATCAAGGCTCAACCTTGTGACCTTCACCTGTAACCTTGACCTTCAGTTGGCATGGTTTATTTATGGTTCTGCACATCAGCTCACTGTGGGGTATATTTCACAAAAGTTTAATGAAAATCCTTCTAGGGGTAAAGGAGATATGGAAGGGACACAAAATTCAAAGTTTCAATTCATGACCTTCAACTGTGACCTTGACCTTGAGTTGGCATGGTTTATTTATGGGTTCTGGGCATCAGCTCACTGAGAATATTATTTGACCAAAGTTTAATGGATATGGAACGGACACAAAATTCCAAGTTTCAAACACGTGACCTTGACCTTGAGTCGGCATGGTTTCTGCACACCAGTTCAATGAGACGAATAATTGACCAAAGTTTAATGAAAATCTATCGAAGGGTTCAGGAGATATGGAGCAGACAAGAAAGTGTTACGGACAGACAGACGATAGACGGACGGAAGGACGGACAGACATGATTCATTTATGGGCTCTGCACGAGCTCACTGAGGGGAATAATTGACCAAAGTTTAATGAAAATCCTTTGAGGGGTAAAGGAGATATGGAACGGACAAAAAATCAAAGTTTTAAACTCGTGGCCTTCAAATGTGACCTTGACCTTGAGTCATGGTTCATTTATGGGTTCTGCACATCAGCTCACTGAGTAGAATATTTGACCAAAATTTAATGAAAATCCTTCCAAGGGTAAAGGAGATATGGAACGGACAAAAATTCCAAGTTTCAAACTCGTGACCTTCAACCGTGACCTTGACCTTGAGTCGGCATGGTTCATTAATGGGTTCTGCACACTCATTGAGACGAATAATTGACCAAAGTTTAATGAAAATCTATCAAAGGGTTCAGGAGATATGGAGCGGACAAGAAAGTGTTACAGACGGACGGACAGACGAAGGCCATTCCTATAATCCCCGCTCCGCTTCGCTGCGGGGGAATTAAAAATCTGTGAAAGGGGAATAACTGGTAATATTTGGCGGACTGTAACATCAAAATAATATGCGCTGTTCCACATCATGGTCTTACTATATGTAAAGTTTTAGCTTCATCAAATGTAACATTAGGAGTTGTCAGGAAATGGAATGTTTAGAAAAAATATGTGAAAGGGGTATAACTCTGGTAATATTTGGTGGACCAAAACTCAAAATAATAGACCATGGACAGAAACATGAACAGACGACACAAAGCCAAATAACAAATAAGACTGCAAAAGAAGGACTGCCTTGGGATGGTCAGTAGTTAACTACTGGGGGGCTTCAACTCCGGAGTTTAAGAAATTTCAACCTTCGCCCTCAGTTCCAGTACAGTATCAAAATAAAAATAAATTGATCTGCATGGACCTTGGTCAAAGCTTTTTTTAGTGGTATATATAGTTAAATTTTCATCAAGATTATCCAGATGGTAAGGAAGTTCAGGCCAAAATTCAAATAGTAAATAACTCAATTTGAACTCCCCCAAAAAGTGCTGCCTGGTCACATGCTGCCTTCAGTGGTACATGTATTTATGTGGTGTCATCCATATATTCTGTACAGGTAAGGAATAAAAGGTCCAAATCCATTTATTTGGAACTGAAAAGGTCCAGAACCCGGTCAAACATTGACAGACTTTGCCCAGTAAAAATCACAAACTACTCAGTTGCTGCGAGTTGGACAGACACTGCAGCAGTACAAAACTCAAGATACACATCAGTGGCTGGGTATATGCATGAAATGACAGATAAAAGAAAGAAGAGCTGTCATCATATGGTGCAGCTTGTGTTGTGAAATAGAGCCTTGATCTTAATCTCTGATGGTTGAGACGTAACCAAAAGTCTAATTTCAGGTCAAATTGGACCCAAACCTGGTCTGTGTAAATACTCCTGACCAATACTAGAATTGTTGGCCACAGGTCTTTATCAAACTAAAACCCTTTCAAGGAAATGGCATTTTTTCAAGGTTACAGGTGGGAATGATAAATTGCTTTGAGAACGTATAGTATGGAGTTGATACACAGTTGGTTTGTGTGACAATGCTTGCTATTGCTTCCCAGCTCTCCTAGGTACCTCACTTAAAATCCCAACCTTAGTCTAAAGGTTTCAAGATGAACTCTTGTAATTGTTCTTTAGCATACTCTTGTTGTGGAGATATAGATCAGGGTTCAATGGTTTTGTTTTGTTTGATTTGAGGTTTAACGTCCCTGTCAACACTGTAAAGGTCATTTTGGAGACGTTGCTTCCAATTTTGTGGGACTTTTACCCGACATTGAGATGAAATGACATCTCAAGCCCTGTCGCCCAATGAAACCAATAGGGTTTATTAGCATGGACGGTCCGCCTCGCACCGCGGTTCCTGGACAGGCTTAGATCCTCTAAGCGGTTTACCAGTACTAGTGTGCTGGCCGGATTCAGCTCGGCGTGGAAGCATCGTGCAGCCCATATATTTCTTCAAGCCCCTATGGGCGGGGGCAGGTTCAATGGTTCAAAACTAACAATGTCGTTAGTATGTTATATCATATCATTAAAACTTCGGACATATGAAATGACAAATATTTGTTGTGAATTTTTTGGCAGAAAAAAATGTGAGCAGCAAAACTTTTGCAAATGCAAAAGCTGCTCACAATTTTTTCTGCTAGATAACATGATATTGTATTCACTAATAGAGTTAACGTTTTGACCAATAATGAGCTTGTTAAGCTGACAATGTGCATCACAGTGCCGATCTTCAAAGCCTATGGGTATAGACATGACCTCATATGATAAAGAGCTTTAAAGTTTCACCAAAAACTCTGACATTGCTTATGAAGATATGTTTCTCACTGCAACATCATTGTTTTTTGTTTGTTTGGAGTTTGACCACCCAGTAAACACTATTTAGGTCATATCCAGCTAGACAGTTTACAGAAACACACTTTTTCTTGGCCAACTTATACACGAGTGGCTAATCAGTACAGTGCACATTCTTTTGCAAGATACTGACAATTGCCATCCTTGAATCAGCAGGAGGGAGGGAAAGGTCATAGAAAAGATTTCTTAATTTTTACGAAAGAATATTACCAACACCGCAGGTACTGAACCTGCAACCTGATCACCAGATGGACAAGCATCCACCCGAGCTTTTGAAGCCAGCTGCAAAATCAGTGCATGCACATATCTTAACCCTTTCAGGCCTACAGACCAAAACAAGAACTTGTACAGTCTAGATCTTGATGAGATTGTTCAAAATGACAATCTAAATTGTTTGCCCTTCTATAATTAGTGACAAGTGAAATCTTGATTTTAAACCATGAATAAATCCCTTAATCCATATTTGCCTAGCAGCCCTTTTCTGAGGCATTGGCAAACAGTGCAGACCCAGATCAAATGCTGCAGAATGTGAGTCTTATCTAGGCCTATACTGTTTGCATTAACAAATTTAGGGTGTCAGGTTGTGGTTCCTTCAAAATCTATTTAGAAACTGGCTGAACGTTTTGCAAACAGTGTAGGCTCTGATCAGACGCCCCGTTCTGCGGCGTCTGATCTGAGCCTGCACTGTTTGCAACCTACCCGTTTTGGGGTTTCTGGTACTAAATGGGTTAAAATTTTCTTGTGATTGTTAAAGAAACATGAAGAGTGAAAAGAAAAGTCTTGTTCACGTGGATATTTTATTTTTTCGGCATATTCATACAAATATGTAAAAAAATAAATAAAGCGTGTGAAAAAGCAAACAGTAACAAATCTGGTAAAATATATTTATAATTAAAATTAATATCTCTCCTACAGCAACATAATTAATCCTTATCTTGCTGTTCATGACAACCCCTATCTTTACAAATAGTCTAGATCCAGATCAGATGGCTTCTGAAGAAGCCACCTGTTCAGGATCTTCACTGTTTGGCATTCAGTTTATGAATTTGCAGCAATTAATTACATCAAGTAACTTGATTTATTGATAGACAGAAATGGGTGTGGCTTAAATGAATATTCAGCAAGATAAGGGTTAACATACATTCTCAAACATTTATCCACAGATCAGTAAAACATATAATATTATGTGCAAATGACACTTCAGAAATTTTATGACCCTTTCATTATCTCAACACCTCTCTAGGGATTTCCATGGTAAAATTCACTTAAAAGTTTATATTGTAAAACATTTACAAGGGTAGACATTCATTATGGTCGCACATCCATGCGACCTGGTGCATTTTTTCACATCTCCAAAATGGCTACTTTTCGTATGAAAATTAGTGATATTTTACTTATTTATACTGCAAAGATAGGTTTTGGGTACTCGTTATAGCCGCCTCAACCTATGTCTTGGAGCGGAAACAAGAAAAAGTATACCCCTGTAAATCCAAGTTTTCCCAAACAAAATGGGGTTTAGAGGTTCATTTCACAGAAATGTTCATGTGATGAGACAGAGAACTACTATTAGATTACAAGAATCACGACTTTATATTGAATATATTAAACATTAAATCACCTACAAAATAATGATTTTTTTTTTAAGATAAAAAAACTCTTGATATTTTTTCATATTTCTTCTCAAAATACAGATTGTGGGTACTTGCTAGAGCCACCTCGATGAGGCAGTCCTAACAAGTACCCACAATCTATGTTTTTGAGCAGAAATAAGATAAATAATGTATACCCTGTAAACCTGAGTTTTGCAATTTAAAAGTGGGGTTTAAGGGGGTCAAAATTGTATAGGCATGTTTTTTGCGATGTTTACCAAATTATTATCAACCCTGAGCAGCACATTTTTAAAATCTGAAAAACATATGAATTAATATAGAGTTTCTTACATACAATAGAATCTTCAATATTAACAAGAGGCCCAATGGCCACTATGCTCACCAGAGCTCAGTGGGCACTGCCCAAAAGCAGCCATGTATTTTTACATAATATCATTTCAATCTGCCAAGTGAACCCCCATATCCAAATGAGCACCTATGTGGATTCAGTATATGAAACATTAGGCCTTTTATGAAGTAGAGGGGGCGGGGCATGGACCCAATGGAGCCCTGGTTGATATCACTAAATGTGTCTTATCACAAGGAACAAGAATAATATATGGTTTAGCAGTGGGGTCTGTATGGCTGGAGATATAAGGCCTCTTAAACAGTGGAGGGGTTGGAGCATGCCCTGTCGATCCCAGGAAAGCCCAAGATTGTTGTCCCTAAATGTGTCTTATCGTAAGGACCAAGTATATATATGGTTTAGGGGTGGGAATCCGAATGGTTTTCGAGATATGAGGCCCTTTTATGAAGTGGAAAAGCCCCTGCGGACACCCCTACAGTAGGTGTGCTAATAACAAGGAACAAGAACATATATGATTATGGGGTGGTGATTTGAATGGTTTCTGAAATATATGGCCTTTGATGAAGTGCGGGGCACATTGCCTCAGCACAAAGAGACCCCCAAGTTGGTGTGACTGAACGAGTCTTATCATAAGGAACAAGGAGTTGCTACCAGTTCTCTCTTCCCGCCACCTCTCGTTCAAGACACGTGGCCGTGTGTATAGCTCTTGTGTGCGGAGCGCAATGCTCCATGCCAGTGAGACATGGCCACTGACAAAGCCAAACCTCCAACGTCTGCAGCGAAATGACAGGGCAATGATCAGACAGATCTGCAATGTCAAGCCACAGGACACTGTCACCATCAGGTCCAGTGAGTTACTGGAGCGTCTTGGCATTGAGGACCTGGACCTCATCCTGAAAGAGAGAAGACTTCGCTGGTATGGACATGTGGAACGCTCCAACGGTGCAATCAAGACTGCCTGTGACATACAGGTAAGTGGAAAGCGGGGGCCAGGAAGGCCCAAGATGACCTGGAAGCAGCTAACAGAAAGAGATTGCAGAGAATGGAAGCTCTCTGCTATCGATCCTCATGATAGACAAGCCTGGAGATCTGGTGTAAGATCTGCCATGCGTGCAGCAAGCCAGCTACCTGGAAGGGGGCCCACTTATGTGGACGTTGCCCCTGTACCTGCACGTTAATCAAAAATCCGTTGATGATGATGATGATGACAAGAATATATATGGTTTAGGGATGGGGATCTGAACAATTTCTGAGATATATGGCTTTTAATGAAGTCAAGCGGGTATGGCCCGGGCATGCCCCAGGGACTCACAAGCTGGTGTCACTGAATGCGTCTTACCATAAGGAAGATGAATATATATGGTTTAGGGGTGGGGCTCTGAACAGTTTCTGAGATATAAGGCCTTTTCTGAAGTGCAGGGGTTGGGCAAGGCCCTGGGAAACCCCCAGGTTGACGTCAATGAATGTGTCTTATCATAAGGATCAAGAATATATATGGTTTAGGGGTGGGGATCTGTAAGGTTTCCGAGATATTGTGATATTATGAAATGGAGGGGGTGGGGCATGGCCCAAGCACATACCTGGGGACCCCCAGGTTGGTGTCACTGAATGCGTCTTATCATAATGAACAAGAACATATATGGTTTAGGGGTGGGGATCTGAACAGTTTCTGAGATATATGGCCTTTTGTGAAGTGGAGGGGTGGGGCATGGCTCCGGCGCACCCCAGAAGACCCCCAATTTGTTGTCAATGACTGTGTCTTATCATAAGAAGCAAGAATATATATGGTTTAGGGGTGGGAATCTGTAAGGCTTCCGAGATATTTGGCCTTTTATGAAATGGAGGGGGTGGGACATGGCCCCGGCGCATCCCGGGGGACCCCCAGGTTGATGTCACTGAATGGGTCTTATCATAAAGAACAAGAGTATACATGGTTCAGGGATGGTGATCTGAATGGTTTCCGAGATATTGGGCCTTTTATGAAGTGGAGGGGGTGGGGCATGGCCTTGGCACATCCCGGAGGACCCCCAGGTTGTGTCACTGAATGCGTCTTATCAATAGGAACAAGAATATATATGGTTTAGGTGTCGGGATCTGAATGGTTTCTGAGATATATGGCCTTTTATGAAGTGGTGGGGGTGGGGCATGGCCCCGGCACAACCTGGGGGACCCTCAGGTTGGCATAAAAGCATATGGCTGGGAGAAGTTAACTCAAGAAACATTTCTATAAAAGTTTCGTCAAAATATCTTCAATGACTTGGCAGTAAATGCCATTTTTTCAATTTTCCCCTTTATAAGTCTATAGAAATTCTAAGTTGCCATAGCAACCAAACTAAACAGCCGATTTTCATAAAAAACATAAACTTTCAATCCCCCAGCCCAAGGATGCTACAGATAAAATTTGGGCTCAATCGGCCCAGTTGCTTCAGAGGAGAAGATGTTTAAAAGTGTTGACACCAGACATACGACGACGGACAACTGCCTATCCTATAAGCCTTCGGCTCTGTTGAGCTAAAAACCCCAATAATTCAAAATATTCAGTAATCATTACAAAATATGCCTATACAATACATTGTTAAATTTATTGCCAAGAAACGAAAATTTTAAGATGAAAAATTGTTATATTTTCCTTATTTCTGCTCAAAATATAGATTGTGGGTACATGCTAGAACCGCCTCACTAAGGCGGTTCTAACAAGTACCCACAATCTATATTTTAGAACAAAAATAAGAAAAATAAGGTTTACCCCTGTAAACCCCAGTTTTACTGTATAAAAGTGGGGTTCAAGGGGATGGAGACTATAAAGGTGTGTTTTACATGTAATACCAATGTTCCAATCAAATCTAATTCGTACGTTTTAACCCTTGATAAATCAAAAGTCTCCATAATTCAAACAAAATTAGCCAGTCCATTGGACATTAAATTAAGGTTCTACTTGTTTTTCAATACACATGAACTTATATAATCTTGCTGTTATTAGTGCATAACATAATATCATAATAATGACATGATTACACATGGTTACTGCCGTGTGACATGACGCTGTACGTGAGAACCTTATGTTTTCTATAGCAATTCTTTTAAACATCATCAGCAATAAAATCCATGGCCCCCACCCATCGGGACTTGGAGAAATTGATAGGGCTGCATGATGCTTCCACGCAGAGCTGAAATTGACCTCACAAGTACTGGTAAACTGCTTAGAGGGTCTAAGCCTGCCTAGGCAAAGTGGTGTGAGTCGCCCTATCCATGCATTTTAACCCTATTGGTTTCATTGGGTGGCAGGCATTGAGCTATCATTTCATCTCACAGTCGGGTAGCAGTCCCACAAAATTTGAAGCAACGTCTCCAAAATGACCGAAATAGTGTTGATGGGAGAGCAAACAAACAACAAGGGTTGTCAGAAGACAACATAGCTCGCCTTTGGGGGCCTAAGATGGATGAGGGCAAGTTGTCAAAATTGTTTTCTTCTGTAAAAAAGCCCAACAGACTGCAGCAAATGACAGAGAACAAAAACATACCCCTAATTATCCTGTTTTAAAGCCTTTCCACTGTAAAAAAAAAAATGAAAAAAATCTATATTTAATAAAAAAAAATTCTACAAACTTCCAAGACATCACAGACGATACAAACTCCCTCGTGCAAGACAAATTAAAAAAAGCATAGCCTATCATTTGTGTAAAATTACAATATATCCATCAATAAATGTAGGTACTTAAAGAGTTTTTCTAAAAATTGCCACAGTGACCTTGACTTTGAGCCCCAGGCCCTGAAAGTTGAACTGACTCGAGATATTATCATACCCAACATTTGTATGAAGTTATCTTAAAATCCATCAATAAATGTGGACACTAGAGCAATGATCAAGTTTTTCTAAAAAATAGCCACAGTGACCTTGACCTTCAGCCCCTGACCCAGAAGGTCAAAGTCACTCAAGATATCATCATACCAAATATTTGTGTCAAGTTATATTAAAATCCATCAATTGAAGGCGCAAGAGCGATGACAAAGTTTTCCTAAAAATAGCCACAGTGACCAAGACCTTCAGCCCCCAGGCCCTGAAAGTCGAACTAGCTCAAGATATCAACATACCCAACATTTGTGTGAAGATATATTAGAATCCATCCATAAATGTAGGCACTAGAGCGATCACGAAGTTTTTCTAAAAATAGCCACAGTGACCTTGACCTTCAGCCCCGGAACCTGAAAGTCAAAGTCACTCAAGATATAATCATACCCAACATTTGTGTGAAGTTATATTAAAATCCATCCATAAATAAAGGTGCAAGAGCAATGAAAAAGATATTCTAAAAATAGCCACAGTGACCTTGACCTTCAGCCCCAGATCCTGAAAGACGAACCCGTTCGAGATATCATCATACCCAACATTTGTGTGAAGTTATATTAAAATCCATCCATAAATGTAGGCACTAAAGTGATCACAAAGTTTTTTTAAAAACAGGAACAGTGACCTTGACCATCAGCCCCACACCCTGAAAGTCGAACTTGCTAGAGATATCATCATACCCAACATTTGTGTGAAGTTATATTAAAATCCATCAATAAACTAAGGTGCAAGAGTGCTGACAATGTTTTTCTAAAACTAGCCACAGTGGAACTTGATAGCTCAGTGGTTAGTGCACTTGTCTCTGATGGTAGAGGTTCCGAGTTGGATCCCAGGTAGCAGCGATAACATTTCGGTGTCCGAACATGCTCCACTGTCATAAAGTGCACCGTCCTTCGGAATGGGACGTTAACTGGAGGCCCCCTGTGCAGGGAGAACCATCCCCTGTGCAGGTTAAAGAACCTTACCATAATTACATGATTACTGTGTAGGCTTTCATCCTGCAAAAGCTGGAGTGTATGTAATATACACCTGCCTAGAATGTCCGCGAGGGCGTATGGCAGTATATAAAGAAAGAAAGACCTTGACCCTGTGACCATGAAAGTAGTGACCTTGACCTTAAGCCCCGGGCCCTGAAAGTCAAAGTCACTCAAGATATCATTATACCCAACATTTGGGTGAAGTTATTAAAATCCATCAATAAATGAAGGCGCTAGAGCGATGACAATGTTTTTCTAAAAATAGCCACAGTGACCTTGACCTTGAACCCCAGACCCGCTATGTTTTTAAAAAGAAAAAAAAAAAACATGCCTCCCCCAGGATTTGAACTCACGCAGCTTGCAGGTAAACTTTAACACAGGGAAAGAAGGGAGGTAACACAGAGGAAAATATTAACTTCTCAAAAAGTCCAATTTAAGCCAAAAAAACCTTTAAAATGAAGTAAAATGATAATGTTAAATATTGTTTTTTACCAATTGTTAATTATATATTCAAAATAAACTTGTAAAACATCACATATAAGTGCATGCAGGTAAACTTTAGCCAAATGCGGACACCAATGCTGGACGCCGGGGGTATGGCAATAGCTCCCCCTTACTTTCGTAAGTAAGGCGAGCTAAAAATCAGCAATAACATCCAATTTAAAATCATATAATAAACATAATTTTACACAAGTAGTCATACGAAATTTATTTCACACAAAATGACCACTCATGTAAGATCCTCTGTAACACTGACACAGTGCATTCTTTCATATCTCCAAAATTGTCGTTTTCTGGAGAAATTTGTCGTGTATTATTTATTTTTACTCCAAACATAGGTTTTGGGTGCTTGTTAGAACTGCCTCATTGAGGCAGATCTAATGAGTACCCATGACCTATGTCTGTGAGAAAGAAAAAATAGAAATCATGTTTACCCAAACCAGAGTTTTCTCCATATAAAGAGGGATTAAAGGGGTGGTCATTTCACAGACTTGCTAAAATGATGGGATCCCAAAAAGTACATATTAAATAGGAGTGAGTGTTTGAGTATTACATCCCACTAACAGCTAAGGTCATACTGAGACGGGACCTCTGTTTAAAGACTCATCCAAAAGTCTGGAGAAGTCTGGGATCGATCCTGCCCCTGGTTTACAAGGCTCGTAGCGTAACCACTACACCACTGAGGCTTCTACATATTATATAGGTAAAGGATCATTTATGGACAGTTTTCTATTGTTTGCTTGTATTGGAGTTCAACATCCCAGTCAACACTATTTAGGTCAGTTTTCAGCTGGTCAATTTACTTATCCAAACTTTTCCTGGGTAGGCTCTGTCTCTGGTCGGGCCCATCGGAGTTGGTTTTATTTTGCTCCAGCATTTTAGTGGTTTCTTGCTGTCGAGTCCTCACCGTTGCCTCACCTCTGTGGTTCTTTGATTATTTGTGTTCACGGAGATGTTGCACTGATGAGTTAAGGCCTTCATGCGGACTGAACAAATTGTCTAAATCGCAACGGAAGTAAGGGCGAGGATTGTGGCCGCGTAAAATCGATTTAAGCCCCCCAGTGGAAATCTTTCCACTGACCGTTCCAAGGCGGTTCTTCTGTGGCGATTTATTTATGTAGTTGTTTGTTACTTACTGTGTGTATCACTTGTGTCTTTTTATTTTGGATGGCCATATGGCCATTTTGTGGGAAAGTAACTCCTTATGGCCTTCCTTCGTTTGGGTTTCCATTGTGGTCTGGTCGCTTGGTGTTTGTGTTTCTTTCCCTTTGGTGTCTTTGATGGGTGGAGTAAGTTAATTGTGTCGATTCCTGATCTTTGTTTTACTTCTACTTTATACGTAAGCGGTTAACCAGTACAGTGCACATTCTTCCGCCAAAAACTGAGAACTGCATTTCTTGAATCAGCGGAAGGGAGAGAATGATTGTAGAAAAGATTTCATGATCAATCTCCACGAAAGAATGTTGCCAATCCCGGCAGGTATCGAACCCGCGTCCTCCTGATTGCCAGTCAGACGTGCATCCGACTGAGCTACCGAGGCTTGCAGGACAGTTTTCAATATAATTTAAACATTTTGTATGGATAAGACATGGTTGTTTAACCCTTATCGTGTTGAATAAATTAATTTAGCCACACACATTTCTGACTATCAGTCAATCAAGTTACTTTATATAATGTATTCATAAAATTCACAAACTGCATAACAATGTAAATCCTGATCAGAAGCCATCTGATCGTGTTCTACACTATCTGAAAAGGAAGGGGCTGTTGTGTTCAGGAGGATAATGTTTCTGCACAACAATCTCAAAGTTCATAACTGGAAACAAGGAGGCAACTGAATGAAACACATTGTCAACCAAAAGAAAGCAATGCATTTATGCAATGAGATAGTAAACTACATGTAAATTTTCCAAACTGATATCTTTCATTGTTTCCAAACAGGTTCTGGTTCAGAAATAAAGACCTATTATTGTCTGGATACTAAAAGTAAAAAATAATCCAAAGAGAGTTTAGAACCTGATCATATTGCCCCTGAAGGAGCAGTCTTATCAGGGTCTACATTGTTAGTCATTGAACAAAAGTCTTTGTGGCAAACATTATCGAAAGTGGTAACCATGGTAATATCACTAGTGAAGTATATGCCTGTTTCTGATAATAAATGCATGTACTAAAATTTTATCACTGAAACAAACAGTATTAAAATAATAAATATATAATAAAACAATATTTTACTTTGTACCAAAACTTTGTCGCTGAAACAGTGTTAAAAGTAAGTTTAAAAATATAATAAAACAACATTTTACTTTGTAATAAAACTTTATCATTGAAACAGTTTTAAAAGTAAATTAAGTAAATTATATAACAAAACATTATATTTGATATTTTCCTAGATACGAGTGTAAAATCAAATTTGTATAATCAAAAAATGTATCATTCTCCTTAAAAATAAAAAGAAAAGGTTTTTTTACACTAGAATTATTTTCAGAAGATAATTATGCACCATACACCAAATCTGGCTGGAATTCATCAATATAGGGGGACAGGACAAAACCCTTCAACACTCCTTGCACTTGAGAGATCTTGAAAATTAACCCTTGTCCTGCTGAGACCGGATATGTCTGATCTTTCAGACAATGCAGATCCAGATCGGATGGCTTCTGATCAGGATCTTCATTGTTTGCCATTCAGTTTATGAATTTGTTGCAATGATTTGCATCAAGTAATCTGATTGGTTGATAATAAGTAGTGGGTGTGGCATATATAAGTATTCAGCAGGTCAAGGGTTAAGTCAAGATCACCAAAATCTTCTATGACAAGAGGGTCCAGAGGGCCCTGGTTCGCTCACCTGAGTGTCACTGCAACGAGTACAATCTACATTTAGCTCTGGTGGCCATCAGCAGAGTGATTTTAGCTTATTTGGTAGGCAGTAACCTAGGCAACATTCCTGTGAAGTTTGAATCAAATTTGCAAAGGTTTTAGGAGGAGTTCATGTTTGAATCAAATTTACAATATTTTTCCAAAAAACTTAAATTTTGAGGCTTCTGATACCTTTCCCCAGCACCCTAAACTGACCCAAGGGTCAAAATTTTTTTTGAACTAAATTCTACTAATCATCCCCTTCAATTTGATATGCCTATATTCTGAAAAACTTAAATCCTAAAACCCATTCAATTTGTTTTATTACATATTTCATTAATGATTACTTCTGCAAAGTTTGGTAGCAAAATCTATAATAAATAAAATAGGTCAATTGTCAAGGAAAAAGGTCAAAGATCATTTTATGTATGAATAGAAAGCCCTTGTGGCAAGGAACCTACATGCCAAATATCAAGGCTGTATCTCAAATGCTTCCAAAGTTATGACATAGTAGGTCAAAGGTCAAGGTCATGGGTCAAAAGTTTTGAATGGTTGAGAAAACCTTGTCACAAGGAACATACATGCCAAATATGAAGGCTCTATCTCATATGGTTCAAAAGTTATGATAAAGTAGGTCACAGGTCAAGGTCACAGGTCAAATCTTTATATGAGTGGGAAGCCCTTGTCACAAGGAACCTATATTCCCAATATGAAGGCTCTATCTCAAACGGTTCAAAAGTTATGACAAATTAACCTACCGATTTACTTTTTGATTTGACATGACCCATATTCGAACTTTACTGAGATATTGCCCAGATGCTCATTCTGACCAAGTTTAATGGTGATTTGACTAAAGCTGTGGCCTCTTAGAGTGTTCAAAACGTTTTTCTATCATTTGACCTGCTGGTCTACTTTTTGACCCGATATGACCCATATTCAAACTTGACCCAGATATTGTCAAGATGATAATTCTGAGCAAGTTTGATGATGATCGGACCAAAACCGGGACCTCTAGTGTGTTCACAAGGTTTTTCAACAATCTGACCTACTGACCTTCTTATTGACCAGACATGACCCATATTCGAAATTAACTGAGACATGGTCAAATGATCATTTTGAGCAAGTTTGATGATGATCGGACCAAAACTGTGGCCTCAAGTGTGTTCAGAGGGTTTTCTATGATTTGACCTACTGACCTACTTTTTGACCAGACATGACCCATATTCGAACTTGACTGAGATATTGTGAAGATGATCATTCTGGGCAAGTTCGATGATGATCGGACCAAAACTGTGGCCTCTAGTGTGTTCACAAGGTTTTTCTATGATTTGACCTGCTGGCCCACTTTTTGACCCGACATGACCCATATTCAAACTTGACCCAGATATTGTCAAGATGATAATTCTGAGCAAGTTTGATGATGATCGGACCAAAACTGGGACCTCTAGTGTGTTCACAAGGTTTTTCAACAATCTGACCTACTGACCTTCTTTTTGACCAGACATGACCCATATTCTAAATTAACTGAGACATGGTCAAATGATCATTTTGAGCAAGTTTGATGATGATCAGACCAATACTGTGGCCTCTAGTGTGTTCACAAGGTTTTTCTATGATTTGACCTACTGACCTACTTTATGACCCGTCATGACCCGTATTCGAACTTGACCGAGATATTGTCAAGATGATCATTCTGGGCAAGTTTTATAATGATCGAACCTAAGCTGTGGCCTCTAGTGTGTTCAGAAGGTTTTTCCATGATTTGACCTACTGACCAACTTTTTGACCGGCATGACCCATATTTGAACTTGACCGAGATATTGTCAAGACTATCATTCTGAGCAAGTTTGATGATGATCGGACCAAAACTGTGGCCTCTATTGTGTTCACTGGTTTTTTCTATGATTTGGCCTACCAACCTACATTGTTACCCGACATGACCCATATTCGAACGTGACCAAGATATTATCAACATGTTCATTCTGAGCAAGTTTGATGATGATTGGACCAAACCTGTGGCCTCTAGTGTGTTCACAAGGTTTTTCTATGATTTGACTTACTGACCTACTTTATGACCCGACATGACCATACATGTGATATCTCCCGATTTCGTTGGGATATCCCGATTTCGAACCCCATCTCCCGGTCTCCCTTCCGACGGCCCTAATCTCCAGACACGACAATTTTCCTGTAGTAGTTTTGCGCCGACTGACCATTTTAGTGTTTACCGCAGTAAAATACCTATGCGGTCAACCGATAGTGTATTTACGCTAGGGCTGTCACAATAAACCGGTATAGGCCTACCGGTAAATTGCAATACACACCTCCACAGGTATGATATCGCGATATGAAAAGAACGTACCGGTAAATACTGGTATTAAATGCAACCATCAAACAAGCTGCAAACATGGTGATAATATGTGAGAAATTCAATAATGTTTCAAATAAATTGAAGACAAAGTGATGTTTGCATACATTTATTAATAATTTTACCCCCCCTGATCGCTGATTTGCTCAAGTTGCCAACACTATTAAACTGTTTACACCCGAGGCGGGCCTTATTGATAATCCAACAATTAACAATGTGACAAGGTGTGAAAACTAGTCAATCAAGATATACCAGTTATATCTTATTTAATCCCTTTGTAATTGACACGTGTAGACGTTAAATATTATTCCCGCCAAAACAGAGCAAAGCAGATGCTGTTTTTTTTCTACGGGTCTGTAAACCGTTATTCATTTATTAATCATAGAACTGGGGTATTACATAGTGACATTTTCTATTTAAACCCGAGAAAAATTGGCACGTGTAGACGCTAAATATTATTCCCACAAAACAGAGCAAAGCAGATGCTGTTTTTTTTCTATGGGTCTGTAAACCGTTATTCATTTATTAATCATAGAACTGGGGTATTACATAGTGACATTTTCTATTTAAACCCGAGAAAAATATTTTCACCGTTTTAACGGATGAAAGAAATATGCCCCACGTGACATCAATGAAAATTCGTGCATGCTTTTTGGCCTCCGACAGGTGAACGCGCTAAATATTTTTCCCGCCAAAACAGAGCTGAGCAGACGCGGGTATTTTCTAAGCATCTGTATGCATTTTTTTTTTTTCATTTATTAATAAACACAGAACCGGAGTTTTGCAGGGTGATCTTTTCTATTTAAACCTGTTTCATTTTTAGCTTGCGAGAAAAAAAATTTTTTGCCGTGTTTTTAATGGATCTTTTATGAAAGAAATATGCCCCCAAGTTAAATCATTAAAAATCATGCATGCTTATTAGTTCCGACTAAGTTCCGAGGCACGTTTTGGGGGAACGTAGCTATAGAAAAAGCATGGGCATTTAAAAATTTAGGCATTACAAAAACTTCCGTACTTCACGATCTTTAGCTTTGTTTACCGATCTAAAGATGAAGCTATCCAAACTGCAAGACTATTGCAGTAAGTTCCCTAGATTTGGGGCGCTTGATTGGTCATAAAAGAGCAACACACGTTTTTGAAGTTTACTAATTTATTATTCACTGGATAAAAACTAAGAAACGGAAATCAAGTCAGATACATGCGCAAATTTTCAACAATAAACAAACTAGACAAAAGTGCACAGTGGGGCACGTATACCCCCGGCCAGTGCCATCACCTCAGCTGAAACAAGAACTACAAAGGGAAATAACTCTAAAAGGCCTGACCCCTTGGCCCTTATTTTCTTTCCCACAATACAAGTAGTCATACTGATCATGTGTGCAAAATTTCAAGTTTCTATGTGAAGCAGTTCCTGAGATATCTTTGACACAAAATAATTGTTTACGGACACACAGACAGACGGAAAAGGCAAAAACTATATACCCCCATTGCAGGGTATAACAAACAACATGCAATATAACTTATAAAATACTTACAATATGTAACATTTCATAGCGGCAATCATGCATCCACACCCCCCCCCCCACCCACAAAAATGATAAGAGAAGGGGTGTAAGAGTAAATGTATGTCAGATTTTTGCAGTTGTTTTTTTCTGTGAGGTGGGTATTTAACACCGATCTATTGGTCAGTGCTTCCACTGAGAAATTGGTCTCTCTATTAAAAGACAGAATGTAAGTTTGTCGTCTGCGGCATTTTCTTCTTCCAAGCTTTCATAACATATTTTTGCATAAAGGCAAACAGTGTGGACCCTCATCAGACTGCTCTGCAGTCTCTCATCAGACTGCTCTGCAGTCTGATCTGGGCCCACACTGTTTTCAAAAATATTTTTTAATGCAGATGACAGACGACAAAGCAGACGACAATTGTCGTGTTGGCATGGTATGGGGGAAAAAGTGCTTCAGAGGTAAATTTTAAACAAAAATAACATCACTTTTTACCGCGGAAAAATCTCCCTATTTGGGACCGCAATCTCCCTATCTGAAAATCAAAATCTCCCTATTTGGGGCCAAGAAAATAACACATGTATGCATGACCCGTATTCGAACTTGACCGAGATATTGTCAAGATGATCATTCTGGGCAAGTTTAAGGATGATTGAACCTAAACTGTGGCCTCTAGTGTGTTCAGAAGGTTTTTCTCTGATTTGACCTACTGACCTACTTTTTGACCCAACATAACCCATATTCGAACTTGACTGAGACATTATCAAGATGATCATTCTGGGCAAGTTTGATGATGAGTGGACCAAAACTGTGGCCTCTAGTGTATTCACAGGGTTTTTCTATGATTTGACCTACCAACCTACATTGTGACACGACATGGCCCATATTCGAACATGACCAAGATATTATCAAGATGCTAATTCTGAGCAAGTTTGATGATGATTGGACTAAACCTGTGGCCTATAGTGTGTTCAGAAGGTTTTTCTATGATTTGACCTACTGACCTACTTTTTGACCCGACAACACCCATATTCGAAGTTGACTGAGATATTGTCAAGATCATTCTGGGCAAGTTTGATGATGATCGGACCAAAACCGTGGCCTCTAGTGTGTTCACAAGGTTTTTCTCTGATTTGACATACTGACCTACTTTTTGACCCGACATGACTCATATTCGAACTTGACCGAGATATTGTCAAGACTATCATTCTGAGCAAGTTTGATGATGATCGGACCAAAACTGTGGCCTCTAGTGTATTCACAAGGTTTTTCTATGATATGACCTACTGACCTACTTTGTGGCCCGACATGTCCCATATTCGAACTTGTCCCAGATATTGTCAAGACGATCATTCTGAGCAAGATTGATGAAGATCGGACCAAAACTGTGGCCCCTAGAGTGTTCACAAGTTTTTTCTATGATTTGACCTACTGACCTACTTTTGACCCGGCATAACCCATATTCGAACTTGACCGAGTATTGTCAAGATGATCATTCTGAGCAAGTTTGATGATGATTGGCCCAAAACCGTGACCTTTAGTGTGTTCACAAGAAAAGTTTACGGACGCACGCAAACACAGACGCACGATGGACGACGGACAAAAAGTGATCCCAAAAGAACACCTTGTCACTACGTGACAGGTGAGCTAAAAATGATACCTAACTGGCAGATACAGACTCATGACTGAATACTCAACCTAATTATGTCTAACAAGATGTGTAGCTGAGAAGATGGCATGATTTTGACATCCAACTGTTGTTTGTGTCAGCCCTATTTATAAATCCATAGCATATCAACAGTTGAATGCCCCCGCCTATCTGGGCTTGAAGAAATAGATGGGCTGCATGATGCTTCCATGCAGAGCTGAAACGGACCGCACAGGAGTACTGGTAAACAGCTTAGAGGAAATTTCAGTGTTGACAGGGACGATAAACCGCAATTCAAACAATCAAATTAACAGTTGCATCTATCAACAGCTGAATCTGTCAATGGTTGAATCTGTCAACACCTGAATCTGTCTTGTGATTGACTAGCATTCTATTCATGGCAGGGAGTTATCCATTCCATAGCATATCAACAGTTGAATCTGTCAACAGGTGAATCTGTCTAGTGATTCACTAGCATGACCCCACCCATCGGGGCTTGAAGAAATTGATGGGCTGCATGATGCTTCCATGCAGAGCTGATATCCGTCCGCACACTAGTACTGGTAAACCGCTTAGAGGATCTAAGCCTGTCCAGGAACCGCGGTGCAAGGCGGATCATCCATGCTTATAAACCCTATTGGTTTCATTGGGCGTCAGGGCTTGAGATGTCATTTCATCTCAATGTTGGGTAAAAGTCCCACAAAATTGGAAGCAACGTCTCCAAAATGACCTATAATGTGTTGATGGGGACGTTAAACCTCAAATCAAACAAATTGATGGTAGGGAGTTGTCCATAGCACATCAACAGCTGAATCTGTCAAGTGATTCACTAGCATTCTACTGATGGTAGGGAGTTGTCCATGGCATATCAACAGCTGAATATGTCTAGTGATTCGCTAGCATTCTACTGATGGTAGGAAGTTGTCCATAGCATATCAACAGCTGAATCTGTATAGTGATTCCCTAGCATTCTATTGATGGTAGAGAGTTGTCCATAGCATATCAACAGCTGAATCTGTCTAGTGATTCACTAGCATTCTATTGATTCTAGAGAGTTGCCCATAGCATATCAACAGTTGACTCTGTCAACAGCTGTATCTGTCTAGTGATTCACTAGCATTCTACTGATATTTGGGAATTGTCTTCATGCTCCACCTCCTCCTGTAAATCTCTGTATTTTTCTACTGGATTTTTGACTAGCTTCAAATGTAAAAATCTGCAACAAAACAAAGAACAACGACATAAACCATTTCGGTAACACACCCGTAAGACACCGTGCATTTTTTCATTTCTCCATAACGGCTACTTTCTGTTGAAAATATGTGATATTCTTCTTGTTTATACTGCAAACACAGGCTGTGTGTGCCCGTTAGAACCGCCTTGCTGAGGCAGTTCTAAAGGGTACCCACAACCTATGTCTTGTGGAGGAAACAATAAATAATTTACCCATGTAAACCCGAGTTTTCTCCATATAAAGTGGGGTTTACACGTGTCTTCATTTCACAGACTTGTTAACATGATGTTACAAGACTTCTATGGAGTATGTGTAGCACTCACTGTTCATGTGCTTATTCTTTCCCATTACAATAGCACACACGTGTGACAATCTTTCAAACCTCTTAAACGGTTATTTTCTGATGAAAACTTATGATATATTTCTTATTTTTTACTCTAACCATAGGTTGAGGGTGCTCGTTAGGACCGCCACGCGTACCCTCAACCTATGTCTACGTAAAGAAACGGATAAAATAATTTATACCCCGTAAACCCCAGTTTTCTCTGCATAAAGTGGGGTCATTTCACGGACTTGTTTCCAGCTGAATAACTTGATTTAGCAACACCCTTTTCTGACTATCAACCCATCAAATTACTTGGTATTAGGGCTGGCTAATCGGAGCTGAAAAGATAATCGATTATCAGTCCCGTCATTGCGATCGATAATCGATTAGTAATTGCTAAGGTTTTGTCATAATTTTACCTGTGTGGCTTTCTTCTGAGCATGACTCTTACCATATTTTGCACTTTACCATATGTATATTTGAACAGACAGGCCTGAGCAAACAGTGTAGACCCAGATGCGATGCCGCAGAATGCGGCGTCTCATCAGGGTCTGCACTGTTTGCCACTCATCCAGCTATTTTAGGCATAACTTTGGGTAGTAAATTGTACCTATCAAGTAATCGATTAAAAGCAAATCAGAAATGATAATCATTTTTGTTGAATTTATTGATCGATTAATCGATTAAACGATTAATCGTGTAACCCTTACTTGGTATGTGATATTTATTTAAATTCACAAACTGAATGACAAACAGTGCAGATACAGATCAGATGACTTCTTCAGATGGATGGCAGAAGCAAGCAATCTTATCTTTTGTTTGTTTGTTTGATTTGAGGTTAAACACTGTTACGAGCCAGGCGTAGCAGAAAGAAAAAGCAAACAAGCCTTTTGAAAAATTTAACAAAATTTATTTACAAGTTAACTTTAACCTGTAGAAGTAAGAAAATTACATGTACTTAGCTCTGAATGAAATATCCTGAATGAATCTATTTTCCTGATCCCACAGAATTCACAGTCCAAAATGAAAAGTAATATCCTTTAACAATCCAACACAGAATTTAGAAATAACTTTTCTTCTAAGCCCAAACTTCAAACTCCAAAGTCTGACTCAATGAAAAAAATCAAGCTCTTTTATAGACCCTAAGATTTCTCTAGAACATTCCAGATGGCTGTGGAATAAGATGAGGTAATTTTCTAAAAATAATGCAACCCAGAACTTTCTGGAAGGTTCTGAAGTACTTTTCCTTGTAAACCTGTTGTTTACAAAATGAAATTAATCTGTGACTCAGTTTTCTAGAATCTTCTATAAGAAGATTAACAAGATATTTATAGCACTATTAGGTCAACAGTGGGGTGCAAGTGGGAATCAGAAAAATAAATTCTTATGCATAACACTCCCCCTCTTCGAGGAAAAGAAAGATTTTTGTAATAAAGCTTTCTTTTGCTTTAAGAATAATAAAATATTGAGCAGAGCATATAAAATTACATGTATCTACAATCCACTTTAGTAGAAAAAAAAAACAAGAGGCCCATGGGCCACAATGCTCACCAGAACTCAGGCGGACACTGCCCACTGGCAGCCATGTATGGTTTCAGGTTTTAATTTATTGATTATAAAGTCTCCCAAACAAACCCCCATTTCAAAATGAGCACCCATGTGGACTCTGTATCTGAAATATTAGGCCTTTTATGAGGAGGAAGGATGAGACATGGACCCAACAGAGCCCTGAATGGTATCACTGAATCCATCTTATCATAAGGTACATGAATATATATGGTTTAGGTGTTGGGATGTGTACTGTTCCTGAGATATAAGGCCTTTTAAGCTGCGAAGGGGTTGGAGCATGGCCCTGGCAGACCCCAGGAAAGCCAAGATTGTTCTCGCTGAATGTGTCTTATAATAAGGACCAAGAAATATATTGTTTAGGGGTGGGGATATGAACAGTTTCCAAGATATGAGGCCCTCTTATGAAATGAAGAGGAGAGGAATGGCCCCTGTGGACCACCAAGTTTGTGTGACTGAATGTGTCTAATCATAAGAAACAAGAATATATATGATTATGAGGTGGGGATCTTAATGTTGTCTGAGATATATGGCCTTTTATGAAGTAGAGGCGTGGGCCATGACATCAGCATGTTGCCCTAGCTCATAGAGACCACGCATTGATGTGAGTGAATGAGTCTTATTATAGGGAACACAAATATACATATTTTAGGGGTGGGGATCTGAACAGTTTCTGAGATATATGGCATTTTATGAAGTGGAAGGGTGGGGCATAGCCCCAGCACACCCCCAGAGACCCCTAGGTTGGTATCACTGAATGTGTCTCATCATAAGGAACAAGAATATATATGGTTTAGGGGTAGGGGTTCTGAATGGTTTCTGAGATATTGAGCCTTTTACGAAGTGGAGGGGGTTGGGCATGTCCCGGGCACATCCCAGAGGACCCCCAGGTTGGTTTCAATGAATGCGTCTTATCATAAGAAACAAGAATATATATGGTTTTGGGATGGGGATCTGAATGGTTTCCGAGACATATCACCTTTTATGAAGTGGAGTTGTGGGGAACAGCCCCGTGCGGCCCGGGAGACCCTTAGATTGGTATCACTGAATGCGTCTTATCATAAGGAACAAGAACTTATATGCTTTAGGGGTGGGGATCTGAACGGTTTCTGAGATATTGGGCTTTTACTAAGTGCAGGGGGTGGGGCATAGCCCTGGCACATCCTAGGGGACCCCCAGATTGGTGTCACTGAATGCGTCTTTTCATAAGAAACAAGAATATACATGGTTTTGGGGTGGGGATCTGAAGGGTTTCCGAGATATATCACCTTTTATGAAGTGCAAGGTTGGGGCATAGCCCTGGTGCGGCCTGGGAGATCCTTAGGTTCTTACGAAGTGGAGGGGGTTGGGCATAAGCCCCGCCACATCCTAGGGGACCCTCAGATTGGTGTCACCGAATGCGTCTTATCATAAGAAACAAGAATATATATAGTTTAGGGGTGGGGATCTGAATGGTTTTTGAGATATATGGCATTTATGAAGTGGAAGGGTGGGGCATGGCCCCAGCGCACCCCAGAGAGACCCCAAGGTTGGTATCACTGAATGTGTCTTATCATAAGGAACAAGAATATATATGGTTTAGAGGTGGGGATCTCAATGGTTTCTGAGATAAATGGCATTTTATGAAGTGGAGGGGGTGGGGCATGTCCCCGGCACATCCCGGGGGGACCCCAAGGTTGGTGTCACTTAATGCATCTTAGCATAAGGAACAAGAATATATATAGTTTAGGGGTGGGGATCTGAATGGTTTCTGAGATAAGTGGCATTTTATGAAATAGAGGGGGCAGGGCATGTCCCCGGTACATCCCGGGGGACCCCCAGGTTGGTGTCACTTCATGCATCTTATCATAAGGAACAAGAAGGTTGGGTTTAGGGGTTGGGTTCTGTAAGGTTTCTGAGATATAAGGCATTTTATGAAGTGGAGGGGGCGGGGCATGGCCCCGGCACAACCTAGGGGACCCCCAGGTTGACATAAAAGCATATGGCTGAGAGAAGTTTACTCAAGGAACATGTTTATGTAAGTTTTGTCAAAATATCTGCAATGACTTGGTAGTAAATGCCATTTTTCAGTTTTCCCCATTATAAGTCAATGGAAACTCTAAATTGCCATAGCAACAAAACTAAAAGGTCAAATTTCATAAAAAACACAAAAACCTGTAAAGGCAAATATGGTGAATATTTTCATTAAGTCTCAGCCTCCTAGAGCATATGGTTTCTGAGGAGATGATTTTTTAAGTATTTTTTGTCTATTTTTTTCATTTTGGTTTCCATGGCAACCAATAAAAATGAGCAGAAGGCTTAAAATCATACAGCAGATAGTAGACTGCCTATGGAACATTTCTATGAAAGTTTTGTCAAAATATCTGCAATGACTTTGGTAGTAAATGCCATTTTTCAATTTTCCCCATTATAAGTCTATGGAAATTACAAGTTGCCATAGCAACCAAACTAATGAGCCGATTTTTATAAAAAACACAAACTTTCAATCCCCCAGCCCAAGGATGCTACAGATAAAATTTGGGCCCAATCGGCCCAGTGGCTTCAGAGGAGATGTCGTTTGAAAGTGTTGACGAAGACGCAGACGCAGACGACAACGACGACGGACAACTGCCTATCCTATAAGCTCCCCCGGAGCCTTCGGCTCTGGTGAGCTAAAAAAACACAACTCCTGACACTGCTCAAGCTCTTGAAAGGGCATCAGGGATAATGTTATCTTATCTCTCCCTCTGATATGTCTTATGTCTAAATTATACACTTGTAGCATAAGACTCCACCTGAGCAACCGCTGAATTTTGTTTTTCATTTTATGTATGAAAGTCAGTGGATTGTGATCACTGAAAACAACAATCGGTGCAGTAGTAGGGGTAAGATAAACTTCGAAAGGTTGCAGAGCAAGAATCAGAGACAAGCACTCTTTCTCTATGGTAGAGTAATTTCTCTGATGCTTATTAAACTTTTTGGAAAGAAATACAAACATTAAGCGACCAGACCATAATGGAAACCTAAACAAAGGAAAGGCCATAAGGACAGTTACTTTCCCACAAAATGGCCATATGGCCATCCAAAACCAAAAGACACAAGTGATACACACAGTAAGTAACAAACAACAACATAAATAAATCGCCACAGAAGAGCCGCCTTGGAACGGTCAGTGGAAGATTTCCACTGGGGGGCTTAAATCGATTTTACGTGGCCACAACCCCCGCCCTTACTTCCGTCGCGATTTAGACAAATAATTTGTTCAGTCCGCATGAAAGCCTCCTAACTCATCAGTGCAACATCTCCGTGAACACAAAAATCAAAGAACCACAGAGGTGAGACAACGGTGAGGACTCGACAGCAAGAAACCACTGAAATGCTGGAGCAAAAGAAAACCAACAGTTAGACTCCGATGAGCCCAACCAGAGACAGAGCATCAGGCACCAACCAACATTATCTCTCTAATTTTCAATAAGCCTTTACGTTGGAGCAGTCATAGAATCTGAGGCCTGACCCACCGGCGTGCAATTAAAGAGGGAAGCAAAGTTGCCAACCGTGATTGGGTTAACTACCATGCATGCAGTCTGTCGTATAATATCCATGTTGTACCCAATCTTTTTATATCGAAGAATGATTTTACGAAATTGGGTGCTGAAGTCATTGCGGTTATATATTTTTCTGAATTTATATACTAAGTCACCATAAAATTCGGGTTCCGATAGACCAAGCCCAATTCAGTATGTGAAACCATAATGAGAGACAAAGCAGATGGATCGAAAAGTTCTTCATCAACAAAAAACTGTACCAAAATATTCTTTATTTCATGCTTCTTCATGCTTGTTTTGACAGCAGTGACCCCATAATGGGAAGCAATTTCTAACAAATCTTTCCTTTTGGCCAGATTAAACAACTCCTGAGTAGGCTGAGCCAAAAAGCTTCTCAAATCAAACGACATGTTTGCTTTTTGTTTGTTTTATAAAGTATTTATTGAAATACAGATTGAGTTTAATTTGACAAAGTTTTTTTTTTAATGACAAGTACTATTTCACCTGAAATGACAATTCACATGAAATGACAATCCCCTATATGCCTATAGGGAAATACCAATCTTGTGAAGCAACTGCCAAGTCTATATTTGATAAGAAATGACAATTACCTGCCGTCACATGAAATGTTGGTTTTAAAATGCTCGAAATGGTTTTACCCCGGACGAGCCCCCAATTTCTGTTACGAGCCAGGCGTAGCAGAAAGAAAAAGCAAACAAGCCTTTTGAAAAATTTAACAAAATTTATTTACAAGTTAACTTTAACCTGAAGAAGTAAGAAAATTAAATGTACTTAGCTCTGAATGAAATATCCTGAATGAATCTATTTTCCTGATCCCACAGAATTCACAGTCCAAAATGAAAAGTAATATCCTTTAACAATCCAACACAGAATTTAGAAATAACTTTTCTTCTAAGCCCAAACTTCAAACTCCAAAGTCTGACTCAATGAGAAAAATCAAGCTCTTTTACAGACCCTAAGATTTCTCTAGAACATTCCAGATGGCTGTGGAATAAGATGAGGTAATTTTCTAAAAATAATGCAACCCAGAACTTTCTGGAAGGTTCTGAAGTACTTTTCCTTGCAAACATGTTGTTTACAAAATGAAATTAATCTGTGACTCAGTTTTCTAGAATCTTCTATAAGAAGATTAACAAGATATTTATAGCACTATTCAATTTTGTGGGACTTTTACCTGATAATGAGATGAAATGACATCTCAAGACCTGTCGCCCAATGAAACCAATAAGGTTTATAAGCATGGACAGTCTAACGCGCACCGCTTTGCCTGGACAGGCTTAGATCCTCTAAGCGGTTTACCAGTACTCGTGTGCGGTCGGTTTCCGCTCTGCGTGGAAGCATCATGCAGCCCATCTATTTCTTCAAATGCCACATAGGCAGCATTCCTTTGAAAAGTAGAAGTGGAGGCAATGATCAGGAATCTATACAATTAACCCACAGCTCCCACCAGAAACACCAAAGGAAAAGAAACACAAACATGAAACATCAATAGCGGAAAGCCAAAAGGACAGTTACTTTCCCACAAAATGACCAACAGGCTATCCAAAATTAAATAATATAAGCGACATAAATGCCCAAAAAGACAAACCATAAGAAAAATAAACCACGACAGAAGAACCGCCTTGGAACGGTCAGCGGAAATAATTTCTACTGGGGGGTGGGGGGGGGGGGGGCTTAAATCGATTTTACCTGGCCACAATCCTCGCCCTTACTTCCGTCGCGATTAAGACAAATAATTTGTTCAGTCTGCATGAAGGCCTCCTAACTCATCAGTGCAACATCTCCCTGAACACAAAAATCAAACAACCTAAGAGATGAAACAATGGTGAGGACTCGGCAGCAAGAAACCACTGAAATGCTGGAGCAAAAGGAAATAAACTTTTAGACTCCGATGGGCCCCACCAGAGACAGAGAATCAGGTACCAACCAACATAAGCCTTTACTTTGGAACCGTCATAGAATCTGAGGCCTGACCCACCGGCGTGCAATTAAAGAGGTAAGCAAAGTTGTCAACCGTGATTGGGTAAACTACCATGCATGCAGTCTGTCGTATAACATTTATGTTGTACCCAATCTTTTCATATCGAAGAATGATTTTACGAAATTTAAGCTCTTAAAGCTTTTAAAGTTTGAATCTAATTTTAGCTTTTAAAGTTTGAATCAGATTGGCCCAAGGGTTTAGGAGGAGTTCCCATTGAAGCAATTTACAAAGTTGTTCTATTTTTAGCTCTGTTGGCCATTTTGCTCATCAAAGGAATCAGGTTTTGCTGTTTTGGTAGAGAGTCACCTATTAGCAACAATCCTATGAGGTTTGAATGAAATTGGCTCAAGAGCACAGGATGTGTTGTTTTAAATATTTTTCTATTTTCAGCTCTGGCGGTCATATTGTTTGTCAGAGCAAAGCGATTTAAGCTTTTTTCTTTTTGGTAGGGAGTCACCTAGGCAACATTCCTGTGAAGTTTGAATCAAACTGGACTGAGGGTTTAGGAGGGGTTCACTTTTGAAGCAAATTTATGATGTTTTTCTATTTTAACTCTGCGTCCATCCTGTTAATCGGAGTGGAACAATTTTAGCTATTTTGGTAGGGAGCCATCTAGGTAACAATTTTCATTCCTGTGGAGTTTGAATCAAATTGGCTCAATGGTTTATGAGTTTGCATTTGAAGCAAAATGTTTATCTATTTTATCACTGGTGGCCATTTTGCTCATTGGACCAAAACCCTTTTAACTACTTTGGTAGAGGGTCACCTAAGCAACATTTCCATTAAGTTTTAATGAAATTGGCCCACTGCTACAGGGGGACTTGTTGTTAAATTTTACTCTTTTTTTACATCTGGTGGCCTTCTATCTTGTTCATCAGAGCCTAAAGAAATTAGCTATTTTGGTAGGGAGACACCTAGGCAACATTCCTGTGAAGTCTGAATAAAAATGACCAAAAGGTTTAGGAGGAGTTCACATTTAAAGCAAATTGTTCACAACGTACGATGGACACTCAGGAGATGAAAGTGAGGGAAAAGGGAAAATGAAGTGTAGAAAAAGAATAAGACCTGTCGCCGGAGAGAATAGCTCACCGGAGGTCACGCTTTGACTCAGTTGCGCGAAGGCAGATTTTCAGACCCATAACAGAAACAAAGTCACAAAGAAAGAATCCAGTGCTATATCAATAAAGTTATATTAAAATCTATCAATAAATGTAGCCACTAGAGCAAAGACAAAGTTTTCTATAAATAGCCACAGTGACCTTTACCTTGACCTGATGACCCTGAATGTCAAACTCCCTTGAGATATTATCATACCCAACATTTGTTTGACAATATAGAGTGATGACAAAGTTTTTCTAAAAAAAAAAAACCACTGTCCTTAACCTTGAGGTCATGACCTTGAAAGTTGAACTCGCTCGAGTTATTATCATAAGCAACATTTGTGTTTCTTTGTTTGATTTGAGGTTTAACATCCCCGTCAACACTGTATAGGTCATTTTGGAGACGTTTCTTCCAATTTTGTGGGACTTTTACCCGACGCTGCAATGAAATGACATCTCAAGCCCTGTCGCCGAATGAAACCAATAGTGTTTATAAGCATGGATGGTCCGACTGGCACCGCTTTGCTTTGATTTGAGGTTTAACATCCCCATCAACACTGTATTGGTCATTTTGGAGACGTTTCTTCCAATTTTGTGGGACTTTTACCCGACACTGCAATGAAATGACATCTCAAGCCCTGCCGCCCAATGAAACCAATAGGGTTTATAAGCATGGACGGTCCGACTGGCACGGCTTTGCCTGGGCAGGTTAAGATCCTCTAAGTACTTGTGTGTGGTCAGATTTCAGCTCTGCATGGAAGCATCATGCAGCCAATCTATTTCTTCAAGCCCAGATGGGCAGAGGCCTAGCAACATTTGTGTAAATTATGGCAAAATTCATCAACAACTGTAGCCCATACAGTCACGACAAAGTTATTCTGAAAATAGCCAGTGACCGTCACCTCTACCTCAGGACCCTGAAAGACAAACCTGCTCAAGATACTATCATACCCAACATTTGTGTGAAGCTATACTAAAATCTATCAATAAATATACGAGCTAGTGTGATGACAAAATTTTTCTAAAAATAGCCATAGTGACCTTGACCTTGAGGTCATGACCTTGAAAGTCAAACTAGCTGGAGATATTATCATATGCAACATTTGTGGGAATTTATATAAAAATCCATCAATAAATGTAGGCCCTGGAACGATGACAAAGTTTTCTAAAAATAGCCATAGTGACCTTGACCTTGAGGTCATGACCTTGAAAGTCAAACTAGCTGGAGATATTATCATAAGCAACATTTGTGTGAAGTTATATTAAAATCTGTCAATAAATGTAGGCGCTAGAGTGATGACAAAGTTTTTCTTATGATAGCCACAGTGACCTTGACCTTGAGGTCATGACCTTGAAAGTCGAGCTCACTAGATAAATTTAAAGCAGTATCTATCACCATTCCAAGTCTCAAATAAATTTGTCTGAAGGCAACCAAGTAATGATCTTCAATCTTCAGTGCAAAAACATAAAAGTCCTCAGTTTGTGACCTTGACCCAAAGGTAACAGTCATGTATGATGATGTTGCTGATAAAAACTTTTGTCAAGTACCTATCACCAGCCCAAGTATGAACTAAATCTATCAAAAGGTAAATAATCAATGAGCTCCTAGAAACTTTAACACAAAAACTTTAACATAAGAATTCTAAGTCAGTGACCTTGACCCCAAGGTTATGGTCATGAGTGCTGATGCTGCTGCTGCTAAAAATTTGGGACAAGTATCTATAACCATACCGAGTATAAACTAAACCCATCGAAAGATAAAGAAGTAATGAGCTCCTAAAACATTTAACACAAAACCTTAAACATTAAAATTCTAAGTCTGTGACCATGGGTGCTGATACTGCAGATAAAAACTTTAGCCCAGTATCTATTACAATACCAAATATGAACTTAATCCATGTTCACATAAGAAGTTATAAGCAACTAAAAAACTTTAACGCAAAAACTTTAACATTTGTGGACGCCAACGCCGACACCGACGGTAGTAGAATACCTTACAGGAACTTCGTTCCATAGAGCTAAAAATAATAACACTCCCCCTTGTCCTTTACCTGCAGCAAGGACATCAGGCCTTGCCCAAGGTAACATCACCTTTGCCTCACCCTACCACCTCCGACATCATTTTCAAACACTGTTATTTTTGGCGTTGTTGTTTATTTTTTTTTTTTTTGACAAAATTAAGCTTGAAATGTTTATAGTTTGAATTGAGGTTTAACAACACTATTGAGGTCATTTTGGAGATGTTGCTTCCAAATTTGTGGGACTTTTACCCAACCCTTAGATGAAATGGCATCTCAAACTCTGCCGACGAATGAAACCAATAGGGCTTAATATGCATGGACTTGCACCACTCTGCCTGAAGAGGCTTAGACCGTCTAAGCGGTTTACCAATACTCATGTGGGGCTGTGGAAGCACCATGCAGCCCAATCTATTTCTCCAATCCCTTATGGGTGGGGGCCCTGGGCTTGAGATGATTCACATGACATGTCAAGTCAGATTTTCTCTGAAAACCATTATTATGCCATCTACAAGAATCCTCCTTGGAACTTTAAAGATTAAGAATAGCTCCCCTTTTCTTCTAGTAGAAGATATATTATCTGGATTTTCTCTTTTTTGGGCAGCATTATTTAACCCTTTTTGTACCAAATGGAAATCTTCGGCCTTATATATGGCAGGAGTCCATTTCAAAATTTAGGGGTGTCAGATTGTGTTTTCTTTCATAATTTATTCGGGAAATTATTTAATTTTTTGCAAACAGTTTAGGCCCTTATCAGACGGCGCATTCTGTGGCGTATGATCTGGGCCTGCACTGTTTTCCAAGGTACCCCTTTAGGGGTTTCAGGTACTGAATGGGTTAAATTCTGGCATACCAGCCAATGCCTTGTCACAAATTAGAGCAAGGTCATTCAAAGGTAAGTCATGTTTTCAGGTTATCTCAGGATGGAATCTGGTGACGGCTAGTTTTGTCCCTACACCTATCCTGCTGAATATGTTAATCCCTAGTGTAGATCCAGAACAGATGAGATCAACTGGCTTCTGAAGAAGCCACTGATCAGGATCTACACTGTTTGTCATTTAGCTTGTGAATACATTTTATTAAATAATTTGATTGGTTGATAGTGAGAAGTGGGTGCGGCATAATTAATTAATCAAGCAGGACATGGGTTAACCCTTCTCTTGCTGAATATTCAGTTCAGCCAGACCAATTTCTGGCTTTGAACCAATCAGATTACTCGATGTAATTTATTCCTACAAATTCATAAATTGAATGTCAAACAGTGTAGATCCTGACCAGATGGCTTCTTCAGAAGCCATCTGATCTGGATCTACACTGTTTGCAAAGAAAAGGGTTGTCGCGAACAGCAGGATAATAGTTAATAAGAAATGGAAGTGACAACAAGGTTTGAAGTTACTACTGACAAACTGATGAAAGAAAGAATGCAAAACCATTATGTCACACTTTCCTCAAGCCAGTGTGCCAGAATACTGTGCCAATCATCAATGGAGTAGGAAAGGGAAGTAACTGTATTTTCTGCTGCTGCTGTGTTGGGGTCTAATGGCACATAAACCCTTGAGGATCTTTTGTGACATTTGCTAATCAAGAATTCCGCAGAGGGCGGAGTCGCACCTGCTGGGGCAAAAGTCACAGGCGCCACAATCAAAATGTGAATATTAAAGAAGTTTATTTCATTCTTAGCAGTTTACATAAAATGTGCCATAAAATATAGGTCAAGGCCACCAGGTCCCAGTACCTGCTGCATCAGTACATCGAGAAGCACTATGCAAGGTTTGGTGGTTGTAAGCCTTGTAGTTGAGAAGATATGGAATGTGTACGTAAAATGTGTATAAGTCAATGGAGTGCTAAAAATAGGTCATGGTCACCAGGTCAAAGAACCTACCAAGTCAGAACACTGAGAAGCACTATGCAAGGTTTGGTGGTGTAGGCCTTATATTTTTAGAAGATATCAAACGTCAACTTAAAATGTGTCAAATTCACTGGAGTGCAAAATATAGGTCATGGTCAGCGGGTCACGGTACCTGCAAAGTCAGTACACTGACTGACTGAGATATTGTCATGTCATAATGATCATTCTGACCAAGTCTGATCTTGATTGAACCAAAACCGTGGCCTGCAGAGTGTTCACAAGAAAAGTTAACACAAAGAGGATGGACAAGGCACGACAACACCTGACATAGCAATCACAAAAGCTCACCATGACTTTCGGTCAGGTGAGCTAACAAGAGGGCCCAGAGGGCCCTGAATCGCTCACCTGAGAATCAGTGTCTCAAGTACATTCTTGGCCCAAGGGCTATACTAGGTGAAGCTTCATACCAAATATCAAAGACCTGAGCCTTGTGGTTTCAGAGATGAAGATTTTTAAATATTTTCCATATATAAGCCTATGAAAAACCAAAGGGCCCCAGGGATGGGGGGATTTTTGGCCCCAGGGCTATAATTTGAACAATCTTGGTACAGGTCCACTAGATGAAGCTTCACACCAAATATCAAAGATCTGAGCCTTGCGGTTTCAGAGAAGAAGATTTTTAAAGATTTTACCTATATAAGCCTTTGTAAACCCTGAGGCCCCCAGGGCGGGGGCATTTCCAGCTCAAGGATCATAATTTGAACAATCTTGGTAGAGGTCCACTAGATAAAGCTTTATACCAAATATCGAAGACCTGGGCCTTTTGGTTTCAGAGAAGAAGATTTTTAAAGATTTTCCCTGTATAAGCCTATGTAAAAACCAAAGGCCCCCGGGGCGGGGGCATTTTTGGCCCTGGGGCTATAATTTGAACAATCTTGGTAGAGGTCCACTAGGTGAAGCTTCACACAAAATATCAAAGACCTCGGCCTTGCGGTTTCAGAGTAGAAGATTTTAAAGATTTTCCCTATATAAGCCTATGTAAAACCAAAGGCCCCCGGGGCGGGTGCATTTTTGGCCCTAGGGCTATAATTCGAACAATCTTGGTAGAGGTTCACTAGGTGAAGCTTCACACCAAATATCAAAGACCTGGGCCTTGTGGTTTCAGAGTAGAAGATTTTTAAAGATTTTACCTATATAAGCCTTTGTAAACCCTGAGGCCCCCAGGGCGGGGGCATTTCCGGCCCAAGGATCATAATTTGAACAATCTTGGTAGAGGTCCACTAGATAAAGCTTTATACCAAATATCGAAGACCTGGGCCTTTTGGTTTCAGAGAAGAAGATTTTTAAAGATTTTCCCTGTATAAGCCTATGTAAAAACCAAAGGCCCCCGGGGCGGGGGCTTTTTGGCCCTGGGGCTATAATTTGAACTATCTTGGTAGAGGTCCACTACGTGAAGCTTCACACCAAATATCAAAGACCTGAGCCTTGTGATGTCAGAGAAGCAGATTTTTAAAGATTTTCCCTATATAAGCCTATGTAAAACCAAAGGCCCCCGGGGCGGGGACATTTTTGGCCCTAGGGCTATAATTTGAACAATCTTGGTAGAGGTCCACTAGATGAAGCTTCATACCAAATATCAGAGACCTGGGCCTTTCGGTTTCAGAGAAGAAGATTTTTAAAGATTTTCCCTGTATAAGCCTATGTAAAACCAAAGGCCCTTAGGGCGGGGGCATTTATGGCCCTAGGGCTGTAATTTGAACAATCTTGGTAGAGGTCCACTAGGTGAAGCTGCACACCAAATATCAAAGAACTGGGCCTTGTGGTTTCAGAGAAGAAGATTTTTAAAGATTTTCCCTATATAAGCCTATGTAAACACAAAGGCCCCCGGGGCGGGGGCATTTCTGGCCCAAGGGCCATAATTTGAACAATCTTGGTAGAGGTCCACTAGATGAAGCTTCATACCAAATATCGAAGACCTGGGCCTTTTGGTTTCAGAGAAGAAGATTTTTAAAGATTTTCCCTATATAAGCCTATGTAAACACAAAGGCCCCCGGGGCGGGGGCATTTCTGGCCCAAGGGCCATAATTTGAACAATCTTGGTAGAGGTCCACTAGATGAAGCTTCATACCAAATATCAAAGACCTGGGCCTTTTGGTTTCAGAGAAGAAGATTTTTAAAGTTTTCATTTCAAAAATCTATTTTTAGCTCCTGTGACCCAGATGTGCAATGGACCGGAACCATTTGAACAACTTTGAAAGGGGACCACCTAAGGATCATTCCTGTGAAGTTTGGTCAAAATCCGATCAGTGGTTTAGGAGGAGATGTCATTTGAAGAAAAAGTTTACGGACGCACGCACACACGCACACACGCACGCACGACGGACGACGGACAAAAAGTGATCCCAAAAGCTCACCTCGTCACTACGTGACAGGTGAGCTAAAAATAAACTCTACTACAATAGTGATTTCCCTTTCAAATTCAGAGGCAACATCATTCACCTTAGAATCCTTATACTTACACTGCAATAAATATGCAAATTAGTAGCAGCCCTGCTCCCATGAGGAAACAAAATCCATGGAATAAACTGAGTGTAGCATTATACACTGTGTTGTAAAGACTGGTAGCAGCTAGGGTAGAAATACTCTCAACCAAAGCAACCAAACTGAACACTTTAGCTGAAATATACAACATACATTGTAACCCATTGTATGCAGGAAATCCCTAAAGGGGTACCTTGGCAAACAGTGCAGGCCCAGATCAGATGCCGCATTCTAGACGCCGCATTCTGTCTGATCAGGGCCAACAGAATTTTCCGTAAAAATGGAATTAGAAGGAAAGAATAGGCTTGCCACCCCTTCTTTGACAAAAGGACTTGTCCAACATATAGCAATGGAAGAGTCCACTAGTATACAATGGGTTAATAACCATAGCTCCAGGTAAGGAAGTGTACTGAGAATAAATAATTTGGGGACACATTTACGTATTTCTCCATTAAAACATAATACTATGTTGTGGGTAATTGTTACAATTACCTCGATGAGGCATTTCTAACAATTAACCACCACATATACAATATATGTTGTGAGTATCCACAACATACATTCCTAACAAAGAACAAGAAAATTAGACCTTACATTATGAAAACACGCCTATACAAATACATTGTATACCTTTTTACAGCCGAAAAAACAAACATTTTGAGATGAAAAAATTGTGATATTTTTCTTATTTCTGCTCAAAATATAAATTGTGGGTACCCACAATCTATATTTTGATGCAGAAATAAGAAAAATAAGGTTTACCCCTGTACACTCCAGTTTTACCACATAAAAGTGGGGTTCAACAGGGTCAAAATTATGTAGGCATGTTTTCCTGATGATTAACCATGTTTCTTGAGTCCGGCAACATTCTTTCATTGTGACTGATTAATGAGCGCTGTGGTGCAGTGGTGAAGTATCCGATTTAAGATTGAGAGGTAGCCTGTTCGATCCCCGCAAGCGCCAAGTGTTGTTTCCTTGAGTAAGAGACTTTATCCAAATTGCTTAGTACTGGTTTCTACCAAGGAATGGGGATGAAAAAAAGAGGGCCACATGGAAGATTAGTTCTAGTTTACTAAATGTGTTGCCCTCTATAAATAAAGTTGATTACTGTTGTTATTATTATTATGAAAACTTGACTTCAGTCATTCTCTCCCTTCCACTGATTCAGGAAGGGAAGTTGTCAGTTTCTGGCGAAATAAAGTGCACTGTACTGTATAAGCTTGCCCAAAAAAAGTAAAGTGAGGTAAACTAACTAGATTGATATGAACTAACTGGTCCGTTAAACTCTAAACAAACCATCCAATCTCTTTTTCTGGAACTATTCACCTAATTTATTATCTGCTGGTTCCTAGTCTGAAGGTTATCAGTGTTGGAAAAACAGGTAACCAGACCCCCCTGACCTTTCAAGGTCAGGGGGGGTCTGGTTACCTGTTTTTCCAATACTGACAATGTGCAAGCTGGGAGCCAGCAAATAATGCAAATATGGTGAATGAATTGAGCTTGGACACAGCATTTCTTACAACTGACGTGTGCCCAGCAGAGACTCAGATCAGCCTGCACACCTGTGCAACCTGATCAGTCTTTGCTGTGGGCTCTAAGAATAGCTAAAGGCCCAATTCTACTTCATGCAGCAAGAGAAGTCTCTGGTCAGACCACATGTATATGGATGTGCAGCCTGATCTGATTCTTTGCTGGGTGCACATGTAAATTGTAGGAAATGCTGTGCCGCGGCATAATTACTCTAAATATCAAGACATATTATGCCATTCCCGTAACAATCCTGATCATTGAACAAGTGCATTTCACTATCAGCTGAATGAATCATGAATCATACGATTTCTTAGTTTACCGGTATGTAAAACAGAAGTGAAGGCAGTGACCAGGAGTCCATTCAATTACCTCACACCTCCCTTCCAAGACATCAAAGGGCAAGAAACATGAACATATAATAATTTCACCATAACAAAAACGCCAGAGGCCGAAAGCCAAAAGGACAGTCACTTTCCCACAAAATGGCCAAACGGCTATCAGAAAAAAAAGATATCAGCAATACATACATGCAATAAAAAGCCATGGCAGAAGAACCGACACTGAACTGTCAAAAAAAAGTTTGTTACCAGGGGGCTTAAATCAATTTTACGTGGCTACAATACACGCCCTTTGTTCTGGTAGGGTTTAGACAAATAATTTGTTCAGTCCACATGAAGGATTTCTATCTCATCAGTGCAACATCTTCGAGAACACAAAAATCAAATGACTACTTAGATGAAACAACTCGTTGACTCGACAGCATGAAATAACTGAAATGCGGGAGCAAAAGAAAACCAACAATCAGACTCCGGTGGGCCCGACCAGAGACAGAAAATCAGGCATCAACTAACATTACCCAAATATTTAATTAAGTCTTTAGACTGGAGCCATAATAGAGTCTGAAGCCCGACCCACCGGCGTGCAATCAAAAAGGGTTAACTTTTTGTCATTTCTTCAACAATTTCCCACTCGTTCTGCATCAGCATGTGGTATTCACATGACATGCAAAACATTTTTGCAACAGAAAGTAACATACTAATTTACCTTGTTCATGTACATCTATCATATTTGAACATAGCGACCTGAGACCAGCAAAAGAAAATCCTTGTAGAAAACCCACAAGACCACCTGAAACATTCAACAGCAAAATATTCATCGTGATTGGTCCATACATTTTTATTTAACCCATAAGATGCCAATCACGACCACTGACATCTGCTTTACTGTCTGCTGGTTACCTTAAAAGTCATTTTTTTGCAAACAGTGTGGGCCTAGATCAGACTGCTCCTCTAAGAGCAGTCTGATCTGGGCCCACACTGCTTGCCTGTGTGCAAAATATTTTTTAAAAGTTTGCAAGAAGATTCAGCAAACGACATGAGCAGACAACATTTCCAGATGTAGTTTTTCTCGGCATCTTAAGGGTTAAGTGTATACTGTATACACCCAAACCAATTTTTTTTTTGTTTTGGTATTATGGCCCTTTCAAGATTATTTCAATTATTTCGAGCCAATTGTTAATCAGAGGTGGGCAAAAACCAGAGTACCTGGAGAAAAACAACCTGACCTTCCGCTGCAAAACTTGGTGTCTCACGTGACACAAGCAATGCTTGAACCACACATCATGAAAACACGTCTATATAATTATTACCTCCTTACAACAGGGCAACCGGCAAGTTAGCAGTACGCCATATCCCGTCAGTTCATTAAAGAGCAGATACGTCAAAAAACACTGACACGCCACACCAGAATTGGTGTTACAAGTGACAATTTGTCAAAGTAACGGTAATCAATACTTAACATCACCATCCAATACCGGTTAACCCACAGGAGAGGGCGGAGCTAAGCGAATGTCAAAATCTACTGCTTCGCGCTCCATATTTAATATTGTCTGGACGCCACGGGTCGTGTAAAAAATCAATCACCATTTAGCGTTTATTCGCTGTGAGGGGCTTGGCAAGCATTGGAGACTCAGATCAGGCGCCACAGAATGTGGCGTCAAAGTACAACCAAAAAGCGCGGATTTTAAATGACATAGGCTACTCTACCTGTCATTCTATCGGCGTCTGATCGGGGTCTACACTGTTTACGTAAAAAGAGAAATTTAGGGCTTGAAAGAAAGTTTGGATCTCAGTCCGTGACTATTTTCCAAGCCTACACCAGGTGGCAGTCGGGGACGCTTCCCCTTTGCGCTGTTCGCCTTTGTCGTCCGCTCGCGACTGCCGACGACTGTCCGGTCTGATTACATACATGTGCATACCTTTATCTATAATCTTGATTTAGTGTTGCTACGTCCTAGCGCTTATCATACTAGAGAAAATTACTATTACCTAATATTTTAAATTAACCCTGCTTTCACAAAACAACTTTGTACACAATGGTTGTAACATGTATCCAAGGTCTGTGTCGGATATCAGTTTTTCATCCGGAAATATTCGTTCTTTCCGGCGGTAGGGTTTGCAGTGTTCTTGTATGGGCGTTAACTCGTAATGAATATACCTGTTTACACCTGTGTATTGGCTGGTTAAGAGAGAGAGAGAGAGAGAGAGAGAGAGACGCATCTATAATATTTTATTACACTTACCACTCTGGAGTGAACATAATATCCCATTCATATTTTTCTTTAGCGTGTTGGCCACACGTCTGAACATTTACCAAACTACACATGCTCGTGCAGAACATGCTTTGTAACGGCCCATTTATTTTTCACACGTTTCATGCTCTATGATTTTTTGAATGGAACATAGTTTACTGCATACGGACCAGTCTGAGCAAAACTTGCCGTTCTTGCCGCGGTCTGTGTTTTGGGCAGAGATTGGAAAATTGTCACCAATTTCTTTTCTTCGGCGATAGGGTTTGCAGTGTATTTGTATAGGCGTGTTTTCGCGATGCTGAGAGAAATAAATTTGATTTGATTTTTGTTGATTGACTAACTCGAAGCACACAATGTCATAGATTCGGTGCTGTTTCAGCGTTGCCTGCTCAAAACACACAGACACTGAGAGAGAGAGAGAGAGAGAGAGAGAGAGAGAGAGAGAGAGAGAGAGGGGGGGAGAGAGAGAGAGAGAGAGAGAGAGAGAGAGAGAGAGAGAGAGAGAGAGAGAGAGAGTAAGTACTGATTTCATCTCGTAAAATTTAATGTTGCCCTCTGGTTGTTTTGTTTTGTATGTGTTTTATTTTATTTTATTTTTTTTTTATTTTTTCTTTTTTCTTTTTTTGGACTTATACTTTGCCGCCAAACGTTGCTTATTTGTATCCCTCCTCTTGTTATTACATTTATTTGTAATCAGAGTGAATAAGAATGTATTTTTTACACGAATCCTTGTAATTTATACTCCTTGTACAATTCCAATACATACAGAAATTGTCGGCCCCCGCCCATCGGGGCTTAAAGAAATAGATGGGCTGCATGAGGCTTCCACGCAGACTACACGAGTACTGGTAAAGCGCTTAGAGGATTTAAGCCTGCCCGTGCAAAGCGATGCGAGGCAGCCCGCCCATAATTATAAACCCTATTGGTTTCATAGGGTGACAGGGCTTGAGATGTCATTTCATCTCAATGATGGGTAAAAGTCCCACAAAATTGGAAGCAACGTCTCCAAAATGACCTATACAGTGTTGAAGGGGACGTTAAACCTCACATCAAACAAACAAACAGAAATGGGCACAACAGGAAACTCAGTTAAAAAGTGGCTTTAGTGTATATTTAACCCATAACAACCCCTACTTTTGCAAACAGAGATGAGGTCCTACACTGTTTGTCATGCAGCTTGTGAATAATGTTAAGAAATTTTAATGTTTGGCAGTCAGCAATGGCTGTGGCTAAATTTATTTATTCAGCAGGATAAGGGTTAAGACGTTGGTTTTTCTGGGTTTCTTCTCTTTTTTACCGCCCATTTTTGTCCAGTTGTATCATAATATAGGTAATGATCGCTTTCTTTAATTATGCAACAATCAAATTACCGATAATCCAAGTGTGTGTACAAAAATCCGGGAAGCAAAACATTGAATAAGTGTTAATCAGCTGCTTGATTTGTCACAGCACACCGAGTGTCGCAAGAGTTGACCTGTCATTTTTTTCGCAGTCGCGATTGTCAATACACACCAGCCTAAAGACCCCAGACATTAAAGGCATTTATTCTTGTAAGGTAGGACACACCGTGTGCTCATAATTGTTTTATTGCCCCCTGTGATATACTCTGTAGCAGATAAAAGGCAGCCCCTAATATGGTGATAAGTAGCTTTTGTTGAATCCCTGACTGAGGCACTTAAGGGGAAAATCGATAAGGTACACTCTAGTCAACAGTTAGTAAACCATTGATTTTTCCCCAAAGAAGCTTCTTACCTGTTGAGGACAGGGGTCTTCTCTTCAGTCAGCTCTGAGGCTATATAATATTATGTAATGCAATGACGGTCCTCAATAAACGAGAATAAATGCCTTTAAATAAGCACTCGCTGTCATTTACAAACTAATCGCGACAGGAGAAAAATACTGGCGTAATAAAGAATCCACGGCTGGAAACCGCCCATGTATATAAACCCTATAGGTTTCATTGGTCGACAGGGCTTGAGATGTCATTTCATCTCAATGTCTGGTAAAAGTCCCACGAAATTAGAAGCAACGTCTCCAAAATGACCTATACAGTGTTGCGGCCCCCGCCCATCGGGGCTTGAAGAAATACATGGGCTGCATGATGCTTCCACGCAGAGCTGAAACCGACTGCACACGAGTACTGGTAAACCGCTTAAGAGGATCTAAGCCTGCCCAGGCAAAGCGGTGCGAGTCAGAATGTCCACGCTTATAAACCCTATTGGTTTCATTGGGCGACAGGGCTTGTGATGCCTTTTCATCTCAATGTCTGGTAAAAGTCCCACAAAATTGGAAGCAACGTCTCTAAAATGACCTAGAAAGTGCTGACGGGGACGTTAAACCTGAAATCAAACAAACAAAACAAACCTAAACAGTGTTGACGGGATGTTAAACCTCAATTCAAACAACACAAAAATTATTTCTGTGATCGGTCAAATGAATATTGAAGCTTTTCCAGGTCACATTTGACGCTCCATGTTTGCAGGATGAAAGCATACACAGTAATCGTGTAATCACGGTAGAAATCTTTAACCTGCAAGTGTAGGGGATCCGAAGTTAAGGTCCCGATGTGGAGGACGGTGTACTTTGTTGCATTCATCCGGAGCATGTTCGGACACCGCAGTTTTATTACCGCTGCCGGGAATCAAACCGGGGGCCTCTAGCATCACAGGCAAGTGCACTAACCATTGCGCTACCACGCTTGATTCAATGTCGAGTGCCTGCTTGGCCACTTCACGAAAACATGCCTAAATAATTTTCACCCCCTGGAACCCCACTTTTATATAAAATAACCGGGGTTTACAGAGGTAATCTTACTTTTCTTATTTCTGCTCATAATATAGATTGTAGGTACTCGTTAGAACCGCCTCGATTAGGCGATACTAACGAGTATCCACAATCTATATTTTGAGCAGAAATATGAAAAATTCGATGAGGCGATACGAGCATCCACAGTCAATATTTTGAGCAGAAATACACACAACTGTACGTATAGGTCATTTTGGAGACGTTGCTTCCGATTATGTGGGACTTTTACCCGATATTGTGATGAAATGACATCTCAATGCCTGTCGCCACATCGAGGTTTTAACGAGTATCCACAATCTCTGTTTTGAGCAGACTATAGATTGTGGGTACTGCTAGTTAGAACCGCTTCGATGTTTTAACGAGTATCCACAATCTCCTTTTATCGCCCCCGCCCATAGGGGCTTGAAGAAATATATGGGCTGCATGATGCTTCCACGCAGAGCTGAATCCGGCCCGCACACTAGTACTGCTAAACCACTTAGAGGATCTAAGCCTGTCCAGGAACCGCGGTGCGAGGCGGACCGTCCATGCTAATAACCCTATTGGTTTCATTGGGCAACAGGGCTTGAGATGTCATTTCATCTCAATGTCGGGTAAAAGTCCCACAAAATTGGAAGCAATGTCTCCAAAATGACCTTTACAGTGTTGACGGGGACGTTAAACCTGAATTCAAACAAACAAAACAATCTCCTTTTCAGCAGTATTAAAAATAGATTGTAACATAAAGTGACAGCGCTATTTCCCACCCACGCTTTTAACGTTCAAAAGACGGTTGTCAATCATCTCGATTACCAGTTCAGAAGCACGTGATGGAGAGTTCAAAACGGTGCTACAAAGCTTTCGGCACGTATTTGATATTCGTCTCAAACAACATCAAAAGTGCGTCTGAGAGAAGGCCTAGTGCTAACTTGCCGGTTGCGTTGTTGTAAACCCCAGTTTTATATAGTAAAACTGGGGTTTACAGGGTATACATTATTTTTATTTCTATTGTTGGGGTCTGAAACCCAATTAGTTAAACAACCATGTTATATGCAAACAAAAAGTGTATACGAGGACTGTTCAAATATGAATGCAGCTTAGCGAATAAAAATGATTCCGTGATAGATTTCGATGAAAAATTTATTTTGTCCTCTCAAAGAATTCCCCTTTAACAGATATACAAACTTTCAGTCTTCTGATCCAATCAATGAATGCATTTTGGTAGTCTTTTCGAGGTATACTATGAAGGCACTGGAATATTGCAGAAGCGAGGTGTTTGCGCTGTACAAATTTTCGACCAGAAAGGTATTTTCAGCCGCGGGAACAAAAACAAGAGGACCAAGCTAGCTTGGTCCTGTATCGCTCACCTGAGCTAACAGATTCAAAGTTTCAGGAAGTGCCAACCTTTACTGAAGGATTAATGGAAGGATATGGTGATGACAGGGTAAGCATTTTCTGCAAATCAAGTAGAATGTAACTCTATGATAAATAAGCTGACCTCACCAGTTTTCAAACTCATTCAAGCTTTTATTCCTGACTTGCTAAGAAGATCGGATATGTAGTGATGGGGCTATGGTGATTACAAGTTAAAAAATAAGCAATTAACTGCTGCAATCAAAGTGATGTTACTCTGTGACAAACAGGCAAACCTCACAAGTTTTCAAACACCTCCGAGCTTTTCTGCCTGACTTATTTGTTTGTAAGTTTCATGAAGATCCGATCAAAACTGAAGAGGCAGCAGTGCTAACAAGGTCGAAAATAGGCATTTTTAAGCAATCAAAGGCATGTAACTCTATGATAAATGTGCCGACTTGGCCAGTATTCAAACTCATCCAAGGTTTTATTCCCATCCACCTTACATATAAGTTTCAGAAAGATCCGATCAAAACTGAAGGGGCTACGGTGATGACAAGGTCAAAATTTGGCATTTTTAGCAATCAAAGGGATGTTACTCTAAAATAAATGGGCCGACTTGGCCAGTTTTCGAACTCATCCGGGATTTTATCCCCAGCCACCTTACATATAAGTTTCAGAAAAATCTGATCAAAACTGAAGGGGCTACGGTGATGACAAGGTCAAAAATCAACATTTTCAACCATCAAAGGGACATAACTCTACAATAAATAGGCTAACTTGGCCTGTTTTCGAACTCATCCAAGATTTTATCCCCAGCCACCTTACATATAAGCTTCAGAAAGATCCGATCAAAACTGAAAGGATATGGAGATGACAAGGTCAAAAATCAGCATTTTCAGCAATCAAAGGGACGTAAATCTATGATAAATGGACCAACATGGCCGGTATTTGAACTCATCCTAGGCTTTATCCCCAGTCACCTTACATATAAGTTTCAGAAAGATCTGATCAAAACTGGGGAAACCATCTAGCACAGATCTTTCTCATTTTCAAATTCCGTTTCAGAATTGTATGAGCTGCTCCTAATGAGATGCTAACCATACTAGCTATTTGCCTAGTGGTGTATTGTGCATCGGTAGCAACTATTTCTTTCACTCTAGCAACCTTCTTGGCAGATGTTGCTCTTTTTCGGCCGACGATCATGTGGTACATCTTCTGTTGAGCCTAGCCCACAGCTGAATTTTTTATACCAACGAAAAACAGTCGGAAAAGACATTTCATTATGCCCATAAACTGAACATATTTCATCAAAAATGTCTTTGCACCATATACCAAGAATACAACAATTCTTAATATATGACCATATTTCAACAGCATACTCTGATCTTCTTCCAACCATGTTTTGTATTAGTATACAAGAGTAGACAGTGTTTACCGAACAATATACATGGCTAAAGTGCACCGATTTTAACAGGTTTGGTATCAATGTATAGGTAAAATGTTTTTCTACGCTGTGATATTTATTTCAAGGTGATTTTTGCATTAGTGCATGAGAAAACGTTCTACTTGCATTCATATTTGAACAGTCCGCGTAGATTATATAAAGAAATGGCCGTTTATGGTCATTTTTCTATATAATCTATACATTTTTGAGATCCATCACTAAACTGTGTTATATCCTAAAATGTGTTACAAGAGGCTCAATGAGCCTAAACAGCTCACCTGAGGAACTTAAATTGTAAAAATCCACAGATCTGACTACTAAAAGAGCTAAAGGAATCACATCTAATGAGCCCCAGGGCATGGCCTATTTGGACTCTGGGGGCATGGTTGGTAGGACTTATGTAGGTGACCACTTAACACTGCTACATACTAAAGATCTATGGTCTTAGCCTTATGGTTTCAGAGAAGAAGATTTTTTTCCCATTATATGACAATGGGAGCTAATGAGCGGCAGAGGCATGGCCAATTTGAATCCCCGGGCCATGGTTGGCAGGATTTATATAGATGACCACTTAACACTGTTACTACTAAATGTCTAAGCTCTTGGCTTTATGGTTTCAGAGACGAAGGTTTTTGAAGTTTTTCCCATTATACGACTATAGGAGCTACTGAGCCCCAGGGCATGGCCAATTTTGACCCTAGGGGCATGGTTGGCAGGATTTATGTAGGTGACCATTTAACATTGCTACATACTAAATATCTAAGCTCTTGACCTTGTGATTTCAGAGATTTTTGAAGTTTGTTCCATTATAAGTCTATGGAGCCTAAGGTTAGGTGAATTTGGCCTCTAGGGGAATGGTTGGCAGGGATTTACATAGGTGACCACTTAACCATACTACATTCTAGATGTCTAAGCTCTGGGCCATATGGTTGCAGAGATGAAGATTTTTGAAGTTTTTCTCATTAGAAGTTTGTGGGAGCTCATGACCTCCTGTGCATGGCCAATTTGGACCCCAGGGGCATGGTTGGCAGTATTTATGTACCAGTAGGTGACCACTTGATGTTGCTACAGACTAAATATCTAAGCTATGAGCCTTGTGGTTTTAGAGAAGAAGATTAGTCTACAGAAGCTAATGAGCCCAAGGGAGTGACCAATTTGGACTCCAAGAGCATGGTTTACAGGATTTATGTAGGTGACCACTTAACCCTTTACCACTCAGGGATTTTGTGAATTTTGCTGATTTTCACAGTGTTGCACATGACAGCAACTTCAACTAGCCATTGTTTCATAATGGATGGTCTGTTTTACACCAAACTCGGTATGAATGTTCATTGGGCAGTAGCCTTTCAAATGCAACCTTTCATGACTTGATCATTGTTGTCATGGTAAAGAGGGGGCATCTCAAAGTTGGCAAAAAGTGTGTTTTCACATGAATTTTTTACCACATTTTAATCTTCACCAAGCTGTCAAGGCAACAATTAGGGTGTTTGGCACTGGCCATTTTCACTGTTTGCAGCATGTTTTATCAGCATCAATTTTCAGGCATTTTTGACCCCAGACACCCTCAGATATAAATTTTAGCAGCCGGTTGGGTCATACGCCCAAAATTTTTCGGGATGTGAGGGGGGCGTTGCCCCCCTTCAATCCCCCCCAGAATATTTTTAGTGGGGAGGCGCGGGAAAAAACAGGTCACTTTTTTGCCCAACAAATCCTAAAGCAAACATAACTATCCAGGGGTAGAAATGCAGATTTTATGTGCTTCTGGGGCTTAAAATGGGGGGGGGGGGTGCAGACACGTAAAAACACGTATCTGAGTGGTAAAGGGTTAAGGTTGAATCATTCTAAATACCTAAGCTCTGGGCCTTGTGATTTCAGAGAAGATTTCTGAAGTTTGTCTCATTTTAAGTCTATGGGAGCTAATGAGCCAAGGGACGTGGCCAATTTGGACACCAGGGGCATGGCTGTCAGGATTTATAAAAGTGACCACTTGACCTTGCTACATACTAAATATCTAAGCTCTGGGCCCTGTGGTTTCACAGAAGGAGATTTTTAAAGTTTTTCCCATTATAAGTCTGTGTAAGCTAATGAGCCCTGGGTGTGGCCAATTTGGACCCCAGGGGCATGGTTGGTAGGTTTTACGTAGGTAACCACTTGACTAAGCTCTGGGCCTTGTGGTTTAAAAGTAGAAGTTTTTTTAAAAGCTTTTTCTATTATAAGTCTATGGGAGCTAATGAGCCCCAGGGTGACCCTAGGGACATGGTTGGCTGGATTTATGTAGGTGACCACTTAACCTTGCTTGACACTTAATATCTAAGCTCTGGGCCATGTGGTTTCAGAGAAGATATTTCCCATTATACGTCTATGGGAGCTAATCAGCCCCGGCGGCAGGGACTTAGCCAATTAGGCTCCCAGGGGCATAATAGGCAGAATTAATGTAGGTGAACATTTGACGTTGCTACACACTAAATATCTAAACTCTGGGCCTTGTGATTTCAGAGAAGACGATTTTTTAAGTTTTTCCAATTATAAGTCAATGGGAGCTAATGAGCCCTGGGGTGTGGCCAATTTAGACCCCAGTCTCCCAAGGTGCATGGTTTGCAGTATTTATGTTGGTGACCACTTTGACGTTGCTAAATACTAAATACATGTATCTAAACTCTGGCCTTCTGGTTTCAGAGAAGATTTTTGAAGTTTTTCAAATAAGTCTATTGGAGCTATATGTTCACATGAAATTTGATAAAGATTGGCCGTGGGTATCAGAGGTGTACTTATTTGTAATTGTGGACAGACAAATGATGATGGACACCTGATGCCAGAGCATTGGCATACTGTAAGTTCACCAAAGAACCTTTGGTTCAGGTGAGCTAATAATGAACAGTGTTATGAAGAGATAGAGGTGTACTAAGAAACTGTTGTTGTTATCAGAAAATGTTTTCATTCAAATTCAAATTGTCAGAAATAGTTTTCATTCAAATGGCATTCACAAGACTGGGCAGAAGTTTTGTTGCAAGGTGAGTCTTGTTTACATGTCTTTGTTTGATTTGTGGTTAAACGTCCCCATCAACACTATATAGGTCATTTTGGAGACATTGCTTCCTATTTTGTGGGACTTCTACTAGACAATGAGATGAAATGACATCTCAAACCCTACCGTCTGATGAAACCAATAGGTTTATATGCATAGGCAGTCCGACTCACATCACTTTGCCCGGGCAGGCTAAGACCTAAGTGGTTTACTAGTACTCATCAGGGCTGGAAAATGCCACTTGTATGCTCCCCATGACCAGTTAAAAATTTGGGAGGATGAGTAAAACTTCTGTCTGGTCCCTATGAAATTTACCCGAATCTACATGTACTTGATCATGCAGGACGAGTGAAATTTTGAAGAATTTTCCAGCTCTGCTCACGTGCGGTCAGTTTCAGCTCTGCGTGGAAGCACCATGCAGCCAAAGTTATTTATCCAAGCCCCGATAGGCTGGCCTTATTAACAAATCAAAAATGTGAATAATGTTAATACAGTCGAACTTCAATAGCTCGAACACCTTTGGGACCTCGAAAATCTGTTCGAGACAGGGGGAGTTCGAGCCACTGAGGGTTACTGCTAGGAGGCATAACGGGATACTTTTAGACATCTTTTCGGTGTTCCATAATGAATATGTATGCTGTGTGTACTCATTAGAATCGCCTCATCGAGGGGATTCAAATGAGTACACACAGCATACATTTGTAAGATAAAAGACTAAAATATCCTTAATTATCCCCCACTAGTTCTTATGTAGAGGATTTCGTTAGGGTCTCAAGAACTCGTTCGACTCATCCATGGTAAACAAGCCATCGGTGTTCGAGTCATCAAAGTTCTACTGTATGTTGAAATGTATATGTACATGTAGTCTTCAATTTTGATGCACTGATAGTCATTCATTTCAGCATTTCAGGTATTTCACGCTGTTGAGTTCACATCTTTGTATCATCTTTGAATTTGTTTGATTTGCATGTTCTCAGAGGTGTTGCACTGATAAGAAAGAAACCCTTAGATCAGACTGAAAAAAGTACTTGTGTAAACCATGGCAGAATTCAGGAAGGATTGTGGTAAAAATGATTTAAACCCCACCCAGTAATTTTTTTTATTGACTATTCCATGGCATTTCTGTTGTGGTTCCTTAGTGTCATTGTTTGTTTGTTTGATTTGATGTTTAACGTCCCCCTTCAACACTGTAAAGGTCATTTTGGAGACGTTGCTTCCAATTTTGTGGGACTTTTACCCGACACTGAGATGAAATGACTTCTCAAGCCCTGTCGCCCAATGAAACCAATAGGGTTTATTTGCATGGACGGTCCGCCTCGCACCGTGGTTCCCGGACAGGCTTAGATCCTCTAAGCGGTTTACCAGTACTAGTGTGTGGGCCAGATTCAGCTCTGCCTGGAAGCATCATGCAGCCCATATATTTCTTCAAGCCCCTATGGGCTGGGGCTAATTAGTGTCATTGTATGTCTGCATGTTTGTCCTGATATTATTTTTTTATTTCAGATAGCTCTTTGGCCATTTTTGGAGAAAGAAACTGTCCTGTGTCAAACACTAGCTGGATGAGTGGCAAACAGTGTAGAACAGATGAGATCTCATAATGGTTTGTATATTTGGCTTAAATAAGCCTGTCAGTCAAAATATAATCAGTAAATATGGTATGTCCTGTACCTATGAACACAACAGCTGTTGATGTTGAAAATCCCAGCACCACCTGTCCTGCAGCATATGATATCAATCCAACAATAACAGCAGTTGTATCCTTCATTCCAACCTTTCTCTTGAACAGGGGTAGGAGAGCTAGGACACCAAAACCCTTTAACAGTTGTTCACTCCCTTTGAAGAGACCAAGAGTTGTCTGTGACCAGCTCAGTGGTGGATGGCGAGTATAAACCAATATTATGTCAGTTTCTCCTGAAAATACAATGAACATATAAAGTAATTACATAAAAAACATAAAGTTAGAACAATGTATAAGAATCTCTTTTGATGTTAAACAGCTGGGTGATCAGTGGCCTGATCTGGGTGATCAGTGGCCTGACCTAGGTGATCAGTGGCCTTATATGGGTGATCAGTGGCCTGATCTGGGTGAACAGTGGCCTGATCTGGGAGATCACTTGGTCTGATCTGGGAGATCATGTTTGAAAAGTTTGCAAGAAAATGCCACAGATGAAATAAAAAGACATTTTCTGAGGCAGTTTTCTTGGCATCTTTAGGGTTAATATATAATGGAACCCAGAGTTATGGCTCTTGGGTATGACAAGCCGTCCCAGCCTTGTAAACAATTCAATATATCTCAAAGGGTATTGGAGTAATGGCCATCAAAAGGCAGTCACTCTATTTTTTTGGAAGGGGAGTTAACTCAAAAACCATGACACCCAGAGTTGTGGGTAGCCTCGATAGCTCAGTGCTTAGCCTGTTCGACTTATGATCGAGAAGTTGTAGGTTCGAATCGGGCCACCCGAGCCAAGGTGTGTTTTTGGGAAAAAAACACATAATGCCACTGCCCCGCTCCACCCAAATGTAAATGGTTAGCAGTGGTGTATAAGTCATTGCCTTTCTCGCTATATCCCTGAAACAAATATATCGGGGGATAAAAAGCATACAACTTTCTGCACAGTCAGTTCCTGGTCTTTTGAAGAAATGTTGGCTAACCATATTCAGGTGTCATCTATTGATTATGCATTACAAAAACACGCCTATACAAATTCAGTGTAAATTTTACCATGGAAAAAACAAAATTTTAAAACTAGCTGAACTTTTGGGGGACAGCGAAAGCCCTGATAGAATGTGGCATCTGATCTGGACCCCCATTGTTTGCCTGTGTCCCAGCTCTAAGTTTACTTAACCCTTATCCTGCTGAATATTCAGTTTAGACACACCCATTTCTGACATTGAACCAATCAGATTATTTGATGTAATTTATTCTTACAAATCCATACACTGAATGACAAACTGTGTGGATCCTGATCAGATGGCTTCTTCAGAAGCCATCTGATCTGGATCTACTCTGTTTCAAAAGATAGGGGTTGTGGTAAACAGCAGGATAAGAATTAACTTTTTTCATACTCAGCCCACTTGAACATGAAATTGTGTACTCTCAGAAATATTAAGATGCCAACAATGGTTGCCATTTAAATATTTACGAGTAGGTCAAATACCACTTTCTGCTGATCATATATATTTCAAATGGTACTTAAATACTCAAATGAGCTGAACATGAAAAATGTTTACCAACAACCCAGACCCCGTTCTCCAGTTTCCCATATCAAAAGGGTGAAAAAGGAGTAACAAAGGATGAACCCCAAATATTGGGACACCTCATCGCCATAACCAAACTTATCTAAAATTCGAACAAGCTCAATACACTACCTGATGCTGGATGAGTGGCAAACAGTGTATGCCCTGATTTAGTTTACACTTGCTCAGGCCTACCTGTCAGAAAACATACAGTAAATACAGTCAACCCTCTTTTTTTTTCGTTTGGATTTTACAGCCCTTTCAAGATTATTTCACTCATATCGAGCCGATCGTTAATCATAGGTGGGCGAAAAACCGGAGTACCCGGAGAAAAAGCACCTGACCTTCCGTTGCAGAACTTGGCGTCTCACACGTGACCCGAGCGAGGCTCGAACCCACGGCGGTGAGAGACCTAATGTCTAAGAGTCAGCGCTCTTATCCATTAGGCCACGGAGGCCCGTCAGTCAACCCTCTTTATACGGACATTCGTTATAATGACAAAACTCGTTATAACGACAATTTCAATGAAATGATTTCTTAGCTCAAGCCTTAGCCTTGATTCCGAGTGACGTGGGCTTCCCTCGGGTTGGAAATGCCCAAATTGAATCCATAATCATGAAAGACTCTTGTAATTTAATACTCCAAGAATTGGGTTTGAGGTTTAACGTCCCCATCAACACTGTAAAAGTCATTTTGGAGACGTTGCTTCCAATTTTGCTGGGCTTTTACCCGACACTGAGATGAAATGACATCTCAAGGCCTGCTGCCCAATGAAACCAATATAGTTTTAAGCATGGACGGTCAGACTCGCACGGCATTGCCTGGGCAGGCTTAGATCCTCTAAGCGGTTTACCTGTACTTGTGTGCGGGTCGGTTTCAGCTCTGCATGGAAGCACTATGTAGCCCATCTATTTCTTCAAGAAACAAATGTTATAGATATTTGTAAGAATTGCCTCATCAAGGCGATTCTGGCAAATATTTATAACATTTGATTCTCGGAGTAATGATGTGGAAAAGACCTTTTTATAAACCTCACATACTCCTAATTGGGATTCTTTAAAATGGCAAATTCATTATAACGGCACAATAATAGGGAACAAATACTGTCGTTATAATGTGGGTCTTCTGTACAGTAACCTACCTACTATTGTAATCATGGAAAGCAACGTAATCACCAGTAACAATGCTATATCCCAGAAATGCTTGTTGCTTCTATTATCATAAACACACAGGCTCACATCTTTGATGGGTTTTAATATCCAAGTCTGGAACCAGCCACTTCTTCCCAGCTCCTGTTCCTCAGGTACTATATTGTCTACCCAGACAAAGATATAAAACAGGGTTACAGCCATAACAACAACTAGAGTACTAAATACAAATACAAAGCTAGTTCTGTCTAACATAACACCTGAAGTCCCTGTTCCTAATGTTGAAGATAAAAATGTCATTCCTTGTAGAATTCCTAGTCTCACAATTTTATTTTCAGGAAGTGAAATATGCCCAACGTAACTATGGACTGCCATTAACAAACCAATGTAACCACCACTTAATCCATTAATCACATGTCCAATTAAAAGGTAACCTAATGCGGCATGCATATAAACTGAGTTTATTATGTTACTAACACTGAACAACAGTGCACCAACAACAGGAAATATTAAGGGTATTTTCCTGCCAACATGATCACCCCAGGGTCCAATGAAAAGAATAACTGAAAACATTGATGGAAATGCAAATGCCAAGTTACCATATAAGATCCAGGTTGACGTATGTTTTTGGACAAAATTTTCTTGTGTTTTCAAAGTATGATTCGTGTTTAAAACTTCACATATGGATTCATTGAAGTTATCAAGGCAAACTTTATGATACACAAGGGCTTGATATGTCAGGAACTGTGTGAAAGTCATGTACATGTATAAGAACATGACAGGCTCAACAGTTACAGCTTTCAAGTTGAATGGCATTGTCTCTCTTTTTTTTGACAGTCTGGTCCCTCTTTTGACAGTGTGGTCCCTCTTTTGACGGTATGGTCCCTCTTTTGACTGTCGATCTAGTTCCAAATTGACTCAGTAGTCTGCCTGAAAGAAAACAAATAAATCCATAGCTAAATCATACATTACTGTTGTAAGGTTTGTTAAATGTATGTTCACAAGAAAAAGTAACAATTATTGTTTAACCCTTTTCCCGCTGAATAATGAATTTAGCCACACCCATTTCTGACTTCGAACCAATCAGATTACTTTATGTAATTCATTCCTACAAATCCACTAACTTAATGTCAAACAGTGCAGATCCTGATCAATAAAGAAGCCATCTGATCTGGATCTACACTGTTTGTAAAAGTAGGGGTTGTCTTGATTAGCAGGATAAGGGTCATTAAAATATGGTTTCCGGTAAGGCAGAGTAATGGTGATAACCAATGGATATTTTATTTTTTGTTCAGCCAAATATAAAATGTCTGTTTAGGGTTTCCATGGCCCTACCCGTACCTTAATTTTTGGTGAAACATTACGATAACACGCCCGTGTAACATAGTGCATTTTTTCACATCTCCAAAATGGCTACTTTTCTGATAAAAAATCATGATTTTTTTCTTATTTGTACTGCAAACATATGTTGTGGGTGCTCTTTAGAACCGCCTCATTGAGGTGGTTCTAATGAGTACCCACAGCATATGTCTTGGAGTAGAAATAAGAAAAATAACATATACCCCCATAAACCCTAGTTTTCTCTATATAGAGTGGGGTTTAGGCAGATGCTCTTTTCACGGACTCGTTCTCATGATGACTAAAAATTTTTATGTATTCTGAATAAAGAAAGTTTGAACTAGGCTTTTAATGGGGCATTTGGGCCCTTCTGGGCTAAACTTGAATATTTCTAAGTACATGTAGCTTCAGATAAGACGGTGAACTGAGGATAATTTGGGGACAATTTTTCTTATTTCTCCACATTACGAAAACACGCCTATACAGATCCACTGTAAACTTGACCCCTAAGAAAACGAAAATTTTAAGACAAAAAATTAAAATATTGTCTTATTTCTACTCAAAATATAGATTGTGGATACAGGTTAGAACCGCCTCGAGTACCCACAATCTGTATTTTAGAGCAAAAATAAGAAAAATAAGGTTTACCCATCACGAAAACATGCCTTTACAAATACATTGGAAATTTTACCGCAAAAAATCAAAATTTTAAGATGAAAAAATGCTCAAAATATAGTGTGGGTACTCGTAAGAACCGCCTTATCGAGTACTCACAATCTATAGAGCTGAAATAAGAAAACTAAGGTTTACCCCTGTAAACCCCAGTTTTACTATATAAAATTGGGGTTCAAAATGATATAGTCGTGTTTTCATGATATCACAATATTTTTGGCACTTTCTCAATTACTGTCATTCTAAGGTCATTTAGGTGGTGCGCTTAATTTAGAATTTAGCAAAACAAAAAAAAAAAAAAATGCAAGAATATTCGATTTTGGGAAAGCCTGTGTAAGCTTTCATCCTGCAAATCTGTACTCATATCAGAAAGGTGACTATGAAACTATGAGGAAGGATGCACTCAGATTTGCAAAGGAGAATTAGTTTAATGGTCATTCAGATGCTCGGCCTGTACAGGAGAATTTTGATTTGATAACTTCTTTCATTCATACTTTGGCCGAAAATCATATCCCCTCAAAAACTAGTAGGTCTGTATCGTCTAGTCCCTGGATCACTCCAGAGATAAGAAGGAAAATTCGCAGCAGGAATAAGATTCATGCAAAGGCAAAAAAGACGGGAAGTGGTAAACCCCGGACAAAATTTGAAAACTTGTGACGTGAAATCAAGACTGATATAAAACTAGACATGTGTCCAAAGTACACAGATGCCCCCGCCATATATCTTTGTCGATATGGCTTGTACTCATTCTCTAGAATGGCACGGGGGTGTCCGGAGGGACCCGGAGCTGTCCACAGGGACCCAAGGTCTGTGTCAGTGAATGCATCTTATCATAAGGAACAATAATATATATGGTTAAGTGGTGGGGATATGAATTGTTTCTGAGATATAAGGCCTTTTATGAATTGAAGGGGGCGGGGCATGGTCCGGGGTTGATCAGAGGGAGACAAAGTCTGTGTCTTAGAATGAGTCATATCATAAAGAACAATAATATGTATGGTTTAGGTGTTCGAATCTGATTAAGTCTGTGTCAATCAATGCATTTTATCATAAGGAACAATAATATATATGGTTTAGGGGTGGGGACATAGATAGTTCCTGAGATATAAAGCCTTTTATGAAGGGGGCAGTGCACGGAGGGACCCAAAGTCTGCGTCTTGGAATGTGTCATATCATAAGGAACAATAATATATATGGTTTAGGTGTGTGTGTGTGTGTGGGGGGGGGGTGTCGGGATGGACCCAGTATGTATCAGTCAATGCATCTTATCATAAGGAACAATAATATATATGGTTAAGGGGTGGGGATATGGATAGTTTCTGAGATATAAAGACTTTAATGAAGCAAAGGGGGCGGGGCATGGCCCAGGGGTGACTGTAGGGACCCAAAGTCTGTGTCATGAAATGTGTCATATCATAAGGAACAATAATATATATGGTTTAGGTGTTCGAATCTGATTAATTTTCAAGATAATTAGGCATTTTGACAGTTTTGCATACAAATTCCTATATAAATAGGGGGGGGGGGGGGGGGGGGGGGGGGGGTTGGGATGGACCCAATGTCTGTATCAGTCAATGCATCTTATCATAAGGAACAATAATATATATATGGTTAAGGGGTGGGGATATGGATAGTTTCTAAGATATAAAGACTTTAATGAAGCAAAGAGGGCGGGGCATGGCCCAGTGGGGACTGTAGGGACCCAAAGTCTGTGTCATGGAATGTGTCATATCATAAGGAACAATAATATATATGGTTTAGGTGTTCGAATCTAATAAATTTTCAAGATAATTAGACATTTTGACAGTTTTGCATGCAAATTCCTATATGACAATTTTGACCTGTTACGCAATCTGACCCCTAGGCCCACCCAGGGGCACGACTTTGGGTCAACTTGAACATGAACTGATAGGTCTTGGTCTGAGTAGATGTCATACCAAATTGCAACTTTGTAGCACAACAGGTAAAAAAATTATATGCAAGTCCGAGGTTTCAGCCGGAGGTGGTTACGAATGTGACATACGCATGAACACACGTACGGACGTAACATCCAGCGAAACGCTATATGCCCCACTCCTGCCAAGGCAGGCGGGGGCATAAAAATCAGCATGCTTTGTATGTGAATAACTTGGTAGGTGATGTAAAGGCAAATCCCAGAGACTTCTACAGATATATTAATAGCCAGAAGAAAGACAGGCAAGGTATCCCGCCCCTTAATAAAAGAGGAGGGGACGGGGTTGCTGAATCAGATTCTGAAAGGGCAGAGGAACTAGTTGGTCAATTCAATGATGCGTTTAATAAAACTGAGTTCACGGAGGTTCCATTGACCGGAAGATCGGCCCCATTCATGAATAATATTGTTGTGACAGCTGCAGGAGTGATCAAATTACTTCAAGGCTTAAACCCCAGTAAGGCCTTAGGACCTGATGAGCTTCATCCTAGAGTCCTGAAGGAACTAGCAAACGAGTTAGGTCCAGTTTTTGCTCATCTTTTCCAACAATCTCTCGATACGGGTGAAATTCCCAAAGAATGGCTCCTAGCGAACATCTGTCCACTTTTCAAAAAAGGGGACAGGGCTCTTGCTCGTAATTATCGCCCGGTGTCACTGACATGTGTTCTATGTAAATTGCTTGAACACATAGTCTGCTCAAACATCATGGCCCACTTGGATGAACATAAACTTTTGTCAGACAGACAATATGCATTTAGGAAAAGGCATAGTTGCGAAACTCAGTTGAGCACGGTTATTAATGATTGGGCAAAAATCCTGGACAAAGGGGGGCAGGTGGACACATTTATTCTGGACTTTGAGAAGGCTTTTGACACCCCTCCTCATGAACTACTTAAATCCAAATTATTTGGTTATGGAATTGGTGGGAAGACTCTTAAATGGATAGATTCCTTCCTTTGCTACAGAAAACAGCGTGTTGTTGTTAATGGTGAATCTTCAGTATGGGTGCCGGTTTTGTCTGGAGTCCCACAAGGGACCGTTCTTGGTCCTCTATTGTTCTCCCTGTACATCAATGATATTTCCACTGATATTGACTCAGAAATAAGACTGTTCGCAGATGACTGTGTTTGTTACCGGGAAATTAGAGATACAGATGACTCACTGAAACTTCAGGCTGACATAGATAGATTAGGATGTTGGGCCAGAAAATGGGGCATGAGATTTCAACCAGTTAAATGCAATATTATGCAGATAACAAGGAAGAGATCTAATAAAGTTGAGGCCTCTTACACCTTAGAGGGAACGGTCCTCGAAAATCAAGGTTGAGTGGCAAATTCCACCCCCGGTATTTACCAGTGGCATTTACCGGCCTGGAAAATATGCCCAAAGTGGCAAATATGGCAAATATGATTTTGGTCTTAAAATATTTTAGAAATCTCGACCGAGTCAGAAATTGAGATATTAAGCAGGTAAAAATAAAATCACAGGTATGCATTTAGCTGTGCCATTGACACTAATATTGATCCTAAGTTTTTGGATAGACAGTAGACAGGCCTCTTAAAGATTGTTCAGATCAGAACAGTCTGATCAGGTCCTTGACTGATTTGTCTGTTTACTTTCTCAACAACATGCTTTAACCTTTATCCTGCTCTTGGCGACAAGCCCTATCTTTGCAAACAGTGTAGATCCAGATCAGATGGCTTCTGAAGGATCTACACTGTTTGACATTCAGTTTATGAATATGTAGAAATTAATTGTAAACTGATTGGTTCAAAGTCAGAAATGGGTGTGGCTTAATTGAATATTCAGCAAGTTTGACACTATCCAAAGTTGCAAGGAGTTTTACATAAATTGTCAATTTGACATTACTTAACAACAAAATTAAGAACATGTTTATTTAGCTCTGCCAGTGACACTTGGTATATTGACCCTTAATCTTTGGATAGACACTAGACCGGTCCCACAGAATACGACATCCTGCGTCGAGGAGGGCATCACCTTTTCTTAACTTCAAACGAAAAAGCATAAAAGGGGATTGACCTACCTTCCACATCCTCCGCGATAGAGGTCACCCACTAACTAAAATAAATACGAATTTGGGCCCGAGACGGCGGAAGCCAACACACCATGTTACTATGTTATATGTTGTATGTACAGAAGAAACAAAACACAAATATAATCTTCAAGCACAACCTTGCAGGTACAAAAATTGTCCTTCCCAGCAACTGTGGGCGGATGGGCTTGTCCCAAAAAGGACAACAACACAAACGAGATCGGCAAACGTTGTCTCGGGCCTCCAAATGGCTAGGCAGGAATACACTTTCCTCCTATGGTGCCTTCCTTCACGTAGGATGCGTAAATGATATGCAAACATGGCGACTGACCCACTTATGGTCCCGCAGAGTGTGGCATCCTACCTCGAGGAAGGCATCACTTTTTCTTAACCTAAAACGGCAAATGCATAAAAAGGGATTGGCCTACTTTGCACATCCTCCGCGATAGAAGTCACTCACTAACAAAATAAATACAAATTCAAGCCCATACCGCGTAGGCCGGCACTTCATGTTATTATGTTACATATTGTATGTACAGACAAAACAAAAAAAAAAAAAAAAAATATAAACCACTAGCACAATCTTGCAGGTACAAAAACTGTCACCCCCAGCAACTGTGAGCGGGTGGGCTTGCCCTAAAACGGACAACACCACCTTTAAGGCACAAGAAAAACAAACAAAACAGGTCCGTGGCGGGGTAAGCACATCCGCCCGCATATATACACTTAAAAATAGACCACTCAACAAGCTGGGGAAACAGACCAAACAATGTAAAAATGTACATACGTTACATAAATATACAAAAATCAAATAAAAAAAAAATAAAAAAAATAAAATACCAATATCAAAATTGACCTTTTCCTGCTCTGTCACGGTTTGGCATATTGACAAGCAAAAATTATAACGTCGAGTAGAAGACAAAATGGACCGACTGCAGCGGACT